>PPNF03000003.1:0-1219547 GCA_003708105.3 Middelhovenomyces tepae | reverse complement strand
GTCTCGTACAGTCTCGTCAGTCTCGTACAGTCTCGTCAGTCTCGTACAGTCTCGTCAGTCTCGTACAGTCTCGTCAGTCTCGTACAGTCTCGTCAGTCTCGTACAGTCTCGTCAGTCTCGTACAGTCTCGTCAGTCTCGTACAGTCTCGTCAGTCTCGTACAGTCTCGTCAGTCTCGTACAGTCTCGTCAGTCTCGTACAGTCTCGTCAGTCTCGTCAATCTCGTCTCACATTACTTACTGCAACTGAAAAACTCCAGATGTACTTGTACAGATTTCTTATTATCTACTCATAAGAACTGTTTCCTTTCAGACCCGTATTGGACTCTGGATTTGAACAGGGAGTTATAAAGCTATTCTACGTTGCTAGAACAATTGTGTCATCATAGTACTTACTACCAATTTGGTTGGTTGTAGGTCTCCAGTACACAAACATTCAATACATAGATACATCATAATACATAAAATATGAGTAGCTAATGATTTTCTTGTCGAGGTCTTCTTTTCTTGTCTGATTTTTCTCTTTTCCGTCGGGGTCGAGGTTGAGGTTCGGATTTAGGGTCGGTTGAGCCGGAGCCGTTGGAAAGAGCGGGGGAGGAGACGGGAGAGGGAGGAATTGGAGCAGATGCAGGGGGATGAGCGGGGGCAGAGAGAGGAGTAGACGCAGCGCCAGGAGCAGGAGCATGAACAGGAGTAGGAGCAGGAGCCGAAGAGGCAGGAGCAGAGACTGGGGCAAAGATCGGCTCTGCGACCGGCTCTGCGACCGGCTCTGTGACCGGCTCTGCAACAGGGGTCGGCTCTGCAACAGGGGTCGGCTCCTCCTCATCATCACTTTCTTCACTCTCATGAAGAAAAGAAATATTGGACAAACTAACATGAGAGACTCCATTAACTGGCTTCTCCTTCTCCTCCTCTTGTACACTTCCATTCTCCTTTACCTCCATCAGCTTCTCCAAAGGTAATAAAGAAACAGTCTTTATTTCAGCAAACGTAATAGTGTCCTCATCCACTGGCTCATCCAAACCCCTATTAAGCTTGTCAATAGCCTTTACTGCTACATCGTCTCCACTATAGACCAATTCTAACAGCCGTTCAAATCCATTGATTTCAGCCGCACCGTGCGCGGCGTCGGCAGCTAATTGACGTTTAAAACTAGCAGCTCTTAAAAACTTCACCAATAATTCAATCTTTTCCTCAGACTCCTTTTCAACTCTTTCTCTTTCTTCTTTTAACAATCGATTTGTCTCTATCTCAACATCCATCTTATATTGCTGAATCTGCGACTCCAAATACTCCATTTGCTGTTCATGAAGACCTTGAGCTTCGATCCATTCCTTCAAAGGAGCTTCAACAGCTTCCTTATTCTTTAAAGCTGCCAGTTGATCGGGATTCAGCTCTTCATGGCCCATCTCTTCATACTTGTCCAGACGCTGTTTTCGCTTCTGTAGATTGCGGATCCGCTTTTGAGAATGCTCCATGAACCGGTCATTAAGCTCTGAAGTCGAGAACGATGGAACTTGCACTTGACTGACAACGGCCGGAGACTCAATTTTCACTTGTATTGACCCATTGGCCGGCACAGATTCGGCTCCATTACTCTGCTTAGCCAGTCTTTTCTGGGCTCGCTTTGAAAGACCTTGATCCGAGGACATGCGTTACGACATAAACAGACTGTAAAGGGTAAAGTTGAAGACTCTTTAGAGTTATTCGACTGGATGGTTAATTGAATAAGGCTGAAATTGCTGAAATTATTAGGGTGAAAAATCGGCGAAAATCAGAATCAACTGGGAGCAATTTCAACAATATCGGCAATGATATCGGTGAATATCGGCTGGATGTTGCTATGGTCAACATGACGAGTGTCAACGTATCAATGATTTAACTTATTGGTGATTGAGATAGATCGGTAGATGGCAATGTCGATAATGGAATTACGGCCGATATAGAATCACTGCCGATATCTGGATCGTAATGCTTAGATTTCTCCGTCCTGCTTTCTTGGCCGTCTGATCGACTATCTAGAATAACCTTGACTCGAAATCAGTCAATAGTTATTGAATATTTATATATT
The DNA here is from genome assembly GCA_003708105.3 of Middelhovenomyces tepae. Lineage (NCBI taxonomy): Eukaryota > Fungi > Ascomycota > Dipodascomycetes > Dipodascales > Dipodascaceae > Middelhovenomyces > Middelhovenomyces tepae. Next base: position 1,217,478 of record PPNF03000003.1, on the reverse strand, counting down.
ACTTGTAGATACTTCATGACCGTTACAATATGGCAAATGTCAGATCGAACGAGACCTACCAGCTTTCTCAAGCCCATGGATCATATGCATCTCTGGTAGTCAAAGTCGCCGATATTCTGATAATCGGCTTCATGCCGAATAAATATCGGCTAAAGGACAAAATCGTATCGGCACAACGCAACACCGAACTCCTTTTTACATTAACAGACTATTGTAATTATATACAATATGGCCCTGTCTCTCAGTTACTCCACAGACATCTATCAGAATTATGTATTGACTAACAGTTTGTAGAACAGTATAGTTCTGTTTTAGTTTGTGGAACAGAGTTTGTAGTTCAGGGACTCTCATTTACAGAACAGTTCTAAACATCTAATCGTATAGGCACGGGCCGGCTAAATCTCCCAACTGGATCAGCAAAATTCAGCAGCCTTTTAGTAGCTTCAGCAGCTTCCGCAGACCTCAGCTTATCTTCACAATGGCCTCGATAGATTTAATAGAACAAGCTAAACAAGTGGCAGCTTTCAAAGCTGTAGATGACCATTATCCTTCTAATGCTAAAGTCGTTGGAATCGGGTCTGGTTCTACAGTTGTTTATGTAGTGGACCGAATTGCTCAAAGAACAGACACAAAAGACACTATTTTCGTGCCGACAGGATTCCAGAGTAAGCAATTGATTACTGCAGCTGGTCTCAAACTCGGATCTATTGATAGTTATGCATCCGGAGACTTGGACGTGGCTTTTGACGGCGCCGACGAGGTAGATGCTTCGCTAAACTGTATCAAAGGTGGAGGGGCTTGTTTGTTTCAAGAGAAGCTTGTGTCACAATGTGCTGGCAAATTCGTAGTAGTAGCAGATTCACGCAAAATCTCACAGACTCTGGGGTCGAAATGGACCCAGGGAGTTCCTGTAGAGGTTGTAGGATTGGCATATAGAAAGGTTACAGACGATTTACTGGCATTGGGGGCTAAGAAGGTGACGCTAAGGTTAGGAGGAAAGGCCAAAGCAGGACCAGTGGTGACGGATAATGGTAACTTTATCTTGGATGCGGATTTCGGGGCAATTGCTACGGATAAGGTGGAGGAGTTGGATTTGAAGATTAAACTGTTGGTTGGAGTTGTAGAGACTGGGCTTTTTAGGAATGCTACTGTAGCGTATTTTGGAGAGGCTGATGGGTCTTTCACTACGAGGAGTGCGTAAGCGAGCGAGCGGTGAGCGAGCGGTGAGCGCAGCGAATGCGCGAGCAATAAAAGGCAGCTGATTCTTGAGCTCACCGCATTCCGTGCGGCTCGAGCCACACTCTTTCGTTAGGCTCACTGCCGTTTGACTGTATGTAATAATGACTACCTGATTAAAGACACTGATATTTAGATGGTTGCCTTATTTCGTGCAGCTTGATCTACCTATAGCCAAAATACCAATGCCATTAACTTTATTAAACTTTCTAAACATAATAACCTTGACGCTGTTGGTGAGAAGGATACGATTCATGGTCAGGAAACTGATCATGACTCGGGTATGGTTGATGAGTCCGGTATTCAGTATCTGTGCGCTCAGTATTTGCATTGAAATGGTTCATTTCCATGCCTTCGTCGAGCTTTGTGTACCGACTATTCCCCCAGCCTGTTGTATTCGATTGCACGACAGGTTCAGGCTTGTGGTCGTTCTTGTCTCCGAAATATCCGTATTCTGGCAGCTCATCGTTAAGAGCATTAGATCTTGTCATTGGTGGTTGTGCGTAGTACGGTTGTGGTTGCATGGGATATTGTACAGGATTATAGTTGACTGGTTGTTGCATTCTAGGCCTCGAACAGCAGCAGAGCGAACTTAAGCAACTGGCTCCACAGCACACGCATTGAATAACTGCCGATATTATCCACAGCACTAGTTAGATAAGAACATAATGAAGAGAGCTAGAACAGGCAGACAGCAGCAGACAGCAGCAGACAGCAGCAGACAGCAGCAGACAGCAGCAGACAGCAGCAGACAGCAGCAGACAGCAGCAGACAGCAGCAGACAGCAGCAGGCAGCAGACAGATATCGACATCTGAAGCTATCTGAGCCATCGAAGTATTGCAAGACATCAAGGGTAGTAATTCAGCAGAACATAGACGTACATAACAGCACTCGAACCGTAAGGTCTGAACAGCCAAACGCCAATTCAAACTGCACTAGCTGACCTCTGAATACACTCCAGCCAGTAGTACAGTCACACGATAAGCACAGAGCACAGAGCACAGCTCACAGCTCACAGCTCACACAACTCACTAGACCACGCATAGAACACCTCCTCCAACCTCCTCAGATTCTCACTTACAAAACAATGACCCTAATACAATTCCTACTATAGCCACGATTTTACAAACATTATTGGCCATACAAGTATCCCAGCTTGTAAATGCTAGTTAGCCAACCCCTTAATTCAACCATTCATTCTTACATTCTGCAGTACTAGCAATATCTCTTTTCATAACACTTGAAAGGGCACAACTGGCCCGGGCCGTTAAATTTGGAATAAACATATTAAATGTGGTGAAAATCAGTGAAAAAATGCCGATTGCTAATTTTATATGATTTTTCGTTATCGATTAATTTATCTGTTCTATTTTTGAACAGGCGAAGCACAAGCCATTCGTCACGTGACCCGGGGAAGAAAGGCTGAGCTGAGCAGACTTGGCCTAGTATAAGCTTTAATGTTGAGCTAATCTTAGAAGTTATAACCGTTACGAGAGTTAAGACTGTTAAGCGACGATTTCTTTGAGATATATCGGTGAACTGCAGCGAAATGCGACAGTCGATATTACAGTATTGACATATCGACGATATGATCTCAATGATTCATATAATCCAGTGATAGCCGATATATCGGAAGTCAGATACCTACGTCAGCTCAGATATCGTCAGCTCAGATATCGTCAGCTAATATCTACGTCATCGCCTCTATTTATAGCTATAGTATAGATATCTAATATAAAATGATTTATTAGTTTACAAATGATGGCGAGTTAGAGCACTGTTCTGACCTGCGAGAGAGAGGCCTGTTGCCTGCTGCCTCTGCCTCTGCCTGCTGCCGATATATCGGTAGACAATAGGAATATCTGCAGATAAGTTCTGCCCACGACATCTGACGGAATAATTGCCAACTATTGATTGTAAGATCTGAATTTAAGATTATTCCTATAGAGTAAATAGGAGCAATTCAGTAGAGACTTATAGATATCGGCAGTGGTGATTCTCGTCTGCGCTATTGCCGATCGACTGATAGATCGGGGTGATATCGTCAGCTCTTACCCGATATCGGCGATGTTAAAATTAGCATCTACACTCGGATCAATAGCAATGAACGCGAGGAATAATTATTTGTATAATATTAATGTTAGACTATGGAGAGGTAAGGAGGCGGAGCAATACTACAGTAGCAAGCAGTGCTACATTAGCAGACAGCAGAGCGTAGCAGCAGGCGCACTAGCGTAAAAGTAAGATGGCTACTCCGGTCCTACTCCACTCGCTATCAGCCCTAAGTTCTCACACTCGCTTCACCAGTCATAAAACCAAAAATACTGGCCATATCAACATATCTCCTTCCACAATTAACCAAATATTTCTCCACAACAGACCTGGAGATTTCAAACCTCACTCTATTCTGTTCACTTATTCCTTGAGCTTCAAGATCAGAATTGATTCTTTTCACTCTTTCCACGTCGAAAATACGATCGAAATACAACAACTGATTATATAGTTGAAGATCGTTATACTTATACCTCATAACTCCACTACAAGGTTTTGTCGACCCTTCGAAACCAAGACATTTCCGTCCATAAACTCCGATCTGCCTTGTATCGACTCCACAATGACTACAAGTGAGCCATCCTTCATAATACTTTGCGATTTGTAGTCTAATTTGCACTTCCAATTGCGCATTGACGAGTGCAGGAGATACTATGTTGTTACAACCAGGACAGATAATTCCTTCTCCTGTCGCCTTGTCGTCTTTAGAATTGAATAATCCTTTGAATTCAAACTTGTGACCGCAATTACAAGTGATATTGACGCCATGACAGTCGGCAAAACGCTCTTCATCACTCATTTTCGAATGTAGAGGTTGCAAGTCTAGTCGGTCCCTTTCTACGTGAACATATTTCCGTACATCCAAGCCGAGACAATCGGCTAAACGTACGCTATCAGTCCCTTGAATAGGAGCACATAACCGTTCAAGAGGAGGTAGGATTTGTCTTGATAGATAATATTCGGCATCAGGCTTTAAATTGTTGCGTTTTACTTCCAGAGGTGTGAATGCACGCTCTGCTACGGATTGTGCACTGTCATCAGCTTCGGATTTTGCAGTTATAACAAACAGAATCACGTCGTCAACGCGCACAATCTCACCGCTGTCGATACGGCGCTGGGCTACCACAGCATGAGGAAGTGCTTTAAGATTCGGATAGTCTTTAGGATTCTTTCCGAGCTTTGTTCGAATGATCAGCTTGCTTAATGAGATGTCGTTTCGACGGACTTTATCCGCTAGATCGCGTAAAAACTCGTGGATGTTCTCCAAAGCGACATCGGCATTATCGCCTTGAAGAATCTGCTGTAACGCGAACGTCGATGCGTCTTTTGATAAGGTACAATACTCACGTCGTTTCATATCAAGACCTTTTACTTCTATAGTTGTGGTAATTCCATCAGGACTTTCTGTCATGACAAGAGCAGCGTATTTCTTCTTTGCGTGAAGTAATAACCGCTTGAAAACGTTGTCGATATCGATTTCAAGTAGCCGATATCGGTCATTGACAAGCTTCTTGAACTTGTTGCCGATTTTAATCGCCTCTTCATACGAATCTACGTTGGTGTTGATCATCACAGAGTCAGTATCTCCATAGACGACCTTTAAACATTCACCTTCGGCAAGTTCTTTTGTATCAGTGAGGATTTCACGACCTTTAAACGTAGTGAGAACTGCCAATGGACGTGCATAGAAACGCGATTTGGTGAATCCTAAACAACCATACATAGAATTGGCAGTGAGCTTAAGAGCTTGCTGTTTAATATCCCATTGAGCTTTCTGTTCAACTGAAGCTCTGGGGTCTTTCATATTGCGTTTGACCTCTCTTCTCCTCTCTACAAGGTTCTGAATAAGCCGAGGTAGAATTCCCATTTCAACAGACCGTTCAGGAGCTTCTGGGGGCTGTTCCTCTCCACTTGCATCTACAGAGATGTTGCTTCGATCAACAGTTGTAAAACAGATGTTGAACTCCTGAATAATACTTGGATATAAACTGTTAAAGTCCATAACCAATACGATCTTGTCATAGAGCCCCTTTTCTGGTTCAAATACCAACCCTCCTTTATATTTATCCTTCTTTTTTCCAACCTCTGCTTCTTCATCATCTTCGGCCTTGGAAGACGAAGCTGCTGCTGACTTGGCCTTATCAGGAACTATATACTTTTGACGAGTGAATTCATGTAGTAAAATATACTCATTTCGTTCAGCTCTTGTACCAGTCAAAGTTTTGGCCCATGAATTACCTGCCAAATTGGTCAATTGCTTTGAAAGAGCTAGGATTTGAATCTGAAAAGCAATTGCTGCCATGAAATGAGTATCTTGTTCGTTATGAATGAGCATTTGATAGAATCCAGCAGCAGTTTTCAGCCATGCAGCATTGCCCAAATCAATACTTTGATCATGACGGGTTTGTCCAAGGTATAATTGACACATTTCAGAAAGACTCCAAGAGTCACATTTTACAGTCATTGATTTACCTAGAGTATTAGCCACGTCACAAAGAAGTCTACCAGAAACGACATTTCGAAGGTAATACATGTTTGAAGATTGATGAGGCCATTCAGCTCTTTTCATTCGACCGATTTGATGCCATGAATTGATCTTTTTAGCACGAAGTCGATGAATAAGAACGTTAAGATGGACATTTTCAAGTTGATGACCTAGAATGATATCGGGATCATATCGGTTAATTTGACCAAGAAGATTCTGTAGTAAAAGAGCTTCAGTTTTGAATAATCGAATAGACTTTTTCTTTCCTTGATTCTTTTCCAATTCCGCTTCAAATCCAGCAGGAAAAACACGATCTACAGGTCTTACAAGGGTCAAAGCTGTTGAAGGAAGCTGTTGGGCGTTAAGTGTCGTGTCATGGGCGATATTCTGATAGAATCTGATGCTACAAGCTACGATTTCCTGGGAATTATCCGTATGATTCATAACGGTGCGTAATGACAGTGTCATAACAGTCATTGTAGGAGTAGCCAATGCTTCTTCGCATACAGAGATGCTTAAGGGACTTGATACTGCCACTTCTACATCGCACCATGAAGAATTCTTCAAGCTAAAGTCGGCATTTTTGATGTTGAGCCAGCAAGGACCCATTATTTTCCTTGAAAGTACCAATTGTTCGAAAATATTCGTGCCAGCACCAAAAACATGACTAAATGTGTGTCCCGATAAATCGGCAGGAAGTGGTTTACAATCATAAGGGACAAGAGCTTTAAGATAATCGGCTTCACGAGGTATTCCTTTAATTTCAAAGCAATATTTTCTCGTCGAAGGCTTCATGCGAGTCTCACGAATACCATATTGTCCGGTCAGCATATCGTTAACTTCATTATAAACATCCTGGAATGAAACAGGTTGTTCTGGATCCTCATTACCGTTATTATTTGCCCAGAATTGCCGCGGCAACAAGTATAATTCCCGATAAATGTTCTTCACTTGAACAAAGGCGCTTACATAGCTGTTAGTAGTGCGGTTACGTACTTTACCGAATAAAATAACGGAATTACGGAGCTCCTGATAGTCTGTCCAGAAGAAATGAAGAGTTTCATCGTCCATAACGTCGGTTACATCGACTTTGTATCCTGAAGGAAATGCCGTTTCAGCTGCCAGGTTCAAACTAGTGATTTCTGGAGCCACTTCTACGCTTTTTGCTGGTTCCACAATTTTAACGGCAGGAACAGCAGGGACATTTTTCATGGATCCGATATTGACTCGAGGTTCAGAACCAGATTTCGCCTTGACTGCTGTAAAGGCCATGTCATCATCAGATAGTTCCGGTTGTGCGGGCAATGGTGCGGGTTCAGATACAGGCTCCGGTTCAGGCTCATAGTCTGCAGGAATGAAATCATCCATTTCGGTATCCATCGGAGGAGAAGAAGGAGGATTATATTTTAACGGTTCCATTTTTATAGATCTTGGAGGTTTATTTGTCAATATTTTGACGCGTTCTTTTTTCACCGATACTGGCTCCGGATCCATTCCGATCCCGTCAATTAACGAATTGATCTCGTCATCATCCTCAATCTAGTTAGAATCAAAGGCAAACAGAATACTCGTTACTTACTGTCGTTGGTCTCACTGAAGTGGACGCTACTGCTGCCTTTTTAAACAATCGATCAATAGAAGTGTGCGTTTTAACAGCTTCGGGTTCGTGCTGTTTTTTCAACTTTTTCCTACCCGAACGTGGCTGTTCATCTTCATCTTCGGAATACTCCTCCGGATCTCTGTCCCATTCGTACTCTCCTTTAAACGTGTACTGGCCTTGTTCGTCGTTAACTACGAAATCGTCTTCAAGAAGCTTTTTCTGCACGTCTTTGCGATATTCCGTATCATCGACCTCGTCATAGATGGCTGTATCTTCATCGACTGAGTAGTCATTAAGCTTCCGTCCTGCTTTGCGAGCAGCTGCAAGCTGTGCCAATTTGGACTTGTTTCGCGACATGAAGATAATAGAGTGAGAGGACGTGATTATTGCGCGTTAAAGAGCGCGTTGACGATAGGGTAATGGAAATTAGGGTAACGAAAAAAGAGCGGACTGAGGGGGGTATTTAAGGGGTAGATAAATGGACTTTTTGAAAATAACAATAATTATATTTCAATATTTAAGTAAATTAAATGATTCTATAAATGAGATCTCTTTTTCCTGTAATTTCTACTATTTTTATTTATTTCTAAATATTTCCTTGAAATGTTCTGATTATTAACCTGTCCTCGCTCAGGGTAACAAAATAAGAGCGGACAGAGTAGGCATTTAAAATAGATAATAGAGGACTCTGGAAGAAATATTGAATAGAAATACCGCTGACATTTCATTACTAGATGAACTTCATTTATCTCTACTTTTATTGTACTCTAACTCATATTGAAGCTTGCCGATATCGGTTAACTTGCGGTTACTTACCGTTAATTACCAGCCTCTTCTTCAGGGTAATCTTATCGAGGCAAATTGAAAATCGATGCCATTTCCTCCACTGTTTTCTGAAATATCTCTCTCTTCTTGTCAACATGTCCTTTGAGGTGGCGCCAGATCTTGAGGCTCAGACTTCTCGAGCGATCCTTGAGAATGCAGAGTTTAAAGATCTGACCAAAACCGTGTCTAATGGCTTGTACGATCTCAATTCCAGTGTAAACAAAGTTCGCAAGCTTTTGAACCGTAAAGGATCGGCTCGGTCGGCCAACGCGGCTGAAGAACGACTAGCAGAAGCAGTGGAAGAAGCGACAGTAAGATTTAAAGAAATAGGCGAATATATTAAAGTCATTTCCGACTATTCCAAGACTCCCTTAACTCCTACGGACCGATTTACTCAGCAGAAACTCAACCGAGAGTTCAGTGAAATCCTCAATGAGTTCCGCACTGCTCAGAGGCAGGTTGCAGAGAAAAAGAGGCTTATTATTGCAGCAGCAAAAAGTGCATTGGACCAAGAAGCTGAGGATGAACGAACTCCTTTAATAGGAGAAAGTAGTACTTTAACATATGCCGAACCTCCTATTTCCGCTGAAACTTCAATTGAAACTGTTGTGCCAGAGTCTGTACAAATTCTTGATACCGTAGGACAACAAGAACTGGATTTTCAACAAAGCATGATTGAAGAACGGGAACAAGAAGTCCATCATATCGAGCAAGGAATGCATGAGATCAATGCTATTTTCAGGGATTTAGGCTCATTAGTCGGCCAGCAAGGAACTCAGATTGATACAATAGAAGGAAATGTATCTAATTTGGCTGCAAATACTGCCAATGCTTCTGAACAGCTTGTTTCTGCTCATGAGTATCAGAAGAAGAGGAGTAAATGGTCTCTATGTGTGTTGTTTGTATTGATTGTTGTGTTGACTGTTGTATTATTGGCTGTAACAACGTGAGCTTCAGAGGTTTAACGCTATAGTATATGCTACGGTAAGCCCTGAAGCGCTTCTATATACTCTATTGTATACGCTACATCTTTCTTCATCGACTTCCGATCTCACTAATTCTTAACGACTGTGGCTTAGCTGAGCGACTACTCAATATCATCACGAGTCTGTCAGTTCAATTTCTATGCTGCAGTTTCTACTCAGCTGTAGCAACCAGCTCGTGTTGCCATGATACCGATATCATGAACATCTTTATCATCATTTATTTATCTCTGTACGTTTACTCCGCCTACTAATCATAATCGTTAATTTGTCTACTGAAAACTTTGAGCAAGACTGCCGATAATATCGGCGAGATTAGGTTGGACCATCACCATAGTTACAGAAATCGATATGGACTAGCGTAACAGCTCTAGACTTTATTGTCTTCTGTGATCTTACTGGCTATAGCTTATCAGTGATTAACAGTGATTATTCATTTCTATGCGATAGATGCTGTCGATATGGAGAAATACGATATCCGCTGGATAATCCGCTGGATAATCCGCATCTCTTATCCGCATCTCTTATCCGCTTATCCGCTTATCTACTGATGATCTGTGAATCTCTTACATCTGCTGATGAACTGAGATATCTAATTGTTATCTTATCACGCCTCGGCTATTTCCAAAGCTACTATCTGGATTAAACTCTTATCTATCGTATCCGTCAATCGAGTCTAGACTCTGGATCTAAGCGTATATCTTGTCACAGATTCCATTAATTACATGCACTAATTAGGCCAACCATTAGGCCCTCATATCTTTAGCCCTTCAATAGGCGCTGAATAAAAGTCATAGCAGATTCAAATAAATCCTGCCATTCAGGCTAATTCATTATGCTACATCAAATTCGTTCACAACTCTCTCATATCCGCATTCATTAAAATGATCGAATAACGGTCAATAGCCAGCCACCGATTTACCGATATTGGATAAAGTTCACCGTTTATGGGCTTGTTACCCTACTTTGCGACCAGTTAAGGAAGTCATCAAACGATAAGCTGATCTTCTAACCTAAAAGGTAGGAGAGTTGCTAAGCCCGATAACCAATTCAGAGATTTATGGTTTAACTGGTCAAAGTTTATACAATAAGAGCCGTTTGACTTTGAGTTCCTTGTATTAGACTTGACAACTTGCCACCAACGTTGAAATTAAGAAGTGTTGATTGTATTGTGTTGCTACTTCTTGTTGCTACTTCTGTTTCTTTGAGTCGTCTATCGTTCGCTCTATCATCATGATTAATCCTGTGAAAATCCTAACTTCATTGGCCTTGATCTCGGCTACTGCTGATGGTTTATCTTTAAATAATTGGTTTGGAAATGATCAAATTGTCTTGGATGGATCTTCTTCTTCCTCCTCTTCGTCCTCTCCTGAAGAATTCTACAGTCAAGCTTCTGAATTGATTGATAAATTATCGAAATCCGCTGGAGAATCGCTTGGAAAAGCATCGTCTGAAGCTGTCAATGCTTGGGCTCACCTTTTGAAATATTATCCTGAATCAATTGCTGACTTGAAACTTCCTAATTTCTTGAAAGGAAATCAAAGACAAGTCGTTCAAAAGACTGATGATGAATGGGTTCATATTGTTGAAAGCTCTGATTTTCCTTCGCATGTTTTAAAGGTCAAAACTCCTACAGATTTAGGTGTTGATGACACAAAACAATATTCGGGCTATTTGAACGTTGATAAGGGAGAAAAAAACCTTTTCTATTGGTTTTTTGAATCTCGTAATGACCCTAAAACTGATCCTATTGTATTATGGTTAAATGGAGGTCCAGGATGTTCTTCTCTTACTGGATTATTCTTTGAATTAGGCCCTTCTTCAATTGATGAAACTATTAAACCTGTTCGTAATCCTTATTCTTGGAATAACAATGCCTCGGTTATTTTCCTTGATCAACCAGTAAATACTGGATATTCTTATTCCGATTCTTCTGTTAGTGATACTGTTACAGCTGGAAAGGATGTCTATGCTTTCTTGTCCCTTTTCTTTAAACAATTCCCTGAATATACCGATCTCAAGTTCCATATTGCTGGAGAATCTTATGGAGGACATTATATTCCTGTTTTCGCCGATGAAATCCTTTCTCATAAAGATCGCAACTTCAATCTTAGCTCTGTTCTTATCGGAAATGGACTCACTGACCCTCGTAGACAATATGATCAATATCAACCTATGGGTTGTGGAAAAGGAGGAGCTCCTGCAGTTCTTGATGAAAGCACTTGTCAAGCCATGTTGAATGCTCAACCTAGATGTAATAGTCTTATTGACTCTTGTTATAACACTCAAAGTGTGTGGTTATGTGTTCCTGCTGCTATTCAGTGCAACAATGCCATGTTAGGACCTTATCAACAAACTGGACGAAATGTCTATGATGTTCGGGAAGATTGTGAAGGAGGAAATCTTTGTTATCCTGCTTTAGACAACGTTGAAAAGTATCTTAATCTAGATACTGTAAAGAAAGCTGTTGGTGCTGAAGTCGACAAATATGAAGGTTGTAATATGAATGTCAACTCCAATTTCATGTTTGCAGGAGATTGGATGAAGCCCTTTTATACTAGAGTGACTAATCTCTTGGAAGCTGGTCTTCCCGTACTTATTTATGCTGGAGACAAGGATTTCATCTGTAATTGGCTTGGAAATCAAGCTTGGTCCGATGCTTTGGAATGGTCTGGTCAAAAGGGCTATGCAAAGGCTAAGAAATCTAGCTGGACTGTAAATGGAGAAGAAGCTGGAGTTATCAAGAACTTTGAGAACTTTTCCTTCCTAAGAGTCTTTGATGCTGGACATATGGTTCCTTATAACCAGCCTGAAAACGCTTTGGCCATGTTTAATACTTGGCTTTCTGGAGACCATGACTTTAGTTCTTCAGAGTAGAAGCTTCTGAAATGACGACACCGTCTTTAGATAGTGCATAATAAATATCCATTACAACAGTACTTGAATGTAGAACTTTATGTAGAACACCAAGCCGATTGTAGAGAGTCGATGTGATGTAATTCGATGGAGCAGAACAGTGACTAACCGATAAAGATGGCTTTTGACGACTGGATGACGGATAGAGATAGTTCGATCTTTCAGCCACAGTAAGGTAGCATAACGGATAGAAAGGAAAGAATAACGGATAGCATAATGCATAGCATAATGCATAGCATAGCAGATAACATAACGGATAGTGATACCTCCAGCGATATCGGCTGACGGATACATATCCTTAATAGCCGATAACGAACGGTGAATATCGAATTTACTACATATATAATGAGCACCTAGATTAAGTCAATAAAACACTAGATATTAGCAACGAATAGGTGTTTAAAGCTCAATCCCAAGTACTATTGAGTAAATAGGATTTCTGCTTTGCGGAGGAAATAGTTAGACTTAATGTTGCCGATATCGTTGCCGATATCGGGAGAGAATATCGTCTAGCCAGATTATCGGCTACATCTAACTGCGACCTCCATGTATTCTATGGTCCAATTATATGGGCTGGTGGATGGATCTTAGATGCCAACATCTATAACAAATTCAGGGCCGATCAACAGCACATTCCTTGATTCTTAGTTATCCTAGAGATGTTCGAGGTGCGGATATCCGCCAAAATCAGGATTGAAAATTTCATCCACATTCGCATTCGCATAAATAGCAGTCTACGGCATCCGCATATTCACATCTTTCATCCATTGGCAGTTCTTTGAAAGATCAACAGATGAATCGATTCCTCGACACCGAGAACTTTGCTTGCAGGCAATTAGTCTTCAAATGCCCAGAAAATCTGAGTTAGCTAACCGTTAACATAGGGGTAAGGAGTATGACTGACACTTCTGTTCTCCGAGATATGAATCTCAGTGAGCACCTGTGTCAGTAAAACGTTACCTCTAGACAGAGAAGGTAAATAGAGAAGAAGATATAAAGCATAGCAAGAATGCATTCTTGAAGTGAAGACTGAGCCTTTGCCGGCACTTTTCTGGAGCAAGAGGTCAAGAGAAATGAATAACAGGACAGTAAGAGAGACATGATTGCATAAGATGTAAGTAGTATAGCTGTGAAGATATAAATGAGATGGACAGTCTGAAGATTCAGTATCATAGGGATCTAACTAGAAGCCTTTCTAGGCTGACGAGAATGCCGGGCTGTTGGCAACTAGCTACCAACCTACGAGGCTCGAATCAACAACGACATAGTAACATGATATATCATCTGATATGACGACATGCTCTTCGAAAGTCTGATCAATATATCTGCAGAGACAGAAAGAAAATCACCAGCATGACATTTCAATCAAATACTTCGATCAATGATTCCATCATGAACTCCTCTAGACATCAAGAGAAGTTTTAGAAGAGCGTAAATTGATCGAGATTGAACGAATGCCTAGCAGTAGAAAATAAGTAGCAATCGTAAATATATAGGCTCATATAGTTGAAGGAAAACAGGCACAGCATTTTATCAATTGATGAATGAATTAATGAATAATAACTGTCTAGGTCTCTGAATATTAAGAATTCAGTTGTTAAGATATTCAAACAAGAGAATGTTTTTTTTTGTCGGAAATAATTCCGCCGACCTTGAAGCCGTATTTTTACAACTACACAATTGCAAGTTCTGGAATCATTGGCTATAAAACTTTTTGATAGTATTTAAAGATGGATTAGGAATGTGTGACTTACGATTACGATCGGACTATGGAAAGAAGAGCCGTAAAAGCATACGTAGCCGATTATTTGGAATGGATTTATCGATCTCCGATCTCTAGATATTGTAAATCCGATTGCATCACACAATATTTTATCATAAAAGCTGAGCAGAAAATATTAAGGTCTTGATATGAATATAAATCTTAAGACATTCTCGGCTAGATTGAACGATCTTCACAGCTCTGATCCAATTGGAATCGACAATGAGCAGCTAACCACAATTGTTTGTTAAACAAGTAAAATGACAATATCCTTGTTCGTATTAGTGTCTTAACTGCTTGATTCTTGTTGTTTGTTTGGTACGCTATAGATTCAGTTTGGAAAGTGTTTACTTTCATGATACCCGGGTATAAAGGAGATAATAAACGCCCACGTTGATTATGGACTATTTGAATGGGCTATGACAATCCATGGGCGTCGGCTGGAAATGGCTAAACATGCCAAAATGGCCAATCGGTGGTAAAGATCACCAATGCTGGTTAAAAAAAGCTTCGTCGTCATTCGCCGGCCGCAGATTACTTTGCTATGCCACATGCGGGGCTTATAGCACTAGGCTGAAATGAATCTGCAAAGCACACAAATTACCATTTTAGGGCTGCAGGTCTCCATATTTTATCATCTATTGTCTATCTCTGCAAGAACATTGACGCGAAGATGAAAATAATATATCAATTGATATGATCAAGGCGACCGATTGTTTGACGCGCCATTATTCATCGATAACTACGAGACAAACGACGTTGACTGCCCTACAATAGCATTCCATTATAGCCATATTCTGGCTATTATGACAGGGGACATTTGTAGTTAGCAATTTTCTTGTTTGACAAGTGATTTAATTGCTTTTGGGCATCCACTATTTCTAGCCATATTTCCAAAAACAAATCTCAGTTGCTAGATATAAAACGGGGATTGTTGTTGATAACGCCAAGTCAAAGTTGATAACAGGCAGCAGGTTTAAAGGCGACTAATTATCCGCCGATATTCGCTGCTTCCAGCTAGGTTTTTCATTTCTAGTTGCCGCATAATTTATACGTTTACGAATATATTTTTTACTATAGAAAATAAGCTACACGAAATGAAAATGTTCTTCTGTCGTAGAATTCTGTGGAATCAGTACTATTCCGCCTTTGTCTACAGTTTTGAGAGCCAAAAACCCAAAAAAACAATTATTGGGTAAACCCGTTTCTCCTTGCATGCAAGATTACTAATGACGGAAATGTGCTTATTTTTGCAGAAAACTGAGACCAGCATAAAAAGGAACCATTAATTATCTCATTGTTTGCCGCAACAGTTCCATTGGTATGTTCTGTTGGTAGTCATTCTTAGTACTAAATCTGGTTAGAAGATCCTCAATGTGGTTCAGATCAATTGTCAAAAAAGATCGGTGGGCTAAAGAAAATAATAAATCAAAGAAACTGCAGATCTTAATTGGATTTTGATCCCGGATTGGGATCTACATGCCCAAAGATTAACATCTAAAGCACATGGAAAATATGCGCGTAAGCAATTTTGCTCCGAAAACAAACTAGTGTGTTTACCCCAAAAAGAGACTAGACTAAAATCTCAAAGAATATTTGTTTTTATTTTTGCTATTTTGTCTTGTTATCCTTGCCCCCTCCCCTGAAGGGCTGATTTGCAACCACAATTATTATTCTCTAGCCGATGAACACAACAAATTGCCCTCAGCTGTTGTTTGATTTTTATAAGAAATATTTCCAAAAAAAAATCCTTGTATTATTTAAATTTTAAGCGTTAAAACTCTGATCTCCACTTGAAAAGTCCGAGAAAAACAGGATTAACTATGGACCAGTAAACGCTCCTTGTTCCAAATCCGAGTTGTAGCATATTAATTCACAAGCAGTTTGGAGCATACCCGACGAACATCCGCCTTACAACCACCTGAATACAACCATTACCACCACTGCATAAAAAGCAATATACTTATGAATACCGAAAAGCAACTTTGATGTACTCTAATAATGTGGTAAAACAACTAGCCCAGAAGTTTTGTCCAATTTGGAAAATGGTCAGTTGTTCCTTCTAGACTGGGCAGGGAAGAAACTTTAATAATTATTTTTTCACGCCATAAATGCAATCTATAATTGCAACCGACACAATGTTAGTGGCAGTTGATGTGCAAGAAAGCGACGGACAATTCCGCGAAATGAACTGCCTTAGCAATCAGCTTTTTCCGCTGATTGAGCCGGGATTGAGCTGGGATTTCAATGCCTTCCAAGTGAATCCACCGGATTTTAACTTTATTGCGGGCGGAGATAGTTCTCCGACGAAGCTTTCGGATATGCCGCTAATGAAGCCGCAGGGAATTTTCGGGGCTCGTAGGTTCCACAACTGGAATTTATTCTTGTACCGAGCCCTATGAAAGGCTACGGTGGAAAAGGCAGTTGGCTTATTTTTTGGGTATTCTTTTTTTTCGGTGAGTCAAGGCGTTTCCAGACGTAAAAGAAACTATAAGAAAGGAAGCATTATGCATTCCTCATGCCCAACTGGTTTTATACGAGATAAGTCGGGTGATTGTGACCTTTGTAGCAGTGGTTATCGTGTACATAGGTACATATACAATGAGTTGACATCAAGGTCCATTCAGGCAATTCAGATACCCCCCAGGCACACGGAACCGTTTGTATGCAGAAATACGAACAAAATGACGCCGCAGGTTGTTCTGGAAGGAAACCCTGACTAGCCATTTATATCATTGTTTAAAAGTGGTGTCATTTTATTGTTTGAGTCATCCTTTAACTGATTTCATTCATGTTTCGTAAAAAAAAAAAAAAGCGTTATCGTTGGGTTGCGGCAACTTTATGAACCATGCGGAGAAACCTTTACCACCATAGCGCTACAAATTGACAGTTTGGAAGGTTGGTTGGAAAGTTTATATGTATCTTACCTGTTTGTTGCAATTAAATGAGACATTTCTTGAGCAAAGACTTTACTCTATCCTTTATGGGTCAAAGTGGCGAAAACCTTAAGCAGAATCAAGCAATCAAGCCTTAATCATTGGTGGAAATGCTCCTGGCAAGCATATGTACAAGCAGTATATAGAGTTGGAAACTTTGTCAACTCCGGAGCCAAATTGACAGCTTTTAGCTTATGCATTGGATAAATTAAACGGCTTGACGTCGGGATAAAAGTCTGAACTGGAGTTATTCTGGCACTAATTGCAACTAATTATTTTCATACATCTGATTTGGTGGGTGTGGAGAGTGTATATTATAAGCTTGGGAAATAATATGGCCAGCCCGCACCCATTAATTCATTATCTTGTGGAAATAATTCCACAAGCAGATATAAAGAATGATCTATATTCAATAAACACTAGTGTAATTCGCGGCGATTCCGGTAAAATGACATTAAAAGATACTGAGTTGTATCCTTATACATTGATGACGTATTGAGCGGATCCTCCGTAATAGAAAGATTATTCCGGGAGGCTTGCACAATTGCCCTTATCTTGTCCAGGAATTCAAGGCTAATCATGTCCGAATCGATCTCAGATAAAGCCAAAGCCAAAGTAACAAAGGATTTTTAAAGAATGGAAGAATGCATAGAAGCTTAGAATTAGAGGTATAAAGAGCGCGCTGAAGAAGTTTATACGTCAAACTTAAGTTCCCCCATTAGTAGCTAAAACGCGCATGGGGGAAGGTAAAAATACGTATACCAGGATTTTAAGGTTGTCGACGGTGCATAGCAGTAATATTGTGACTTACTCTAGGCGATTGTAACAAGGGGAAATTCCAGGAGGTTTGAAATTAGCTGTTTTTCTTTCATTCCAAACGCGCAATAGTCAACAAGAAAAATGCCAAACTGGGCGCCTTACATACATTGTACAAAGAGTACAATAAAATGATATCCGAGCTGATTGCTTTTGAAGGCCAACTTTATCTTCAAACTCTAATTAGAGGTACTTGGGCTGTCTTATTAGTGAATGCAAAAAGCAACCAAAATGTGAGAAAAAGCAATTGCACGTGCAGAAAAAGCACATTTGAAAAAAGAACTTATAGCCATACATAGATAAATGTATGTATACGGGCATACAAACAAATTAGGTTTTATGAATTATCAGGCCGTCCCCTAATTCAATATCTTAAATCAAGATAATCTACAAAGTTATAAATATATGGCTATGAATCATAACGAGCTCAAGTTGCTGAATTTCGAATCATCGAACCAAAAAATAACAAGGTATGACAAATATAACATGACGACAGCATCACGTATATTACTGCTTGGTTATGTTTAATACTAACCCGAATCGCTGTTGATCTTTTTCTTTGGTTTTTATATGCTTATGTGTGCTATATTTTTTTATTTTTTTATAAGCGTTATATTCCTGATAATATTTTATTTATTTTTGTTTTTTTTTAATTCATACGACAATTGGGCCTTGCACTCAAAAAGCCCCCAGATCTTCTATGGCTAGATTCTTGGCAGTTTCTTTGCTCTTATAAATATAAATATATATATAGCAAACAATTTTGTTGGATTCTATCTTATCGAGCTTCTGTGGTGATTTTTAAATGTTAACTTAGCAGCAAATTTTTTTTTTTTTGCAATGAGTTCTAAGGGGGAGCGTCATAAGTTTGTTTGCTCATATGAAGGGTGCACGAAATCCTTTAATAGGAGGGACTATCTCGACCGACATGCTGCCAATCGTAAGTAATAATGACGATATTTTACAATTGCAGCACTAATATAAAAGATCTGCCGATAAAACCATATACTTGTGTGCCATGTAGTAGGTCGTTTGCAAGAGGAGATTTGTTTGAAAAGTGAGTGTCTCTCTCCACAAAGCAAAAACCATCTAACTCATCAGCCATCTTTTGACTCAATTTCATGTCAAGAGAGCTTCAGGAGCAATTCAAACGTCTTTGAGACGTAAGCAAATGCATAAGCAAAGAGGAGCGGGATATTCCTCTCCAAATGGGTTTGAGCAATCTCCAGATAACGTGCGATATATTTATCCCAACATTTTAACAGCAAACAGTTTCATGAGACCTCCTCCATATAATCAAGAATTCCTCATCATGAACGATCATCGGCCGTTAAATAATGGGCTTACTTATCATCCTGGATTCGTGCCTCCACAATCCTGTCAACTGCCGGCATCTCCTACGTTAACTAATTCTTCTATAAGCTCTCAAACAAGCTATCCTGAAACAGCTGTACAATCACCAGTTAATACCGTTTTTCCTCTCAGTTCTGTTCCTGCATCTCCACCAGATAATCGTGTTTCACCTCCTCCACTTCGTTCTCATTCAAATCACGTATATGACCTTCTATCTCCTGGTTCTTCATGGGGTTCCTCTACTTCGGTCCTGCGAAACGCCATTTCATTGGCTCATAGTAGGAATTTCTCCTTCATGTTTGAAGACGGCAAAGAAGACAAGATTTTCGAGGATGCCATAAAACAGTACAGCATTGTAATTGAAAATGCTAATAAAGCCAGCGGTAATTCAAGCAGCCTCGGTCTTGATGTCAAATCTGTTTACATCAATGAATCAAAAGCTCGTGAGATTAACCAATTCCTTTTCCCCGATTGCCCTTCCGACTTCATCTCTGCAGAAAACATGTCTCGATATCTTGAATACAACTGGAATTTCGAAGAACTTTCCAATACTCTTATTCATCGCGCAAGCTTTTCGCCAAACAACAAATGGACTCCATTAGTGGCGACATTGGTGATGTTAGGCATGAGCTCAGCCGAAGATGAGCCTCAAATTAAACAGCTTTCACTGCAGTTGTTCCCTCGCATTTCAAGTGTAGCCAAATCGTTCATGGACACTCCTAGCTCTAACGACAACAATGATTTGCCTCTATTCCAAGCTCTTGTTTTACAAATATGGTTTGCGTTCAAAAACAACCTTTGTAGCGAAAAATATCTAGAGGAACTGAGCCCAAAGCGAATCTTGCAAAAGCACCAGACTTATTTATTCCCTGTATCTGCGTGCGTAGAAACTTGTGATGATTTTTCCGTTGTGTTCAAGTTTGGCAAAGTGTGCAAGGAAGGCTATGTGTTCTTTGACTCATGTGATGATTATACTGCGCAATGGAATGAATGGGTTACATACGAGACTTGGGTGCGATGCTCTCAGCTCATGTTTAGTATGGACCAAGGAAGGAGGTGTTTGAGCGACCCAACAAGCTGTTTATCTCTATTTGATGTTGATATTGTCATGCCATGCGCTTCAGGTCTTTGGACTGCTTCTTGTGCTAGTAAATTCTTTGAGATTTTGGGCCAGCCAAAAGTGGTTTCTGGTATTCCATTTTTCTATGTCCTCAAAGCTTTCCTTCGATTACCTCCTGTTGCCAGCACATCGTCTATTGATGAGAACAATTGCCGAGCATGGCCAATATCTGCCCTTGTGCTGGTTCTACTAGGGCTTAATGCTATTGGATCTGCTGTGACTCGGAATTCTACTGGAGAAGACCTTGACAAGTGCTGTGGAGTGTTTTCACGACTGCGATATTCTTTCAACAAATGGTCAAGTCTTTTCGGAGTCGTCACAGGGTTAAACGGCAAGTATCATCCTGCAATCGCGTCTCAAGAGATTAAGCGGTCCCTTGAAACAGCAATGATTCGACATCCCCACTCATTTTTGTCGAATTCTGGAGCTATGGATATAGTCATTGTTTTAGCCATTTATCACCATGCTGGTTATATGATGTTTCATGAGAACATCAAGGATTTCGAGCTCCTCACAAAGGACGTATTTTCCTTGTATGACAGCAGCTCCATCGACGTGCTACAACTAGAGAATTGGCCCAAAGCCTTGGAAAGCAGGAAAGCTTTAATGGACGTCGAAGTCAACGGTCAATGGGTCATTAATCAAATGCCTATGCTGGTGACTCAAGCAGCTTTGCTGTTGGGAATAATGGATAAAGCGAAGGCCGCCGGTTACAAGAGCTTGAAACAATGGACTCGTGTGCTGTTGATCAGCTTCGTAACCATCTATATGTTCTATAAATCTGCATCAAAGTCTCTGGACTCTGACCACAGCCTAATTGACGACGACAAGATCGACAATTCCGAAGCTTTAACGTTCTTATATCGAGTGTGGGCCGAAGCCAAAAGTCATCTAACTGGACCAAATGTGGTCAAGAAGCATATGGACTTGGGCCCTGTTAAGCCTGAGCTCGACAACAAAATCGACAATGGCAGTGCAGAGGCATTTTTAACTTATACGTGCAACATCTGGGCGCAGGCGTCAAAAACTCCTGTTGCTTTTATGCCCATGGAGTATACCGCTTGGTATCACGACTCGAAATTTGCCGTAGGCTGATTGTGCTTGGACTGTTAAATTATTATTTATTTCTATTATGTAGAATAGGTGTGAACCTGGAGTATAGAATTCTTTCGCCAGCGGGCACATTAATATATTTATGCTCTTTAGGGGGTAACTAACGAATATTGCAAAGATTTATTGATTGAACGAGTAGATCTTTGGCCTTCGCAGCAGCTAAATGCACCGACTCTTGTATTAACTTTTGTTATTCCAGGTCAACTCAAGCTCATATATTTTTTGGAGCTATGTTAGTGTGAAACGGCCTCAATTCTAGAGAGGAATCAGCTATGCAAGTATAGGAGAAACCCGAGTACTACCTCAAAGATCAGAACACTCTGAGAGGAGCAAACGTGTTGAGAGGAGCAGATGTGCTGAAGGGAGCAGAGCACGCTGAAGGGAGTACAGTACGCTGAAGGGAACAGCGCACCTTGAAAATCATGAACGGTTATGAACAGAGCAGAATAGAGAACAGACAGAAGAGCAAACGAACCAAAGCTGAATAGCAGACAACCAAAAGAAACTAAACATTTGGAACAAACAGAACAGACAAAACAGAAAGAGCATAGAAAAGAGGATCAGGCCATATCTGCTAGACCAAAACAACAAGCCGTTACGGCTTGAAAACGGTACAGCGCTCATGTTAGCTTGTTT
Source organism: Middelhovenomyces tepae (assembly GCA_003708105.3). Lineage (NCBI taxonomy): Eukaryota > Fungi > Ascomycota > Dipodascomycetes > Dipodascales > Dipodascaceae > Middelhovenomyces > Middelhovenomyces tepae. The sequence goes on along the minus strand of PPNF03000003.1, from coordinate 1,195,644 downwards.
CAAGTAGAAGGGCAACAAAGCACCCTTGAAAAATACTCTTTCAACTTAAGAATGGTAGAGAACAAAAGGAGAAGAAAATACATGTCACGAACAGTCTTAAGAAAGTCTTGAGTTCAGTTCACTTCACATCGATACATTCCAAGCTTCATCGCACAGAATCGAGAGCAGAACTCACCATATTGCACTTGAACTAGACCAACATAAGTCTAACAGGCTAGGATAGTCTCCTCGTAAAGAAGAATCATTTACAATCAGATCAAGTAGACTCAAGGAGCTTAAAAATTGTATGACCTAAGCAGGAAACTCAGCATTGTCTGGGCGGGTCGAAGAGGCCCGAATTGTAAATGTTTATAAATCTATCTGTAGCAAACCAAATAGAGCCTGGTAAGGATCGAGCAACCCCTTGGATATACTATAACAAGTATAGCCATTGAGGGGATCGACACAAAAGGAGAAGCAGGCGTCAAACTGTCTTGAAAGGCAAGGAGATCAAGTCTTAAAAGGGCCTCCAAATGTTGTCGCACCAGGACAAGACGAACATAAATTGAAAAATCAAAAAGAAATATTAAAAAAAAACAAAGAAAAAATAAAGGAAATTATTCTGATCTGGGGAGATCGAGGAACTGGATAAAACATAGAAATACGCTACTTATTAGCAAGCTGGAAGTGCAGTTAAAGCCGTGATAAAACCTGACCACTGCTAAGGTTTGTGCTCAGCAGTTATAGATCATTTTTTACAGCAGAAAAAATTCCAACCCATCTTTATGATTTCTATATCAACTTGGCATAGAAATAGACTCGATGCACCAAATAAACAGCGGATTAAAAATTTCTGAACCAAAATCCGCGCGCCAAGCGGACTTTTTCAGTTCCCCACAGCAATTTTCAGATAAGTCACGTGATATTCAACAAAATTTCACGTGATTTTACTATCGTTACCTTAATCTTTCAAGCATTACATATCTTCAATAAAGGAGCACAGGAGTTCTGATTTGATCTTAGAAAGCAGAGGAGTTTGTTGAACTTCTGTGTGGCTCGTTAAAGCCGTCGACCTTAGTCAGCCGGGGAGGATTTCGGACACACAAAAACAAGATATCTTGTACCTTCCGAAATGAAAGATTTTCAAGCAGCCTAGCAAAATGGTCATCTACGCCCACTTAACTAACCAGTTGTGGGCGACTTTAAGCATGATCGTCAAATGCACGACAAGCTTCTACTTGAACTAAACTCGCCAAGAATCTGCGCAAAAAGGTCACGCGCTAGAAGCTTGTCAAGGCGTTTCTTTTGCGCACTGTTTGGCTTGGTTAAATTACAGTTAGATAGACTAAACTGCAGCTGGACATCCGCGGCATCTTCAAGGCTACTGTTGCCTGTTATGGAGCATTATGTTAGTATCAGATTTCCTGCTTCTAAGCAATGAGTTTGAGTCTGTTTGACTGGCCATATCTTTTCTGTATTGGATCTGCCTTCCCTTTTAGGACCCGAGAAAAAAGATCTTCAAGATAAACACTAAACCGATATAGCCCATTACCCTGGACTCCAAAAAATTAGCCCTAGATATGAGTTTTTGATTGGCCAATATTAGGGGACTAGTGAGTAGATATCCCCCTTATCATGAATATCAGCTGTTGACGAAAGCTTTAATTCAGATGTGGTATAGGTAACCTTAAGCTTGATAGTTGAATGGCTGATGGTGAGATAGTGGATAGTAGATAGTAGATAGTAGATAGGAGTCCGATAGATATTAATAGCTGGACATAGTCTATGCATGTCTGCAAAACAGGTTATCAATCGGTCTATCGGCGGCTATATACTATACGAATACAATGAATAATTGGAAATATCTTGATGGAATTAATTGACTATTTTGTTCATATCTATTCTGATAACCGATGCCATACGTAATCGTTCAGTAAAATTTCATCGATAATTAACTGAGGCTGACTAAATGACTGGCCCTTCCTGTTATAGAATCTTCCAAATGCCCTAAAATCAGAAATTAGGTTTAAAGAGGGTAGAGAGGGAAAAGGAGGGGCATTTTCTATTCAGCGGCTAAATCTCAAACATTCCAAGTGATTGACCCCCATAGAGTGTAGACAGACAGAACAGATGCCGGCGAATAGAGCTTGAACAACAATGCGGAGAATGGCTTTATCATCAGGATAATAGATTAGGGGGTTCCGAAACGATACTACCGAATTACAGCACAGTACAATATTTTAGATATGCCCTATCAGACATTCACCTCAAAAATTATGGGCCCATATGTATATTCTTAGCGTATATCATTGCAAATTAACGTCTTAGAGTCGATGAAGCTAACTATGAATAAATTCTAGACGATTATCTACCAGATATCAGATATCTCTCTCTACTGATTCTGTACTAGCCTCGAAGACTAAATTTTTTTTGCTGTTCCATCTCTTCGGCCGGTAGCTCTGTATAAGTCCCAAATTGGACTAGCTTTTGGAAGCTGCTGCCTTTTTCCTGTCAGAAGATTACAATCTTTCCTCAATCAGCTAGCCACATTTCTGTGGGGAAGCGTAACAATAAACGAAATCGATTAAATCGGAGATTTCTTAGGCAGTTGGCACAGCTTGGCACTGAGATTTGGATCTTTTGTACGCTTGTTTGACTCAAGTTTGCCTGAATCCTAGCAATATTTCAAAAATTATCATTAAATAATATAATTATTAGTCTGATTGACTCAGTGGACGGCTAATTTTTCAACTAATTTAGATATTTTCTTTGATAATTGTGCTTGTTATTTTGTTATTCTGGTCGTTTATTTTTTAACAATTGATTTCTTTTTTCTGCCCGCTGAAGTTTGAAAAGATAACGACTAGATCCCGAAGCAACCAAGCATAGTGAGCAGGCCTGTTCCCCAAACAAAACGTATAAATAAAAGGACGATTCCAAAGATATCTTGGATCTAACTAACATACTAAAAAAGTCAAAAGACCCTTGAAAAGGTTGCAAAGATCTTTTTCATATTTCAAGTTTTAAGTTAAGGCGCAAAAAAATCTTTTGTCTGCCTCGGACTATCTTTGACCCTTTGTCTGATTTCACAAAAAAATATTTTTTTATCCTTCATTTTTTTCAAGGAGCTTAATAACCATAGACGACTAATCTGATCCCTACTGGTTTAATTTTACAGAGCTCTTTCTATTAAATTCTCGGTCTTGAGTTCCTGGTCTTTTTAACTCCTTCCGTGAGGATATGCATCAGTCCTTATCTCGATCTTATCGCCAAATTTTAAAATCTGTGGAATACGATTATACAATCTACGAAACCGACTGAATTAATTATGGAAGACGAATCGAACCACCTTCACCATCGTCACCTTCATTTGGGCCATCATGAGGAGTCCATCGACACTTCTCCACATCATACAAATATGGATGGAGAAGTGGAGATTGAAGATATCAATGTAACTACAGTGTTTGAAAATAAGAATATTCACCCGGTGATAACTGATCATACTTTGACTCCTGATGAAGAAGCTTTGGCAGCCCTTGGTTACAAGCAAGAATTCAGGCGTGAGTTTGGTCTTTGGTCTACATTTTCAGTCTCGTTTGCATTGTTAGGGCTCTTACCATCAATTGCGTCGACGCTTTACTATGGCTTAGGTTACTCCGGCACCGCAGGAATGACTTGGGGTTGGCTTGTTGCTATGGTTGGTATTCAGGCCGTTGCAAACTCAATGGCTGAATTATGCTCTTCCATGCCTACATCTGGAGGACTTTACTATGCTGCTGCAGTCTTGGCCCCTCCTGGCTGGGGTCCATTTGCTGCTTGGCTCACTGGCTGGAGTAACTGGCTCTGTCAAGTCACTTCTTCTCCTTCCATTGATTATTCCATGGCTTCAATGATTCTGGCTCTTAAATCACTTCACGACCCAGATTATTCAGCTACTAACTGGCAAGTTTACCTTTTGACTGTGGCCCTTATGATTATACAATCGATAATCTCTTCAATGCCCACTAAATTTCTAGCCCAATTCAATTCTGCAGGTACTTTGATGAACATGGGAGGACTTTTCATTGCCCTTGTCGTCATTTTGGCTGCAAATGAAAGACCCGACCCTAAATTTAACGCTTCTGCTGATGTTTGGGGAACTATCACCAATCAAACTGATTGGCCTGATGGAATTGCCATTCTCATGTCATTCATTGCAATTATTTGGACCATGTCTGGCTACGATGCTCCTTTCCATTTAGCTGAAGAATGTTCAAATGCAAATGTAGCGGCTCCTCGTGCTATTGTAATGACTTCAGCTTTAGGAGGTATCTTTGGATGGGCATTTCAACTCGCCATTGCCTACACCGTAACTGATATTGCTGCGGTTATCGACGATGAACTTGGTCAGCCTTTTGTAACCTATCTTCAGCAAGTGTTATCGATCAGATTGGTGGATTTCATTACTGCTTTGACAGTTATATCGGCCTTTTTCATGGGTCAAGCTTCTATGATTGCCGCTTCTCGAGTCGCTTACGCTTATGCTCGTGATGGTTGTTTTCCAATGTCGCATGTCTGGGCAACTGTTAACAAGACAACCAAGACTCCTGTTAATGCAGTGTGGTTCAATTGTGCTATTGGATGCCTTTTGCTTCTGCTGATCTTTGCTGGCGATATTGCTATTGGTGCCATTTTTTCCGTGGGTGCTATTGCAGCCTATGTTGCCTTTACGATTCCTATCGGCATGAAGGTCATTTTTGTGCGAGACAACTTCAAGAAAGGACCCTTCAATCTTGGCCGATACTCAAGACCAACAGGTTTCCTTTCTTTGGCCTTTGTAGGTCTCATGACTCCTATTCTGTGTTTCCCGGCTGGCCGTGGTTCTGACCTCGATGCTACCAGTATGAACTGGACCGTAGTTGTATATTTTGGACCCATGATTATCGTCACCTTGTGGTTCCTTCTATATGCTCGCAAGTTCTTCAAAGGTCCAAAGGTCAATATTGAACATTTGGTCTATGCCACTCAAACTGAGGAGCATGTTTTGGCAGGAATTGATGGTGATTCTTCCGAGACTGAGTACAAGAATGACGCAGAGAAGAGAGCTGCTCTTACAGTTTGATTAAGGTTTAGTATAAGAAATATTTTAGTTGATAATAAATAACATTATAATAGCTGTTGATAATAAGTGCAAGTTTAAGGCTGATTCACGTTGATAGCCGTGCCGATAAAATGTCGGTGAGATTTCGGTTATCGGTGAAATGGGAGTTTCCGATATACGAGTTTATGTAAATATCGGTAAATTGGTACGTCGCTCCTGAGGGAGATGGCAATAAGAGGCTGAAATCAGTCATATGTTAACGAGAACCACTTGAATGAACGAACTGGCCGCAGTTACTGGTATTAAACTGCCTAATTAAATGTAATTACGAATAATATCGTCTGGTGTCCTGTCTCTAGAAAATTTCAGTTTATTCAAGCTCTTGAGCGAGAGCGCGATAATTATAAGATTCCTTATGACATCACCTCGTAATCCGTGTCCGAACTTTCATAGCAAGTCTAAACTTTACAAGCCTTACAGATTTGCCACCGATTGGGCAATGCAGGTTCCAAATATTAAACATTTGCCAGACCATGTCTCAGTTGAGTAAGTAAGCTGAAAAAGACTGTTTTACAGAGTCTCTGCAGAAATATAGTTGATTCTAATTATCAAGTAATTTCAAGTAATTATTCAACTATTTGTAAAGTGACTAAAGTCTGAAGTTTGTAGATCTACTCTGTCACCGGCATTTGACGTTCTCTCCGTCGGTTTTCCGGTGACATCCGTTTAAGCCGTAGTTCGATTTGGTAAATACTCCGTTTCGTTCCATTACTCGATAGCTCTCCTTGAGTTTGCTCTTTGTATAGATAGTTGCTTGATCATAGCTCCATGGTTATAGTTCCATAGATATTGTCTAAATGTACAACTCATTCTATAGTAAAATTTGGCGTATTCTCTAAATTTGTAATTAATACTCTGCAGGCCATGCTATGTCTTAATGTTAGTCATTACCCTGCCGTGACCCCGAATTTTCCCTCCTTTTTCCGTGCACAGCCAGTTTTTACCTTGACCCTTTTTACTTTTAGTAACCAAAGTGGCTGTTTGTGACACCACCACCTTCTCCCAATTAATATGCGAGGTTTGATGCCAGAGTGAAAATAATAAAAGGTTTTTTTGCTTTGTAAAAACACAATTGAGAGTTCAGTCTGGTGCAAGAGTGTTTATAAGCCTGTTGACAGCCCGTCTGGCCGCCTCTGCTGAGCACTTAAAACAAGATGTCTTCTTCACGAACAAGAAAACTAAGAGTCACTGGTAAGTACCTTGGCAATGAGCAAGTTAGCAGACAGTCAGTTGCTACAACCACAGCTACAGTTGAACTGTCGTCGTTTGCACTGTCATTAGAACAGACACACAACGGCTAGCTGTTCATATAGCAGTTCCAACAGATGTTTTTTCTTCCATACTAACATAGTCATTGCGGCTGACGCCTTATATAAGAGAGATGTTTTTAGACTCCCCGACCCATTTGCTGTAATTACAGTTGACGGAGGACAGACGAAAACTACTCGGGTGATCAGGAAAACTTTGAACCCTTATTGGAATGAATCCTTTGACCTGGATGTGGCGGAAAATAGCATATTGGCAGTGCAAATCTTCGACCACAAAAAGTTCAAAAAGAAGGATCAAGGATTTTTGGGAGTCATCAACATCCGCGTCGGAGAGGTTATAGATATAACAAGGGATGGCGATGAAATGATCACAAGAGACCTCAGAAAGTCTAATGACAACCTGGTAGTAAATGGTAAATTGATCCTCAATATGTCAACGAATATTGATGATCCTATACAAGCGGTGAATACTTCGGGTTCTTCAGCGACTAATTATTCTGCTCATAACGGCAGTAACTCGAGCTTCCCTGATTTATCCACTCCCAGTGTATCGTCTCCAACCTCAACATCATCTCCAAGGCCAAGGACTGTTTCGAATACTGTAAACGGATCTGCCTCTGCGGCTGCGGCTGCTGCTGCTCCTCCGCCAGCTGCCCCTCCGGCTCCTCCATCTACGTCTTCTATGTATCCTCATCAACAGTATCAGCATCGCCAGGCGACAGCGGCGGCGGCGGGAATGGCAGCTTCTGGTGCCGCTCCCCCTGCCTCCACTGGTGCCGCCTTTAGCTCATTTGAAGACCAGTTCGGCCGCCTACCTCCAGGGTGGGAAAGAAGAACGGATAATCTTGGTAGAACGTACTATGTAGACCACAACACTCGTACAACGACGTGGACAAGACCGTCATCGAATTTCAGTGAAAGTGAACAGAGAGTTGCTCGACAGAACACCACCGACCTCGAACGCCAGCGCCATCAAAACAGGACACTTCCTGAAGATCCGAGCCGTGCTACGTCTCCGCGTCCATCGAGTTTAAGCGCTGGAGGGTCTCCAAGTCGAACTAGTGAGGCTGTTTCGACCAGTCCTAGTAGTGTTTCAAGTGGAGCTCCTCCAGGTGCGCCGTCGTCTGCGACTAGTGTTGCTGCGTCTCCGACCAATATCCAAATGGTCAATTCGGGTGCAACCACAGCAGGACTCGGAGAACTTCCTCCAGGGTGGGAACAGCGATATACTCCTGAAGGAAGAGCCTATTTCGTGGACCACAATACTCGAACAACAACATGGGTAGATCCAAGAAGACAGCAGTATATTCGCATGTATGGCCCTAATGCCAACAACGCAACAATCCAACAGCAGCCAGTTTCTCAGCTCGGTCCTCTGCCAAGTGGATGGGAAATGCGATTGACAAACACCGCCCGAGTATATTTCGTTGATCACAATACTAAGACGACTACTTGGGATGATCCAAGATTGCCATCGAGTCTGGACCAGAACGTTCCTCAGTACAAGAGGGATTTCCGTCGTAAACTGATTTATTTCCGCTCTCAACCAGCGTTGCGTATTTTACCTGGTCAATGTCATGTTAAGGTCCGTCGAGACCATATTTTCGAAGACTCCTATCAGGAAATCATGCGCCAAAGTCCTCAAGATCTTAAAAAGCGACTGATGATTCGATTCGACGGAGAAGAGGGTCTTGATTACGGAGGAGTTTCGCGAGAATATTTCTTCTTATTATCGCATGAAATGTTTAACCCGTTCTATTGTTTATTCGAATATTCTGCTCATGACAACTACACTCTTCAAATCAACCCGCATTCCGGCATTAATCCCGAGCATTTAAATTATTTCAAATTTATTGGCCGAGTCGTAGGTCTGGCTATTTTCCACAGAAGATTTTTAGATGCCTTTTTCATTGGGGCTTTTTACAAGATGATTCTGCGTAAGAAGGTGGTCCTCAGCGATATGGAAGGTGTTGATTCAGAGTTTTACCGCAATCTCGAATGGACACTTAATAACGACATTGAAAACATTCTAGATCTCACGTTCTCGGTGGAAGATGATGAATTCGGAGAGATCATTACAAGGGATCTAAAACCGAATGGACAAAATATTCCTGTTACGAATGAAAATAAAAAGGAATATGTTGAGCTTGTCACAGAATGGAGGATTTCACGACGAGTTGAAGAGCAATTCAATGCATTTGTTTCCGGATTTAATGAACTTATTCCTCAAGAGCTTGTCAATGTCTTTGACGAGCGTGAATTGGAGCTTCTTATAGGAGGAATTGCTGAAATCGATGTTGATGACTGGAAAAAGCATACTGACTATAGGGGATATTCCGAGTCTGATGAAGTTATTCAATGGTTCTGGAAATGTATTCGATCATGGGATGGAGAACAGAAATCAAGACTTTTACAGTTCACTACAGGAACTTCTCGTATCCCCGTCAATGGATTTAAAGATCTTCAGGGGTCAGATGGACCAAGACGCTTTACGATTGAAAAAGCTGGAGAAATCATGCAATTACCTAAATCTCACACCTGCTTTAATCGTGTCGACCTTCCTCAATATAAGGATTACGATTCTCTAGTGCAAAAGTTGACATTAGCTGTTGAAGAAACAGTTGGATTTGGCCAGGAATAAACAAACAAACTACTTGCTATGCTACTATAATTGAGGATGGTTCTTGGGGTGAATTCTTAACTTTATGCCTCCATTGTCCGACAGAATTGGCATATAAGTCCCCTGTCCATGTATAAACCTCTCTCTTTCAGCCTCAGGAGAAAAAAATTCACAAAGTGCCTCTACAACCAATGGGTTATGATTGATTTTGACAGTTTTGCCCTTGTCGATCTTAGTTTGAAAATAATTGTGATCTGCATCTCGAATAAACTTTAACGTATGACGTCCTGCAAACATATTTGCAACTGACGCGGCATCTGATATTGGAACCACATGATCAAGCTGCCCGTAGACTGATAAAATGCTTGTATCTTGCCGTAAATTCTTTAATTGACTTGTATCCAGATTCGTAAGGTTCATTACTTCGGAAAGAGGATACCAAACGTCCACGAATTTGCCAAATCGTTTAGTTTTTGACCAGTATCCTTTGTTGGAGTAAAGTTCAGGGCTCCTGACTGCTATTGCCGATGCAAGAACAGAGTAATCGTACCGAGTAGCGCAATTGCCAATAGATGGTACATAGATAGGGTTCTCATCATCCGGCAGCTGCTGTTGCTCAAGTGCCCATAATAACATAGCAGTAGCACCTCGTGAATGTCCTACTAATCCTGCAATATGCAATCCACATTTATTTACAGCGAATTCCCTAATGACCGAATCAAGATCGGCTAGATCTTCTTCCATAGTTCTTCCAAGCACATTGCCGATATCAGAAGACCCTCCACAGCCTCGGAAGTCAAATCGTAACGTGTATACATTGTGCAACTGACACATTTGTTGACCAAACTTCTCCATGTAGCAGTAATCCATGTGGCCTTGAAGTCCATGAGTTTGGATTATGACTCTGCGATGGCCTGAGCCAAGAGGGGGATATTGTTCCGTTCTGGCAGAGGACGTCGGGTCAACAAAGTTCTCTGGAATACAGAGCTTGGCTGCTAAAGTGCCTCCTCGGACTGTAGGAATTAGCAGCTCTTTTTCAGTGAATCCGGCCATCAGAAAGAGTTCAATGTAAGAATGTGAATTGAATGCGGAGATGTAAATGCCGAGGTATAATTACTAAGAAACCGTGTGAAATGAGTCAGCTTACCCGGAAGCCCGCAATGATGTTGCGATATGATATCGTTTCTGAATCGCGCTTGTTCGCCAACAGAATATCAATGCCTCGACCGCCGAGAAAACGGCTTCATAATGCTAAACCGACCGAGCAAGTCTCTAATGGTTCTGAAGAATCTATAACGCGTTCTGCGACTTTATATTCGCGTAGTCGACGCGACAGAATGCGAAGGTCAAGATCTCATACAAGAGACCAATCAATAGAACGGCTGAGATCTCGGTCCCGTTCACGTTCTCGCTCGCGTTCTCCATCTCATGTTTCACGAGAATCACTCGATGTATCGCTCGAAGTATCCACAATTTCGGAAGAACCTTCCGAACTATCCTCTAATCTATCACTGGGTCAACCCGTTCACATGTCCACTCCTCAGCCAAAGAACTCGAAAGCAAGGCGCCTACCTAAGCCCTCAAGGCGCCCGGATGCTACCGAAGACCCGTTTGGATTCGATCGAGTCAGCGACCTTCACCCTTCTTTTCTTGCCCCGAAATACACACGTCTTCCTGGTCCCGTTGATAATCTTCCATCTGAAGATTTTATATTTTCCAGCTCCTCCGAAATTCCAAGTAGCGACAGCCTTGATAACCAGCCTCAGCCTCTTGAAGAACGTCCAGTCAATGCTAATCCCCCTCTACTGACTGTGAAAGAACGCCGAGATCTAATTCCGCAAAGACCTAAACGCATTAACAAGGAGAATTTCGACGAGCTTGAGCCTGTTGGAGTTTCCAACAGATTCTACACCTCCGATCCAGAGAATACGGACGATTCTTCAGACGATGAGGACTATCGCACGCCGAAACACAAACCTCGTGAACCAAAGTTAAGTGCAGAGGACCAGGAGAAGATTCGGTTGCATAATGAGGCCATGAAAGCCAAGTTTGCTGAGGTGGATCAATTTAAATTAGATGTTGAAATAGTAGATTAATAGTTTTAATGCTGTATAATACAAAGTTCGTAGTCGATAATATCGGTAGACAACGGATAACGGCCTGCTTGAAATATTATCCGTGATTCCATATCGTCAGCTTTATCGCTGCTTGATTATCCAAGCTTCACTGTTAGCTACATTATATTGCATTCATTAATATTATTACATATTAGAAATCGGTTCCTTGATCGAGGGACTTTTAGTTGGAGTGTCTTCAAAATAACCCAAGTCTGCTCCGTCATAAGCGCCTATCGAGTCGTCACCAACTCCACTATCGCTATTATTATTATCCCCAGAATATACATAGTCGTCCTTGACTGCTTGAGCCTGGGCTCTGGCTTGCGCTTGTGCCAGATACTTGACCAAGACTTGGTTTCCAGCAGAGCTGGCACTGGAATGGAATGAAGAGTAAGCAAAAGGGTCAGCTGTGATGCCGAATCCATTAATATTGTCCAGATACCCCTCGATCGTTGCGGTGCCAGTCGAGTCAGCACTGCTATGGCCATGCGACTTGCCAGCTGCTGTGGTGAAGCTTGTACTTATAGGGCTACTTGGAGCCGGTGAAGAAGGGTTCGTTATACTCGAAGTACTGCTTTGTTTAGAATGTCCATTAGTGCTGTTTTCAGCAGTATCTGCTTGGGTAGCAGGAGTGGCTCCTTCGATGAAACTGCTAGACACGTCTGCAGACGATGTAGTATTGGTGGAACTCACACTCACATTGATCGCTGCCCGAGCAGGATTTCCACACCGATCTTTGCCAAAGTTGATTTTAAATTGTTTATATTCGCCCCTTTGTTTAATGCCTTCAATGGCTTTGATAGCATTGGTGATATTGGTGAAGTTTACAAAGGCACATGACTTTTCGCTTAGGAAGTTGATTTGTTCAATGTCTCCGAATAAAGAAAAGTCTTGACGCAGCTTGGATTCTGGCCAGTTGTCGTCTATGTTGCCGATATACACGTTTCTGCTCGCACCTGCAGTTACAGCAAGAGAGATGGCCTGAGGAAGAGGACCGGAATGCTTGCCCCAGCCGATTTTTAGGCGCCGGTTGTGAATTGTGAGTCCTTGAAGGTTTGCCATGGCAAAAAACTGTGCTGCGGCCGTGGGATCTACAAAGGTTACAAAACATATATGCTTCTCAGGAATATATCTGATGTTGTGCAATAGGCCTCCTCGTACAACGTTGCAAATCTCTTCAATGGTGGTTTCAGGATGCACATTGCCGAGATAAACACACCGGTTGCCCACATTATTGGCGCCTCCAGCTGTGGCAGCAACTGCGACCGCAGCAGCGGATTGTTGAGCCAGAACCGATGATAATATTTCCTTGTCTGCATTGACAATCATATGCTCATAACCAGGAGCTATTCCAAGGTATTGCGCTGCGTTTTGCTGCTGAGTCTTTGAAATATATGCACAACGATCTTTTCCATAGTAGATCTTACGATTTGCCCAAACAGCTTCGAAAGGAAGCTGCTGCACAACATTAATTGCGGTGGAAATATTGAGGAAATGAACAAACGCGATATTCTTTTCTCGCACCAATTTAATAGTGTCAATGGGCCCGAATTTACTTAAATCTTGGCGAATTTCTTGCACCGTGATATTGGCAGGAAGGTTTCCTAAATATACGTTTCTTGACGCGCCTTCGTGAGACACTGCCATAGAAACATTTGTGTTCACAAGCGTTGGCCGGCCCCAGCCAACCTTGATTTCAGCGCTATTTATCGTCAACTTCTTGAGAATGGCATCAGAATGGAAGTGAACGGCTGAATAATTGTCAAGAAATGAAATAAATGCACAATTTTTCTCTGGAATGACCCGAACAGACTCGATTATTCCCGACCGAACATGATTCAGTATCTCTTCAGCCTCGACTTCGGCTGGAATGTTACCGAGATAAACTGTCCGTGAAGTTTCAGACACCTCGGGAATCGCTGTTTCCATGTATGGGGAATAATATTGCTGGCCATTGTAAGGGTTAGAAACCGCAGCAGTGGCAGCAAAAATTGAAGCATGATGATAAACAGGAGTTGTAGGAATTGCGGAGAAGGAAGAGAATTGGCCTATTGCTGGAGTGCCCGGTTGGAAAGGCGATCCTAATAATAGTTGAGAAGGCAACAAAGGAGTAAACTGCATATCATAGTGTGCCATTGGAGAAGAAAAAGCTCTTGAACTGGCAATTGATGCCGCAGCGATAGCAGAAATATTTGGAGGAATGGTACTGCTTTTGGGGAAGCTATTTGATTTAGATGCCAGTGAAGCAGTTGAAGAAGATGTCGATTCGTTAGCATTTAACCCCGACATTGACTTAGCCAGGCTGTCACTAGAACTCGAATCATCACTTGATGAGCAGCTTGTGTTGCTGGCACTAACAGGATTAATGTTGCAGGAAGAAGGTGAGTCACTTGATGTAGTATAACCGCTGCCATCGGCAGGGCTTTGATCAGAAACTGGCATTATGAGGGCGTGAGGAATGCGGGGGAAAATGCGATGCGATTGACGCGGAGCTTCAAGAGTAAGAGTGCTAAGTTAGTTGAGATAATACAAATAGTGATTAGAAAAATAATAAATAATAATATAGTGAGTAAACAAGCCTTGTAAATAATAAATAATACATGCCAAGGACGTGAACGTGAACGTGAAAAGCGACCAAATTTCAATAAGGGTTAAGACATATCTAACAAGGGCTGAAAATAGAAAATAAAAAATTGACAAAAGCAGTTAAAAAATTAGAAATTAAGACAATTAATTCCCTCCTCTCCCCAGACAAATGACAGGCAAATAAGGGAAAAAAGTTAATTGTTCGAAACTTGAAACTATTATGGCAGAGCAATAAGGTAAATAAATAATAAACGTTAAAATATGAGTAACTTTGACCAACACACTGCAGGAGAAAGCAGATGGGGGCAGGAGGGATCTGGGAGCTTAAAACACGAAAATAGACATGAATAATAAATAACAGGGAATTTGGAAATAAAATAAAATAAAATAAATAAAAATAAAACACAATAGAGAGACAATAACAATCAGTTAACAATATGAAAATGATCAGTTAATAGCAGTTAGCATTCGCATGGTTTTGGAATTTTTTATTTTCCATTGTTCTTCACTCACCTTACGCGCGACCTCCCATTCAGGAGGGAGTAATTATAGAAAAAAATAAAAAATCAGGGATATAGTGGATATATTCCTGCACGCACAAAGCGAAACACCCAACAGAACAAAGATATCAGGCAGTTGAATAATTGAATAAATCAATGGACAATTAATATAATAGTCACAAGAAAACGAGAGTTGAGAGTTGAATTTGAGAGGTTTTTGAGTCCTGTTAACTAGTCATAGGATATACCGGGGAATAGACAGGACAATGAGATATAATACAATAAAGTACAGTAAGGCTGAAAGACCAAGACTGCAAGTGTCACGTTAGAACAATCACTGAATTAACAATGAGAACGATGGGGATATTAAGATTGAACGAACTTAATGATCACCGATCAACGACCGCTATTGAATAATTGAATTCCAAAGTGAGCGTTGACAAAAAATTTGTTATTAACCTGGCCAGCAGTTTGATCGTAATTGGCAGACAACAGGTTGATAGTTGACAATCTAGTAACGACCGACCTATTAACGAGTTAACAATTGGCAACTGGTGGTAGACAGGAAGAGACAAAATAAATTGAGAAATCAGACTCTGAACCAGAATCGTTCAATGAAATCCAAAGCACCAAACGACAGGAAGCAAAATCCCAAAGACAAAAGAAAATGTGAACAAACGAATGTAGAAAAATGCCGAGATGGTTTAAAAAAATAACTAGACACGAAACACGCCAGCTGGAAAAGTCGTGCTGAAAAATAGTGATATGATCAAGACAAAGTTGGTGCGGGTGGAAGGGTGCATTCCATACATCAATTGCTCGTCAATTGGTTACCCGGGAGTATCTGCAGGAGAATGACCACGGGAAAAGTAATAATTATTACTATGGAAACTAAAAATATTGATGGAATGAATAAATAGACTGCAGGAATAAATAAGATGTTGAAATAGCAAATTAAAGGGGAGATTTGTTTGTAGATGTATGTAGTCTCATGTCTGTAGTCGCCCGTGCTTCGGGTGCTGGTCGACTAATCTGTGTGTGGGTATCTGGGGGGTTGAAACTATTGTACGTGTCTGTGACTTGAAAAGGATGTTAAAATCAGTGCTAGAATAAGGCCTAAAAGACAAAATTAGCACTAATACTGTTCCAGCTGTTCCTTGGACCCGTATTGTGCATGTGCGGCGAGCATGACTGAATTTTGTCTTACTGGCATCTCTATTTCGGATAACCGTAGTTAAAAATAATGATAATATTTATTAATTTTTCAATTGTTTAATGATTTTTTATTGATTGTAAATGTTTGATTGTAGTATCATTGTACACAGATCAGCTCGAAGCTCTGTGGCTATATTCCTTGTCAATTAATCGAAGCTAGTATATGAACTAGACTGATTCTAGCAAATTCCAACTATCTCAGGCCTGTGTGTGATTCAGTTTGTTTGTTAATTCTTTAGTAAGAGCTCAACCGTTCACTGGTCTATCGTTTATCTGCTATCTCCAACCTTTGTGACATCATACGAGCATGATCATTGAGCTGATTTCATACTCGGAAATTCCGAGTCGGAATTATGCCTGCTGCAGGAATCCTGCTTGAACGCTGCTTTAAGGCTGCTTTGTTTGTTCATTCCTGCATCGTTTTTGTTGTCTTCCCCTTCTAGCACTGTTGTGGACTAGTTTGGTATACATTTGTCAATTATTGGGTCTAATTCATCGACGTTTCCATGACATGCAGCTGATTCTTTAAATATTATTTCCACTTAAAGCACTCTTTTGAGAATAGTCCTTAAAGCCAGCCTTTCTTAAAAAAAATTTATTTCATTAAAAAATGGAACCAAGATTGTTGATCTATTTTTATTATTAGTTATGTTGGGTTCTCGAGATGCCTTAATTCAAGCTAAGGTAGGCCTAACAAGAGTATTACAACACTCAGAGTTTGACTCTAAACAGCTATTATCTATTTCATTAATTGTTACTGTAGATAGAATGAATTGTCAAATGTTCAGTATTATTTTGTGCCAAGCATTATGCTTGTACAAGGCGGACTAAGGTCCACCGCATGATGTTTCGACCGTCAGTTTCGGGTCCTAGCTCTTCATAGATTATATACCATTAGAATTTCTCTTGACTTGCTGTATTGACTTTAGTCTATGGGTAGTCCACAATTAATACTCCATAAGACTTCGATTAGTTTCATGCATTTGGCTTAGCTACTGCAAGTAAAATTTCATGAAATATTGCTTGAGTGAGACTTTCTTTAAAGCCAATGAATACGAATAATTATTATTTTAACTTTACCAATTAACGCATAAGGAGCCTCTAAATTAGAGGAGAAGTTTAACAGAATCCTACAATTAACGATTAATGAACATAGATAGTATCTACCATATTCCTTTTGAGTCACATCTGGCTCCGGCAGTAAATTCAAACCTTATTAGTAGCGGAGAATCTAAATTTGGCTCGAATTATGGAGTTAAATTCAGTCTGAACTCTGTCACAATAATTTCTCCGAATGTTTAAATAATTAGGTTGCAAGCTTCCAATTTTTGAATTCACATGTCCATCAGCTCCAAAAGTAAGATTTACATACAACCCTGGCTCAATGCAGCAATGCAATCAGCAGGGTGCAAGTTCAGCTCTGTTTTAAGTTACGGCATTGCCTTTCTCATCTAATGAAAAGGTGGCCAGAAAATAACTTGCTGTAGAGATCACCACGCCTTTATCATCCGAACTGTAATCATCCTTATAATTGATAGAATAACGCCCCGTTGATCCTAGTACTCAGTAACTGTAACCATACCCCTAGAAGCACCACCTTATCGGCTTGATGAATAAATAGAAAAAGTTCTTTGATCAAATTCCTGAGTGTCCTGCATAGATCCTGCATCTGCAGCTGCCATCTACGACTGAACTTTCCATAACAGATGCAACCTTGCTCAGCTGTATCTTGGCCCGTGCAAGCAGGTAAATAAAAAATCACACAGAGATCAATCTGATTCGGTCTCATCTTCGGTCTCAGGCTCCTCGCTTGTTTGTTCAATTGGTTCTTGTTTTATCGGCTCGTATTCATTAGCCAGCTCCACCTTTACTTCCATCGGTTCCTGCTCTTCCTTGACTCGCGCATTTTGACTATCGACAACGCTCTGGGTTTGAGATGAATCGTCACTGATCTTCCTTTTATGAGAGTCGCTGTCGCCAAACCTGAGGTCTCTGATTTTGTCCTTTTTCTCGTTCAACAATATCACCAACTTGTCCAAAAGATCTTGTTGAAAGTCATTCTTTGCAATCAGCAATTCTTCTAGTTGAGCGTTGGTCTTGTCAAGAAATTGCTGTGTCTGTTGATTCTGTTCCTTCAGCTGCTGGACTTTTCCCCCTACAAGAACAAGCCCCTCAAACATTCTTTGCTGCCGTAAAATTTCATTTTCTTTACTAGCGTCTTCTCGATTCAATCGTATAGACCCCAATAAATGCTTAATATCGCCTTGAACATGCTTGATTTCCAGACTTAGTGTGTCAGGACTATCCTGTAGGTCCCGGGCCTCAACAACCAATCCCGAATCGTGCCCCAGATTCTCTTCTCCTAATAAAACATATCTCAAGGTGTTGATCCATTCGGCTTCATTCATTGGGTTTTTTGGATGCTTCAGCAGCAACGCGAATTTCTGTTTAATAGCACTAGCAATAAAGCTACCGTCCTGTGCTGTATCTGCCATTACCGTCACCGATAGGTTCTTTGTCCCATGATCCACCCGTGACAAGCCATGAACGATGATGTTCTGATTCCCATCGTTGACCACAAACGCCCACTTCTGTTCCATGCAGATTGCTAGACTTAAGGACTCAAATAATTCAGCAGAGCTCTCAATTAACAAGATTGCATCCCTTAATTAGACTGTTTGAGACTGTTGAATTGAATTCATGGATATAAATCAAAGTGGGTCACGGGTGCCAGTCATAATGGGTCATTCGATTACATAATTTTTTTCAAATTATTTTCATTATTTCGTTATTTTCACCTTTAATTGCTTTGATACTGAATTCCAACCGATTCTGAACCTTAGCTGTATTTATTCTTGATTTTATTCCTTAATAGTCTGTCAGATACTCAGAATCATATCAACAACATTTTATATATAATGGTTAGTATTTAACTGGATCTGGCTCTTAACTTTTGCTATGCTAACTAGCCCAAAAACTATAGTGCACCGAAGCCACCGAAAGCCGGATCAAAGGCTCGGAATCTTGCCAAAAACCCAACTGGACTCGGCCGGGCGCTTCTCAATACTCAAAAGAATAAATCGTCACATAGAACTGGAGGGTATATAAATGAAGAAGGCCAGTTCAGGTATACAACCGACATGGAAGGCAGTGACAACAGTAACGAACCTGGGTGGGTTAAACTGCGATCCGTGACACAAGAAAGACCTCTAGATGACTTTCTTTCCACTGCTCAGCTGGCTAATACCGACTTTACCACTGAACGAACTGCCAATATCAAGATCATAAGCCATCCTAATGCCACTGCAGCAAACCAGGCGGCTTTAGCAGGAGCCCCGGAGCCTGCTAATCTTTTTTTACTGACCAAAGAAGAAGAAGAGCATATGTTAGAGTTACATGCGGCCAATGCGTCGAGGCTCACGGTCCCTCGAAGGCCTAAATGGACTGAAAAAACCACTCGCAGTCAACTCGATAGACTGGAGAAAGAAGCGTTCTTGGAATGGAGAAGGCAGCTAGCACTTCTTCAGGAGAACAATGACCTGCTATTGACGCCTTTTGAACGTAATATCGAAGTATGGAGGCAGCTATGGAGGGTTCTAGAACGGTCGGACTTGATTGTACAGATTGTAGATGCTAGAAATCCGTTGCTATTCCGATCCATTGATTTAGAGGCATATGTTAAAGAGTTTGATAGTGACAAGAATAACTTGTTGCTCATCAACAAGGCAGATTTATTAACTGACGATCAAAGGAGAAGTTGGGCTGAGTATTTCAAAAGGAAGGGCATAAGGTATGCCTTTTTTTCTGCTTTTACCGCATTGACAAAGCTCGCAGAAGCTGATGAATTGAGCGAAGCTGCAGAAACTGGCGAGCATGAGGAGATCGATGACGAGGACGAGGAGGATGACGAAGTGGATGAGGAAGAGGTGGATGAAGAAGAGGTGGATGACGAAGTGGATGAGGAGGAGGAAGAAGTGGATAAGGAGAGTGATGAGAATGAGGTAGAGGGAAGTGGAGACGATGAGGAGGAGAAAGGTGAAGCCAACGAGGTTGATGTTGATGACAGTGAAGATGAAGGTGAACCTAAAGAAAGCAAGTTGTCCAATTCACAGCCAACTGATTCTTCCAACCTTTCCAATCTCGACATTCATATTCTTTCAATTGACGAACTGGAAAGCTTATTCCTTTCGGAAGCTCCTTCGATAGAAGGAGAACGACTTCAGATCGGGCTTGTCGGTTATCCAAATGTAGGTAAATCTTCTACTATCAACGCGCTCATTGGAGCGAAAAAAGTCTCCGTGTCATCAACTCCTGGAAAAACCAAGCATTTCCAAACAATCCTATTAACTCCCTCTGTTATGCTATGTGATTGTCCTGGTCTGGTATTCCCTAATTTCGCGAACACAAACGCAGAATTGGTATGTAACGGAGTGCTTCCTATTGATCAGCTCCGAGAGTTCACAGGTCCTGCTTCTTTAGTGGCACAAAGGATCCCTAAGTTCTTCTTGGAGGCTGTGTACGGCATCTCTATTTATACCAGGCCAGTTAGTGATGGTGGCAGTGGTATTGTAACCTCAGAAGAGCTTCTTATAGCCTATGCACGAGCTCGTGGATTTATGAAATCCAGTGCCGGAAACCCAGATGAGTCCAGGGCCGCTCGGTATATTTTAAAGGATTATGTCAACGGCAAGTTGTTGTACTGTCAACCTCCTCCGGACTATGAAGCGGATCCCAGCGCATTCAATTCTCAGCTATATAGTCTTAAAGGACTGCCTGAATCGCGTCAAGCTCAAATTCTACATGCGATTCGGGCTAAGACAGGCAAATCCGTCGTGGATATTAATTCAATCGATCTTGCATATGAATTGGATGGTCTGAAGTTCTCTCAACACGATCCTCAAGGGTATGCAAAAGCAGGTGAATCGAAATCTTATCAGAACCCTCTTTCTTTGCACGTCAATTCGGCAGGTTCCCATTTGGATCGTGATTTCTTTGCTCAAGCCGATGTCCAAGGCCATAGATCTGTTCCATTTCACGGCAAAAACAACCCAGACGGTGGAGCAAGTGCCAAGAAGCATTTCAAAATGAATAAAAAGCAAGCGAAAAAGAATAAAGCTGCTACTACGTCAACCTATGGAGGTCAGTTTGCCGATTTATATTAGAATCGGAAAATACTGTAGGAGGGCTGTTGATGTTGGTGTAGACTGCTCAGGAGTTACTTGGCTGCTAATTATTATGATAATGATTAATCTTTATTTAAAGTTACTTATTGACTAGTATAGATCCAATAGCCTGTATATTATGGATGCATAGCTATGCTTATTCTGTACCACATATGTAGTATCCGCTTTGCGTGCCGATTAGCCCATCCAGAATATCGGATGTCCCAGATGTAGCCGATAGAAATTACGAATAATATCGTAAGAAATCTTGCTCTTTCGATATCACAGCAAGTAATATTGAACAGGTAGTATTATTTTGCCGATAACGTATCTGTAGCCTCATCCTGACCGATATAAACTGCGAATGATATCGGCCAGATCAAATGCTCATGCAGTCGTATCGGCTCGAGAATATAGTCGCTCGAACAAACAACGAATAATATCCGGAGAGTTTTCAATCTACCAATATATATATCGGCTGGTTCTCAATCTTACCGATATGGTATCGGCTAGTAACCGATATAAATTACCCTTAATATTGGAGGAATATCATTTTACCGATAACATATCGGAGAGCTGAGGATCTCGCCGATAATAAATCGGCAGTCCCAGATCTTGCCGATAAAAATTACGAATAATATCGGCCAGATCGAAAACTATGATCAATATATGAGAGCCTTCAATCTGCGGATATATACTGACCAGACCATAATCTTAACGATATCTGGCATGTTAACGCCGATATAGACTACGAATAAATATCGGGAGAGGTCTCATTATACCGATATATACAGTATCGTCATATCGCCGATATTTCATAACCTCAAGCCGATTACCCAATATCAGAACGGTAGAGTGGAAGGCACGATCTGCGACGATGCGATGTTGCAGCACAAATTATGAACTAATGCTGCTATATAAACATCGCTGACACCCTGTTCCGATTACAATTTTATTTACAGAATTTTTATACTGCCTTAAACCAAGCTTTGTGGAGAAAGTCCATCAAGCCGTGTTGGGAATCTTGGGATAATCCCAACTCGCCGTTTTGAAATTTGAAATTATCGACTAGCACTTATGACCTCCGTTTCCTGTTTATTATCGCACTTGGATTCAGAGGCGAGCTCTGTTCGGTCTTCGTACACCTCACACGATGAACAATATGACGACGAGCTGTTCCTGGCGTCGCTTGCGCTGGACAAGTTGAACGTGAATATGGACAAAGCACGAAGCCTAGTGCTGGAGCTTGAAAGCCAGAACACTGACTCAAAGCACGGCAAAACAAAAGACAAAACTGATTTCAAGTCTGTTTTATACGGACGGCATGAGGAGCGCAATAATGGAGCAATGTCCACTGCGCAGGTAAGATCCAAGCTCTTATCCATCACCCAGAGACTTCAGCCTGTAGAACTGGCTATAACTGAAGGAAAAGACCGTGAAACAAAGGCTTTTGTACGTGAAATGGAGCAAGTGGAATTACAAGCCAAACAGAAAGCTATATCTGACTATCAAAAGATTGAGCGACTGTCTGCGTCATGCTCATCGAAACCTACTCTTGGACTTGATGAAAAACTAGCTGTAGAGAAAACTACTCAGGATTCTCTTGCCTCTGATATTCTTGGCCTTGTGTCGACCCTGAAGCAGAACGCAGTGGAGTTTGCGCAAAAGGCTGCATTGGATAACGAAGTGGTAGTGGATACAGTGGACGCCCTTGACAAGTCTTCGGGCAATCTTAGTAAGGTGGGGTCGAGGTTAAATGTATATAGAAATACCACTGCAATCGGCTGGTGGTTCTATATTTACGCTGTGATATTCTTAATCGTGGCTATTAGTGCTTCTATGATTATTGTCCGCTTGTTTCCCAAGTGGTAGCCGGACGGACATGACAATATTCACTATGGTTCTCAGCGTTATCTTGAGCCTTGTAGCAATCAAAGTGCCCAAATTGTGGCACTATATGCTGTGTGGAGGCACAGAAATAGTGATAATCTAGTTTTCATTGCCGAGTGTCTGGCTCTGTTGAGTCCAGTCTACAGGCTTTGATACATCAGCCCGCAATGCTCAGCTCTTATTTCAGGGCAGTTATTCATGTGTTCAGCTGAATGTAAGAATTCGAGAATTCCTTGGAACTGGCTGTTCTCTGAAAACTACGATACTATGCCTGAGCTTCTTATGACGGGCATATAGTCTGGGGACTACATCGGCGTGGAGGAAGGGGTCGGTCTATTAGTCGAGAAGAAGAAATCCAATCTCTTTGATAAGTACAGATCTTAATTCACGACACTCGATGTTGCATTTATCGCAGATATTACTATTTCACATGATCTCTTAACATTATTTCAGTATTCCAGTGCATTAATCTCATATTATCTCATAAAATACAACTATGTAGCTCATCAAATATTAATCGCCCAGCTTAAACAGTCTTCCCAGTCAAGGCCGTGGTTTCCATTGACATTCGACCCTGAGCCCATTGGAATTCCACTCGGTTTGATTGTCGTCGGAGTGCCAACGTAAGCAGGATATCTGTCTGGAGTATTATCGTCTAAATGGCTTAAAAGAAGTCCATCAGCGTTGAGAATATCAAAGAAGTTCTCCGATAAAACAGGGCTCATCGGTATGGTGATTGAAACAGCTCCTTCATTCGAACCCGTACTGCGTGGAGCGGGGTTAGAGGCCATGATAGGAGAAGGTTCTTTTTTAATGTAGGCCGAGTCGTTGGGGCATGTTTTGGCGGTCAAGGAGTTAAGGTAGAGAAGGTGGTCAATAGCGTTAGATCTCATGTCAGAATTGAAGGTCGGGCCTGCTACAGATTGTGTCCTTCGTTCGGCAGTTGGAGGAACAGAAGGAACAGAAGGAATGGCCCCAGTAATGGCGTTACTAGACACCCTGCTACCGGCAACACTATGTCGCTGGTGCTGGTGCTGGTGTTGCTGCTGGTTCTGGCTCTGGAGCTGAGGCTGGATCTTTGGCGTGATGGGAACAGGTATAACAGGGAAGGTATTAGAAGACTTAACGCTTGGTTTGCGTCCTCGTTTGGCACCTGAAGATGACTCTGATCGAGGCCTTGAAACCTTCCTAATAGCTTCAGATCCTGTCTCATCGTCACTACCACAGCTACTCTTTGCTTTGCTGTTGGATGTGTTGAGTAAAACATCGCAAATGTTTTCAAACGTCATATAACAGCTTATATTCAGAGCTCCAGGGCGATTCGTCTGGAGATCCGAGTACAAATGAGCCAGAGAAGCAGACATCAGCTTGCGAACATCGGCTAGCAACGCACCACCCTTGGAATAATCCACAGCTCCATAAAGAACAATGTTGCCAAAGAAAACGAGAGATCGAGGCCAGTTCATCGACAACGTGGGAAATACATTTCGTACTCTGAGGTAGTTGACTACTTGCAAGTACGTCTTTGCACTTTGCATTACAGCAACGCAAGAAGCGCTTCCGCGAGTGCTCACTTGACTTGTGCTGATATTGTCATCATGAGGAACTGCAATAGCAGGTAAATGAATGAGGATTCGAGCGTAGTGGTACATGACAAGAAGAAGAGGCGATTTTTGATGAAGGGGAGTTAGAGAAGCTGCCGGAGCACCGTTGGTGAAGTCGAATTTGAGGTTCTCGGGTAGTTCACGTCGCCACGTCTCTAATTGGTCCTCCAGAGTCACAATGGTCTTGTAAGTGTGATTTTGCTTGGTGCAAGAATAAACAGTGTCCATGATATTGGCCAGCACTTTGGCGAAATGCATGACACTTAAAGGACAGGACATGTGAGTATTATCGACGCTAGAAGGAGGACCTGAGGGGGCTGAGGAGTCTGGTTCTCTCTTAAGCTGCTTAGATCCATCTTCTGGAGTAGGAGGAAGAAGTCCTGCTCTTAACATTTCATCGTCAATATTGGAAGGCAGAGCACATTCTACATCCTTGTCATGCAACAGACGAGGAGCTCCAAGAGCAGCTCCAGCAAAGCAGTCCAAAGTATGAACGACCCAAAACACACGGCGACGCATTTCCTGGTTGTAGAAATCCACGGGTCTGGAATCTTGGTGTTTCAAAGATTTGTGACATCTGTGTAGTCCTAGACGTTGGCACATACTAATAGCCATATTCCTGTAGTACCAGATATTGTCATCGTGGGCAACATTGAGAGAATACAAGAGGGCCAGAGCAAGTGCTTGGCATGTCTCAAGGCTTGGTTTACGTTGCAGAGAAGGAGAAAACAGCCTCTTCCATTCTTGCTCCAATTTCCAGCTTTCTTGGGCGTATGAAGGTTTATGGACTCTAGAGCAGAGAGAAGAGATGGAGAGAACAAGTAACAAGACTACTACAAACGACTCTTTGCCTTCAAATACCTTGACATCATAACCATTAGGCCCCTCAGCAGCAGCAAGAGCGTCCATGAAACCATGATAGACTTCCAAAAAAGCGTACTGGTCAATAACAGCAAACATAGTGTGCCATTCTTGGAAATATGTCGACACCAGCTGATCGCAAGTCAATCTTGAAGGCAAGTAAAGTGAAGCCAGTGTCGAAGAGCTAATTGAATGGTTATGCGAAGGAGGAGACATTGAAGGTGAAGATATAGAAGAAGGGGTGACGGGAAGGTTTGAGTTCGATATTGGCGAGTAAGGGCCATTGTTGTTATTGCAGCTACTATTAACGGCTTCAGAAGCCAATTCATCATATACTTTGGATAATTGAGGGCCTACTGAAGTTAATTTCTTGGCAGATAACTTGTCGACAAAGGCTTCGAAAAATACTCCTCCAGCTGATGAACCTTTATAAGTTCCATCAATGCTCAGAGTATTGATTTGTTTGACCACATAAGGTTCTTCATCGTCTTCATCTTCCAAGATGACGGATGAAGCCTTCGAGCCTCCATTTGTAGAACTGGGAGCACTAGAGAAGCGAGGGCATCCAGGCATTAGAACCTCGACTTTAGATAGCATTTCCATTTGCTCATCTTTAATGTCCAAAAGATTCAACAGTTTGTGATTCTCGGTTTCCAGCTGTCGAACGCGATCTTCCAGGGATTCCGTATATCCTCTTGGAAACGCTCTTCTTGACAGTTTGTCTGAAGTCTTACATTCAAAGCCAACAGCAACGCATTGTGAGCAATTAGGGCGTTTTCCATCACATCGGATCTTGTTAGAATAACAGTTAAAATATTATCACATCAATTATACACACTTTTTTAGACCGGCATCGATCACAGGCTTGTGCTATACGATCGGTATGACTACCAGGAGTCTTGATCATTTTCCAGGCTTGAGCTCCGTCAGGCATTTTTTTGAATTATCAGTAGAAGTGAGAGTTAAGTTAATAATAAAGACAGTCCAGCGCAATTACAACAGGAAGAGTAAGTGAAGGAAAGTGAAGAGGTGAAAAGTGTTAGATGGATGAAAAAAATATGGGGAAGATGAAATACCGCAAAACACCACAGGTACAAACTATCTCTACAACTAAGTAGAATAAAAAGATAAATAAAAAAAAGAGTTTAAAAAAAGAGATAAAAAAAGAGAACAAATATTCCTTTAATAAAAAAAAACTACTAAAAATTCAGACCCCCACTCTCGCGAAATGAAAATATTAACACTATAAAACTGGCGATGACATGAGGATTTCACCAGATATAAGTAATGGAATGGACTGATTGTGAAACCTGAAAAAAGTCAACAAAAAAGGGTTGAAGGAGAGGAAAGTTGGGGCATGGCTGGATACGGAAACTCGTAGTAATCCGTAGAAAAATAATTGTTATATTCTCCAGATAAAACTCCACAAATGAGCCAGAAAAATAAATCCTAGTATCCGAATTGGGAGACGCTCTGAGGTTTACACTAGTTTACACAGCAAGTAATTCCAACAAAAAAGGTCATTTGACAAACATTATTGGTCAGGATTAGTGCAACCCTAAATCCCCACACCACTGGCACAAAAGAAAATATCTAAGCTGGAGTTGGTACTAATAACAAGGAACCAGTACAGAACAGTACAGGGACTCAGTACAGCACTTCTTAAAGCTTATTAAGAAGAGCAGAGGTCAAAAGATCAGATCTACATCATGACATTATAAGACATCGGCAGCTGGAACAAATGATATATACGGTTTTCTTGGCTGCTCAATTGTTACTCGTTACCCACATCTTCATCGTCTACTGCTGATTTTGTTGATTTCATACTATTGAGTCCTTACTGCTATTATGAAGTAATATGAACCGCATGATCCGATCTTTCTCTCCCGACACCTTGTAGGAACAATCCGGGGACAAAGTGCGGGAGAAGTTCATTTACTATGCATGACACTGCATAGAGAACTGGTGTGATCACCAAAGAAGATACCATATCTTGACTTTTCCTTAAACTCGCCTTTCTCGTGTGTCCTAATTAATAGAATTCCCGATATTGTCGCAACTGGGCGTGCTGTGATTGGTCCGTTTGGTCATCTGGAGATTTCCTCCGGTCATCCGTAGCCTTAGCCTTATAATTGTGCTGACGTTTACTTGTACTGGTCTCACACTTACTTGCCCCCTAAACTAAATTCCGATCCGAGTCAAGTTAGTCATTGCTCAACAAACGCAAGTTTAAGCGGTCAACGTTTGTGACAACTGTCGGCTCCTATTCCGATTCCAAGTCATCGCCTTGATGACAGTTGAATTTCACACTGGCAATTTCAATTTAAACCAATTGAACTTATTATTTTCCAATTGCTCCATATGGTACTTTCAATATCTACTGATTATTAGCTTTTATTATATCGATGCATCATTATCTAACTAAACTTAAATTTTTCAACCCAACGTCGGCTCCGATTCCTATCTAAGAAAGGGCTGTGTCTGTCTTTTTCGGAATCGATAGTTGGCATGACGATGTAATTTCCGAGATCTTTCCAATCTTCATCATAACGATCTTCAGTCAATCAAAAAGCCCATTTTAGCAGCTTTTAGGTGCCTTTTGAACCTGTTTCGTGGTCAATTGACTAATTGGAACTGTCGGCCTCAAACGGAATGGTCTACGTTTCCGAATACCGAAGTTGAGCGGAAACGCTAGGCAAAACGGTGATGCATGAGCTAAATTAATGAGCTGTCCTTTGACTTGTTCTTCGTAGCATGTCTAGCTAATTGTAGCTGCCAGATGTAAAGGTAGTAGTATTGTCTCCATTGCTCCCACATTGGCCTATCGATTGTGCTATAGGGGATCCCATAATACCAATTGTCTTTCATAAACTAACTCGCGCGTCCAACGTTCTTTCATCTCCGAACCGCTCAGCTGGCCGATTTCGGCTCTGCAACTCTCAGACATTTCAGATCGCATTCAGCTCAATTGGTATCTTACTGGCAAGCTCTAACCGTTCTTGTTCTCGTCCTGATTCTGCAGTCTAATTGCGCTCGTATCTCGTATGCAAGATCTTCTGATGGACGTCCGGAGCTCACCCCTTTTGGGTGTTAAAAGTGTGGGGAGATTGAGATCCTTCAGTCATTGTAACTAATAACTTTAATAAATCAACCAATCGTTTGATGTTACCGCCGTTCCTGAAATTTTAGGGTTTATTGCAACTGGTGATAAAGTACAAGAAATTTCAATTGCATATTCCTCGAACGAATCTACGAATCAGCGGCTAGGCTGCTCGCTTATGCCGTCAGGCCGCTCAATTACCTGTGAGAATCTATTGTACTTTACCCACAGCACTCCAGTCACTTAACTAGATCATGCAATTAGTGCTCTCATTAGCATAACCTTGCTCTAAGACGCCTAAAGACTGCTCTATGAAGCTTACAAGCCGTTATCGGCTCATCAATTTATGGTTGTATTGTTGAGCAGCCGTCCGTTGCTCCGGCCGTGCTTACCTAATTGCTTGCAACAGCCGATATCGGGCAGGGTAACTCATCTTTTTCGGAGATGGGAACGAAAAAGCCTCTTTACTTGTTCTATTAAGCACTTTTAAATGCAAGATCGCTGTGGGTCATGATGGAAGAACAGCCCTTTTACGTCAACGCCAAGCAATACCATCGTATTCTCAAGAGGAGAATCGCTCGAGCTCGTCTAGAGGAATCTCTCAAAGTCGCTCGAGGACGCAGGCCTTATTTACACGAATCCCGGCACAAACATGCTATGAGAAGACCTCGAGGCCAAGGAGGACGGTTTTTAACTGCAGCAGAAATTGCCGAGAAGGAGAAAAAAGATGCAGAGATGAGACAACAACAGCATCAAGATATGGATGGTAGCGTACAGGATAATGCCAGCAATAATGTCAACAATGGCATAGATAAGGGACAAGTGAATGGAGGAGCGCAAAGCGATTCGATACCTGAAACAAGTACCAATGGAGGAGGCTCTACGTCAGTATCGTCAAATCCTCCAGTATCTAGTAATATCAACTTGGACTCTCAACCTCAACCCCTCGACTCCTCTCCCAATGGGCCCTCCACTGCGGGGATTAATGACAAGGCTATTAACGTCTAAAATCTAACTAATTGCCGATTCGGCTGATGAATGTATATGATATATATAGAATAAACTATTACGGGACGATTGATTATTTAGCTAACGGAATGTACAACATTCGAGTGCGTGAGATCCATTCTTCGTTGGTGTCGATGATAGCTTTAGAGGTGAGATCTTGATCCAGTTTGTCAAATAGATTGGGGGGCGGAGACCGTCCAATTAATAGTAGTATAAATGACAAGTCTTGGGCCATTTGGAGTGATCTAGATGTGGCCATAATCTTTCCAGCATCTTCCCCTGTATCTCCTGCATTTGAACCTATATCTGCTCCGGCATCCACGTCGGCATCTGCCCTAGTATCCATCCCGGGATCTGCCTCGCTGTTGGCATCTGTTCCATTTTTGTTCTCCTCTGTCTCTGGCACCTCATCCTTCAATTTTCTCCCCTCTTTCAAAACATGAGCTTCTAGTTTATCTCTTATTAGCTCTACCCCTTCATCAGAAGCCCACACAAGATTATCGTACCCCGCGATATCTAATAATTTTTCAATAAATAAAGACAGCATGGAAAGTAACGCCAATGAAGGACCATTGGGAACTTTAATATCTTGTTCAAGCCACAACTGAGTGTCTACTTTGTCATAGACACCCTCCAGTCTAATCATGTCCACGGGAACAAGCTGAGCAAGCTTCTGATACAAGAGAGTCAAAAGTCTGCTGCTGGACAGTTCCGAGCCTTGACTTTTAAGAATAAAGACATGACTGTCCAGAAGGAGCGTGATTCTTATCAGGAATGATACTGCATAAGCACTTTTGCCGACGGATTTCAACAATCTCTCAATGATGCCGAGCATATGCTGATATTCAGCATGTAATTGCTCTTCTACCTTGGTGGACAAGCCTTGGCAAACGCTATTAATAGCCGATTCTTCATCCTTCTTCCACTGATCAATGTCATCATCCTCTTCTTCATCGTCTTGTTCATATCTTACTCGGACATATCCTTTTAGCTTTTTAAGTTCTTCGATCTGGAATCGAAGATTCTCGATGACGGCAAACCATTGAGAATAGCCATGAGCTACGTCTTTTACTACACCAATGCTTCCTGTAGAGAGATCTGATAGTTCGGAAAAGATGAGATGAAGGTTTTCTGGTTGGATTGAGGATAGTTGAGAAGTCAGTGAAGCCGCAGATGACGAGCACATGTCTGAGGTTCCTACTACAGCTTCAGCTCCCGCTCCGACTATACTGTCAAAGGTATCTTGTATCGGCATTTCTGAATCCAACAGCTTGGCAACATCTTGTAATGCGATCTTATTAAACCTTGAAGACCACAATTTCTTGAAAGCAGTTTGAAAAAAAGGCTGTGAATCTGATTTCAGGTTTCTTAAAGTACTGTTATCCCTTGTAAGTTGCAATACTTTAGAATACAAGTCCACTAGAATAGACAGATCGTTGATTTGATCAAAGCACTGTGGTAATTGTTCAGACAGCAAAGTTACTACGTCGGCCATGAACTTTTCCAATTGATTGGTCAGGAATTTGTTGTGGCCAGAAGGCCTATTATCAGAAGAAAGGCCTTTAAGACATTCGTTAGGAATTGTCCTGGCATTTTTCACTGAACTGACAACCCAGGGTTTATATTTGGCAATGATGAGCTCGGGTTCTTGTAAAAATTCCGGGGAATCAAGTAGAGAATAGACAGAACTTTGCTGGAGTAACAGTCTATGAAATTGATACTTTGCCATGACTTTATTTGCCAAAGTGACAGTAGAACTTGTCAGTCGTAAAGCAGTAGCGACAGTACTAGTAGGAGAGTTTGAAGTCTGGTTAAAGATCTGTTCAATGTATGAATAGCGTCCTTTCAGGAACTGTTCTATACATTGCTCAGGGGTATACCGGTTAAAAATTGCATAAGCTACAAAGATGTCGGAAGAATGCATTCGAAGTAATTGATCATTTTTTTCCTGGATCAAATCCTTTTCAAGGCTTTGTTTGAACTTTAAGGTCAATTCCCGGGTCTGTTTTTGCAGTGTAAGGTCCGGCTGCAGCTTCTCTACCAAATATAATCCCTTTGCTACTAATAAATGGCTCCCTGCTTGAAGTTTTCTATAAATCAAAGAAACCACTGCTCGAGACAATTTCAGAGTACTCAACGTTGAAATTTCCTCTGATCTCGGGGCCAATTGTGGATCGCTGAAACGCACGGCATTGCTGGTTTTCTTTGCCCACGAAATATACTCATCGGAATGACACAGACTGGCCAAAAGCGCTTCTTGGGTCAAGGAAATCCGGTTCATGTCGATAATAGCGTCCGATGTTTTGAGCAGATCATGATATTGTTCGCCCACAAGCGTGCGTAGCGATTGCTTGTGTGAATCCGCTTCATTCTGCAAGTTGCGCTGAATCGTCCGGATTTCATTAATTGAATATTTTTCAAAGTAATCCTGCCATTGAAGTTCATGATCCATTAGAGTCTGTTTGAGTATACTACGGAGACTGTTCATTAAAGTCCCATTGACCCATATCAAACCATCATGATCCATACAAATCCATCCAAATGTCAGCCAAGATCAACGAAGAGATTTGCCATTAAATTCGATTGTAATCACTTGAAAGATGTATTAATGACAATATACGACTCAGGCGTAGGGTGTGGCCGATACTATCTATGTTTTCTCAGCGATATCGCTTAAGCAATTCGGCTATAGCCCTACGAAAGGAGTCAGAAAATTATCTATCTACTAATGATCATGGTCATACAATATAAGTAATTAACTGATGGT
Source organism: Middelhovenomyces tepae (assembly GCA_003708105.3). Lineage (NCBI taxonomy): Eukaryota > Fungi > Ascomycota > Dipodascomycetes > Dipodascales > Dipodascaceae > Middelhovenomyces > Middelhovenomyces tepae. The sequence continues at coordinate 1,163,827 of PPNF03000003.1, read as the reverse complement.
TACAAGTATCTAATATTACTATCTTCTCTCTTCAAGACCGTAATCTGCCGGCAGGTCAAGATATTTATCGGCGAGATTGTCATCCTACGTAAATCAACAATATATTGAACAATACTAGCACTAGTCTAGCACAAACTCCATATCCCCTATTCCTTTTTTTACCCTGCCAAACGCGTACCATTATTTTTTTTAATTTATCCTGTATAATGTTGGGACAACGGCGGTTAATGCGTATTAGGCGACGTAATGCTGCCAAGTTTTAAGTCCACGTTGTATTGTCCCAGGGATTTTAAAACATTTCTGAATATTTCTGAATATTTCTGAATAATTTTGCAGGAAATTCTTACCCACCATGTCGTATCAGGATAAGAACGAAGAGGAAGTGAAAATCGAGCTAAAGGAGTCGTCGAGGCACTCCACGCCGGCGTCATCGGCTCACGCAAAGGTGGCCCTAACTAATAACCCTCAGTTGGCGGTGTTTTCTTACTGTATGGCCTCGATCCTGATGACGGTCACGAATAAATACGTTCTGTCTGTCGGATATTTTAACTTTAACTTCATTTTACTAGCAGTTCAATCAGCAGTGTGCCTACTTGTCATCGAATCGCTTAAAGCCTTAGGAATCGTCAACTTCAGAGACTTTAACTCCACTGAGGCCAAGAAATGGTTCCCGATCTCAGTTCTTTTAGTGCTGATGATCTACACGGCTTCAAAGGCCATGCAGTACCTTGCCATTCCAGTTTTTACCATCTTCAAGAATGTCACCATTATTCTTATCGCGTACGGTGAAGTACTGTGGTTTGGAGGCTCCGTCACCAGCTTGGCTTTCTGCTCTTTTATGTTGATTATCTTATCATCAGTTGTTGCCGCTTGGGCCGATATATCAGTAGCTAACTCGGCCCAATCATCTGGAGCTGATGTCGCAACGATGACAATTGGATACATCTGGATGTTTTTCAACTGTTTGTCAAACGCTGGATTTGTTCTATTTTTGAGGAAAAGAATCAAGCTTACCAACTTCTCCGACCTCGACACAATGTTCTACAACAATTTACTGTCCATTCCCGTGCTTTTAGTTGGTTCGATTCTCTTTGAAGATTGGGGCGCTGAAAATGTAGCAAAGAACTTCCCTCCAGAGACCAGAAACCTCACCTTCTTTTTCATGATCATGTCTGGACTGTTTTCCTTGGGAATCTCATACACATCTGCTTGGTGTGTGCGAGTCACTTCTTCTACTACCTATTCAATGGTTGGTGCATTGAACAAATTGCCTGTAGCATTGTCTGGATTAATCTTTTTCGATGTTCCTGTTACCTTCTTTTCAGTGACTGCGATTATTTTAGGCTTCTTTTCAGGAGTAGTTTACTCAGTCGCCAAAATTCAACAGCAAAGAAGCAAAGACATTCTTCCTACTTCTAAATAGAACTGCGAAGCAGTTAGGAGGTGAACGATATATGGTGGAGTGGAGTGGAGTGGAGCAGAGAGCATATAATAGGATAGATACACTAATAGTACATAAGTGACATTCGTAGCTAAGTGCTTAGAATCTCCTGCAATTCCTGCCATAACGGAGCTATTCCTATCCGTCTTTCAGGAAGCATGGAATAAAGTAACCCGTAGAGCTTGTTGCGCTTTATTGGCACGAATTGGCCCGTCAGAAGCCGGCTGATGACATGAAACGATAGGTAATGCATGCGAACTCGTTCTGTCAGCAGCTGGTACTGATGGAACATCTTACCGACTCCAAGAGGTAAAGGTCGTAGCCGTACATAAGATATCAGTAACGCATCGGGAATGGTGGGGATAGGCTTATCCGTTGACAAAAGCCCTTTGTGCCAAGAAGATTGCATGATATCGTCGATATCGAATCGGATGCCTCCAGGAAGTCTTTTGGAATCTTTGAATCGAAGAAGAATAGCAAAGAGTGGAAAGTGATTAAGAAAAGCGAGGCAAGTTTCTAATAATGCGTTGCACATAATGATAGCCAGTCTTCCTGCTGCAAATGTCAAGTAAAACACCAAGACCGTAGGCAATAGAAAGATTAGAACTGTAAAGAAAATCGTACCGGTAAGCAACTGATCCAGTTCATAATTACAAGAATCAATACGGTTTCTCAACACATTATGTTTCTTGCCTCGAAACAAGTGAAAGAGCGAGTGAAGAACCGTCAATTGCCAATGATACAGCCTCGCTGATGCAATGTAGAATGAGTACACATGTAAAGTGATGAAAGAGATCATATCGGAGAGTAATGAGATCATTAGCGTGGCTCCTCCGAACCCGGAATAACCGATAATGAGGATTATTATGTGGAAATATGGGCGGAACAGTCCCAGACATGCGCCCCAGAACTGAATCACCCATAAAAACAGTTCTCCAAAAAACGCTGCCAATTCGTTGTTTAGTTTAAGACCTCCAGGCCAGTCCATCAGCCAAAGAATTGTTTTGGTCAGCTCTATGGTTAGAATGCGGTCTACAAGTTGTACCAGCAAGTCCTCTAGAATATCAGCACTGTCTAGTATTAACCGGCTCATAGTCACACCGATAATGACATCGTTGACGACAAGCCAAAGACTGTTGTAGAACCGGATGTATTCGATATGGAAATCGGTATTACTACGCCAGTCTTGAGATCGTTGTCGGATTTTAAGGTATTGAATAGGCCAGAAACAAAACTGCTGAAGCCGTAAATCAATCTGCTGAGCTGTGGCGGAAATGTCTTTAAATGCATAAGGAGAAAAGCGCGGTGGCTTCCATTCTATGACCCGTAGAATAGCTTCGGCTACTACTCTTGCTGCCAGAACTAGTCCAACTAATAATCGTGCAGCTAGAGGTACTAGACTATTCCATAAAACATAGAGTATGTGCCAGATATTATTGTGGACAGAAATAGCAGATTCCATGACTGTTTCACTCATACTCATGCGTCTGCGGCGGTGTGATAGAATGCGAGGGAATACGATAGCAGCATTTTTACGCAGAGTATGGCCCAGTTCATGGCCACAATTGATCTGTGAAATGCAGTCATTAAGTATATCTGAAGTGCCCTGTTGAGCATTTCGTTTGTCAAAATGTTCCATGATCTTGTCTGCCAAAATCTTTTTGTGCTGCCTTTCTTTTACCAGGCTTGCCTCGAATTCTTGGCTTATAACAGTCAGGTTGGATTTCTCAGACAGTTCCAAACTAATTGGATATAATGAGAAGTATTGCATTCGATAAGGGACAGGAAGGTCAAAGAGAATCATTTGAATGGTCACGGCGGAGTCCATACAAGTGGTTTTCTTGCAAATGGGGTATTTATAATGGTCATTAAACTGAGCGTCGATAAGTAGAGGGAGTTTAGTGCTGTTATCCCTGTTAATTGTGCCAAGAACTATCAGAGGATTCTGGCCGTATTTCTTGTAAATGCTCAAAGCAGGGCGTTTTGTTCCAGTTAATAAAACATCTCTTGCTAATAAGTCGTTGACAGTGCCAGGATCCATGAACGGGAGCGTTGTGATCACTACCAAATCGCTGGCTGAATTCTTCCATCCTATTATAAGAGACGGTTGGTAGTCATGTAGTCGTTCAAGGGCAAGAACCTCTTGAGGCCAGAATATTCGAACAACGGTCATAACGTCGAAGACAATGTCAGATTGTGAGTATCAGACCAGTTAACGGTTTCAGGAACGACGATAAATGCAATATTAATTTGTGACGAGTCACAAATTCGACTCTAAAAGTGTCGATTCACTGACAAGTCAAGTTAGTGCACACAACGGTTGATAATGTTTTAGATGGCTGATTATGAATTCACCCTGTATATTGAAATAGAGTATTCATTTTATGCTTAATGCAATTGTTTCCTCTCGATTCGACACGCTTCCTCTATACCCGCTCGACGTTGATGTTGAATTCTCCGAGACAATGTAGATCGGTGGGACAATTGATCCACGTGAAAAATGCTGTCAGAGAGATCAAAGGAATGAATCTAAGGAGCAGTGGAGATATCGAATAAGAGGTTTGTGGGTGAATTGCAATCTGGCTTTTTCTTGAGTTGTGTCGGATTGGATAGAGAATAGACAGGCAGTAGAACTATAGCGGTAGAACTTAGTGGTAGAACAAAGGCTCTTAGCGCGTTAGCACAGGCACGAGAACAAGCACAAGTTCATTTGTATGAACTTCGATTCTGTCATTAGCACAGTATTGTGACTATCAATCACATGTGTCATTGCATCCTCAATGATTCTACGTTCTACTTCTACATTTAAACCATGATTTAACTTCAGCCTGCCACAATATCTTACAGTACACCGTCAATCGTAGATTTGGATGGCTCTAATCTACAACACCCGGAGAATCCAAAATTTTGCCAAGCCGAGATAATTGCCTAACTAAATATTTCAATTGTTCCTATAGAAGCTATCTTATCCAGTAATCGTTGCGTTAGCCAGTAGTGTGATCGACGTTCCGTGCCAGAACGAGGCGCAGTCTCCCATGATGACGTCCTTCCTGTACTAAAGTCCCAATTTTCTAGTACTGTTCTAATTATATTGCATGTTCAAGAATTTCACGTCAATATATTAAGATATATTAATATGATCCGGTGATTAATTGTAATTATATTATTGACTGAGATGCCTAAATCTTCCCGGACCGATCAAGGCATTCCTTTGGACGATCTCGAAGCTTGGAGAGAGGGTGAAAGCCAGCCAAATGAACCCCCGTTAACTGACCGGACCGACCCATTCATTCGACGATCGTACGACCGGCCGTTGCCAGTCGAACGTGATCCTCATAATCGGCTCTCTGCAGTCCAGCTTGGGGCCCGAGATTTGTTTCTTGGTCATTCCCGGTCCCGTTCTTACGATTGGTATGAGGAATCATCTACTAACCATGCCAAGACGCAACCTTTAGAGACGGAACCAACAGGACTTGATGATCTCAAGGCGGGCTTGGATGAAGCTTTAGGTGTAGATGGTAAAGGTCAATGGTTGGCATTAGACGATGGAGGGTCCCGAGCTTTGTCTGTCTCGTCAATTCCCGTCAGTGACATCCTTCCGGCCCGTCCCGATTCGCGTAACTCGTTTCGCACTTTAAGATCAGATGATATGGGCAAAATCGCTTTAGAGGACCCAGGTCAGCCCAGTTCTCTAACTCCCGTTACTACAGAAGGCAAGACTTTTCATGTTGAGCTACGTCCCCGGACTCCAGACCTTCCTACGACAGCCGCTGCCGTCTCTCCCGTCCATCAAATCTCTCAGGCAGTCAAAACTATCTCTTCACGAGTTACTGGTAATGAAAGTCGGTCGAAATCGCCAGTGAAAAACCCTCTTCCTTCTACCGTTCTTAAACCAGTTGCATCTATAGACACAGCAGCGCAGAGTCTTGCATTAGGCTCAGAACTGTCCCATATAACGTCTCGACAGTCATCCACTTACAGTAATGCACCACTAATAGCGGCTAATGCAGCTGTGGCGCCGCCGAGCCTTGCCGGCAAGTCTTTGGGTGTTTTTGGCCCTTCCAACAAGCTCCGCAAGACCTTGTACGACATCCTGCATCAACCATGGGTCGAGCCCAGCATATTTATTCTAATCGTCATCCAGACTATCATGTTGATCATAGAAGCTCAGGTGTTGGGCTACAATTCGTCCAAACAATTCGGCATGTCCTGGAGCTCCCTTTGGACAAACTGGGTCAATTTGGTGTTATTTATCATCTATACAATCGAACTAACTGCAAAAATTATTGCTTATGGACTTTACGACGACTCGGAAAGGATCGTGAAAAATGTTAAGGCTCAACCAAAAGCTGGATCCGCAGTTCTCAATTCCTTCACAACTCTGTTGAGGTCTGACACCTCGTATATGACTCGATCTTTCGCTTCAACGTTTACCGCTCCTTCCTCATCAACTCCATTTCAGCCTGTGGCTCCGTATTTTCCCATATCTGAACGAGCATTCCTACGCAGCAGCTGGAACAGAATAGATTTCATCTCGGTAGTGTCTTTCTGGATTTCTCTTCTTTTCTCCATCAATCAAGCAGATGTTCGACATGATAACTTTGTGTTCCGGTTCTTGAGCTCTCTTCGTATCTTGCGATTATTAAACCTAACTCCTGGCACTGCATCGATTCTCAAAAGTTTCAAGAAAGCTGCCAGGCTGTTGGTCAACGTAGCCAGTTTCATAGGTTTCTTCTGGTAGGTAATCTCCATCTTTTGTTTTTCGTGCTAACTCAGGATTCTATTTGCTATTATTGGAGTTCAAAGCTTTAAAAGTTCTCTTAGAAGAACTTGCGTTTGGATGGACAGTACAGGTGTTCAAGCGAATTATACCACTGAGCAGTTCTGTGGTAGTCATGTCAGCAATATAACAGGCAATTTAGAACCGTTTGTATTCTCGGACGGAACGCCTAGTTACAAAGTAAAAGGGCACTCGTGCCCCGTAAACAGCTTGTGCGTATCCGGGGAAAACCCGTACGGAGGCACGGTGAGTTTCGACAACATTTTTAACTCCTTAGAAATGGTTTTCGTGGTGATCTCAAGCAACACTTTTACTGACATCATGTACTACACTATGGACTCTGATTACTTAGTAGCAGCGCTCTTCTTTGTAGCTGGTACTGTGGTACTGTATTTCTGGCTCATCAATCTCCTCATCGCAGTTATTGTCTCGTCGTTTAAACTCGCACGAGAAGAAATGGAGCGTGAAGGGGCCCGGGGAATCAACGGCATCTTCCGAGGAATGAAATCCAACTATCCTGAACATTTGGGCATCATTAGGCGCCACGTAGTTGGCCGCTTCTACTGTAAAATGGAGTGGATCTGGTTCCTTGTAATAGCCGTAGATATGGTTGTTTTATGCCAATACAGTCCTCGAAAACAGCCTTATGTCGACAGTTTCATCGCCAACTGGGAGGTGTTTACTTATACTGTTCTTCTGATCGAGCTCGTGTGGCGGTTCTGCTGCTACATTCCTCACTGGCGCTTCTTCTTCAAAAGCAAAAGAAACATTCTAGACCTCTTCCTCGTGATAGCTACAACTGTCCTGCTCATTCCCGTAACGCGAAAGAACCCAGTTGTCTATGGATGGCTTTCTATCTTTCGAATCGCCCGGTTCTATCGCATCGTAGTAGGAATTCCGTTTGCCAGAGACTTGTGGTCTAAAGTGCTTGGAAACGTCTCGGCAATCCTCAACTTGACTCTGTTTTATTTTCTACTTGTAGTCCTTTGCTCTTTACTTGCTTCTCGTCTTTTGAAAAGTGTTATTCCTTACGAAACAGAAGGCAATATCAACTACTGGTCGTTCTACGATCTCCGCAGCACAATTCTTGCCATGTACGTAGTCTCTTCAACGGAGAACTGGACTAACATCTTATATGCAGCAACGCAGGACTCGGCGTCAGTATTCTCTAGTGCTTGTCTGGCGGCATTCTTCATAGGCTGGTTCATCGTTTCCAGCTTCATCACAGTGAATCTTTTCATTGCCGTGATCACAGAAAATCTGGAGATCCCTGAGCAGGAGAAACGTAAAGAGCAGATCAAGGCGTTTGTGCGCCAGCATGCTGCGAATACTAACGATAGCTATATTTCGGGCGGGATGCGGTTGTTAAGGAGGTTCTTGTCCCGGAAAAAGCCAGCCGAGCCACAGTCAAGTAACGCAGTGTTTGATCTGTTGTTAAATCGTCATGTCGTTGCGGATTTCCTGGAAGAAGATACTAGAGTAAGTATAAATGATCTTGCATACTAGCTACATTTTTATTAAGAGTTTGAGCATATCGTTATGAGATTAACGTACTATGCTTGCAAATTTAAGTCACAGCTTGAACTCAGTTTGAGCCCTCTGAAGTCTAGCCTATATGTTTATCACTTATCTTCTAACATAGGCTGCTGAACAAGTGGAAGCTCTAGAAGCGTCTAAATGGTGGAGTCCGTTATTCAAGAGAATCCGAAGCTTTAGAATATTCCGCCGCAAAAAAGATAATCCTTTTGCCGACACCCATCGCATCTCATCGTACCGTTTTGAGTCAGAAAACCCTGCCGAATTAGCCCAAGAGTTCTTAGATTCAACAGCTATGCATGAGAAGATCCAACGCCGGTACCTAGAGGAAAACCCAAAATATAATGTCTCCCTCCTCTGGTTCAAACCTGGGCATCCACTCAGACGGTTGTGCCAGCGGATTGTTGCTCCAAGCATCGGAGTTCGCTACGAAGGAGTCAATCCGAACCCAATCATCTGGAATATGTTTTCTGTATTCATGTTTGCCGCCACCGTAGCCCTTGTAGTCTGTGCTTGCATTGTCACTCCGTTGTATTATCGTAATTACGTCAAAGTGAACGGTTTCACCAGGACTAATTGGATCATTTTGAGTGACGCAGTGTTTGTGTTCATTTTCTCGGTAGAGTCGGCTATCAAAATCATCGCTGACGGCCTCTACGATACTCCTAACGCATATCTGCGCTCGAGCTGGGGCTCCATTGACTTTTTCGTGCTAATCACGCTCTGGGCCAACTTGTTTAGTGAGATCTTGGCTCACGGATACTCCTCTCGGTTCATACGAGCGTTCAAAGCTTTAAGAGCTTTAAGACTGCTGAGTATCAGTCCTAAAGCACAGCAGACGTTCCATAATGTCGTCATCGTAGGCCTATGGAAGATTCTAGGCGCTGCATTCATTTGTCTTTGCTTGCTGTTCCCATTCTCCATCTGGGCGCTAAATATTTTTGGAGGAAGGCTCTATTTATGTATCGACTCCAACAACAATTTGCTCAGCGAGTGCCTAGATGAGTTCGCTGGGTCTCCGTTTAACTGGAACTTGTGGATGCCACGAGCTATAGTTCACCCTTACTTCCACTTTGACACGTTCTGGGACTCTCTGAGCATCATGTTCAAGATCATCTCCATCGATGGGTGGGTTGATGTGCTGCAATCTGTCACCAGTATTGCTGGAGTTGGTCTCAACGCTCAGACGTTTGCGTCCAATGGTAATGCTGTGTTTTTCGTAGCGTACAACCTCCTCGGCACGATCTTTATCCTGACGGTCTTTGTAGCAGTTATTATTCGTAACTACTCTCAAATCCAAGGTACAGCATTTCTGACAGATAACCAGAAATCCTGGAATGCGATAGAGAAGCTGCTACGGCTTGTCCGTCCATCTGTTAGGCCTAGCCAGCCACATCTCGGAAGATTCAGGTCCTGGTGCTACCACCAAACTGTAGATCCTCATTCAATAGTCAACCGCTGCGGAACCTGTGCTTTAATCAGCCTGTGGATCCTGCTTATGGCCGAGTTCTACCCCGAGCCTCAGGCGTACTATATGACCCGGGTGTCTCTCATTGTGCTGGTAGTAACCATCCATGAATTCGTTGTGCTGATAAAGCTCTACGGCCTTGGAATTCGTAGTTTCTTTCAAAGAAGGTGGGATATCTACAGTTTGATAACCACGACTGGAGGATTTGCTTTCTCTGTTGTAGCCGTTTCTGACGATAACTGGTCAGACATATTCTACAACTTTCAGAAACTGTTCCTTGTCAGTATGGTGATATCGCTTCTGCCAAAGAGCAGGCGGTTTGACCAGCTGATGAAAACCGCCTCGGCAAGTCTCCCTGAGATCGTAGAGCTGCTCATCACCTGGTTCACTTTGTTCTTAGTGTACGCCATCGCGTTTAACCAGGTATTTGGCCTTACAAAACTCGGACCTAGCGGGTCTGAAAATGCCAACTTTAGAACCGTGCCAAAAGCCTTGATCTTATTGTTTCGAATGAGTTGTGGAGAAGGGTGGGCCAAAGTGCTAAGCGACTACGTTCTGGCACCTCCATACTGTATTGATAGCGACGATCTGGCCTCGAGCGACTGTGGAAACAAGCAATATGCCTACGCCTTGTTCATCTCGTGGAACATTTTATCCATGTATATATTTGTAAACATTTTTGTATCGTTGATCTACGAGAACTTTAGCTTTGTTTCTGAGCACAATGTGAGCCAGGTAAGCCGGTCTGAGATCCGCAAGTTCAAGAAGGTCTGGCATCAGTTTGATCCGGATGCTACTGGGTATATTCCTGTTAGCAAACTGCATCAACTGTTGCGCAGTTCAAACGGCTATTTCAGCATCAAGATCTACGATGAAGAACACTCTGTTTCGAGTATTTTGGAAAAGAGTCAAGGTCCTGATGGCCAAATGGATCTTTCAGCGTTCAGAGAAGCTATCGACGAAATCCCAGGCGAGTTTTACAAGCAAAGGCGACGTGATTATGATAGATTCTGTGCTGAAGCGCAGCTTCAAGCAGACCCTGACAAAGGCATCTCCTTTACCAAACTGCTGCTGCAATTCCCTTTGTATAAAGATATGGACGAAAGCAAGTGTTTGACACTGGACAAGTTTTTGGAGAGGCAGATGCTGATGAAAGAGCTGGAAAGAAGGCAATTGCATAGTAAACTTAAAGGATTCCTGGAAATGATTCATTTGCAGAGGAGTTATGCCCAGCAAACAGGAACTTTGAATCCTTTTGAATATGCCAGGCCGAGGTCAATTCCTAGCATTCATGTAGGCCTGTTTGGTGATGATGATACAGAGATTGTAAGGGGTAGAACGGGTCATGAACAAGCTGAATCTTCCAGTGTATCTGCGCCCTGGAATCGGCTAACTTCTCTTTCTCCACCTAGGAGAGGCTTTAGTACCAGTCCTACTAGAAGGGACCGCAGTCTGGGGAGGAGTCCTATAAGACTGTTGACTGATCCTCCAGATGATGATGATACTTATTAAAGTGCATAGTGCCGTTGGTTATCATGCTTAGCACCAAAAAACATTACTAGTAACTAAGAAGTTGTGAATAATAATAATATGGACATTTAACTTAATTCTGAGAGAACCGATATCGGCGACCTCTCATATTCGTAAATAAAGCCGATATTGAGTATTGCAATTGCAAGCAAGGCCCGAGGTAAATATAGAGGCTGCAATATCGATTCTTTACTCATTAAATTGGTATTTATTATATACATATAGCTATCGCTACTATCACTTTTTCTTTGACTTTGTCTCGGCAGGCACTTTGCTCTTTTTCGGGGCTCCCTTTCCTCTTCTTCGATGGCTATCATTAGAATATTAAAGTATTTTAAACATAAAGCATCACATACTCAGTAACGAAATCCAACCGATATTGCTCCTTTTCATTATGTAGATGTAGATCGGGGAAAAGCTTTCTCAGATCTTTAAATTTCAAGAAATCCGATGGATAGTAGTAATTTTTTACTACATCGCCTTTGAGGCCTTTTCGCAGAACCTTGGCACCGCTCCGGGCTTGTGTCGGGTTGAATGTCTCATGAAATATGGATTTTGACAGCTTAGAAAGCTCCAATAGCCGAGCTTTCGACGGATTCGAAGCCATGATCGGGCAGTAGCTGGTAAGGATTGAAGAAATGTGACGAAATATCGTCAGTATGACTGTAGGGTAATTGAAGAAGAATGGAAAATGGTCAAGGAAGAGCGTTAAACCTATAAAAATATACGAATTGAAAGCTTGAAAGCTCAGCTAATTCATATATAAAGGACAAGTAGAATGTGAGAGCCACTTTCTCATGAAAAAATCAATTTACGTTTCATAAAAATATGACGACAGACGCAGGATTCGAACCTGCGCGCGGGAACCGCATTTGATAGCCTGAACAAATATTCGAGTCAAACTCCTTAACCACTCGGACAGCCTGTCAATTTTATCAAAAATTTTTATTGGCGAAGCTTTTATAGGAGTTTTGAATGACAAAAATATGCCCAATAAACTATTCAGAACTGGAGCTTTCAATTAATTCAATATCGAGCGTTTTTGCTGAGAATTAGCGGCGAAAAAACGAGGTTTTTGGCGGATTCTTTCATCATATTAGGGTAAGGGTTATTTCCGTTAAGAGTAGCTTCATTTATGTTTCACCTGATTTCTATCATTCAAGAATAGTAGAAATATAGATTCCAGCATAGATTCTAATGAACTATATATATATGAGTGGATACATATGTACAGTTTAGTTACTGATCACTTGGTAGAAGTAAAGAGCACCGACTCATTCGTTAACCCGCGTAAATCATGGCACTTGAAGTAAGTTGGGGTATACTCAACAGCAAGCGGCTGGAAGCTGAACAAGTCTTCCAATTGCTTTAACTGTTACTCGAATATCTTCTTCAATGTCTTCTTCTATGCACCAGCAAAAAGTCACGCATCCCGATGGTTTGGATGGGTCGTACGGGGTCTTTAAACCTGCTCAGCATCACGGCGTCATCATCTCCACAGGAAACGATATTCCTGGCTACGAGATCGAGGAGATATTTGGGGTTGTGTATGGGATTACAGTGCGCAGTAGGAATTGGGGTGCTCAAATCGGAGCGGGATTAAAAAGTATCTTTGGAGGAGAACTTACAGCGTTAACTAAGAACATTGTCGTTTCAAGGGACCAGGCAATGGATCGCATGGTGGTAGGAGCAATGGAAGCAGGCGCCAATGCTGTCTATGCCTTCAGGTTCGACAGCGGCAGTATTGGAGCCGAGACCTGGAGCGAGATTTGTTGTTACGGCACTGCTGCTAGAGTTCGTCGGATTGAAGATAACCGGATTCTTTAGTTGATAACCAATTGAGACTCACTTGTTAGCAGGACTTTTAATATTTTTATATTCGGCTAGATAACATCTATTATATCTATATAATTTGCTAAGAATCGTAATCTGCCGATAATATCGGCGAGTGCAATCGGCCGATGTCGCTTGCTGTGAATCTGTGGCGTGAGCATGGATGGCTGACCACTCCTCAAGACGCAATTCAAGCCACCGGTTACGCCACAGCAGAGCCTTAAAATATGTCGATCGTTGAGGGGCAGATCACGTGCAACCTCGCCATTAGCGTTGTAAATTTTAAAGTTAATAAGCTGGCGAAAAAGCAATTAATTACAAGGTGAACGAAAAAAAAAGGTGAGGAAAATGGCAATTGGCATATAAATAAGCAATTGCCTGCTTTTTTTTCACCTCCTTCACCTTATATCATCAATGGCTGCTCAACCTCCTGCTCCAACCCTTCGCCTCGGCTCAAAAGCCCCTAACTTCCAGGCCGAAACTAATAAGGGTCCTATTGACTTTTACCAATTCCTTGGCGACAGCTGGGGAGTTTTGTTCTCACATCCTGATGATTTCACTCCTGTTTGTACCACCGAGCTTGGAGCTTTTGGCAAATTGGAGCCCGAATTCACCAAGCGAGGCGTCAAGTTGATTGGTCTTTCTGCCAACTCTGCTGAGTCCCATGATGCTTGGATTAAGGACATTCAAGAAGTCACTGGTTCCAACGTTGGATTCCCCATTATTGCTGACAAGGAACGCAAGGTGTCGTATCTCTACGACATGGTTGACTACCAAGACACCACTAATGTCGATGCCAAGGGAATTGCCTTCACGATCCGATCCGTGTTCATCATTGACCCTAAGAAGACTATCCGTCTCATCATCTCATATCCCGCCTCCACTGGCCGTAACACCGCCGAGGTCCTCCGAGTCGTCGACTCCCTACAGCTTGGAGACAAGAATAGAATCACCACTCCCATCAACTGGATTCCTGGCCAGGACGTCATTGTTCATCCTTCCGTCAGCAACGATGAGGCCAAGACTCTGTTCCCCGAATTCAGAGTTGTCAAGCCTTATCTCAGACTCACTCCTCTCAAGGTCGACTCTAATTAAATAGATAGTTAAAAAATATGGTTAAACTAGAGATATACTATAGGTAACGACTAATATTGAGCATGTTGTTGTGGGACTGCCTGAGAATCGTAAGCAAGCATGTCGAACTTCCACCATTGTAGAGTTCAAGAGGTTGTTGATAACAAAGCCGTATTCAAGGTTGGCAGTAGCCTATCGACTCTTGACATGAACTTTGGCACACTTGTGCTCTTCTTCATCTGCTGGTCTGTCAGAACGGCCATTGCAGCACTGACGACTTTCTTTCCCCTATCATGTAGCGAGTTTCAGCGGACCTTCATGTCTTGATCTCTGTCAATATTGGCATCTCTAGCAGTTCAAACGTGCATCTCTGAGCTGAACGAATATGGGTTCAACTCATGGATTAGTTAGAAAACTCCCAGACCGAAGGGCATTAAGTAGATGATGTTAATCCAACACTCGGAGGATGGAGTGACAATAGAATATCCTCCTTCTTCCATTCCTTACAGGTCAATTCGAACGGGAAGAACCACACACCTATGCACACGAATCTTGTCTCCTACTACCACAGAATTACCCAATGTAACAAGTTCGTCACCTTTAGTCATTACTAATTGATCTTTAGACTTGTTGATAGTGAATCCCTTGGCATTTCGCCCACTCGTATCCAGATAATTGATAGCACTGTCTGGAATGTACCAAACATCTTTCAGAGTGACTTGGACATACTTGACCGGGTCGTCTACGCTTTGAAAAATCACATCCATCTGACCTCGACATTTGCACTTTAACTTTTGTTTTCCACATGTCAGCTCGCGGTCTTCTGGAATCATGTCCCGCATATAAATGTCCGTGTTGCAGACGTGGATTTTGACGTCGGGATGAGCCGTGAAGGTCAATTCAGGACCTGTGTAAAGCTTTCGAAGCTCGTCGACTGTTTGGTTACAAGAAAAGTCTTTTAAAACCCCGAAAGATGTGTGCATCCGTGACGCAGGGAAGATGGCTGTTCCGCGATCTCCAGCAAATACAGGCTGTTCAGCGGAAATTGTTTTATGATAAAACGGTGTGCCTATTGTCGATAGCGATGAAGGGTGTAGTGGCATGCGTTCGTTAGTCTTGGGAGGTAGATAATCTACAGATAATGCATCGGTGCGAGAGCGCAAACTGGCTCGAGAGGAGCTTTTGAAGGGATCGAAATCAAAGGCTATAGGCTCCTGGCCCGATTCCTGGGCCTCTTTTCGAGATATATGAGACTTTAAGCTGTTATAAATAGGATCGAATTCCTCCAGATAGCAAGAAAGTAGCAATTCCTCCTTTAAAGTGTTCAATCCATTCCATTCGAAGTTCTCAGTACTTCCTCGGCTTCTTTTGTAGCTGAAGTATTCATTAAGGTTTTTCGACGCTTCATTTATGTAGTCATTTTCTGGATCAGAGTCAGTATCTCCAAGCTTATTGGCACTATTTAAAGTCTCTGGATCTTGCATAGCATAGATTTGAAGAACACTAAAGTTGATTTCACCGATATTTCAACGTGTGTTACCCGGCTGTCATATGATATCTGCCGATATCGTCGGATTATTGCAGTCGTCAAGATAACGTCGCAAATAACCTTTATATAATAGCAATTGTAGGAGGATCTGTCGATTTATATCGGCGACGCTCACCTGATAAGTTTAAATTTAACGACATCCGGCGGATTCTTGATTCTATTCACTATAAGTGCTGTTTCCGATACCGACTCCCGGCATCGCACGAGATTATTTTCAAACTTTATTGGAAACTTTAACCGTCACGGCCGCGATGATCGGATCTCATGTTGATCAACATCGTCAAGATAACAGCGCTTCGTGTCAACAGATTAGTTCTATAATTTATAAAAGCTTGAGAGTAATTCCAATTGATCTGATCCTTCGGACAACCGGACGTTGTCCGTTAGTAGTATAGCAGTATCGTTATCATCATCACATTCATCATCATCACCATCTGCTAATCATTGACACTATCTTCTCATTGGAACACCACATTGAATTGTAAATTAGCAATTTCATTCTATTTTTCAATTCTATTCAGGGATAAATGCAATCTTCACAGCCTCATTCCAAGAATTCAATTTCCCGATAATTTCATTGTTTCAAAGGCTAAAATTCAACCCTCCCAGTGCGAAAATCTGAGTATAAATTCAGGCACAAGTCGCATTTTTTCCCTTTTATCTTATTCCCAGACGGTCCATGGCTTCTAAGCTCTGAATGACTGATAAAGTACCTTGCCGTTGTAATCATATTAAAGTGCATGGCTGTTCCAAGTGCGGGATTGCCAGAGCACAACGCCTTTCGACCGGCGTCAACGGACGGACTAAGTTCGGCGGGATCTAGTTCGAATTTAGGTGACCTTACTCCCCCGCTTCCCGACCCTCCTGAGGTAGTCACAAATGCCATCAATGAGCTACGAAAGAACCCTCAAAATTTACCAGCTCTGGCCCCTCCCGCAATACAATTATCTATTGAATTCCTCGGCAACATCCAAAGAACATATAAAGGCAAAGTACACTGGTTCTGCCATGATGAATACTTGCCGATAGCAACACAATCACTACTTGTTTTCTCCTATACTACTTGGAAAGGATTCCACGAGTTTGCTTCCGTTCTGTCGCGTCAATTGGAATCATGTCACAACTGTGTGCGCGCGTACCATAATTCTATGCTGGAGCTGGTGACGTTCCTGCGCAAAGAAACGACACTTCAGGGCTCAGCTATCGACCGGTTCACCGATGGCGTGCAGCAGTGGGATCGTGAACGGTTGTTGCGTCCTGTAATATCTGCTGCGTCCATCGATAATTCCTCGAAACTGCCGAAACAACTCGTGATTGAGCAAACGGCCTTGTACGAGTGTTTATGTAGGCCTCAGTTGTTCTCGCAATCACAAGTTCTACGTGATAACTTTGACAAGGCGTTTTTCAGTTCGACACAACTGAAACTACCTGATTTAAGGCCTGGAGTAGTCTATTTTCTGTTTGATTCAAATGAAACAGCGCATAAATGGGCTGTAAACTTTTTGTCGCAAATCTCAGATTCTGGAACATTAATTCCGGCCGAGGAAATCGATTTATCGCTCATCACGATTTTCAATGAAGAAACGGCCAAAGGACTTCAGATTCTGCTTGAAGATGAAAAATTGCAGTATCATTGGCTTTGCATTTGGATTCTTTTAAAATGTCTCGACAAAGACGCCATTAACCGGCTGGCAGGTGGAGATCCAGAGAAAAGCGTTTTCCAAGAACTCATGCTACTGCTAGGCCGGTTTCCAAACCTCGCCCTTCCATCTGTTTTCCGGATTTTGAAACTTTTATTAGAACGCTTCGGATCCACAGTCTGGTCGCGACTTTTCCCCTACAAACCGGACTCCATTCTACTTCAACTGCTCCTTCATAACCCATATGTCTTGGATCTCATGCGGTCTAGTTGTAAGCCTCCAAACGAACGCTCTCAAGGCCTCGACCAGTTCAACATCGAAGACTATGTCGCTTGGATCAAACCTTTTCTCCAAAGCTGCGATTCTACCGAACTGGCCAAATGTTCTACAGCAATAGCCAGATTCATATGTAAATACCATGGTGATATGCCCGAAAGCACCAAGGCGGCTATGTTGTCAGCGGCTTTCGAGTCTATAGTCACTTGTATGAAAGTCCCTGCGACCGAAAGCCTTCCGTTGATCTCCGAAGTTGAGGCACTCCTACGTCAGCATATGAGATCATTTTGCAACAGCAATGCTGATCTATTTGTAAAACTGGCGCAGAATGGCCCTGGAACTCTCCGCTCTCAAGCCCTCGACGTCATCGGCAGTTGTATCCGCTTCGACACGCTTATCGCAGTGCCTGATTCCGCCGTTGAAACCGGGGCTCACGACAATTTAGTAGCACAGCTGTCTCAGGTGCCTTCGGGATTTGCATCCAGCACAATCTGGGACTCTCTTAACAAGCACGCGATGTTTGACCTGGAAACAGTCCGCGCTGTTTTGCGCGCCGCACGCTATGCGGCGGTAATCCCCCACCCTCCGCTCAAAGACGGCGCTGTATTCAACCCCAAAGGCGCTCTGGCCGACTCGGCAGTCAAATCGTTCATCCAATCGTTAAAAGTGATCAGTGAAATGAGCCCCGATCTACTCAAAGACGCTATTAGCGACTCCGAAGTGCTCATCTCGATATTTGTCGCCCTTTTCTCAGCAGACAACGGAATCAGCCAAGGAGCCGCTGATGTACTCTGTCAAGCGTTCAATGCCGACGATAGACTTCAAGCGCTTCGCAAACTGTTTAGACGCGACTTGACGGAGACGCTCAAATCCTATAATGCCTCAGTAAGCCTTGTTACCACATTGGCCCTCTTTTCCTGCCGCCCGAGGCTACTTAAGATCTCTCAAGATGTTCTTGAATGTCTTTTTAGTACTAGTTCCGGAGTAGTGAACTCAGGGCCGAGTAGTAGGGCGTATTTGGCCCAGTATTGGGCCGCCAACTGGAAGTTCCTCAAGCTGACATTCGCTCAGACCGTGATTTGGTCATATAAATTTTCCAAGGCGTTGATGATTGACTTTTTCCGCGATTTGCTGGACTATAGTGGTGAACTGTTGTCTAACTTTCATACGCTACAGTCTTTGTTGACTCCAGCCGGAATCAGTGGACTTGAGCTTGTCACTCCAACTGCTAGTAGTGTCCTCAATATGAGCACTTTGCTGCGTTTAAGAGATCAAGTTTTGACACAATTATGCTTCAGCAACATCATGAGCATAACGGAGTTGATGAAGTCGTTTAAATTACCCCTTTCCGATGATATGAAGGAGAAGTTCTTCAAATTGGCTACTCGGGCTTCTGGACATCAGAATCTCCTGAGCTTGGACCAGAGAATCAAGCTTCTGGTAGAAACTGGCTCTTACAATGAGGAAGAAGCGACTGTTAAACTTCTTCCTGACAAAGAGCGAGAACCGGTTCCTTCTCCGACCGGACAAACTTCGATTACCAACTTCACAAGGCCTTCGGTGCCTTCTGCTCACATACGGAATGTTCCTGCTCCAACGGCGGCGACGTCTGGAAAGTTGTTGGAATCGTTGAAACAGAACCTACGCGAAAGCAGGAGCCAGAAGCCAGGGCAGATAGCTGCTGCTCCAGCTAAACCCGCCTCAAACGTCGTAGTCCATCCCGCTAGGCCACCTGGGTTCAACACTAAACCTATTGAACACCCCTCGGCTGTTGAAGTAACGTCATCGGATGAAAGCTCTGGCCATTCGAGCGACGACGGTTTGTTTGCAGCCCCAAAGACCGATTCCAGAGCCAAGATAGCAAGGGCAAAAAAGCCAGCTCCTGGTATAGTGGTCATGCCAACAGCCATCCGGTCGAATCAACACAAACTGTCTGAAAAACAAAGAGACGAGCGCAATTTACGATTATGTCTAAATATAAATGCCGACAAGTTGCATTCCAGTATTCTGTCCTGGAACTACAACTGGACCGGCGATTTCCCTGCAGACAAAACTTCTAGCGATTACACACCTGTGCCAGATAAGTTCACATCTGTCGAGCAGTATAAAGAGATCATGGAGCCTCTATTGCTACTAGAATGTTGGGAGAGCATTCGTAACAATAAAGAGGACACGCAGGAAAAACCTTTCATTTTGAAGAGCGGAAGCCGCAGCAGCATTGACCAGTTCCATGAACTCAATGCTGCCGTTGAAAGAGAGAGTTTCGCAGCCTCCAATATCGGAGAAGCCGACTTAATAGTATTGACTTATTATGCTGACGATGATGGTCTTAGAGCTAGAATGCCCTCTGAAAAGGGCCTTCAGTGTTTGGCCAGAGTACAAGAAGTCAAGCGCTCGGTCGAGGGTTATGTAGATGTCAAGTTGAAGGTTCACAATCCTGGCCAGATCTTGCGCTTTTTGGAGCCCAATCACAACTTTCATGCCTTGAAAGTAATGAGGTTAGTCCGCCGCTGTTTTTTCTGAATTGATATTGACATAGTTTGACGACAATTGAACGGGAATATTGTGCCCTTTACGGTATCGAATGGTACCGGCTACAGAACGATATAATATCCGGCACTATATCGACTGTTCCAAGTGAATTGGATGCCAGTCGCGTTTCCAGCGTGGTAAAGCGATTCCAGGTCAACGAATCGCAAGCAAAAGCGATATTAAGTTCGACCAATGCTGGCATTACAATGATTCAAGGGTATAAATTCCGTATGATAAGTATTTGCTAACTTAGACCTCCTGGAACCGGTAAAACAAAGACAATTTTAGGCATTGTAGGTTCGATTTTGACCTCTCAATCAGGCCCTGTTTCAAAACAAAAGAGAATCCTTCTTTGCGCCCCATCGAATGCAGCGATCGATGAATTGGTCATTCGTCTTAAAGCAGGCATTCTCGGAACTGATGCTAAGATTTTTCACCCACGCGTTGTGCGGCTTGGTAGAGGAGAAGTGGTCAACAGCAGCGTCAAAGATCTCACTTTAGAAGAATTGGCTGAAAAAGAGCTTGTGGAATCGGATAAAGCCAACAAGGCCAATTCGGGTTCAGGTTCTTTACGAGGAGAACAAAACGAAACAGTAGCTAAAAGATCGCAATTACAGGCCAAATTCACCGATGCCACACTAAGTCCAGCAGAACGAACTGCCATAAGTGCCGAAATCCAGAATATCAGCAAGAAAATCAAAGAGTTGGGCCATAAAATTGATTTGGAACGTGATCTCGCGAGGTCAAAGAATCGCAACTTAGACTTCACTCGAAAACAAATCCAAGCAGCAATTCTGGAAAAAGCAGAGGTCGTCTGCGCTACGCTTTCTGGAAGTGCTCATACGACGCTATTAGCACTTAAACAAATATTTGAAACTGTAATTGTCGACGAAGCATGTCAGTGTACGGAGCTATCAGCTTTAATTCCCTTGAAATACGGATGCAAGCAGTGTATTTTAGTAGGAGATCCCCGGCAATTGCCTCCTACCGTGTTATCTCAAGAAGCTGCAAAACTACGATATGAACAAAGTCTCTTTCTACGAATCTTTAGAAGCAACTCGTCACGAGTCCATCTGCTCAACACTCAATTCCGCATGAATCCCTTGATTTCCAAATTCCCCAGCGACGAATTTTACGACGGAAAGCTTCTGACAGCCCCGAATATGGCTCAGGAAACCATTCGGCCTTGGCACAATACCAATGTTCTTGGGCCTTTTCGGTTTTTCGACATCAAGGGCAAGCATGAAAAAGGTATTCGATCGAAATCCTTGTTTAATACCGCCGAGGCTGAAATGACGTTGGAGATCTATGATTCTCTGGTACTTAATTTCGGCTCGGAACTAATTGCGGGCAAGATCGGCATCATTTCCCCGTACAAGCAGCAAGTCAATAAGATTAAGAGCTTGTTTCGACGCAAATTCGGAGAGAGCATTTTCCTCGATATCGATTTCAACACCATCGATGGATTCCAGGGTCAGGAAAAGGATATCATCATCTTATCCTGTGTCCGCGCTCAACAGGATGCCCATGGAGTTGGTTTCGTTGGAGACACTCGACGAATGAATGTAGCGCTTACAAGAGCAAGAAGTTCATTGTGGATTTTAGGCCATAGTGACAGTTTGAGAGTGAATCCAGTGTGGAGAAGACTGATTGAATTCAGCAGGCGATATAGATTGTTCACGCAAGCCTCGGAAGGGTTTTTCAAAAAGTTCCTCGTCAAGCAGCAATCAACTGATAGTGAAACAATACAACGAATATCGGCCGAAAAAACTCCTCCGATTAGAGAAAACCGACTTCCTCCTCTTCCTCCTCCGCCTGGAACTCCGCCTCCAAAAGGCAACGGACAAGAGCATCGCATGCCGCAGCAAAAATCCGACCAGAATTATCGTCAATTTCAGCCGCATGAGCCGCAGCCCAATGCGAAACCACGTGACGTATTAGGTAATGATCCTTTGGATTTGCGGTCGCCCCAGCAACCGTCGGCCCCGGAGAAGAGAAAATCTCCAAACGCTGAAGACGAAGAATCAAGATTAGGCAAAAAACCTCGCAAACAGTCGGCAGATCCTCGCATTGCCATTCTGCTGGGTCAATCTGATTCTCAACAATCAGACGGGCCTGCACCTACTTCTAGAAGTTCTTCGTCTACGCCAACTAATGATTCTCCATCCGGCTTCAATCAACCGCCAAGACAGAAATACAAAAATCGGTCTCGAGATTTCAGACAAAACCGAGATAACAGACGTTCAGACCAAGTCTACGACTCCTACGTTCCCGAGAGATATCGACAAGAAAATTATAATAATTATGACAACTACGAAGGGTCCCGAGAATATCGTGACCGTGAGGGCCCAAAGCGATCTCCAAATGGACAACAAGCTCCAGCTGATGGAAATAAGACTACGCCAAACTCAAATTCTAAACAGCAATATTATCGGAAGCCGAAACCAGTGGATGTTTTTAACAGGTCGCAGTCCGATAAACAACGTCGGAAATGATATTACATGATCTATTTTCTAGAATCCTGCTCTCCTAGCACATATCCTCGAGCTATGCCTGTTCGACCAGGCTCTATAATAGATGGAGCATCAGATTCAGTTTTAAAATCGCTTCCAAGACCTGTCCAGGTCATTTTGGAGTACAAATGTTCGGCAGCTGTAGAAATAGTTCCCCTGATGGATAGTTCAGCCATAGGACGAGAAATCAATGCATCAGAAGTCACTTCAGGTTGAGATATTGACAGATAATTAGGCCGGCGAAGAGGTCTTGAAGTAGATATAAATGTTCCACTAATAGGATCAAATTGAGGAGCATCATCATTGTCCGTGGGCTCATTAGATTCGTCATGGTGTAAAGCTACAACTTGATCAAACTCTATAGGCCATTGACCCGGCCAAGAGATTTCCGATTGTAAAGCGAGATGGAGTTCATACGGAGTGATTATAGGCTTGTAGAAATCGTCACAATTCACTATAATACCTCCTTGAGGGCAGCCCAGAACAACCCAGATGTCGATGACGTCAAAATTAGCCAATTTAGGTACATTCGGCTTTCCAACAACAAATGTATATTGTTTCTTTCCAGCGTCTGAAATCCATTTCTTGACAGTATTAAGAACACCTGTTATCTCACTAAGAGACAGTGTGTTGATAAGAATTCCTACAGTTGTAGCTGCTCGAGCCATATTCATGAACCGGTACCTTTTTTGAAGAGAGTTGTTTGGAGTTATGAGTTTTAAGGTGTTTGCGTCTAGTAATGTAAGAGACGATGCGAGGGTTGACAAATGCAAAAGTTGAGAAGGAGATGTTGTTGAAGAAGAGATGTATAGGATATTATATTCAGAAAGATCACGAGTTAAAGCTGCGTGAGTTCGATTAGGCAGAAGGTTTTGTTCACCAGAATCAGAGCCCGAGTACCCTAGGATTATGGCATTCTTGGCTTTTGTGGTGAGAAAAGTAGGAATTATATTATGATATGTTGAAAGGCGATTAACCATCTCACCAGCCGACGCTGAATACTGTGGATCAGATACAACCACAACATGAGAATCGACTGTGAATTTGGCTTTGAATAGTTCAACCGCCGTTTCAACATCGAACGACCGTCGGCCGAATATATAAATAACTGGAAGATCTTTTGAAGGGTTCAAACAGGCGTCTCCGAAATGTACAACAACGTCTGCACTAACATGTTTAGCAGCAATGACATCTATACAGCATGGACTGTAACTTGTATCTGCTAAAATGTAGACATTCGCTCCACTGATCCTCCGCTCCAGAATACCACAAATTTCCGCCGAATCGGCGATTATATCGTCGGGAAACTGTAATGCAATAGTCTTGTATCCGTTCTCTCGGATCTGTGCACACAGTTCGTCAAGGCAATAGATATCGACTAGATCGTGATCTGAAGGTTTGTTCAGCCGCCGCAAAACCTCAGTCTTGTCAAACTCCGACGTGGATGAAAGAATCGGAGCTGCAGACATGATGATATACTGTCAATGAAGAGCAGAGATGACAATAGGCGCCTTTTCGTTGGTTGAAATGTCTGAATAATTGAAAAAAATAAAAATATATTTTGATGTTTATGTCATCTCCCTAACCCTATCAATAATATCCTAACCCTATTTTATTGCTTATGTCAGCTTACTTAATGAAATTGCCAGATCGGTCTTCAAGCCACAATTTGATGAGCTATCACGACAACAGTTTAAATAACCTATGTTATCGTTACAGGCTTATCTTCTCATATACTCGCCCCTTCTACTTCCAAATTACTTGTCTCTATTGTGAAAATGAAAAAAAAACTGCAAATATTCCTAGTTATCTATGAATTAAAAGCGTAAAAGCTTCTATTTTTGGTGAGTATGAGGATCCCCTGTAAGTATGCATAAGTCGGTTTGAAAGCGTACAGTCCCTAGTACCTGTTGCACTGCTTCTATCAATTGGACTATACCGGGCTAATAGAATTTTGCGCATTGCGAGCAGCTAAGAACTGAGCAAATCTAGACGATTCATGGATGCCACATTCAGTCTTTTGCATTCCCTTCCATCGTCCAGCTCGTTCATCTTCTCCCTCCTTGACTGGTGATGTTGAGTGGTAGTCCCCTACAGAACGATATCCCTGGTCTAGCAAAACATTATAAGGAACATTATTCTCTTTAATGTACTGGTGAACCTCCTTGAAAGTCCAGTTCGCCAGAGGATTGATTTTTAAAAGACCAGAGGCTTCAATTTCAATGATAGGCAGTTGACCTCTGGCACCTCCTTGGCTTCTTCGTCTTCCTGTGAAAGCAGCTGCGACGTCCAAGTCCTTGTACGCACGATTAACAGGCTCGACCTTGACAAGGTAGTCATACTTTGTGTCATCAGTATTCCATAATTCTTCTCCATACTTGGTTTCAAAGTCTTGGCTACTTTCACAGCCTTCGGGCTTATAAATATGCAAGTTAACGTTAGGATACTTGTCTTTGACCTGTTGAACCAAGTCAAGAGTCTCTTGGAAATGATATAAAGTATCAACAAAGATCAAGTCAATGGGGTGAGTTTGAGGATACAGTTTGGATATTATATCTACTGTGACGAGTCCTGTTAGTCCAAATGCTGTGGTTTGAAAAAGCCCTGGCATCGTGACAATAGCCCATTGTATAATTTCCCTGGCAGACATGGTCTGGAGATGTGCATTAATATGCTCCAATTGAGTCTTGGAGAACGCCACAGATTCAGCAGTCATTTTTCGAGAGTTAGCAATATCAGTTGTTTAATTTGGTCGAGAATTGTACGAGATAAAGCTGTTGCCTGACGTCTCTTTTTATAGTTGGAAGACCTGACGAATTAAAGACTCGAAAGTAAGCAATGAGACGTATTTTATAATGGGGGAATGAAGAGATGAAGAACGAAATTAAGGGAAAGAAGAGGATTACAAAAGCCTAAACAAGCTCAGTCTTTCTTTATTGAAATTGTCTTCCTTTTTTTTCTTCTGTCTCTAGCATTTTGATCACCACAATCCACGTGACTGAGGCAAATTAGGCCCAAAAAAATATTAATTTCAAATTCTTCGAGTTACTAATGTTCCCAAAACGGGTTAGTTCAAAGGTGATTGCAAATTTGATTTTTATTGGCTTATCTAAGTTGCGGATTCCGAATAGGGAATTCATGTCCGATAGACGCTACGGAGCCCGGAGGACCAAAATGGGCGGAGGCCTGTTGCTCATACCTTACAGATTGAGAAGGATGATAGCAAAATGGGCTAGATAGCTACGGCTATATGTCCTTGTGATAGTTGCTATTCAAATGGGATCTGCTAGTGTAGCCAATTCTGAAACGCACAATCTTGAACGACTGGTTATAGTTTCCGGGTCTTTAATCCTATAGGTGCATGAGCGTCGTAATCACTCATCGGATAAGGTTCGATTATGCAGCGACAACCGATTAAAGATTCTAGATTGAACTGGTCCAGATATCCGCCGTCAGATATGCAAGGCATGCCGGTCGTCTAGAATATCGTATCATTCTTCAATTCTCGAATCTCTCTCCAGCCTCCAGTCACACTATACTAGGTGATAGAGGAGCTAGATCATGTCTCGCATCTGATTCAGCTTCAGTGAAGCTTCGGTGAGTGATATAGTTTACATCTACTGTCTCAGCCTGAGACTGAGGCATTAGTATATGCATTTGAACGGTGAGTAAAGGTAGGCATGAAAGATTCTAAATTACCTCACGCGTATAAGGTTGTTCGTATCAGATAATAAAGCTTCGAGGGTTATAGATAATGTTCAACACTGGATAGATGGGTTCTGCTGCCAGTGTCTCTAAGGATGTTTATTAAACAGTCTCCACGGAGTCACAGCTAGAGAATAAACAGCTAGCAACAGACTGTGTCTGTTGTTCTTCTGCTATGCGTGTTTATACTACGGTCATATCCGTTAACACGTTGAACAAATAAATCTTCCATACTTTATATAATGAGAGGTATTTAGCATTTGTAAGGAGATAGTTGTTCACTATCAGTTCTTCAATGTCATTCGTACTGCAAATCTTCAGAACTAACTAAGCACATAACTAATTCTATACATATAACTCGTCTGCAGTCGAACAATGCCGTTTCAAAGGTATCGCGAATAATATTCGACATAATATTCTAGCTTCACAGAATTTCACTCCTTGCATCACCACGGCAACGAATATTTCCTAAAACATGCACAAATCAACACATCTCTATAACGGCTTACCCGGCAGCAGGATAAACAAATCAAAAGCTGCAAACAGATTTTCGAACCAAATCTCTACCGTTTAACAGTTGTATCAATATCAAGATGATTCGTCAATTACGCCCCGTTAAATCGGCGCCAACGTTGAGGCAATCATATAACCGGTTGATCCATCAAACCACACCTTCTACTAATCCATCCATTCTTCTAACGGCCCCGTCTAACTACGCATCTCTATCATTAGCAGGACTAAGAGCTGAATGCAAGAAGAAGGGATTGAAAGTCGGAGGACGTAAGGCAGAATTAGTTGATCGTTTGTCATGTCATGAAATTGGAGGTCCCAAGCAGAAAAGACAGCCTATGACGTCGACAGCAGTGAGATTGGCTAAAGGAGACGAATCCACTATTGATTTCTACAAGTTCCCTCATGCCAACTACATTCCAACAGACTCCAAGCCTGCTATGAAGATCCCTGTTCCTCCAGATGCTTACAGCTCTTTTGTGTCATCTGTACCATCAGATTACGCTGCTCCTCTTGATGCAGAAAGCGTAGCTTTACATGCAAATACTGTAGAGCACGCTGAAGATATCTCACATGTATCCGGCCAAAACACTGCTTCTCGTTTAAAGGATTCCATTGACAACACTGCCACACTTCACATTGAAGCAGAGCATTTTCAAAGTACTGAAGAAGAGCTCAGTGGAAGAGACAAGACTGTTTTGGCGTCCATTGTTGCTGCAATTGGAGGATGGTGGATTCTTGGAGGTTTCTTTGATAAAAAGAAGAAGCATTGAGGAAGAATCCTTCTAATCTTTGGGTTTTGGGTATTTTATTGTCTAGATAGTATAGTATTTAGTTATATATTGCAGATGAGATGACAAGTGGACATTGAGACCTTGACGGATGCCTGACCTGATCAAGCGTTCAGTACGATGTAAGTTGTAGACAATATTGAACGGAGTGAAGTTTTTCATTTACAGCCTATTGAATACATCCAAACTGAGAGGACTCAGACGAGGCTCAGAGCTGGCTAGCCGGCTCAGAGATTACATGTATTTGCTTATAATCTTGGTGGTTAGAGTCCCACGATCTAGCCGATATTTCTCCCGATATCAATGCAACAGCTCATTCGCCCTAATAGGCAGCTGCTGCCTCGAGCAGAAACAACAAAAGAGTACTATCAAGGAATTCAAATACAAATACAAACAAGGACGTGACAAAGAGCTTTTGGCCACCGGATTATTATGTCTCGGCCTTGTCTTTTCTGCACAACGTCGTTACCGTACTGCCAACTTCACGTCCATTTACTATCCACATGCCGTTCACATAGCGTTCACATACCGTCCCGTCCATATGCCGTCCCGTCCATATGCCGTCCCGTCACTCTTATCGACGATCTATTTTCCAAACACCATTTTCATCCATGTCTCAGCTCAGGTCAGCTCAACCAGCCAACTTTATCCGTTTACATAACTTACCCTGACGCATACCTTCAATTGGGCAAAATTGGCCAGAACAACTATTCCCGTTTGCAGATGCAAGATCTAACTTTATTTACCAGTTAGTTGGGACATCAAGAAGATAAACCCTCTGATCGGTTGATTATTCCTGAGTATTTGTTAAGATATTGTGTATTGTGTTTACTGAGTGTGTTGAGTGGGTTGTGTGCTCTGTTATATTGATTTGTGTGGACTTGTGTCTTATCATTGCTAGTTTTTGATAAGCATATTATCGTTATCAGCGAACTGGTGGCACCTTAACTTGGCGGGCTTTCCTCTATCGATTGGTCTCGTGCACTTATCAGGACAAACTCTCAAATAGTTCAACTATTTGTTTAACTTCAACCTAGTCAACGTTTTTCTTTTCATTTATGCATTTTTCTTATTATTTATGAGAATCAAAGTGTCGTTCTTTATTGTGCAATTTGATGATTGTTTCCCGGATATTTTATAGCATCAGCATCGTTCACTTGATTGTTGGGCTATGTTTACAGGCATGGTTTTCGCAAGCTACAACAAGTCAACCTCTTGTTGATGACAGTGAGTCTGTTACACAACTTCCTACTTCGATAATCGACATCTTATCGTCGACAGCACAGTTTTCTGTTCTACTACGGCATATCCAAACAAAAGGCCTTATTCCGTTCATAAATGAATCTCGCAACCTCACTTTAGTTGCTCCTGTGAACTCGGCGTTTATAGATATCGATCCTGAGCTTATCACAAGGGACCGGTTGTTATATATGCTCATCAACTCGACTGTTTTCACTGCCAGCATTGAGGAAAACATCACTCTGCCAACATGTCTTGACTCGCATTTTACTAAAAGCAGGTCGCCTGTTCCTATCTATTTAGAAGTAGGTGACAGTCTACTTATTGGAGGTGCAAATGTCGTAGAACCAGACTTGAATACAAGCGGTTATAGAGGAGTAGTTCAAGCTGTTGACCGGATCTTAGACATTCCAACATCGTTATGTTCTGTACTATCGAGTCCGACAGATCCCCGATTCTCGACTTCGATAAAGATGTTTGCCGACATCTTTTTACTTCAACATTCATGCTTCGATCCTATATTGTTCTCCTCTTTATCCACCCTTCTTCTACCTGTAGATAAAGGGTTTGAACAATTCTCTACCGTCGAGATGACGTACCTCTATTCTCAATGGGCAGAGGCAGATCGAATCTCGATAATAAACCGTCATATCGTGCCTTATTTCCTGCCCAAATTTGCCGATTCTCCTCTTTGTCCTTGGGATTTACCCACTACTTCTCATGCTTTGGACGGCACGCCGTTGAAGATTTCCCGTGACCTCATCATTAACAGTTCTTTAACTCCCGTACAGACCGGAGTTTTAGCCTCAGATGGCGTAGCTCACTTGTACGATTCTCTTGTAGAATCTCCACCAGCTCCCATCGTCACTTTTACTCCCGAAAAATACATGTATGGCCTTGGTTCAAAGGATTTCGTCACAGAACTCCACTTCCGCGGCCTCGGAAATCTAATTAATAAGCCGTTCTCCGAGCCTCAGACCATTCTGGTGCCAAAACAGTCGGATGATAAAGACCGTGTTTCGGTACAGTCAAAGAAATCTGCACTTTATCACTTTATTCAAGGCCAATATAACCTTTCGAGCCAAGAAATCCCGCGTAAATCGTCTATTTTGCTAACCTCTCGAATGTCGTCTAAAGAACTTGGAGGAAACTACCAACGGATAAAGTTATTTGTCAACGAATCGGGAAAATATATTCTAAATGGACGATATTATATGGAAGTGGATGACTATTCCGTGGGAAACACTACACTGTATCTAATTGACGGCTCTTTAGACCTTCCTCTTACTCTGGCGGTATCTGTAGGCCCTATATATCATTTGTCACGGTCAGCATCGCTTCTAGAGCAGCTTGATCTTATCAACTTGCCCAACAAAAAGGGCTGGACGGTATTATTGCCAACTTCTTCAGCCTGGGAAAATATCGGGCTTGCTGGCCGGTATCTTGAGTCCAACGAAACGGCTTTAAGGCAGCTTTTCGAGTCGTATATCATTGAAAAACCTTTCTACAGTGACAGTGAAAGCAGCGTTGTGACTCTGTATAATGGGCAGAAACAGGTCAAGGCTTCATTCGATCACGATAAGACTTCGCAGTCTATTTTAACCGTAGGAGATGCACAATTCAGCATCGACAGCATCGACGTCCTGTTCTCTGGAGGAGTCGCTCATGCTGTTTCTCAAGTAGTAATTCCCGATGAGATCACCGTACAGTCTGAGAACCTTATCCGGGCTTCGGGAGCCAATATGTTTATGGATCTGCTTATCGAGCGCAATATTTCGCAGTGGCTCGATGTAAATGGTTCATATACAGTGCTGGCCCCTTCCGATCATAGTCTTCGACTGAAAAACATCACCGAGGACACTCATAATATCGACTTATTGTTGAAACTTCATATCCTGCCGTTTAATCCTATACAAGACCTTCTCGACGGTGAACCTGTTCCTACTCTAGCAGAAGGAATCCATATTTCCGCCAAAGAAATTTCGTCAGGGCTATTTATGATTCAAATCGTCGAAGGTTTAGACTACGAGATACGAGTCATAGACCGAGGCAATACCTCGATTAATAAAAACGGAACCATATCTACAGTGGTCCAAGTCGATCGGTTCTTGTCTCCAGATTGGATTACACGGCCTGGTCTACCTCCATTCCGTCTACAAACCTCAATAGCTATTCTAATAGGCTTTGCATTTGGAGTCATGATCATCTTTAGCGTTATATCCTGTGGCTTATATGTATTGGCTGGCCGGACAAAGAACTCCGACACAAGACCTCTACTAGGAGATCACACCGACTCTTCTGGAAGCTCTCCTCCAGGATATGATAGCTATGGAGCAGAATCGGCAGACTATAGAACTCCTCGACGCCATTCCAACATGTCTACACATTCTGGATACTCTGCTCATAGCTCAGTAGCTCCGATAGATGCCACTAAAGTCCAGCCTCAACGCGAGCACGGAAGGCATTTGAACATTGCAGGAATAGGCGCAAGGCAATACGTCAACTAGCTGTTTATTCATAGTTCTATAGTACTAATAT
This sequence comes from Middelhovenomyces tepae, assembly GCA_003708105.3. Taxonomy (NCBI): domain Eukaryota; kingdom Fungi; phylum Ascomycota; class Dipodascomycetes; order Dipodascales; family Dipodascaceae; genus Middelhovenomyces; species Middelhovenomyces tepae. The sequence goes on along the minus strand of PPNF03000003.1, from coordinate 1,132,872 downwards.
CGCAATTGCAATACGAGATCTAAGAGTCTAGCAGTCACCGATAATACGATAAAAGCAAACTAGAACCAAGCAGAGCTAGCTTAACAGAGCCAGCTTGATCTATGTTGGTGAGACTTACCTTTAAATGACATGTAAATGAAGGTCAATTTAGATACAATAAGATTCAAAAGAGCTTTAGAGCGTTCACTAGATGCTCACGACGTGATATCCAATACTTATCGTACTTACTCGCCGATATAAAATCCGATATCGGCAGTATCCTTTGGGAATATCGTGACAGTCTATCAGCACAGGCTGCACAGCAGTGAAAGGCCATTAGATTACGAACACTATTAAGTCTACGAGATTGTATGTACTTAAAAATGCAGGCGAAGCATAGATATAACGGGTAAAGCTTGTAAAACGTACTTAAAGCGCACTTACGTCTCCGCGTATTAATATTAAAGTTTAATAAATATTTGGCCCTGCATTTATCTAATTACAAGCTGGAACAATTACAGAACAGAACGAACACTAGCAATAATAACCTGGATTCTGTCCCAATGGAGACTGCTTAGCAGCTTAGTCAATGACCGGCTATAGATTTCGTTCTAAGTTCACTGCACAGCCCTGGCATATTTTCGTATTGCGGAAGAACTATATGACACACTATATGACTGAGACAGAGTGAGTCATGCTAGAACTGTAATGATATCAGGCAGTGCAATATGTTATCATCTACTCGTCGTTCATCTACGATTATATCCATTTTCATTCTACGTTATGTCGATGTGCAGCCAGTAATTGCAGTTGTACAACACAGAGCAACATTGCCAACATGTACTAAGCCAGCACTGTTCTGAGCCGTACTACCTACTATCGTATTACCGTGCCTCTGCCATACTACCCAATACGTTTAATACGTTCACAACGTTCTCGTATTTTTCTTCACTCATCCCAAACAAGCGACTGTATGTAGATCATTAATTCGCAAATATTCGAGCTTATTATTAGATATATAAATGCTATAGAATCTAGTATTTATCGAGTTATTTTCAAATATGGCCCATAATGACGACCATTACAACAACTACCACTATACTCCTATTCTATGGGTCAATGTGGTAGGCCTAGTACTATATGCTATAGTATTTGCTTGGCACACGATTTTGAACATTCATTACCGGTTAAAATGGTTCGGAGTAGCCTTTTTCATTGGTTTAGGAATGGAAACTGTAGGATTCGTTGGTCGAGTACTTTCTTCTCATGATCCTTATCAAAGAGGTACATTCATGGTTCAAATCATTTGTTTGACGTTGGCTCCTGGTTTTATCATGGCGGGAGTTTATTACTTACTTGCTAAGCTTGTAGTTATCTATGGAGCCCATTTGTCGCGGTTCAGACCTATGCAATATTCTTATATGTTCATTTCAGCAGATTTGACATCTATTGTACTTCAAGGAATAGGAGGAGGAATAGCATCTGGAGAAGAAAATGGAACTAATCAAAGAATAGGAAGTCTTGTTATGGTTGGAGGATTGGCTTTCCAAGCTGCAGCAATGGCGGTATTTTTCTTTTGCTTTTGTGAATTCATGTATAAAGTGCGTAAAATCTCCAAGCAAGCAAAAGAAGAAGGACTTGATGATTCCCCTGAATTTAACCGGAAATATCAGTCGGTAAGGTCAAGACCGTTTATGAAATGGCTTCCATTATCTATGGGAGTTTGTATTATAACCATCTTTATCCGATGTGTTTATCGAGTAGTGGAACTTGCACAAGGTTGGACTGGATTTCTTATTACTCATGAAGTTTATTTCTTGGTCCTCGATGCTTTAATGGTTATAATCGGTTCTTATGCCATTGCCTTGGCTCATCCTGGTCTGGCGTTTGGCAGAACTCATATTTACGTTCAAAAGTTCCACAGAAAGAGCAAGTCAAAGTCCAGTCAAACTGAAAATTTTGCTGATGACAATGTGGATTCTGTCGATTCTGTCGACTATGAAAACGTAATACTAACTGAAATGCCCCAGAAGAATTTCGCCGATTGACCTGCTGTTTATTAGATATTGCATTCATCTTGAACGAACTAAGGTGCTACTGCCTTGATATTGAAGTTACCTTATGATCGTTGTTGAATTAATAAAGTAATAGTTATACATTTAACTGGTTAAATATATGTAAAGCTACTCTAAGGTCTTTTATTCTTATGCTGATAACAGGCATTTACGGCGACGGTGGGCGGGTCTCCTATGAGCTGGACTCACACGGCATTCAGAGTAGGTTCGCTCACAGAGGAGTTCTAAATCTAAGCCTCGAGTAGATTATAGGGATTCGTTGGCAATGTTCTGTTAACACCTTGCTATCGATAGAAATACGAGATCGATACTCAAGATCGACACGTAGTTACCTAATGGGAGTACTAGCTTAATCTATAGACGCACGATAACTTAAATATTTGCTTTTTCCAAATGAAATTTGAATGAAATAAAAGGACTTAAAACATAAGTTGAAGTAGCCATTTCCGAGCTCATTTATATGATATGTGAATCAGGTGGACACGATCAACTTTCCAAGCCCGAAAGAGTCACACAGCTTGGCCATACGTTTTCTCGTTTAGCTGCCCCGTGTACAAGAGCTACGATATGCCGATACTGGACTTGCCGTTCTCAGGAGCAGCCTGTAAAACACAACTGAGAATTGACAGAGGCACAAATCCTCTAAGCTTCTTCCTCACAGATTGACAAAGCATGGAACAAACTATACCTGATAGACAAAGTGCATCACGTTCATGTTGTGAATATGAGAGAGAAGAGGTAGTTTTAGAAGTTTACTAGGACAACTAAGTGCGAGCTTAGCAAATATACCTACTGCTGCCGATATTATGAGCAATCAAAACAATATTATCCGTACATGTTGGAATATGAGCTGCCGATATCACAACCCAAGACCCCACAGTTATACCGTGAGTCTTGCCTAAGGTCCGTACGACGTCATTCCAATCAGCAACTCTGCCGGTTCACTGATATTATGAGGCTCATGAGCTAACATCATTGTACTAATTGCAGTAATTATGCCGATTCGCAAAGTATTTGCACTGATTACTTTGACGGATATGAATTGGATATCACGTGAGTTGTCACATGACTTTGTTTAGCTTCTATTGTTTAATTCCAAGTTGGAATTTCCATCTTGCTCCAACAATGTCGACATTTGCAACTAGACCAGGAGGAAGTAGCGGCGGTCCAGGTAGATATGGATACAATGGAGCCGGCCGAAAGCTGAAGAGAAGAGATAATCTCAGGTAATCTAGCCCATTGAAGCCATTGAGTCTAACTAGTTCGAAAAGGGATCCAACAACGGATCTCGGTCCTCGAGGCGACATTTTCGATTCCGAGTCTCCAAAAGCGTATGCTCCTCTTGGATATACTGTGCCGTCGAATTCCGTGATTCTTCGAGCCGAGGATTTCCTCAACGAAGGAGCTCTCCCTGTTTATCGTAAGCAGTTTACAACGGCATTGCTCAGCGTACTAACATAAGCCCCACGCTTGGCTCATGAGATAGTCAAACCTTTAGGAACGACCTTTGTAGATACAGAGTCTCAGAGGCCGAACGCTATAGCTCTCAGCAGGGCTTTAAAGGCTCGAGAAAGGTCAGAAGACCCAAGTATATTGCTAGTCAAGAAACACTCTGAGCACAGCCATACGCTTCAACTCGGCACTCAGCCGATATCAGAAGTGATGGAGGAACTGGAAAGTCAAAAGACTGAGGAGATGCTGCAGAAAAAGCGACAAAGAGAAACCACTGCCGACATGGAGGAGAAAGAAGCTAAGAAACCAAGGCGAGATTTCAGGCTCAAGTTGGATGGTGAAGAGGAAGGAGATATAAATGAAGATACAGTTAAACCAGAGAATGTTCTTCGCATGGTAGACAGTTCTTTAGTGGAAATAACTCCTGAAAGGATAGCCCGGGAACGGTTGGAGCTGCAACGAGAAAGAGCTCGTAGACAACCTCCAGCTCCTGAGCATCGATTCTATGAGGCTCCCGATGCCAATTATCAACCAAGGCCACATTATGGTCCTCGATATGAAAAAGAGAACCAATTCGAAGACCAAATCCCCGAATATCCGTATAGAGACCCCAGAATCCCTCCCCTTCCTTCCAGCAGAGTTTACCGAGAACCTGAAACATACAATCCTCCAGAATACTCTCAGTACTATGACTACCCGTATGGATCTGATCCTGTTAGTTATAGTGCTCCCATGGGGTATCCTCCTAATACTAATAGACCCGTCAGTTCGGGGAATCCAGAGTATTTTGCAAGACAGGAGTATCAAGGTAGGGACCGATGGGAGACATTTCCGTCAAGACCCCAGTTGATTCCCGAATATTCGAGGCCAATTGAGATTTCTGATGATAGAGTAAGACGAGGTCCGGGGCCAGCGGGACCAACAGGACTAGCAGGGCCAACGGGACCACCAGGACCAGCAGGACCTAACAGAGGCCATTATGAAGGGCCGTACGAGGGGCAAATGCCTAGAAATCCAAGACCGAGATCGGCCCATCACCGAGGAGGTAGATATTAGCCGATCGGCAGATCTATCGACTGTAAGACTATTGATATCGGGGAATTTCTAGCCTCCAGAAGATCATATCGCCAGATCTAAGGGAATTATCACAGCTTACAGCCAAGTGTATATGTATCTATTAGTACTATGCCTATTTACATGTTTCATAATATCATAATAGTCGAGATTAAATCCGAGAGTCAGTAGTAAGGAGAGATCCTTAAGTATTTGTACGATTACAGCGTGCGAAAAGCTTTGCTCTAGTTTTCCGAAGGACCTTAACCATTTGAATTGTGAGAGAGGTCGGATGGTTTAAGCGTTGTTGGGCTCCGACCGTTTCACAACCTTAGATATTTTTATTTCTCTTGACGATCGAATAACCGGTTCTCGGCCTTCGGAGACTGATTTCCCTGTCCTTTTCCTCCAAACTGTCCGCTAGAGTGACTTTGACCACTTCCTTGATCTTCATGACTTGTCCGGCGATTTCGGGGTTAACGGGTCTGTAGATGACGCTACCGCGTTTCCGTAAACCAAGCACTCGGAATGTCTCTCTGATTTGTTTCGGTAGGCCAATGACCGACCGGTAAGCTCGTATTCTATAGTACATGATGAGAGCTGGTTAAGATGGGAAAATTTCAAGTCAAATCGTGAATCAAAAGTACACTTCAGGGTAATCGTCAGCCCTATCTCGTGCGGCTTATCCGTAACCTTCTTAACACCAACTGAAATGTCAATGGCATCAAAAGAATGGCAGCAGCCGGAGCTGCGAGAGACGGAGGAGGATGCTGTAGAGGAATCTGTAGGTAGAAATTGATATAGAAGATTTATTAATTCTAGGATCTTAGAGATTATAAGGACGCCTTATTGTTTATGATTGAAGTTCGAGAATCGATGCTGAAAGGTGCAGCGAGAAAAGCTCTACAAGCCGCATACGATGCGGTTACTGACCGGATTATTTCTTCTCCAATCGATGCTACAGGGATCATGCTTTTTGGAGTCAAGAATGGCTGCGAAACGGGTTATGACGGGTGTAGAATGTTAATGCCATTAGGACAGCCTTCTGCTGCCAGTATCAAACAATTGAAGAGCCTTTTGGAGGATTCCGGCGAGTTCTCGACTCAATTGCAACCTAGTGATCAAGTTTCGATTGCCGACGCGCTTTTCTTGGCCAATCAGCAGTTCACGCAAAGAACTCCTCGATACTTTTCAAGGAGGATCTTTCTTATCACGGACAATGATAATCCCCATCCGGAAACGCGGACAGCGGCCAAAACGCGAGCAAAGGACCTCGGTCATCTCAACGTTCGATTAGAGCCCTTTTTATTATCTACAAAAGAGAAAAAGTTTGACACTTCACTTTTTTACGATGATCTAATAGACCTAGAGGGAGAAGACGAAGAGATCAAGACAAAGGTGATTTCCGACCTTGAAATGACCAGTCGGTTGAAATCTCGGCAATCTCTGCGAAGGTCACTGTTCTCTACGGAAATAGAATTGTATCCCGATATCCGATTCGGAGTTAAATGTTATCTACTGTTGAACCAGCAAAAGGCTCAAAGATCCAATTATATCTACACCCGAAGGGACAAACCAGAACTCGTGGAACTTAAAACAAGGCCAATTGCTGAGGAAACAGCCAAAGAACTTGAACCGACTGAGATCCAGCGCGCATACAAGTTTGGAGATGATTTTACATCATTTAGTTCAGAAAAAATCGACCAGATTAAAAAGTTTGAAGATCCTGTGATCCGTATTATTGGCTTTAAAGACGATACCACCGCGTTACCGTTCTGGTCCAATATGAAACACCCGTACTTCCTGTATCCGTCGAATGACAAAATAAAAGGTTCTATTAGGGCCTTTTCTGCATTATATCAAGTGATGAAAACAAAAGGAAAAGTGGCTATTTGCTGGGCTGTGCTCCGGAGAAATTCTTCACCTGGAATATTTGCTCTGTTGCCATCTCCGGAACGCACTGCACAGGTGAACGGAGCTACAGTTCAAACGAACCCTCCGGGGTTCAATATGATCACACTGCCTTTTGTAGACGATATAAGACAACATCCACCCGTAGTACATAGAAGAGCCCCGAATGATCTCACCGAAGCCATGTCGGCCGTAATCGCCAAACTCAGCATGCCAAACGGGTACCAACCTGAAAGATACCCGAATCCAGGCCTACAGTGGTTTTACAAGGTTCTACAAGCCGTGGCACTTGAAGAAGAGCTCCCGGAGCGCCCAGAGGACAAAACATTACCGAAATTCAAGTCCATCAACTCCCGGGCTGGTGTTCTCATCCGGAACTGGAATTCTATTTTTAACACAGTTGCTCAAAGTGAATTGAAGCGCCAGAGAGAAGACGAAGAGGAGGAGTCTGTTAAAAAGCAGAAACCGTCAGTTTCGGACAACCAGCTGACTATGCATGCTCGAAACAAAAATCTAAAAATATATACAGTTAAAGAGCTGACCTCTTGGGCTCAGGAAAAAGGGATCGAGCTCTCAGATAAAAGGAAAGCAGGAGTTATCAGCGCTATAATGGATTATCTCATGGTTAAAAAGTGAGGTGCCGATCTATCATCTCTAGTGTTGTAATTCAACAGTAGCCATCAAGCAGAGGTGATCGCTTGGGTATTGACCTTTTCTCGGCTGCCCGCTAGGCTCGGGGCCCATTTCTAGAGGGGTAGGCAGCCTTAAAAGTTGTAACAGTCTTAGCCCGCTAACTATCTGGTCAGAAAGAGGAGGTCCAGCAGTTGGATTGAGAACAAATATATAGTCTAGCAGACCTCGCCAGCGATGTGCCCAGTTGGAGAAGTAAGGTTCATTGTGGTTCTTGGGGTGAACATTTTCAGGGTGAACGAGCTTATAACTTTGATATAAGCTATGAACTAGAGGGGTGTTTCTGTGGTGAAGTATTAATGCTTCAATGGCGGTATCTGGTACAGAATTAGCAGCTGGTTCTTGCTGTGTGCCAGATGATATCAGATCTAGATCAGTGCTAGCAGGAGTGGTGGGCTCGGATTCAGACTCATTTTGCTTGAACTTATGAGCTATACTTTCCTGTACGATCTTATATGCGTCCGAATCAAACTGCTCTGGCTTCTCCGTCACCAAAAGATATGGCAGATCAAATGGTTCACTGTTATAATCTCCTCCAAGAAGAATAGGCCATGTCTTGAAATTTTCAGCGAATATTTCTGCTTGTTGTATGAATATAGCCAATTGACGAGCTCGTTCATACGATCCTTTTGGATGCCAAAACATATGCGTAGTTCCTACAATGATGCCATGTTCCGCAGGCTCCGTGTGCGGCTGAGAATCGATATCCGATACCGGCTCCGACCCGTTACTCCGTATCGGCTCCGGTTGTTCCCGTGGCTCGTCCCGGACGTCCGTCCTTTTAACAGCCAATGCTAATAACATCCCAGTATTCTTAGTCAAAACTTGCTTATCTGCTCCACTGGTGATCTCATGATCGTATAATATAACCTTTTGATCCACCTTGATGAAAAGATTAGCTCTATAACCTATAATTTGTCCATGAACCTTGCCCGGATACGTAGAGAACACGGCTTCTAATCCTAAACCTGCCAGTAACGGTTGCCAGAACGGCTTGAACTTGTCCTCATCCACTTCTTGCATGCAAATAATGTCGGGATTATAGTAGGATATTTCTGCTGCCAGAACCTTGCTTCGAGTCTTCCATTTTAAAGCTTCTCCATTGAACGGGAACAGATCTCTTCGGATCAGGCATTGAGCCAGCACGTTATAAGTCATGATTTTAAACCGCAATCCTTGATGGAATTGTCCAAGATCAAGCAATGGTCGTTTGATGAAACTTTCAGCCGAATCAGACGTATTTCCAGTCTTTAACTCCTCCTTGGCCTTCTTAGCTTTTCGGGCTTCTCGAACCGAGATCTGATATGCCAAGAATTCAGGAGTCAACTCCGGCTTGGATTTCGGCTTCACATCCTTCATCATCCTTTTCATAGCTGCCAAAGTCTGATCTGTAGCCGGTCTTTAATATTAAGCCGATCCTCGGGTGAAAAGTTAATCAGCTTTGGGACATCTACTCCAACATTAAAACTTTGATCTCGAACATTATCATACGCTATTATAATGCTGGATCAATATGCGAAAGCTGGTAAGAATTACTATTTGGCTATGGGACTAGAAGGGTCTGCGAATAAACTGGCCGTAGGAATCATCAAGCATTATTTAGGCAGTTTGGGGCCGCAGAACAGAGCAGAGGTCCTGGCCAATGTCAGAGATACTTATATAACCCCTCCTGGTGAAGGATTCTTGCCCAGAGATACGGCACGTCATCATCGTAACTGGGTTGTCCGTGTGATTCAACAAGCGATCAAGGAAAGTGCTGTAGATGTTAAAGACTTGGACTGCATCTGCTTCACTCAAGGCCCTGGAATGGGTGCTCCACTTCAGACAGTGGTCCTGGCGGCCAGGGCAATCAGTCTCATGTGGGATGTCCCGTTAGTAGGAGTAAATCATTGTGTAGGGCATATAGAAATGGGTCGGGAGATCACCGGGGCAGATAATCCCGTCGTTCTTTATGTTTCAGGAGGGAATACTCAGGTTATAGCTTATTCACACCACCGGTACAGGATATTTGGTGAGACGTTAGATATAGCTGTTGGAAATTGTTTAGACCGGTTTGCACGAACATTACAGATATCTAACGATCCAAGCCCGGGGTATAATATCGAGCAATTGGCAAAGGGGTGAGTATTGTCAGCGTCAAGTGTGTATGGACTGGGTCAGGAGTCAGATATTTCACATTTCTTCTATCAACTTGTCACTACTCTTATCTCAATCTACACTTTCTAAAACTCTTGCCACTTTTACGCATTGTTATCTCAATGTTCTTTATTTTAGCAGCTGAGTGTTCTCCGTAGATTGTCAGGCATGGCAGTTTCTGTCTTGACCATTTCTTGAATCTACTTTCAGTCTGACTTTTATCTACTTCAGCTCATACTCAGCTTTCTTTACTTCCAATCTAAGCTGGAGTTCTGATTACTGTTAAAGTCGTAGTCACCGCACAGTCAGAGCACATCCACAGCTTCCTTACTTCATCTAACACAGGGGAAAAAACTATGTACAATTGCCCTACACTGTCAAAGGAATGGACATGTCCATGTCAGGAATCTTGGCATATATCGACGGAATTGCCAACGATTTACTACAAAACAAGAACTCCAAGACCACGTTCACTTCCCAAGGCGAGAAGATCACCGCTCAAGATCTATGTTTCTCTCTTCAAGAAACAATATTCGCCATGCTGGTGGAAATCACCGAAAGAGCAATGGCTCACGTCAACAGCAATCAAGTTCTTATCGTTGGAGGAGTCGGCTGTAACGAAAGACTACAAGAGATGATGGGGCTTATGGCACGAGATCGAGGCGGGTCCATTTTCGCAACCGACGAGCGTTTTTGTATTGATAACGGGATCATGATTGCTCATGCGGGACTGCTGGCGTATAGAACGGGTTACAGAACTCAGCTTGAAGACTCTGAATGTACTCAGAGGTTCCGAACCGACCAAGTGTTTGTCAACTGGAGATAGATCTAGAGCGAACTAGAGTGAACTAGAGTTCGTCATGAACTATATCTGTTGATTCAGAGGAAAGCGAGTCAGTCTCAGGTGAGTCAAATGAGTCAGATTCACCCGATTCGACTGATTCAGAATCAATCGGCTCAAAATTAGTCGACTCCGAATCGACCGACTCCGAATCAACCGAGTATTCAACGTCAGATTTGATTGGCTTTGCTATTTCCGTTACTTGTGATGCTGATGTTATTTCCGTAGTTGTTTCCGATGCTCTCTCTATTACCGATGTTATTTCTGAGCTCAATATTTCAGAAACAATTGCCGATATCGACAATGTTTCACTGGCCAGTTGGGAAATGACAGATACTGACGCGGATACGGATGCGGATACGGATATCGACGCCGATACGGAATCTTGGGAAGGGATGAAAAAGTTGACGACGCCGAAAAGTTTCAATAAAGACCATAAAAGTAGTTTCACTGGAGCCTTAAAGATCCGTCGCCATAAGATCCATAAAACTACAGTGGCTAGAAACGACATTGCCGCCAACATGTAGATACGGTCTGTTTTATCTGCTCTTTCCAGTTCCCGAACTAATCGTTGAGATCCCGACAAAAGAAGATCAAACGCACCATAACGATGCTGCAGTTCTTTTAAAGATTTCGTCGATGATTCCAATTCTTCAATGTTGAGAGAAGACTTGATTACTTCGTTCTGAGCCATCTGGTGCACTCGTCGTAACGTGCTGGTGATATCTTCAGACTTGTTGATCACTTTTTCTTCCGTACTAGTTAGACGGGAGCTAACAGCGGGGGCAGCGGCAAAGAAGACTTACCTCATTTCCTTTTCCTGCTTTAAATATTTGTCTGAAGTGGAAAACAACAGTTCTCGTTCCTTTCGAAAGCTCAATTCAAGGTTCTTTTTGGACTGGATTTGCGCTTTGCGGAATCCTTGACGTAAACTATAGTTAGACGCAAGTTAGAGAATATATGGCTTTGATGGCTTACAGTTTAAAATCATCATATAACCTATCATAAGCCACATGTAAATCCTTGGTATCGCCCTGCTCATCTTCAATATTCAATTTGAAAGTTTCCAAGTTGACCTGGAGGTTTTTCAAGCCATGTTGGATCACTTGGGCCAGTTCTTCTCTTACTTGTTTGTTCTGAACATTTCCACCAACAAAGTCTTTACCGAAATTGTTTAGTCTCGAAATCAACCCAAGCAATTCTTCATACGAAGCTTGTAACGATGAGATTCGTTCGTCCATAGACATGAGATCACCGATAGACGGACTGACGGCGGATAGGATGGAATGTTGACGGATAGGTTTTGAGGCGGATAATTGGGAGGTGAACACCGTGAATTTACGTAAATTAAAAGCTACATAAGAGCCTTAATAGAGTACAAAGTGTCAGATAATTGTATATAATTGAGTACAAACTGTTAATTTCTAATGCTTATGAAGATATGTTCAATTGTATATGCAATTGTGTTTATTATAAAAGAGTTGATATCGTTTGGACGGCGTTTGAGCCTAGATGTTGGTGCCGGGACTCGAACGACGGGTCGGCATTTGAACGGGGTTCGGCATTTGAATAAACGGCTCGGCATTTGAACGAGACGTCTTGGCAACTGAATTATCTATTGAAATTTACCTGATAAACCTGCTCAATTATTTCACTCAATTTATATCTACTTGATCAATTTTATCGACCGAATTTCATCTGAATTCCAATACTCCTAACCCAGTTTTCCAGACAGATATCCACAAAATCATTCTCTTATCGGCATCATGGAATACCATCTGCTTAAAATTGTCGAATCGGCGGAATCCATTCGGACTCTCTATTTCCGACCTCCAGGAATCTTTAGCAACGCGCTTATCAAGCGACCGGAGATCACGTCTCTTATTCGGGACGCTGACCATGGCGAACAGTCCATGTTTACTATTAGCAACGGAGAAGCACAGCGCGTGCTGCCCGAGATCGAAGCTGTCCACGGGTCCAACGTGCAAGAATGGAACGTGGATGTGCTGTGCACGTCTGCTGAGCGGCTTGCCGACGCGTATAATATCGATGGTATTGGAGAGATCGCGGTTAATTATCGAGACGCATTTGCCCGATTGAATCAGAGCATTCTGGAGAAGGAGTCTGTAGTAGAGAGCCAACGGCAGCAGTTGTCGCTCCTCAACGACGCAGTAGAAAACCGCGACTTGTCTGTTGAATCAGACATTTCTACAGCCGCGAAGGTTAACAGCATGGTTCAGCAGCTGAAAAGCGATCTGGTGAAATTACAGCAGCAATTGGATAGGAAAGAACAGGATGTGAGTATTAGCAAACTATAAGCTACTATTAACTAACAAAGCTCAAAAGAATGGAGGGTCAAATGAGGTAGCGTAGAATAGTTGAGGAAAAGAGGAGACCGAGCAAACGGAGACTGAGCAACGGAGACTGAGCAAACGGAGACTGAGCATGAGCTACAAACTGATCACAATTCATAACTCATCGATCATAGATGACTAAATCATCGAGTAAATGACCACTCAGCGCCAATAGAGCTTCCTAGCAAGCTCCTAATTACCTCCCATTCTTCCCTGCAGCTTGGCTAGTTGCTCCATCATTTGCTGAACCTGCTGAGTGGACTGGCCTGGATTAGGCTGTGGAACCGGCGCTTGGTAGTTCATCGTCCCATAGGGATTAGCAGGAGCATTGTATTGTGGGTAGGCCGGCTGGATGGGTTGCATAGGTTGGACAGGCTGAGGCTGAGGCTGAGCATGAGCCTGCCTACTTTGAAGAGCAGCAGAAAGAACTTTCTGGAACGACTCAGGGTCCATACTTTGTAGACTTCCAATTAATGAGTCTTGAGCCGCTGGAGCTGGAGCTGCTGCGTAGTTCGAATAACTGCCAGGAGGTGCCCCAAATGATGGCTTCACTTTGTGCTTAACCATAGAAATGAGTTCCACAGCATTAGCTACATTTATATTATCGAAATCCTCGTACTTTGCCCCATTTGCCGACCGATCGAACCTTGTAAGCCGCATCAAGCCAGAATTCTGGCTGGCACGGTCTAGAAGAACTACTCCTAAAACCCCTTCGTACAGCATTTGATTCAACACCGTAGTTACAGGCGTTCTCATCGGCAAATTGTCTACGTTGACGCGTATGCCATGATCTATAAACGCCTGCTCCACGTATTGGATGAATTTGTTGTCTAATTGGTCACATAGAAAGATCTGACACTCGGGAATATCTCGTCTCGGCCGTGAATCGGCATTAGTGCCTGTTCCATAAGTCGGAGATCTCCCGCGGTCGAATCTTGGTTTATGGCGGTCATAGCGATCGCGCTCGTCTCGAGATCGATGTCCGCGATCTCGTCTGGGTGATCGCGACCGCCTTCTTTCTCTACGATCACTACGCTCTTCGCGATCTCTACGTTCATCGCGATCTCGTTTAGTAACTTGGGGCTTGGATACTTCAAGGTGCAAGAAATTGCCCTTTATAGGGAGATTTCTTTCAGCATCAATTGCTCTTGAACAGCCTTCAGCCTCGAAAAACTGAATAAATCCATAAGCTGGTTTCATGGAGATTTGGACCATACGACCGTGTTTGTTAAATAGTTTGAAAAGCTGTGCTTTGGTGACCTTGTCACTAGGAAGATTGCCGATAAACAACCTTGAACCATACGGGAATCTATCCCACTGACCACTGGCAACATACTCTTCTTCGTCTTTTAAAAACTGTTGATAAGCAGCATCTTCTTCCTCAGTAAACGGTCTTTTGAGCTCTAGTTCTGTGCGATCTTCCCACGACAGGGGAGCGGGTTCTAAGGATTCTGGTTTAATGGTGGACAGGATTTTGGCCAGGTCCACATTACCCAGCACGGATTGTGGTTTTGTTACTTGTGCCAGTACAGACTGGAGACTTTCTGCGCTGGCAGGAGGATTACTTGACCCCGTTGTGGTGTCATGTTTGAGATCAAAAGACACAGTACTTTCTGGGTCATAGTCGTCGGAATCTTCTTCAATTTCTGGATGGACGGTTGTGAATGGAACGGATGGTTCAGTTGGAAGCTGTGGAAGTTCAGCAGTTTCTGTGGTTTCGGTTGGAAGTTGTGTTTGTGTAAGGTCAGCTGGTTGTGGAGGTTGTGCTTGTGTAAGGTCAGCTGGATCCTGTTCAGTCTCTACATTCTCCGTATCTGGTCCATCTGGGCTCTGCTCTACAGCTGGGACAGGATGGACTTGGACTTGAGAATCCGCCTCAGAAAATTCAGACTCTGAAGAGTCGTTTGACGAGTCATTCAACTCATTGGACTCTTTATATTGCGCTTCTTCCATTATACTTGTTATGGTATTCTTGATGATGGAGTGGATGAGAAGTTGACCAGGTCAAAAAGCGGCAAATATTTTACTGATTGTTCGACGTTACCCTGTCTGAAGTTCCACAGTTTATGTCAATTCGCCGATATCACCTTTCACCGATATTAAGTACATAATCGGCATAACTGTGCTATTATGGAGTTATGGAGCTATTCATGCCATTTATATTGATGTCCAGTTGATTTCTCGATTGCTCAGATTGAGTTTCCTGCAGAATCTAAAGCGAGGATCATTAGCAAGGATCATTTACCGATATTATCTGCAGGAATGCCATATCGGCAGCCATGATTAACATTAGCTTGAAAGAATAGTATTGTAGTTTATAGCCATTAGACTTAAAGAATTAGACTGCAAGACTTGTTATATATAGAATGAGTTTTTAACATATGTAATAGCCGATATATCGGTGAGGCTTTTAGAGACCCCACAAATGCTCTTCGGATCATTTAATGATATTATCAACTATGACTAACATGATAAACACTAACAAAGTGCAGTAACAACATCTGATCTACTATCACCCATAGTGTTGAGATCAGGTGCGAACTGAATGAATCATCGGTATACGGATACTATCCGTCATCGAGTCGCCGATATGACTCGGCAATCGTCACCATTCAAGAGTCACTAAGTCACAATCAGATGATACCAGTACGGTCAAAGAAGGTCATGGAAGGCCATTTAGGCCAGTCGTACTCATTCATTTGGTCTTATATCAATATTAACCGTCGCCTCCTCGGATCTCTACTCTCCGTTATTCTGAATCATATTCGCCTCGATTTGATCTTCCAATCAAAGGCTTGCTAACATAATCACCGAGCGCGGCTGACATAACCCGGTCAATTGAAACATCGATTGTTAAATAAACAGAGATCTATCAACAACACGGTCATATTTATTGTGGACAAGAATTCCAACTTGTTGTAGTGAATAATTGTCACTATTGGAATCAATTTACTGTATTTTTATTTATTGTTATTATTTGCTGTCGCCTCGGTAATCTCCGCTTGCTATTGTTTCAGGCGTCCCATCTAAATGCTACAACATTGAAATATTCAGCCGGCGAATCATTGAAGATCGTGACCGTAGCATAGGCAATCCATCGGCGGAAATATTCCTGCAATCGACAGAAATATCCTTGCAATCGACACTAAAATCCTTGTGCAATCGGCACTAAAAGCCTCATTGCTCTGATCTCCTCGGTACATCTGAGGCAGATCAGCCACATTACCCACTCAACAACATGGCCAAACCTGCGGAAAAGAATGAGTCGACTTTGTCGGCTGCTAATGAAGCGTTTTCGAACACGATAGCAGCGACAAACTCAAACTTGTCGCGGCTGTCGAAGACCGTGGCGTCTACGGCTTCTACACTTGTCAGTTCATCGTATGGAGATTTATCGGGGACTCATTATCATTTGGCGATGACCGATATCGCACGACGACCGGCGTTCCAAAAGAGAATGTTTTCTTTCACATCGCGTAAAGCCCCGAGTGAAGTAGTCCGGTCGACACTTTCAGCAAATGAAGCTCGGTACCAGGCTGTTACCCAGATCCCGGAGGAGCTTCTACATGATATCCCAGACTCCAATGCTCGATATTCGCTTTTCCAAGGGTTTCAAGCAACTAAACATAGACCCAGCGTAGGGCCCGGAGGAAGCTCCGGGACAATGTCGTTACGTAAGCCCGAAGTGAACGGAGAGCCGGACGTGGACGCTCCCGTTCCATATGAAGAACTGTCTGTTCCAAAACTCATTAAGGAACGTGATTCAATAAGCCATAAACTATACCTTCTAGAGATCCGAAAAGATCTCGCCGCGTCGGAAATAAAAGAAATCGACCAACGAATAGCCCATTTACAATCGATGCGAGAAATCGTTTTCGATAGGGTTGCAAAACTAGAACAAGATGAATTCCATCTCGAGTCGAATCTACAAAAAATCGAGGCTCATTTGGACCTTATTGATGAAGAACTCGACGATTTAGCTGCTGAAGTTCCTAGAACTTCCATATCCTCGACATCATCGATAACCGAGCAAACCCCTGAGGAGACTGTTGTAGAAGTAGAAGTGGAAGACTCTGAAGGGCTGCTTTCTCAGAGTATTTATGGGAAATTACAAGATTCAAAGCCCAAGGCCTCTTCCAAATCGAAATTCAAAAGGCAATCGATGGCTAAAAGAAAGACAATGCCTACTTTACAGCAATATTATACACCAGGCAAGAATATCCGCACGATTATGGCTCATAGCGATGAGATTACAGCTTTAGACTTTGATATTCCCTTTGGCACGTTAGTATCCGCTTCATTAGACGATACTGTCAAAGTATGGGATCTTAGTAGAGGAGCATTAACATGTGAACTTCAAGGTCATAATGCCTCGGTAAAATGTTTACAAGTGGAAGACAATCTTCTTGCTACAGGCTCTATGGACGCTACTGCAAGACTGTGGGATTTGTCCAAGGCTGATCGAGAAGATAACTGTGTTGGAGTTTTCCAAGCTCATATCGCCGAGATTACTGCTTTACATTTCCAGGGAAATACTCTTGTCACTGGTTCCTCGGACAAGACCATTCGACAATGGGATTTGCCTACAGGAAGGTGTCTTCAGACTCTTGATGTACTATGGGCAGCTGCTCAAAGTGTGTCGAACCCGTTTGCCGACGATTCGCGATGGAGGAAAAAGTCGTTGAGTCAAAAACCGGCGGATTTCGTCGGAGCTTTACAATGCTTCGATGCCGCTCTAGCTACTGGTACAGCTGACGGCATTGTCAGATTATGGGACCTTCGTAGCGGCCAAGTGCACAGATCCCTTGTAGGCCATACGGGTCCTGTGACATGTCTACAGTTTGATGACGTTCATCTTGCTACAGGGTCTTTAGATCGAAGTATACGGATCTGGGATCTACGAACAGGCACGATTTTTGATGCTTTTGCCTATGAAAGCCCAATTACTTCATTACATTTCGACTCTAGGCGAATTGTTTCAACAAATATGGAGAACAGCGTGAAAATTTACGATCGAGAGACTGAAAAACATTGGTCTTGCGGAGCAGGAGAAGATGATGTCGATGCTGCCATTGTTCAAGATGCCAAATGCCGAGAGGGCTATTTAGTAGAAGGAAGAGCCGATGGCAAGATCGGTGTCTGGGCTTGTTAGAAATAAATTGCATTAATATGACAGTGTTCTGTTAATATATACATAAATAGGCGGGCGGATAGATGTCGGGTAGGTGGTTAGAGGATAGGCGGACAGAGGATTGGTGAACAGCGGATAGATGACGGGTACACAGGGAATAGCGCTGCCGATATGGATAGTATCAGCTAAAACAAAGCTGAAACGCAGCCCCGCTATAGTCGACTGGCTATCGCTCAATCACAACAACATTCTTTCCATTCCAATTGGCTTTTGGCCGAGGTTTTGCCAAATCCTTTGACAATGTATGTGAATCGATTTGACGGTTATTATCGGCGGAATCTGTTCCAGCGTTCTTTCCGTCGGCTCCTAAATGATTTGTTTGTGCAGGACATGGAAGCAATTGTGGAGCTGCCACCGTTAGAATGGCTATTAAGAATGTTGTCGAGAACAGTGAGGTTGTTAGCCTGGCTCGATGCGCTGCTTTTATGTACATTGTGTCGATCGTCAGTTAGTTGTGTATATTTTAGAGTCAATGTGCCAGAGTCAACGTGTTTGAGTCAATGTGTTAGAGTCAACGTGTCAGAGCCGTCAGTTGGTCCTGAATCCTCGGTCAATGCTCAAGATCTCGACGATCGTGGTTTTTTTCAATTGCTTGTTTGTCGTGCAAAATGCATATTCCAAGGCTTTTCATTGGCAGATGTTTCCCAAACCCTAAGTTGGAGAGTCAAAGAAAATCAGTCCATCTTCAGCCGTTGTGACAGTAGGGTAATGGCGATTATCACGGATTCACCGATATCAGATCGACTTGAAATCGCCAAAAAAATACAAAATATACTATGTGATCCACTGTAGACCTGGAGCGACGATGCGAAGCTGTTTTGGGTGGATGAGGCAATATCGATTCGCTAGCGCTGTAGTTACGGATAGAATTGTTTTCCAATTGCCGGAAGCTGTTAACGATATCCGTGACAGATTATATCGGATAGTATATCGGCGAAATGAAGCATCCAGGACTCTATATAGCAACTGAGAATGATGAATTAGAACGAATTGGATCATAGCCTACGATAGAATTGTAGATTATAGATAGACGTATTCTTGTCGCAGACTCGCAGGAAGGCTGGAACATGGACCAGCTGTGCATCTGACATTGTGGCTCAGCATCCATGGCTGCTGTATCGTGTGTATATTGGCTTAACCAGATGGCCCTTGAATTTCCAGGCCGTAATTAGTTCTGGCTTGAGCAGCAGCAGAACTGCTTCAGATCTGGAAAATATCTCACGATGAACCTTGATGTCTTTACCCATAAATAATGCTGAAGTCAGAGTTCATGTACAGTTTGGCGAGTGCGTGAGCTTGGCCAGAGCTACGGTCTCAGCATGAGCTTGTCCTAATGAGCTGTAGAAGCCTCATGAGAGCTTTGTCAGAGACCATGGATTCCGCATTTCAATTTGTATGAACATCTTGTTGCAGTGCCTATCTTGCGAAAGACGATGGCTCTTGAATACCAGTGCTCTGGTCAACGGCTTGTCAAGTTGTAGCTTGTGGTCATCTGCCTGAGCGAAGTCAGTTGAGACACTTGGTGGATCGGCTGGAGTTAGAGTAGAATAGTACGGAAAACGCCGATCGAATCATTGATTATAGATCTAATATGATACGATCACGGACTCCATAAGCTCATTAACGATTCTATACCGTAAATACATGTCTAATCTATTCTAACGAGGAGCTCCTCTTCCACGTCCAGGAAGTCCAGCCTGGGGTGTAGCACTTTCTTCGTTCTTAACAGTCTCATCAACAGAAAGAATCAAACAAGCAGCTTCAGTAGCCGATTGTAAGGCGTTAATCTTTACAAGAGCAGGCTCCCAGACAAACTTTTCAAAGTTATCGGCTACAGATTCACTTTCGAAATCTACACCGGCCCAGATCTCTCCTTTGGCATGTTGCATCCTTAGACGATTGAGAATATCTGTTCCATCGAAACCAGCATTTTCACATAATTGCCTTGGAATGATCTCCAGGGACCGGGCAAACGCTGCAATGATGAGTTGCTGCTTTCCTGCAATAGTCTTGGAGTAATCTCGGAGATACCTCGAGATTTCCATTTCACAAGCACCTCCTCCTGCTACAACTACGTGATTCTTCACAGCTCTTTTGACGATCATTATAGCATCGTGAAGAGATCTTTCGACCTCAGCAATGAATTGATCCGAACCTCCTCTTAAAACCAAAGTACAAGTTTTCGCCCTTGGACAGCCTTTGAATATATTGTAACGTTCTCCTCCAATTTGTTTCTCCTCGAATTTATCACAAGTCCCGATATCTTGAGGCTTGATATTGGAGCATGTTGATTGAATGCTTCCTCCAACTGCTTCAACGACACGATTTAAATCGTCAGATGCAACTCTTCCAGCACAAAAGATATTTCTATCGGCGAAATATTGAGTTGCCAAATCACCTATCGGAAGTTTCGATAGTACGATATTGGCACCAGTATCTTCAATTGCTTTTAATTTGGCGAAAATAATCTGCCATTCTGCATCTACAATGGCCTGATATTCAGACACTTCTTCTACTCGCACTTCGGCATTATCCTTTTCCGCCTTGAGTTCAAGTTCGACGTTCAAACTGACGATTTTAGGGTGGTCAAAGGATTTTGGCTGTTGCTCGAATCCCGCATAAGCAAAAGTCTTTTTAAACGCAACTCCATCAATGAAAAGACTATCTTCAATACCTCCTCCAGTGACTTTTTTCATACCAATAAGCTTTTCGTTTAAATCCTCTTGATCTAAAGTCAAAACAGCATCTACAACCATTTTGGTGAAAAAGTCGGAATTTTTGCTGATCAGCTTTGATGACATTGCTGTAGAAGCACATCGTTCTAATAACTCTCGGAATTCGGCTTCGCTCTTGTTGCGTTCAATGGAAACAGCGATTTCTTGGACCTTTTTCACGGCCAGTTGAACGGCTCTTCTATAACCCTTTGCAATCACATGCGTCGACACTCCTTCCTCTACAAACGCTTTACTCTCTCTAAGAAGCTCTCCAGCTAACAAAGTCACCGATGTAGTACCGTCTCCAACCTCAGCATCTTGAGATCGAGAAATGTCTACAAGAACGCGAGCAGCAGGATGAACAACATCTAGAAGCTTTAGAATCGTGGCTCCATCGTTTGAAATCGTCGTCTCGCCTTTAGAACCTACAATAAGTATATCCGATCCTAATGGGCCCAACGTAGGCCGTAGAGTGTCTTGAATGGCGATGCACGCGTTGATATTGCTGATTGTTTGACCTCTTCCTTGTGAAGTGTCGGTTCCTTCTTTCAGGACAACAATAGTCGGTGTTTGACCTCCAAAGTTCATCTAAGTTAGAAAGATCATGACGATTCATCATCAAATGGATGCTTTTATACTTACTTTGATATTAGTTGGATCAATCTAGCAGTCTGGAAATACAATTTTCAGCTTATTTTGGCTTAGTAATTTTAAGAGTATTCTGACTAAAGTCACGTGACGCTGTGCTTATCAAGAAAATGATTAAACTGACTAATCTCATGAGATCTCTGGTAATTTCTTAATTGTCGTCAATTATATCTTATAGAATGCATTATAGTTCTATATAGTTAGTAATGTTAATACAGTAGATGGCCGTGTGCCGTAGGATATCGGTTCGGAAGTTTTGTGTTGGTGATCTCGTATCGACTGAGCCGATATCACCGATCACATCAGCTAACAGGAGGAGTTGTAGGAGCCTGCTTTGGCTTTGGCTCATAATGATCAATAAGTAACTCCACGAGAATCTTGTGTAGATGAGGACGTCTTAAAGGTTTTGCCAAAAATTGGTCCATTCCAGCTGCCAAACAATTGTCAATGTTTGTCTTGTCAGCGTAGGCGGATACAGATACAATTGGCCCTTTATACCCGAGATCTGATCTGATAATCTGGGTAGCCTTCAAGCCGTCAAGATTCGGCATTTGAACGTCCATGAAGATGATATGGAATTTGGACGGAAATTCCTTGACCTGAGCTACCGCTTCCAATCCGTCATTGGCTATAGTGACATCTTTTATGCCTTCTATCTGGAGCATTCTCACCATGACCTCTTGGTTGACTCTATTGTCTTCTGCCATTAGCACGGATACTGAAGAGGTCAATTTTCGGTCGTCTTTAGTCAAATGTCGGATAAGATTCGGTCGTTTTGCTTCCAGTGTCGCAGTACTAGATGTCCGAGTCGGTGTAGAAGTTTCTCCGTAGCTATTTAGAGGAGAAGAGAACATTGGAGGTCTTGAAGTGTCTTGTAGCTTTTGATGACCAAAGAAGCCGTCGTCAGGGCCGTCTACGGAATTTGGAGTAGTGATAACTCCTGATGGTCGACCCTCGATATCGGAGTCGACTCCCGGGGTGGAAAATGCATCCAGCCCTTCTATAAGCTCTTCAGGCCAATCTTCCTTCATAAGATCTGGAGAAAGATATTTCGAACCGTCTTTAAGCACTTGAAGAGGAATTTTGAATGTGAAAGTAGATCCTTGTCCAAGCTCAGATTCCAGTTCTACAGTTCCGTCCATTGACGAAGCAAGTTCTCTACAAATAGACAGTCCTAATCCTGCTCCATTACGTCTTTTATCTAGAGCCAAATCTCCTTGGACAAATGGCTCGAAAATACGGTCTTGTAAATGCGCCGCAATCCCTGGGCCTGTATCAGACACTTGAAAACGAACGGTGATGTCGTTCTTTTCAGATGATTGTGAGGATTTCTTGTAATCTGCAGAGGGCTTGCGTTCAAAAACAGTTGAAGAACTTTTGCGTTCGTAGACAGAGTTGATATCGGAAGAGCTTAGACTTGGAGGGGGCACTTTTTCATAACTAGTTGAAAGCGAATCGTTGTCGAAATCATCAGCGGAAATGGAAATATTGACTTTCCCTCCTCTTGGAGTAAACTTCAAGCCATTGGACACAAAGTTCATCACCACTTGAAGGATGCGGTTAAGGTCGCCATAGAGGACGATATCGGATAGAAAGTCCGATACTACTTCTATAGAAAGATCGATTCCCGCCTGAGCGCTTTGTTGGCCAAAAATGGCTTTTAATTGCGCGGTTATTTCCGCGATTTTGAACGCTTTCTCGTCCGGTTTCATCCGACCGGCTTGAGTCTTTGAAAACGTCAATAAATCAGTTAGAAAATGCAATAGAAGCTCGCCGCTTTTAAAAATGACTTTTAAAGAATCTTTTACTTTGGAAGGATCGTTTTCACTCATCGACACTTGAGTCATGCCAAGGATCCCGTTCAATGGAGTCCGCAGCTCATGCGTGATGTTTGCTAGAAATAATGATTTTGCTTCGTTTGCAGATTCTGCAGCGCTTTTAGCAGCCTCGATTTCGTTTGTTCGTTGAACGACGCGTTCCTCGAGAATGGCATATTGTTTGCGCAACTCATCAGTCATGGAATTGAACGTTTCAGTGAGCTCTGTAAGCTCGTCTCTAAACAACCGGCGGATTTTAAGCTTCTCGGGGATCCGGAACTCTGCTACGGACGTTTTACGTTCCAGCGAAAGCTCCAGACTATCAGTTTCAGGGACTTTAGGGGCCTTTGCCGGATGCCAGATCGGCCAAGTCCAGAACTTGAGACCCGCTTTGAAGTTATCATAGTTTATTCGTACCCGATCCCAGCCTTCGGGTTTCCTTTTGAACCCCGATTGTGATGTTGTTTGTTCGGTAGCAGCTTGCAAGCGCGTTATTGGCCTTACAATCCACCCAGAGAGGAATAGCGTGATTATACACATGCCAAAGCCAATTGAAAATACTGATGCTAGCAGAATATTCCTGAGATTGTAGATGGGATAGTATACAGTTTTATGGGTCTGAAAGATGATAACTCCCCAAGTTCTAGAACTCACTGACACCGGTGAATATCCGACGGAGATTTCACCGAAATCAGCCGATTTATAGTCGATCATGGCCCCGGAGAGGCCACTGACGAGCACAAGATTCCCGGGCGCAAACTGACCGAGGCTGTAGCTACGGTTGAAGCAAGGCTGGCATCGTGTCGCCGGGAATACAAATGTGTAGTTTAGCGCCGAGCCGTTGGCAGAGTTATATGACAGAGACGAGTTTAATTGTGGAACTGAGGCATTATAGTCCGGGGGCTCTTGTAATTCAATTAGCCCTAAAGATCCCGTGCCGTCAAGTCCACTAAGATCGTCGATTACTTGGACTACGGGAGTCGCCAAGGAGATTACAGTTAGAAAACCGATATAGTCTGAGGAGTTGGCGATTCCGCCTTTTTCAAAGTCGGGGTTATTTTCAGTCAGGTACCGCGTGTATGACACAAAGAACGTCGAATTTGAGCTCGCGGGACCTACGAGGTAGCTGTTACGTGCTTCTATAAAAGACAGGTTTAATGTGGGGTCGTTGCCGATGGGAAAAAGCGAATCGGGGATCGTGGTACCTGCAGGAAGAGTAGCGTTACTGACTGTGACTGCTACTAAATTCCCTGTGATCGAGTACACGGCAGCGGCAACGACATCATCGGACGATGCGATTGTTAGTACGAAATCCTGGTACTGTGGGTCGGAAGTAGATAAAGTGTTGGTTGTATAGTAAGTAGATAGCATTGATTGGAGGAATGTCCGGGTGCTAAGCATGATTATTTGACCTCCAAATGTTCCCATTACTTGGGCGATTTGTGCTGCTTTTAGTTGTGCAATAACTGACAATCGGTCGCTCCGTAGATCAAGAACAATCCCATAGTTGTTTATATACTTGTTAGAAACAGAGGAGCAAACAGAGGAGAGGAAGAAACGAAGAAAGAGAAGTAACAGTAGAGCAAGAGTAATAGACCAGCTATAAGGCCAAGCAGAGAGAGACTGAGAGGTTCAAATTAAAGCGTAAAGGGAGCAATAGAGTATGAGTTAGGAGCGTAAGAGAGAGAAGAAGAGAGAAAGTAGAGTGTAGAAGAGCGAAAGGTAACGAGTAAGAGAGCAAGAGATAAAGGTTCAGAGTAGCAAAAGAGTATGAGAGCCAAGAGTCGAGAGATTACAGAGTTGTGTAGAGTCCAGTCCAGAGTCAGAGGTCCAGAACTAAAGCTCAAGGATATTCTCTAAACGATATCGCTAACGGAATGCAACACATCGCGACGCCATACGCAGAATACATTTAGAAAATCTTTCAACGCTATGCGAAAGTCCCGAGATTAGACAGCCGGAGACAAGGTGGAGATTTCCGTAGACCCCAGAGAGCTGTTCAAAAGTCTTGCAACAGCTTCACATTTTCTGAATTTCACAGAAGAATCTTCACACCAAGAATTAGGACTCATGTGTCTCAACAACAGGACTCTAGACTTCCTAACCTCCTCCTCAGACCTTGTTCTCAGACCTCCTTCTCCGATTTTTTCCGTTTATACTTACAGTAGCTAACGACATTATTCCCAGACTAAATAGTGTGGCCACACAGACCAGCACACTAAGCTGGACATTGATTCCTATATGAATTTGTCGTTTTTTCATGGCATCTTTGACCACATTGTGGAGCAAATGTTAAGCCAAATTATGCCAAGTTATTTTAAGTTAAAAGCGCGTAGGGTAATTGAGATATTTTAAGCTTATTTTTAACAATAGACTACCGGAGTTGACCGATATAGTTTAAAAATAATAGTTAATGATATATTATATACGAATTATTTACTACAAATTAACGATTGTGTTATATGAATTTTGTGGTTTCCGCCGTTGATGCGGTCGATTTGTGGTTTTCGGGGTTGTTTTAGGATAAATTAAAAGCTGAGTTTCGTATTAGGTGGGACAAGTCCGGGGATTCCGGAGAGCCGTGCAGGAGTCGTGCAGGAGTCGTGCGGGGAAATGTGCTGAGAACCGTGCACGGAGTTTTTGAGACAAATGCTCACCAGTGACCTGCGTACTGTAAAGTATGGCTAAGAGTCGAATGCCATAGATAATAACTGACGTGAATAATCCTAGGAGTTTAGTCACACATTAAAGGAGAAAGTGGAGCTTGCCTGGAGCATTTTCGCATTTATGATCAGAAGATAGAGGAACAAAGTACCTCTCGCCGACATATAGAGATTAATTTGCTCAACAATTCAGACCAAGAGTGAGGAGGGTAGAAGAATGAGCAGAAGAGAAGAAGTAGAAGTAGCACAGGAATCTAACAATCATTGTCCTGGCTATTTGTTAGTCATGTGCTTAAGACTGGTTAGATTCTAAAAGGTTCTGAAGAAACAAGCCCCGTTTCAGGGTGAATCTTATTAGCATCGAGCATCTAACATTGAGCATCGAGCATCTAGCATCGAGCATCTTACATTGAGCATCGAGCATCTAGCATCGAGCATCTCAGGGTCTGAGGTGCTGGTAACAGATGAACTGAGACATTCTGGTCTGTCATGGCGCCAGAAATAAGTTCCAACAGAGAGTCGCCAGTACGAACGTGTCTAGGCCATGGCATAGGGACTTGACAACAAGCCGGCTGTTAGAACAGGATCAACAGACTGTAAAGAGTCAATTCCTTCAAGTTGCTGGTATTAATAACCATCGCTCAAAGCTAGAATACTTGAGTTACCGAAAAGAAACGTCTAGGTACTAAAGAAACTAAATCTTTGAACTTGCAGAGTCCAGGTGAACGGTGATGTAAATACAAGGACGGATTACAGTAGAATAAGGCATTGACATGCGCTGAGCCTTCCGATATGATTACGGATGCCATCCGATATATAGACCACACCATATCGGCAGTATATCGACAGCACAAATATCGGCAGGAAAGCACGCTTGAACTTGCCGATGTCGGATATGCCATACATAGGCATAGTCGGTGACTAAGATAACCGACACTTTGTATCCGATAATATGGGCTGTTTTGATCTTGCGTATCGTCACGGCTCTTAACAGACTTGGCTTCATGCTCCAGGCGTAATCTAAATCCACTCGTCACTCTACGACTGAGGCAATAACAACCAGCTGCTGGAATGAGCTGATACTCCGATCCAATCTTCGAAGTCCAAAAGCTCAAATTGTCATATTTAATCCTCATCGCGTACCTGCTTATTCCTCTTTTAACCTCTTTGAATCCGAGCCTGGCAAATCTATGTTAGCAACTTTATCACTGATGAATGACTTACCTGGATCCGTCAGAGCCCTTTTGATGGGCGTGACGTCCTCATTGTCAAGCTCGGTTTCGTCGAGATGATCCTCCAAGTGATCAGCAAGTTCCGCTTGTTCTGTGTGTTCAGTCTGTTCCGCCTGTTCGACCTGGTCCTCAACTTCTTCAACTTGATAAACATCATCTTCTTCAGCTCCTTCAGTCTCGATGACTTGCTCGATTTCTACGTCCCCGATTTTCACCTCGCCGCCTTCTTCGACTTCGGGAATATCAGCGCCTTGATCGATTTCTTCAGCTTCAACTTCTTCAGCCTCCTCGACTTCTTCAACTTCTTCTTGATCATCTTGAACGTCTCCTTCAATGTCACCCTCTACTTCTTCAACTTCTTCAACTCCCTCAACTTCGGCTTCGGCTGCTTCAACATCTATTCCTGCTTCGGCATCTGCTCCAGTTTCGTCTTCGACATCTGCTCCAACATCGAATCCTTCTTCAGTTTCTGCTTCAGCTCCGACTTCAACTTCTTCTTCAGCTTCAGCCTGATGACCTTGCTGCCAAACGCCTAAATCCAACAAAGATTTCGAAGATTTAACCATATCGGATAATGCATTGAATGCGGTTATAAACCTCGGCTGATTTTCAAGTATCAGATCCAAACTTACAGGAATATTTTCATCTTCAGGCATATTCTCTTTTAAGGAATAAAACAGTTCTACGACCTCTACAAGTAACACTTCTTTTCCATAGGAATTGTCCTGAGTTAGTCAACAATAAACCGATTCTTCTACTTACTTCTCCAATAAATAATCCCAATTGAGGGAATCGTAGAACCAGTTCGTCATGCTTGAATTCCTCTTTATACTCAAAAGATTCTCTGAGGAATTGAGCAAGTTCTTCAAGAGTAAGAGGAAGAACTGAGGCTTCAGAAAGAGCTGCAAGAGGCTTCTCTGTTTGACCTTGTTCATGAAGAACGAATTTCGAGTCTCCTACTGTGATTACAATGGGGATTTTCACTAAATCCAAGTCGTAGTCGTATGAATGGTCTTCTTCAGAGGGATCAGCCTCTGCCTCTGCGGCTTCGCTTTCGGCATCAGCTTCCGCCTCGGCAGCTTCAACAGCTTCTTCAACTATTTCACCAGCTTCATCTTCAGCTTCTGCTGCTTCATGGATACCTGCTTCTTCTGCTGCTTCGACTACTTCAGCTTCTGTTTCTGCTTGTTCAGTTATTTCGGCATTTGCTTCGGCGTCTGCTTCAGCAGTTTCAGCAGCTTCAACTGCTCCAGCAGCTTCAACAGCTTCTTCTACTGCATCCGCTCCTTCTGCTCCATTTCCTCCATCCACCTCTTCATATTCCTCTGGATACTCAGTTTCCACTCCTTCCACTCCTTCATGGATTTCAGGATTATCATACTCCAACGCTATCTCATCACCATCATAAACTGGCTCGTCCATTATATCTATCTCTTCAATCTCCTGCTCCTTACTACGATCTTCAGCCATGGCATCATCAACATCTACGTCCCAATCCTCTCCATGCTCTTCTTCAAGCATCTCAACGTCGTCTGTGGATTCAGGGATCACTTGTTCAATGTGATTGACGTTTACATCTTGTTGCATAGCATCTTCTTCGAAAACCGGTGCAATTACACTCATTATACTTACCTTGTCGATCAGTTGTGTTCTATGTTAGTTCCTGTCGAGGATTGAGCTCCGTGATTCGATTCAATAATCAACTATTTCAGTCAATCCAATTCTCCTATACGTGTCACTCGCCAACGTATCACTTAGAATTACAATCAATCCTATAAATATAACTATAAAAGGCTTTTACCTGTGAAATTGTGAAGTTGAAATGAGGCTGGTGAAATTTACTGTTACATATTAATTACCCTGTTGTGATGGATGAAGAAGCACGGGCGCTGAGCACGGGCATGCGATGTCTAGGGCATATGCATTACCATGTAAGGATAGTACTAGACAGCATGAATCACTCATGCAGTAGCTTGAGAAAGATATTCACTAGGAATATAGTTTGGACTGTTTGGTACATCACCGGTAAGTAAGGATGTGATAAGATCTCATGAGATCTCGCCGATATGTATTTGACAGGTTTCGCCGATATTTGTATCTGGGCTGATCGCTAATGAAATCAGATTAACAATTGATCTTTATTTAACTAACAATGGTAGATAATTGTTTATTCATCAATTGTTGAGCTCTGAGAATGAAAATTTGCTAGCTTGATAGTCCAACTAGCTCAACCGATATCTAATATTTTGATATCGGCTAGTAATAATATCGGTTAGTAATAATATCGGTTAGAACATCAGACATTGAGACAATTCAGACAACATTTGGACTCTTACATTGGCATTTTCAATAATAGCTGTCATATAAGACCAGATATTACCTGGAATAAGCACCTATCTGATTCATTATCCATTGTCTGAAATGAGGCAGTCCGTCATGCCATTTAATAGCATATCGGCGAACTTTTCACCGACTCCGAGAATTATCTGGAATTATCTGAAATTAAATTAACACAACTAGAATTGAACATTCTTTTAATTATACAACAATTGTGCTACTGAAGCCATTGAAATAATTGTCTACCATATTGCTGACCATCAGCATCCCTCAAGTCATGAGTCTCGACTCTCGACTCCTATGAGGAACCCCAGCTCCCCCACCACCCCGCTCGCTTCGGAGTAGCCGATATGATGGAATATTACCACCAAAGCAAGTCAACGACTCAAGACTCAAGACTCAAGACTTAATACGCAATAATTGTATAAATGATAAATAAAGCATCATAAGGCATAAATAATTCATTTTTATCGCAATTGTAGATATAACCACGGCAATTGCCGATATCGGAGTACGATACTGTACGAATAATCCAATCTCGATTGCGTAAGAATCTGACAAATAGATTGCGGAGAACCAAATGAGTGAACAAGAATCAGCTGTAGATTATAAATAATACAATCCGCATGAGAATAAATCTAACAAACAGACTTGTAACGACCAGGCTTGTATCAAACAAACTTGCACCTTCATTCAATCACCAAATTGTGCCTTTATTTAACCGGCGATTTCTGTCTGTATCGACTCTCAACTCAATGTCCGTTACTATTCCCACATTTAAACTCTCTACAGGAGCTACAATTCCTGCAGTAGGATTTGGAACAGGAACCAAATATTTTAAAGGAGAAGCTACTCAATTGAATGATACAATTGTTCAAGGGATTTTATCTGCTATTAATAATGGATATACTCATATTGATGGTGCAGAAGGTTATGGTACCGAACCTGAAATAGCTGAAGCTATTCGACTTTCAGGAAAGCCTCGATCAGACTTTTTCATCACTACAAAGGTCATTAAAAACGCTGGAGATACCAAATCTGCAATCACTAAATCTCTTGCTAATCTCAATGTAGATTACGTTGATTTATATCTCATTCATTCTCCTTTTATCACCAAACAATCTCATGGTAAGGAATTGGAGCAAGTATGGCAAGAATTGGAAGATTATTACCATCAAGGTAAAGTTAAAGCAATTGGAATCAGCAATTTCGCAATTGAAGATGTACAAAGGATTTTGAAAATCGCTAAAGTCAAACCTTCAGTTCATCAAATCGAATATAATCCATATCTTCAAAATCAGACTCCAGGAATTGTCAAATTCTCTCAAGATAATGGAATTTTGATCGAAGCTTATTCTCCTTTAGGACCTTTAATTCCTGCTGCTTCTAAAGGTCCTTTAGCCCCTCTTTTGGAGAAACTCTCGACCAAATATTCAAAAACAAAGGCTCAAATTCTTTTAAGGTGGACATTCCAGAATAATATTTTACCTGTAACTCTTAGTAGAGATCATACAAGGCAAAAGGAAGCTTTGGATGTTTTCGATTTTAAATTGACTGATGAAGAAGTTGGAGAGATCGCTCAACTCGGCTCCAAATTCACCTTTCGTCAATATTGGGCCAAGGATTATTCTAAGTATGATTAAAAGACCAGTAGAGCAATAGTAGATGTTATAGTATAGTTAAAGTGTGATAATACGTTCAAGCACGTAGTTCTATAGATCAGCAGCAGCCGTTGAACAGTCCATTGATGATGAGGTTCGAGAGTCTAGAGGCTCTGTACGATCTACTGCTTAGTCTACTGCTTAGTCTACTGCCAAGTCTACTGATCAGTCTACTGCTCATGTTGGAATCGTATGGCATCATATCCGCATTCTATCTGCAGTATATGCATCGTATCGGCATAATCGTCACCTTAAGCACTCTACTAGCTTCTTTTCGTAGCTCGTCCGATATCAATCCGCTATCGTTAGTCGTCCGTTTCTAGCCATTCCCTAGCATTCCCTAACGTTCCCTAGCATCCTAGCCAATCCGCTCTTATCCTGTGATATCAATCTAGCTGATATCACTTACTATCGTGGTCTGCCTAAAATTCCACAACAATAACTTCAACCGTTCAATAAACGATTTTGACAAATATTCCGACTTGAGCCCTGCAGATTCTTCAAATGCAAATAACAACTTGATATCCCATAGATCATCGACATTCTTTGGATTCTTTGCCATTGCTTCTAAAGCCAATTTAAAGTCCGTCATACTGGACAATAGAACATTACAATTGCTCAAATTGCTCGGAACTGACAGAACTGCAGCTTGTTCTAAACGATCCAAATTGCATAATGGATCAAGCTTCAATAAGCTCATAGTTAATGATCTCTCGTTTAATAGATCATTATCCATGGCTTGAATAGTAGCATCAAAGAGGTTATCAGAATTGGTTCTCTTTTTCTGAATAAATAGGGTCAGATTCTTGTTTTTGAACAACTCCAAGTGGTCCTTGTCTTGAAGGTTTAAAGAGACGGATTCTGTAGAGATAGAGGCGATGGATTCAAGATCAGGAAGAAGACATGGGGCTCTTTTGTTCACAGTGAGTCCATTCTTGAGACTGACAGTGACATCTTGGCTGCAGAACTTTAGAGTATCGACATCACGAGCTACAAGACAACGATTCTCAGCAGCTAGAACCCAGAAATGCCTTAAAGCTTGAAGATGGGCTGAATTATCGTTGAGCGCTGTAGGAAATAGAGGATAGAAGGAGATAATCAGTGCTGCAGTAGCCAAATTACAGTTTTTGAACGCGAATTGACCAGCTCCAAGGAATAAAAGACCCATAGCTAGCTCATTAGCCATAAAACAGCCAAATGGGACCTCTTTTTTAGTTCTTGAATAGATACGACGTAATCGACGGAAAAGATCCAGATCTCCTGTACCAACGAGAACTGTAGCAAGAGAAAGACATGTTACACCTAGTATGTTGTTCAAGGTATCTCTAGTTATTGCCTGGTCATGGTTCGACGCTGGTAAGTCGGTTAACCGCATGAAATGGTCGAGGTAGAATAAAAGAGTGGATTTAACTTGAGGATCACATGTTGAAGAGTGTTTAAGGCCAATTGCAAGGCATAAACCAGCCAAAATGTTGAAATAAGGTAGTTGATCCGAATCCAGACTACGAACTGTTTCTATAGAGCTTTTCAGAACCTTTGGAATGTTGCTTTCAACCCAATCTTTAGACTTGCCAATATCGTTCCAGAGGATGATATGTTTGGCTACTGTACGTAGTAAGAGCAGATCAGGTCGGATATAGGCAAATAGCTGCTCCGAGTCCGGCATTTCAAGCTT
The DNA here is from genome assembly GCA_003708105.3 of Middelhovenomyces tepae. Classification (NCBI taxonomy): domain Eukaryota; kingdom Fungi; phylum Ascomycota; class Dipodascomycetes; order Dipodascales; family Dipodascaceae; genus Middelhovenomyces; species Middelhovenomyces tepae. The sequence continues at coordinate 1,100,443 of PPNF03000003.1, read as the reverse complement.
TCTTACTGCCGCCTCATTATGTGTTTTCATATATACGAAAGCAACCGCTAGAATAGCCCCTGGCATAGCTCTATCGGAACAATCCGCCGTCTGAATATCTCTTAACCCTCCTACCAATCCAAGAAGATGCTCTATCATATTGATATCAGTTAAACCTTTCAAATCGTTACCTTTTCCGAGGTTTATTAACCCAAGACTCATTCCTGCAGCAAGGCAGTAGCTTTCACTTTGTAGTCGGTCACTATCACCTGCTAATTCTGCCAATAATACTTCACTCATTCTACGATGCTGTGTTTCAAAGTATAATAAGCCGATACCGATGATTCCTGCAGTTTGTACAAGGATTGACACATTGAGGTCCGTAGAACCTACAGGAAGGAGTGCTACAACATGAACAGACAACACTTTGGTCAGTTTGTTGTTCATGGATCCTAAATGACTTGCTGCCATTCCAATGAGCAATGCGATACTTGTATGAGCATGTTTTGGACCAAGATAGTTGTAAATATGCCATTCTTCAAGCCTTTTAAGGTGCCCATTAAGCCCGAGTCCTAGAAGGAATCCTGCGTGTTGAGCATTTAAACCTGGAGGACGGTTGAAAATAATCCAACTGCCAGTTATGTTTGTAGAGGATTTACTGACGGAAATACCTGCGGAAACTCCATTATGGAAATATCCCCAGGCCATATTATCTTCAGAAAAAAGAGGTTTCTGGGCAGATAACGTTACAGAGGAAGGTTTTACTGTGACGGCAAAGTTCAACCTTGGAATAGGGAACCGTTCTGTACTTAGACATTCACGTCCACTATAGTATAAAGCTCCACGACCAAGAGGGATCGAAAACGTTCTTAAACCAACTGTTTTCATCAGATTTTGTTGCATTGCCATCAATTCATGTTCATTCCATTCCGGGGATTGAACAAGTGTTGCAGATTGAATTTTGGAAGATTGAAGCAGTTTAGAAACCTCATAGAACCTTCTATCCTCATTGAAAATCAATTTACAAATGGCCATCCGATCTGTTTCTTGACCTTCTGGAGTTTCATCCATTCCTTGGACAATAGTCTTGATATCTCTAGTAGTATCTTTAGCAGGAAACTGCGGGGTCCCATGTAATGGTTGATTAGAATATAGCCATTTAAGGTCTGTTCGGCCTATAAGATCAAGTACTTGAGGGTCAAGACTTTTACTTTGACCAAGCATTTCCCTCAAGATCACCGATATTCCCACCGGAAAGCGATTAATAGAAGAGTTGGTGATTGTAAAGCGTGTGAGGATATCGACAATGTCTTTTGACTGGAAGATTTCAAGAACTTGCACAGTTCTAGGAGTCAATTTGTCGATATTTTGCTCGGCAAGTCGTAGAAACGGATATAAAGGAGGTACTAAATAACTGTGCAAGGTTTTAAAGATATTAGGAGGATTGCCAGGATAATCGACTTTGAATCGAACAGTCAGATCATAACCATCAAACGATTTTATATAGTATAAAGGCCATTCTGGCCAAGCACTCCACAGAGTCAACTGTGCCAAAAAGGCTCCTAATAGGTCGACATATTTCGATAGACAAGTGTCTAATTTGAACTCTTCTCTTAGAAGATGTAGACATAGAATAAGATATGTTCTAGCAGATACAAAATCGAACTGTAACGAATTTTGGTTGAGTAAAATAGCTTGTCGAAGGGTTTCATTTTCACAACTGCTGCCATCGATATCGTCTAAAAAACAACCTATTATAATCACCATAAAAGCCTTCCATTCATCTTTACTAATAGAAAGAGCTGCTGCCCATTGGAATTTCAAATATTCCAAGGAAATCGAGTCAAGAAGTGTTTCTAATACAGCAAAACACTTGATAACAAGGTCAGATGAAGGAGATATCAACAATTGAATCGTTTGTATACCTTGTGAAGTCTCAAGAGATACAATAGACTTTGAACTGGCTATAAATCTTGAACCTGACGATCGTGTATAATGAGATTTGAGCTTGAGAAAAGGATTGAATAAATAAATTGAACCGTCGAGGTCTAGAATTGCAAAGATCGAGTCAAAATGGTTTGCTGATACTTTAATAGCATCAAGGCCAGGGATTTCAAATGATTCTCTACATTTTGAAATTCCAACTGGTCCTGTTGACCGTTCTACAAGAACAACCGTGATCAACGCCGCTCCTTCTCTGACGATAATCAAAGCTTCTCGTTCTTGACTCGATAGATTGAAGGCCTTTTTACAATCTAGATTTAAAGTCTCGATGCTGGTTAAAATGAGATCCTTTCGCATATTTGAAGGATCAAGCATCTTTAAAGGGTTATCATAACCTCCATCTACTCCTTCAAAGCCTACTAAACCAAGACCCATCCGATCTAAACGCTGTTCAAATGAAGATGAGAAGCTTGCTGATGAAGCATCACTTACTACAGCGCTTTCAGGGTTCGAATCTTCCGAATGTAATGAATGATAGATCGAAGAACGTCTCCGGGAACTACTTCTACGTTTTCCCCCGGGTTTCGAATGACGGGAGATATACCGGATATGATAGATGTTTAGAACGTGTAAAGACGCGTTTTGTGTTACGCAGATGGATGAACAAGATGTGTCACTAAAATAAACAAGTTCTTCATCAGGAAGAATGGCCGAAGTCGACGATGAAACCACCATTCCAAGTTCTAGAATTGGATCGATCATTACAAAGAATTTCGGCCCTGATCCTGACAATTCCCGTTCAAGAATCACTCCTCGTTCACATGGCACGGCATTCTTTGCAACAAATGGAATACTGACAGTATGAGAGGCACCATTAAGCAGATAGACATGGATGATAGTAGGTAAGACAATAACAACTGCTCGACAAGGACTCGGTCCTCCAGTTGGTACTTCATGGAAAGAAAAGTCCGCAAATATAGCAGTTACAACTTTTTCACCGGGGAATGTGAATTTCCGGATCAAAATGCCATTTTGAACCCAGAAAACCTTGCCTTGTGCTACTAAAAGCTGTTCTCCATCCAATTGCCCGACGAAATCAACCCCATGTTCGGTGAAACTTTTCAATTCAGGATCCACCGTAAGAATGCAAGGTGATTCCATACTGGATTAATATATATCATTGAATATCATATACTTACCTGGCTTCGATGATTCCTCACTGAAATGCCTTTCGATATCGGTTAAGATTTAACCGTTTAATCGTGATGTAGGGTAATGATTAAGATCACGAAATATAAGGCGGGGAACAGTTTGGATGCTATCCAGTTATTCTTATTATCGCAACTATTAGCAGTCAATTACATTAATGACAGCTTCAGATGCCGATATTCGTCGGCGAGCCGATAATTGTCGAACGAGTAATGGCCGAAGTTCAATCTCGCCGATATTATCGGATATCGGCTGTACATAAACCTTACAGTCCTCGTGAGCCTTAATAGCAGTGTCTTGCAATTGACAAATATAGAGGTTTAGATTCCTATAATTCTGCCGATAATCGATAGGTCTATACTATATTAAACCTGTATATTTCGAGATTAGAAGCTGCTATGAATATCGGTAGTTCAATCGCGATATCGCGCTGGTCTATCGGCAAGGAATCAGTAGTCTTTTATAGTATATTGATTTAATAGTTGCCGGTATCTGCCTATATTAATGTAACAACGAATAATTATAATTCTCGTCTATCCTGCCGATAATCGCACCCTGCGAGAGTCGACCCTACGATAGACTTACCTGCCTATATCTACGGCGATTTCATCATAATATCCACCAGCACAACAGCCATCAATAATGCATATTTCTGTATTCTATTGGATCTTTCTAAAGAACAGGGCGAATGGATAATTCCTCTATAATTCTAATTGCCTCTCTTCTTCCACTTTTATATGCAGCATCAACACAACCATTTGCTTCCAATTCTGTATGTTCACCAGCGAATCGAAGCCTTCCTGCTCCAGTGCAAAATGCTTCAACATTCTCTACTAAATCCTCTCCTACAGCAGTAGCTCCATAAGAACATCTTGCAAAGGGATCATTAGTCCAATTAGATACCATAAGAAAAGATACTTCAGGTAAAGGTTTCGATTTATCTACCCGAAGAACCTCCAACATTGGCTTGAGAAAGTTAAAAGCCTTGTCAGGGTTCGTCTCAAGGTATTGAGTAATAGGAGGAGGGGTAAGAATGAAAAGACCCTTTCTTCCTGACGTTTTAAATGAATTTGAAAAAAAGATCGGAGTAGACCAGGGAGGAGGGCCTTCCGAAGAAGAATGACAAGAATAGGAATCTTTATCGGCAAGAGTAATAAAAGTCTCAACATCTTCTTTCCAAAATACTTGAACAAAATCTATAAAAACCTTTCCAAGTGCTGCAAGACTATAATTGTCTATTGCCTTTGTTATAGATAGAGGAAGTGGCATTTCAATACTTTTATACTTGAGGACTCCTATAGGGACAGTTACAATAACGTACTTAGCTTGGAAGATGCCGCAATCACTTGTTATCCGATAATAATTGTCGATACGTTCAATCTTTTGAACTGGACAATTCAGATGAAGAGAAAACCTGTTGTTGTTCATCTGGTTGTAAACATGATTGAATAAAGTGTCATAACCCGATGTAACAAGTGCATCTCGTCCACTTTTATCTATAGCACTGAATTTCGTAGAGATATCTGTCCAACAAATCCCATGCCAAAGTTCTACAGACCGTGCAACTTGTGGTCCAATCGTTTTACTATGCTCAGATAAAGATTCATCATTCTCTTTGATGAATTTATGGCAATAATCCTTATAGGACATGTCTGCATTTGTGTCATTATCAAGATAATCCTTGTTGATATTGGCTTCAATATCTTCGCTTACTTGTAGAGATTTACTTAGACCGGCAATCTGTTCACTTCGATCATATAGAACGGCTCCATTATCATCATAAAACAAACCCATTCCAAGTTCTTGTGCTACTGGTAAAAGCTCATTTTTCATTGTATCATGAAGCCAAGAGGCTCCTAATTCATAGATACCTTGATCTGTTCGGACAGTGTTTATCCGTCCTCCAACTCTTGATCGTGCTTCCAATATCGTGACCTGAATCCCTGCATTACTTAGATCAACTGCTGCTTTGATTCCAGAGATCCCTGCTCCGATTATCACAACGTCCTCCATATCAGCTACTTGAAGCCTTGAACAGCACAATCACTTAGGTTTTATATAGATAACAACTTTAAAGTTAAAACAGTTGCCAAGACTGTACAAGTGCAGGCGTTGGCGAGCCACCAGCTGTCAATCATTCGATGGGTCCACCCGTTCCGTTCGCGTTCAGTCTCCCTTTCACGTTCTGTTCAGTCTCTGTCAGTCTCCGTTCAGTCTCCCGTTCACGTTCTGTTCAGTCTCCCACTCGATCCGCTCACGTTCCTCCAGTTATCTATTCAAATTTGGATGTTACAATCGAACCACTTTAAGTTAAAACAACCTCGACGACGTGTGGACGTGTTTTAGGTTAGAGGTTCTTATCTGTTATCGGACCGATAATATCGGTCATTAAATCTAAAAAATCTAAAAAATAATCAGTTCATTAATTAACACCGATTTAATAGCATTTAATTGCATTTAATTGCTTCATTGTTTAATTGCTTTAACTAGAAAATACAGGTCATTCTTTTATTCTTTTCCGTTAAGGAACTTATATAAAGGCCGTATGTCCCAGTTTCTTTCTCCCTTTTTAACATAGACTTTGTGATAACCAATTTCTGATTGAACACAATTAAATACTAGATAATTAATCCGCTGTAAATACTATTTGTATTGTTAGAAGTAGAAACCGCTTAAAATGGCAGTGGTAGCTGCAAAACTATTGATATTGGCCTACATCATTGGTCTTTGTACAAATGTTGTTATTGGTGCCACTGTTCCTTTGAGCTCAATATTGACTGAATTGAAGCCTCATTGTGTATGTGATTTTTTGATTCTTTTGCAATACTTACTCAGGATACTGCACCGTATCTGACTTGCCAGCAAAATGCTAAAAGGGATTTCTTCAACTGCCAACAATACGATCAAGGTTGTCAATGCCAGAAATTGTTGACTATTTCTTCTGTTTGTGCCAAGGCTTGTGATTCTTCTGTTAGTATCGTAATTGTAGATATGCTTTTGGAGCCATTTATTAACCGTAACGTAGAAACCTATAGATACCTCTTCGGACAAGTCAATTCAAGACTCGTGTAATGGTCCCGTCACTAATAAAGGCTTTGGATTTCCAAAGTTGAAATTCCATGGTAAACACGATGACGAAGAAGAAGAAAGTTGTGAAGGAGACGAGGAAGAAGAGGAAGAAGAGGAAGATACTGTAGATTGTAATGATGGTGTAGACGACTCAAAACTCCTCAAGCGTAATCATATTCCTTCTCATAAAGTCGACGATGAGGAACCCGGAAAATTGTATCTCAAGGCAGTCAAGTCTAAAAGGGCTTTTCCATTCCCTGATGAAGAGGAAGATGAGGAGCCTGAAGAATCTAGAACCAAGAAATTTGCAAAGGGTAAAAGAGCATTTCCGTTCCCTGATGAGGACGAGGATGAGGAGCCTGAAGAGTCTAGAGCTAGAAAAGTTGTAAAAGGTAAAAAATTCCCGTTCCCTGATGAGGATGAGGACGAGGAACCTGAAGAGTTCAGAGCTAAGAAATCTGTAAAGGCAAAAAGAGTATTTCCGTTCCCTGATGAAGATGAGGATGAGGATGAACCTACTGGGGAGTCTAAAAAAGTTTCCAAAAAATCTTCCAAAAAGGATGTAAAAGTCAAACAATTCATCCGATTTCCTGACGAGGATGAGGACGAGGATGAATCCAGTGACGAGTCCAAGAAGGCTAAAAGGTTCGTAAACGCCAAAAGAGCATTCCCATTCCCCGATGATGAGGATGATGATGACGAGGAAGAGGCCAAGAAATTCAGAAGAGGACTTGTATTCAAAAGAGCTTTCCCGTTTCCTGATGAGGAGGAGGACGACTATGATGAGGAATCTGAGCTGTCAAAACGATCGGCTCAGAAGCCTCTAAAATACAGAAGAGCTTTCCCGTTCCCAGATGAGGATGGTGATGAGGATGAATCCGAATCAAACTTTCGCCAGGTGAAAAAGGCTTCGGTCAGGAAAGGTACAAAAGGTTCTAAACTTAGTGTTCAAGATCGTTACAAAAGAGCATTTCCGTTCCCTGATGAAGACGAGGACGACGAGGCAGATGAGGAGGTTGCCAAGAAAACCAAGTCTAAAGTTCAAGCAAAAGCAAATCGCAAACTCACCAAGAGATCTGCTTCTTTCCCTGGTTTCGACGACGAAGATGAGGAAGAGGAATCCGAAGGAGTTCAGAGACTTAGGAGCCATAATACATTAAAGGCACGCCAGTTCCCTTACTTTGACTTTGAAGATTATGACGACGACGATGAGGAATATGAAGACGACGAAGAGGACGAGTACGAGGCCGAGGCAAGGAGGTTAAATGCGTATAGAAATAAGGCTTATGGAAAGACGTTTCCAGGATTCAGATTTCCTTGGAGAAAGCATGAAGATGAAGAAGATCAAGAGGAGGATGAGTCCCCCGATGGTCATGAAAAGGTTCCCGACGACTCCAAGTTGCCTGACAATGGAAATCATGAGGGGTCAAAGGAGGAGGCTCCTAAGGAAGAGACTCCTAAGGAAGAACCCCCCAATGAGGAGACACCTAAGGAAGAAGATCAATTGCCCGAGGTTCCTAAAGACGACAAACATCACAATGATACTGACTGGGATCGAACTCCTGATGGTTCTAAAGATCATGAAGAAGTGGAAGAGCCAGTCGATACTCCAGAAGAACCCAAAACTCCTATTGATGATTCCGAGAAAAAGCCAGATGCAGAGCAACCAGAAGCCGAGCAGCCAACGGATAGCGAAAAGCCCGAAACCGATGCTCCAGAAATGCCTAAAGATAATGTTGAAGAGACCCCTGAGGATATCCCTGAAGACATCCCTGAAGGAGGAGAAGAGCCAGAGGATCCTAAAAACAAAGAGCCCAAAGTGCCTGAATCCGATGAAAGCGGACAAATCAAGGCCGAAGGAATCGTTCAATCAAGACACCGAAAAGGAGAACAGCGTCTGAGAGCCAAGTTGGCTAACCAAAAGATTAAGTTCGCACCGTCAATGAAGAATACCTCTGCTACAATGCTCAATGGTTCCACTCTTCCGGTACAACCGTTCTCCTCTGATGCTTCCCGATACGCCAATGCTCTTGTCATTGCCCTACTGTCTGCAGCCTTTGGCTTTGCCGTTGCCAGGCTCTAGCCAGCTCTAACGGTGCTAAAATGCCATTGCTAACAATCAAATGAAACCAAACTAAATAAAACTAGATGAATAAAGCTGTAACTCAATCATTATCTTGTATATCAATCAATCATGCCCTGATGATGACGGATAAACTGTCAAGACTGCCGATATTCTCCCAACTTGAGAACATCGCCAATCCGATGGCCCTGTTGACATTGAAGGAATGGAACGACGTATTTCCTGATAATGGAGCAATTGAGAACGACATTCATGCTGAAGCGCATGACATTCTTTTAGAATGGATGAGACCGAAATCTCACCTTCACGGTAGGCGAATCGCGGTTGTGGTTAAGTGTAAATAGCTAATTAGAACCTACTGAACAAGTCAAGTCGGTGGTGGGATATATTTCATGGATTGAGACGAGTTTGATAGATGATTATATAGGTATGTGTGGTGCGGTGCGGTAGTGTGGTAGTGCGAAGATTTGCCGTGCGCGGGTCCCGGGACTATCTGTTCCTCCTTGGCTGAAGTTGGCTGGTCTACCGTGGTCTGCCGTGCATCCCAGGGTTGTCCGTTTTGTATTGGTTGTAGTTTTGATCTGCCTCCTTTCTCGTTGGCGTTTGCCGTACACAAGCTCGTCTACCTCTTCTAACTAGAATCTGTTCGAAAACACTTTGAGAAACATGCGGCACCGATTCTTATATCCGTTTTAAGCAATATCAATCACATAAAAGCTGTTGAGCAGACGGCGCAAATCCTCCAAGATGCACATCGGCATTATTTCCACCCTTTTACAGTTCTGCCTTTGTCACGGACGGCAGAGTCCCGGGTCTCTGTCGCTTTCAAGGCATTAGTTGAACTGGCACTTTCACGTCCTTTTGAACCACTTTTAAAAGACTTTTTTTCTCATTATCAGCTCGACCGACCCGACGATATCTGTCTCAAAGTTTGTCACCAGTTGCAAACGGTCGGACTCAATGATATCATTAACAAGAACGTAGCAGAACGTGTAAAGGATCAAATAGAAGCGTATATAACTGCCAATTACGCTCGACAATGGGATGTCAGTGTTGTACAACAACTTGACTATTGGCTGGAGAATGATTTGACCATGTCTTTACAGAAGATTCTGGCATCTAAATCTCAATTAAGCGGACTTATATTTCTAGGCCACGATTTTCTTGCCAAATTGCGCATTTCAGAGCTTTTTGACATCATTGTCGACGTTCCAGACTCGAATCCTGCTTTAGAAGATCTCAAGCTATGCCTACGATCTGCTCATCAAAGAGCCTTAGCAGTAAGTGCTTTTCAACAGGCTTGTACGACTAGATTACTCCATGGCGGAGCAAATACTGTAGATATAATCTCTGGATATATCTCGACTATACGAGGATTCGTAGTTCTTGATCCTAAAGGTGTCTTACTGGACAAAGTCAGCCGTCCGATCCGTAGATATTTACGTGAACGTGATGATGTTATTCCTGTCATTGTAGCAGGGATTTTAGGAGAAGAACAGTCCGAGATAAAAGAACTTGAACAGGAATTGAGTACTGGTAGTAGAGATACTCCTATCGATGATCTAGCTGATCTTAATTGGAATCCTGATCCTTTAGACGCTCCTACCGACTTTAAAATCGGCAAACCTTCCGATATTATCGGCAGCCTTCTTTCACTCTACGATAACAAAGAAGTGTTTGTAAAGGAGTTTGAAATGATGTTTGCCAATCGATTGCTTTCTCTAGGCGATTCTAAAGTAGATGACGTGCTGTTAAATCTTGAGCTGTTGAAGCTGCGATTCGGAGAACGCGATCTGCTCAACCTGGACGTTATGGTAAAGGATATGTTTGAGAGTAAGCGAATAGATACTGCTGTTCACAGGGAATCTATCAATGGGAAGCAGATCTATGATAAGGTTCATAGTATTGTTTTGTCACGGCTTTTCTGGCCTCTGTTCAAGGATGAACCTGTTAATGCTCCTAAAAGTATTCAGACGCAATTGGAGCTATATTCCAAGGGGTTTACCAAGCTGAAACAAGGTAGAAAGCTTCAATTTTTAACCGGTCTTGGCTCTGTCAAATTAGAACTTCAATTTGAAGATAGGACTGTGGAATTCTCCGTCAGTCCTGCTGCTGCTTCTCTTATTGATCTCTTTCATAACAAAGAGTCGCATTCATTAAATGAGCTGGTAGAGTTAACAGGCCTTGAAGTGTCTTCTGTGAAAAGACTGCTTTTATATTGGGTTCGTCAAGGAGTATTAAGACAGCAAGACAGCAGGTATATCGTACAGGAAATCCGTGCTCATGTCGAGCTTCATGAACCGGAAGAACATGTATCTTCGGTACAGACTTCTCAAGAGAGGGCTAGTGAGGAAATGAGGGTTTATTGGTCGTATATCGTTGGAATGTTGACGAATCTAGGCGCTATTCCTGTGGATAGAATCCATTCGTTCTTGAAAATGCTTGTGCCAAAGGAGAACCCTTATACAAAGAGTTTGGAAGAGTTGAAGGTATTTTTAGATCTGATGGTGGAGGAGGAGAGTTTAGAGGTGACAGAGGGGGGATATAAGTTGAGGAGGTAGAAAGTAGCCGTAGCGATCCTAGGCTGCGGCTGCTCTATTCCAGCTTAACAGTAGGATGGTCGTAGGCTGCTTCGCTGCACTATCCCAGCTTCACAGCAGGAGCAACTATGGACTGCTGTGCTGCACCTGTCCCAAATCACCTACTGATGGACTTCGCTATTCCAACTTCAGCTAATCAGGGTGTTAAGCAACTGCTTGAGGCTGCTTCAACCTCCTTTGACTTGCCTCAAGTTGCTATATATGCTAGCCAACTTGCTAACTTAGACTTCCATTTTAGCTCGCTAACCAGTTCAGTGGCTAGACCTGCTACTGTCTTACGAGCGCTCGCCTAACTCTGCTTTGCATCATACTTATGGTCTTTTCCACTATGCTATATTTTTTATGATGCTATGATGCTATGATGTTGATGCTAATAGAGATTGTCGTCATTGTGATGATTTCTTGTATATAGAAACGATCACGTAGTCAATTAATGCCGATAAATACGGTAGGATTGAATTTGTCGTGTCATCACATATAGTGTTGTAAATATCGACGGGTTGGCTTGAATGCCGCCGATATCTGATAGTATTCCCTTCTTACAGCCGATATTCTGCCAATTCGCCAACAAACTCTTCTGGACTACGTCCTGATTGATTTTCCTTAAGATGCCAATATTTCAACTGATTGTCATCATTCAAACAGACCAATCTTGGAATCGATTGACAAAAGTCCACAGCTATGATCTCTGAACCATATGTTCCTCCAGAGCTTAAAAGTGTATCTGCTTTTTCGACAATAGACTCTTCTAGCTTGTCCGATCGTGAAAATACTGCTACGGTATTATTCGCTCCTCCGCATGCGATGTAGTTTCCCGAAAAGTATGAATTGTCATATGAAGGAGCAGAAAGACTCATACTGGCATAGAACGAGTCCACCGAGAACCACGGGTCGGAAAGAACTTGTATCGGAGATGTTTCAAAGTGGACTGAGGAATAGGAATAGATCTTTGAATTACGGCCTAAGCAGTAAATTTTATTTGCCTCTTGATCGAACTGTAAAGAGACCATTCCTGACCTTCGATTCATGAGTTTTGGCAGCTTTGTAGTTGGATTTGAAGCCCTTTTCTTGAACATTCTCACGTCCCATAGCCTTAACAGTGGATCACTGTCACAGCATGTCACTATCTTCCATGAATCGATCCATGACATTGAAGTGATTTGAGGAGATGGTCCACGGACTGAAGTGCCTATTTTATGAGCATTGCTGATAGATAAACGACTGGCTGAAGACCTTGAATCCACTACGTAGAAAGCCCCGTCCCTTGAAGAAGTAGCAAAGATGTTACTTGATTCCCGGTGGAATTTGGCCTTTTTCATAAAGCTATCTGAGTGAAGGTCAAATGTTGTTGATTTCCTATTTGTGTCCGTTATTTTGACAGTATGATCGGAGGAAACCGTAAGAATACTTTGAGAATAAGGAGATACATCAATATCGAGGATATTGGAATCATGACAAGCTATTTTCGCTTGCAACTGACCGAATGACTCCTCTACATTGTATACCGATATAGATCCGTCATCTTGTCCTATATACGTTCGGTCTCCTAAGTTAATACTGAAAGAACCACACTGAAATAACCATCCCTATCTCACCTTGTAATTTCATACAGAAAGCTGTACATTCAAGGTTTTCAAGTGATTGAATGCGTTCAACGTCTGATTGATGAAGTAGCTCTAATTCTCGACGATAATCCACTGTAAAGGTTAGCTTTTGTCATTCTGTCTAGGGATCTTACAATATCTATTTGCTGCACTTGGAAGAGCATCTAAATGGCCTATTTGACGGCTCAACAGTCGAGATTTAAGCCTGGAGCTTGTATCGTAACGCGATACTAAGAGTTCGAGATCATGATGAGTTTTGAGCTTTTTGGCGACTGGAGAAGAATCTGGAGTAAGTTGATTGACATTAAGAGGTTGTAGAGGTCTTCTAGGAGACGTGGAAATAGGTGAACTGTCCATCAAGCAAGTTCAATAAATATGGCTCAAATATGGCTCAAATAATTGTCAATTAAAGCTTTATTGAATAATTATCCGATATTAATCACCTAACCCTGATTTCGCGCGTTGAGCGTGAAGAAATTAATTACAAGAAATCGGCAGGATTCTAGGTGGTGATTTATCATTGGTTTGTAGTTAATTCAATGATGGTAAGATAGACTGATAGTAGACCAGATAGACCGATAGTGGACCAGATAATTGATAGATAGATAGAGGCCTTAGTTATGATGACACGGCTAATCTACAACCGATATCGGAAAAAAAAAATAAAAAAAAAGTTGGGAACATATCGGCAGATTGATCAATATCGGCAGCTGAACATAAATCTAACATAGGACCATCGACCATCGACCATCGACCATCGACTATCGGATAAAAGCATTTGATAACTTCCTTGTAATTATTGAAATTGCGATTCATTTACTTTCAATACCAAAAGAGTCCAGAGTTGTGTTGATTCAAGTAATAATAGCATGTAGCCTTTAGTTTGCCGATATATCGGCTAACTAGCAGCAGTTATGTTAATTTTAATATCCGTTATGAAGTCTAATATTAGCAAATATTGCTGTATATTACCAATACCTGCAATTAAATAGCATCCAAAGTATTGGTAATTGCAGTGCAGTCTAATTAAACGTCGATCACTCGTTTCATTCGTTGAACAAACGTTGATTTACCTGAGCAATTTACGGTAGTCTATAATTAACTTTAACGACACAACCAGACTCAATTGTCTGCATCTGTTTTGCTTTGCAATCTGCTGTGTGGCAGTAGAATTGGACAGAATTATCAATTTCAAAGTAAAAGCAGTCTTCGGCACCGAACTAGACCTTAATTCCAGCCACAGGAAAACTGGGATTAACAAGGAAATGTATTAAAGGTTGCGAATTATAATGTAATTATTTGTTACAATTATGGTTAAGAGAGTTTAAGAGAGCCTAGGTATGGAGGTAAGTTATTCCAGTTGATGTTTGACAGAGATAGTTGAGAGCGATAGTTGAGAGCGATAACGGAGAGCGATAGTGGAAAGCGATAGCGATAGCGGATAGCTATAATGGAGATTTTGAGAGCGATAGCGGGTATAGAAACGGATATGGACATGGATATATATACGGATGTCGATACGAGTCGTATCATACGACACGATGGTTACCATAGGGCTTTTGGATAAGCCGATGGCTACCACCAAGGTCATGCATGATCATGAGCGTTAATTCAATTATTATTGATTGAATAGTGAATTGAGTCATCACAACTATTACAATCTTCTCGTGTCAATCTATTAACAGTTTTGAAGCTTTCAATCAGCTTTGAACTTTGATCTTTCAAGGCTCTTGCTTGTCTCGAGCTTAAGGTTAATGTTAGAGTTCGATCAACGAAAGATTAACGACCGCAATTTAGTTTAATTACTTGTCGACTTTACGGAGATTACATTGATATAGAATAGAATATATAGAACCAGCTATTTCTAAAATAACAGTATTTTCAACAGATTCAACCCTCAATCATTGCTCCAAGAATGGAAAATCACCACTCGAATCACCCAAATCACCCCTCAACGGTCCGATATATTCTCGGGGATGACATAAACGAGAACAAGGGACTCCCGGGAATTCGCGAAAAGATTCTGGGGAAAAAGAATTCAGGACCAAAATCTTTCTTTTATTATATTAAGAATAAACTGTAAGGACTTGTTTGCTGCTTGCTGAGTTACTTCTGCTAACTAGAATGAATTGCCCGACCAGAGACCCAGAACCTTCTTGGAATGCTGAGTTCTCTCAGAATCCTCAAGTGTTCTCTAATGACTTGACTACAAACAAAACTTTCAATGACTCTGGTCAGAAAGACAAGTCGATACCAATAGTAGAGGAGCTTAGCGAACGAAGAGCTAGTACAGAGGAGAATGACGAAGAAAAAAGTTTGGCAATTGCCAATACAGTACTAGATATTGGCGGTGGTTCTAATGACCCTGAGTCTAAACCTTCTACTACCTTTCAAGCGATTAAAAACGTTTTGGCCAAATATCTTCGGTTTATTGGCCCCGGGTTTATGATCTCCGTAGCTTATATGGACCCCGGAAACTATTCTACCGATGTTGCAGCTGGTGCAGGGCATAAATTCTCACTTTTATTTGTCATTTTACTTTCTAATTGCATTGCTATTTTCCTACAAATTCTTACTATTAAACTTGGTAGTGTAACAGGGCTTGATTTAGCTCAAGTGAGCCGTAAACACTTGCCACAATGGCTAAGCATTATCCTTTACATCCTCGCCGAAGCTGCAATTATAGCTACTGATATTGCCGAGGTTATTGGAACTGCTATTGCTCTTAATATCTTATTAAGAATCCCTTTAATTGCCGGTGTTGCAATCACTATATTCGATGTGATGATAGTTCTTCTTGCTTATAGACCTGGAGGTTCAATGAAAATCGTCCAAGCTTTTGAATATGGAATTGCTGTGCTTGTTTTAGGAGTTGTCATCTGTTTTATTGTCGAACTTACTCGAATCCCGTCAACTCCCGTAGGTCCTATCTTTAGAGGGTTCCTACCATCAAGTGCCCTTCTTCAAGGAGATGCTCTTTATATTTCCTGTGGAATTCTAGGAGCAACTGTAATGCCTCATAGTCTTTATTTAGGCTCAGCATTAGTCAAACCCCGCCTACGTGACTATGATATCCGACACGGACACCCGGAATATGAAGGAGAAGAAGGTTATGAAAAATATATTCCTTCTTTGAATTCAATTAGAAGTACTCTCCGTTACTCGTCAATTGAAGTGGCTGTCTCTTTATTTACATTTGCCTTGTTTGTCAATAGTGCTATTCTTATCGTAGCTGGAGCAACATTATATGGAACAGAAGCTGCTGATAATGCCGATTTATATTCGATTCATGATATTTTAAGCACTTTATTAAGTGGAGTTGCAGGCACAATCTTTATGCTTGCCCTGCTATTTTCTGGACAATCTGCTGGTCTTATTTGTACAATCTCAGGCCAGATTGTTTCTGAAGGTTATCTAAACTGGAATATTCGTCCATGGGTTCGGAGAATGCTTACAAGATCAATTGCCATTCTTCCATGTATTATTGTAGCCGGAGCTGTTGGCCGAGCAGGATTAGGAGCCGCACTAAATGCGTCTCAAGTGGCATTATCTATTCTATTGCCTTTTCTAACCGCTCCTTTGATTTATTTTACTTGTATGAAGAGTATTATGACCGTAACGACAACGACTGAAGGAGAGGTTCTATCGACAGACTTTTCAAACAATTGGGTGACAAAGGGGTTTGCAATAGCCATTTGGCTTTTTATTTGCATTTTGAATGTTTATTTGATTGTCAAGTTAGGGCTTGGAAATTGACGATATCGTCATATCGTTACTATATCCCACCGGTATAGCATTAGCATATCTATATTCATACAATCTTAATGATACACTATACTAAACTATAGGCGATTCCAATAATAAATATCCCACTGAAAGCAAAGCTTAAAGTAACTCTTTGTGAACCTCCAAAAGTTATTGCAGTTCCATACATTTGTAAACCGATAATACTAAGGAATCCAGCGGTTATACCGACTATTAATCCAAATATCAGATTGGAACTAGCATCGATTTGACTATCTTTAAGTAACCACCAAGCCAGAAATGCTCCTAAAGGTTGACTTAAACTTCCAAGACAAAATGCACAAACCAAAGCTAAAAATCTATTTCCAAGTGCCAAATAAAGAGGAAATGCAATAGTAAAGCCTTCAGAAAAGTTATGAATAGCCAAAGCAACAAAAACATTAAATCCAAGATTTCTATCAGCATGAGTAGTTGCAAAAGTAAGGAATCCTTCTGGGATTTTATGAATAGAAATTGCCAAAGCAGTTTGAAGTCCTATGGAGAACAAATGAGAATATTTACTTGAAATATGATGATGATGATCTCCGATATGATGTTCATGGTCTTGATCTTCTAAATCTCCAGTATGAGTTGAAACAGGTCTTGAAGTTAAATGAGCACCTCTTATTGAATTTGTTGAAACAAATGGAGCATCGGAAATATTGAGATTATGATGTTCAGCATAGAATTTGGCGTTGAAATATTCGGCACAACAGCTATCAATATCTTTATAACCCATACAAACTCCAATACATTTTCGGCCGCGTAACGTGCGGCTTGAAAGATCTAATAATGATTCTCTACGTCCAACTTCTTTGTTTCCATATAAAAGGGGGGTTTGTTCGGAATTCTCTATTGGAGTATGACTTGAAGAATCTCCATCTTGACAAAGAGAAATATCATCATGAATATGTCCATGTTCATGACTATGTTCATGCATATGTTCATGACTATGTTCATGCTGTTCGCTCTGATCATGATGTTCACTATGATCATGACTATGCTCATGACTATGCTCATGGCTGCCATAATCTTCAATATTATCTTGATAGAAATGATGATGATCTCCATGTTCTTCATGAGCACAATGAACTATACTTTCCGAAGTCATTATATGTATAATAGCATTTAATCCAGAGCATACAAAGATTCCTAATGCATAACTGGCTATTAGAACAAAATTAGCAGTCTTAGAATCATCTCCAAGTTGAGGAGATTCTTGGAAATATTTTAATGCTTGAGGTAATAATCGATACATTGAAGTAAAGATCAGAACTCCTCCACTAAGACTTAGACTAGCCACTAAGAATCTTTGATCTTGCTGCAGCACAAAAGTACTTTGAGGTCGAAACCATCTCCATACTACGTCGAGGCAGATTAAAAGGCTTCCGAGAAAACAAGAAAGCGATGAAGCAAGGGTCAAAATCCACCCACTTTGATCGTTGGAAGAAATCATGTTGAATAAGGTCTTTCAAATCATAAGTAGCTATATATTTAGCAAATAAATAAACAGTTTCTGGCGGTATGATAAGGCTGCTTAAGGCGTAAGAGTCCTTAGGACCTTGGAGGTTATCGGAATCAAATAAAGTTAGCGTTGATTATGTGCGGATTAGGTAAGACACGGGAGAGAACGGAGGGCCGGGATTAATAGACTGTCAAGTCGTCTAATTCTAGTGCTCAGCGTTCAGAATTTAGTCTTCAGTATCAGAGACGATGGAATAAAGGATTACAACTGATGAGACTGCGTGAGATAACTTTTAATACTGAATTGATGACATTTGGCCATGATTTGGCACACGAGCTCGGAGCCGATATCGTAATTATATCGGTTATCTACCGATAACGAGCGAACCATGGAGACACCAACAGAGGAGCTAGCAAGACCCCGACTAACAGTAAATCAGTAACTTTACGGGCTTTACAGGCACTTAGGGAGTCTTCAATTCTATTGTCAATAGAATTGGCATTGCTGTTGCCTGTCTCGCTGTCTACTTCGTATCGAACTCTCTTGCCGATATGATATCCGATATTTCGTGAGCAAATAGTGAGCACTTGAGATTAGGTCTGTATCTGGTCAACTGAAATTAAAGAACATTTAAAGTGGTAGGGTGGATTTCGTTTCATTTCAGGCTGCTGGATCAACCGATTTATAGGTTAGAAATCGATTAAAAATCATCGAGCTGAGGGGACGACCCAGGGAACTTGCAGATGAGTGTTTGAAATGATGCTGCCAGGTTTTAAGCATTCCCCTTAAGATCAGATTATCATTAGGCGACAGGCTTGGAACTATTCGTGATCTCTTTACACCGATATCCCAATCGATATCGGCGAGATTGATTACTTTGTAATTCAACACAATTACTCAGTGAAATTACTTCAAATCTAGACTACGCTATATGAAACAGTAAGAGCATTTATTATCAGCTATTATCATTCATATACATGTCAAGCATAATAGCAGAGCAACAGCTTGTCTTTTAACTGACAGCAGTTAACCAGAACTTTGATGACCTCAACTCCGGCTATAAGGATGATAATTGCCAGACCGTTGACCATTTCCACTTCTTTGTGAACCTCTAGGACCTTTACTTGAGTTGCTCCTGTAAGAAGGACCTCCTCCTGATCTTGGTCCAGTAGGAGCGTTGATAGGAGGAGATCGGGACCGACGGCGCTCCTCGCTTCCATATCGATCTCTAGACCTTCTGTTGCGGTTGAATTTACGATCTCGGTCTCTATTCTCACGATGGCTTCCAGAAGACCTATAGTCTCTTTTTCTTGGGTCATTTCTTTCGTCGTACTCTCCCTGGTTCGAATCTCTTGCTTCATCGTATGCCTCATCATTGTACTCGTCTCCATCGTTTTCACGCGGCTCTCTTTCATCGTAAAAGTCACCTTCGTCGTTGTCTCCATTTGCATCAGCAGGTCTTCCTTGGTTAGCCATCATTGCCATCTGTTGCTGCATCTGTTGCATCATTTGAGGGTTGAATTGCATAGGTTGACCTGCTGCGCCCGCAGCACCTGCAGTGCCAGCGGCACCAGCTACAGCATCTCCTGCAGCACCAGCCACAGCAGCTCCTCCCGCGGCACCAGCACCACCGGCACCAGCAGCACCTCCCTGATTCATCGCCATCATCTGCTGCATTTGCAACATATACGCCTGCCATCGCTGATAATACTGCGACAACATGGCCGGACTCATTCCATTCATATACGGGTTGGCTCCTGCCGGCTGAGCTGTAGTGCTAGCGGCGGCGGCATTGTATTGGTAAGCGTTCCTTGTTCCTCCTCCATAGGATCCGGATCCTCCCGTGCTCTCCCTTTGTTGCCCGTCCATTTTTGACCGAGGTTCGGCTCTTTTTACTTCAATCGGCTTATCCTTCAAAACAAGGAACTTTTCACTGACGATTCTGTCAACTGCTTGATCGCTGTCAAATGTGACAAATCCAAATCCTCGAGACCGTCCTGAGTCCTTATCCAGCATTAATTGTGCGTCAATGACCGTTCCAAACTGTTCAAAAAAGACTCTAAAGTCTTCTTCCGTCACGTCAGATCCAACTCCTCCAACGAAGATTTTCGCGGTCTTGTCCTGTTCTTCTCTTGGAATCGCTCTTTTAGGGTCAATCTGTGTTAGAAATATCAAACTTACAACAAGTACAGATAGCACAGACAGTCCAGATAGACAGTACGGACAGACAGTATAGATAGACAGTACAGATAGACAGCATAGATAAGCAGTAAACAGAAAGACAGCGTACATTGGATACACTGTTCAGTCAGTACACCAATCATTAGATCAGTACACCATTGCTCCATGCCATTCAGTACCGTCTTTTCGTCCGTTCTGTCTCCATCCTCTATCCTCCATTCTCTCATGTACCTATAATACTTACAATTTTTCCATCTAAATGATGCTCTTTCACCATCACCATGCTAACACATTTTGGGTCCTTGAACGTCAAGAATCCAAATCCTCGAGACCTTCCTGTGGCATTGTCTCTCATCACAGTACAGTCCAAAACCTCTCCAAACTGAGAGAAATAGTTACGTAGCGAATCATCAGTCGTTTCCCAGTTCAATCCACCAATAAACATTTTGCCTTCATCTTTAGGAGGAATGATGATATTTCCAGTCACACTTTTAGGAGGTTGAACAGGAGGAGGAGGTGATGGTTGGTACGTCTGGTACGGCTGTTGATACGGTGGTTGATACGATTGTTGATACCCTTGTTGCAGGTAGGGAGGTTGAGGGTATTGATCGTTTGGTCCACTTTGTCCGGGTCCACTTTGACCGGGTCCACTTTGACCGGGTCCGCTCTGTCCGGGTCCAGGCTGTCCACTAAGCCCAGGCTGTCCACTAAGCCCAGACTGCCCCCCATACCCGCCCTGTCCTCCCGGGCCACCATATGACAATCGTGGATCACTTTGATACGAACTATCACTAGCACTGCCGGTTGAAGTATTGGTAGTAACATCACCTCCTGATACAGTACTAACATCTACAGATTGCACTGTACCAGCGGAAGAAGGTACAGGGGCTTTTTTCTCTTCATCGCCATAAATATCGGCGAAAAATTCATCGTCATCTTCATCATGATTGGACATTTCGAAATTATTCAATCAACTAACAAATCCAATTCAATCCAATTCCAAGGATCTATTCGCTATGATCAACTACTCTATGTTAATACTAGGCAATGAATAATAAAATAATAATAAAGTAATATAATATAATAAAATAATCACAATAAGAATAATAATATGAATGTAAAAATCAGAAATAAACGGGGTAATATCCAATTGCGTTCTTCCGTCTGTATAGTTATCTGTGAAGTTGTTACACCTTCTCAGTGATAGACAGTTAAATATATATCTAGATCGATTCTGATATATTATTATAACAATATAATAATAACATAAAGCAACTTCTGAATTTGCCAGCTCTCTTACTCTCACTCTCACTCTCACTCTTCTGTGCTTACTTTCCAGTCTCTTCAAATCTATATATACTAATGTATATTTATCAAGATCAATTGTCTAGATCAGTTCCTTTGTTCTGATATGATTTTTCCTAATTATAAGATCCTGAATTCAAGGTATTCTTGAATATTCCTAATGAACTTTCAAATTTGCATAAATGTGTAAATGTGTAAAAGTAAAATTGTAAAAGTGAACGTTGTGTTTATAAAAAGAATTGGCTGAATTGTCTTTATATAAGTGCTTAGGTGGGTAACAAACCCATAATGAGAACGAATAATCAGAAATTAGTACAGACCGAACACAACAGTGAACAGAACAGCCAGAACAGCAAACAGAACCGCAAATAGAACAGCGAACAGAAGAGAGAAAGCAACAGACAACAGGGATATAAATAATCTCAATAAGTCTACATTATAATAACAAATACTAATATTCTCCTAATTATATGCATTGTTCCGTCTAAACGATTGAACAAAACATACAGAACAGAACTCTAATGAGACGGCTTAGTAAAGACCCATAGAATAGCCAGCACAGAATCCATAACGAGGGACTTTAGGTGTTTCTCTATATTTCAACAAATACGCTCCCTAAAGAACCCAATTGATACCCCTGAGCTGAATTATCGGCTGTGATACTTCCAGCCATTCTTTCAAGTCCCTTTCGACATTTTTGACCGAGAATTGCCTTTTGAATTCTTTTTTTGCTATTTTTTGCGAAATTCTCTTTTTTTTTAAAATATGAGCCGCACGATGAAAATTCCATTTTAAAAAAAATCAAATAAATTGTGGGACATTTTTTTGTTAAGCTATTTATTTTCGCAGTATTTATTTATTATTATTTTATTTATTATTATGAAGTTTCTAATCTTCTTTGCACAAATCCATGAGGATTTCCGAATAGTAGAACTTCAAGCATTGGCGGATCTTTCAGGAATTAATGTCGATTTCAATGGATATAAAAAGGAGGTAGGAGATCAACTCTAGTGTTATCGGAGACTTATTAATATAGTCACCATTTATGATCATAGATCTGAATAGTCCAGAACAAGCTCGTAGATTAGTGTCACGATCCATTTTAAGTCGGGCCGTCTATGAAGTGTATGGTGAAGGAAAGGATTATGACAGTTTACATGTAGATGTCAAAAGTCATTGTGATCAATGGAAGGATCTTGACGAAGTAACGTTCCGATTCGATGTCATTTCATATCAAGGTACTCGGCCGAAAGAGAAGCAAGTGGAGATTATCGAATCGTTTACTTATATGAACTTGAACGGTTTGATAAGAATGAAGAAACCCGAGGTTGTGTTTACAGTGTTGGAGGATTATGAGCATAAACTGGGTCATAAACATCCAGAACCAGAACCTTCGACTGTATGGTTGACTCGACTTATAGGAGAGACTCAGAGGTCTATGGCGGATAAATTTGATTTAAAAAAACGTCGATATATAGGCACAACGTCATTTGATGCGGAATTGGCTTTAATGACTTGTAATATCGCCCAAGTGAAGCCAGGAAATCTTGTCTACGATCCATTTGCCGGTACAGGAAGCTTTCTAGTAGCAGCAGGGCATTTCGGAGGACTTGCTATTGGTTCAGATATCGACGTTAGAATGCTCAAGGGAAAAGGAGCACGGACTATAGCAGCCAATTTCAAGCAATATGGCATTGACAAACAATTTCTCGATGTTTTGACAATGGATTTCACTCATAATGGGTTCCGGGATGATTTACAGTTCGATGCTATAATCTGTGATCCTCCTTATGGAGTTCGAGAAGGATTGAAAATATTAGGGTCTAAAGACCCTGAGCGGTTTGAAGGTAAAGAAAAGGTGTTAATAGACGGGATTCCTGCGCATTTACGAAAAGATTATATTCCACCAAAGAAACCTTTTGAACTCAACGCATTATTAGATCTTTTACTTGCATTTGCTGCTGCCAGATTGGTTCCAAATGGTCGATTATGTTTTTGGATGCCGACTTCAAATGAAGATTTCGAACCCAGTTCAATCCCACATCATAGCGATTTGATCCTAATAGCAGAATGTGTTCAAGAGTTCAACAAATGTAAGTGAATAAGTTAACAAGAGGGGGTCTAACTAGGGTCGAGAAGATTATTGACGTATAGTAAACGTCCAGACGGTAGCAAAGGACGTCATACTTTGATTCAAGGATCAAATGAAGAATTCAGAGATAAATATTTTAGAGGATTCAGCAAGAACAGTTGAAATATCCCATATGATTTGATTCGATTTTCAACATTGTCGGATCGGAATTTGGAATCCCAGAATCTACGATTTTATCAACAATACTTGTAAAAAGATCTCGAACTCCATCCTTTTGTTTGGCACTGACTTCGAAATATCCATCTATTGAATATTGACTTTGACTGAGCTTATTAATGAGGACATGAGCCATTTCTGCCGATACAACGCGTTCATTTTCTCGGTCGATTTTATTTCCAATCAAATAGATCGTTAAAGGTCGATCTTTAAATGAACAAGCTTCTTGAATCCATCTTTCTACAGATTTAAATGATTCCATATTACAAACGTCAAAAACAACAACAAGACCATTAGCTCCTCGATAATAAGAACTTGTCATTGTTCTAAATCGTTCTTGTCCTGCCGTATCCTAGTTAGTCCAAGATCTATACAAGCTGTACTCACCCATATTGTCAATTTATAAGGCTTCCCTCGGACTTTGATCAATTTTGTATTCAAATCTACTCCAATAGTAGAAGAAGAACTGGATGAAAATGTATCACAACAATATCGTAATGCCAATGCTGATTTACCAACTCCTGAAGATCCAATTAGAACAACTTTGATCACTGTTAGATCATCTTCAGGCATTGTGAGAGAGAAATGCGTTAGAGAAAGGCGTTAGAGAATGTGATGAACGTGAAATCGGAGTAGTGGAGCAGAGGAGTAGCAGCACTATATTAACGCACACAGGTAATACGATATTTAATATATTCTAATGATTTACTTGTAAATAACAAAGATGTTGAATTTAATCTCGAAATCATGTGAAATCAGGGTTGGGGTCAATGAATGATCGAGAATTAGAATCGAGAATTAGAATCGAGAATTAGAATAGAGAATTAAGGATTTCGTGGATTTCAATCAGTCAATCGAAGTGACTGAAAAAGCTGGAGTAATTATATTGTTCAGTGCCGATGCTCAGTGCCAATGCTCAGTGCCAGTGCTCAATTGAACTATTACAGCTTGTAATTGATTTATATAACATTTTTATTTGTACAATTGTTATATTGTTTAATTATTTAAAGCTGGATACAGGAATAACTCAATCAATCAGTGATTGCAACAGGTACTTCAATTATTCACAGCTAAATTAGCAGCCTCTTCATTTGCATGGAATGCATGAAAGATTAATATAAATCTCAAGCTTTGAGAATGAAGAATGTCTGAGTTAGTAAGGTCAAATAATCATAAATAATCAACATAAAGATCAGTAATTTTACTATCTAATTCCAAATTGTAACATCAAATGAATCAGTTGTCCCTATCGGTTTGTCATCATGAAAATTGACATTGAAAAACTTACCAATGAGTGAGGATCGAGGGATGAGCTTCTAGAGTAAGGTCGAGGTCAGGATAGTAAGATCAGAGAACAGTAAATCAGCGGGCAGTAGAATAATAAATATGAAAGAAGAGAGTGTGAGTGATGATAGATAAGGAAGAAAACGAGAGATTATTAGCCATTAGCCGCAAATCAGAGCCAAAGCTGAGCTACTCAGTGCACAGTCAGTGCTCAGCGGTTTGGAAGAATATTTAATGTTAAGATTTGGTTAGTAAATTTTCATGCCCAACAGTCTGTTCTGAGTCTGTTCTGAAAGTTACTTCAATTAGAAATTAGCAAAGAACAAGCATTGACAATATAACCGAGAGCAATGATAGTACATCTAATAGTCTCCTGTGACTACACCGTCCTACAACTCTTGTCTACGTAACTTTTACAAAACAGTGATAACAGATATGATTGCAGGTACACATAGTATGTAATTTACCAAACCACACTGTAATTGCTGTAAATTTAAGAGTTAGACGTTCTGTCTGTAGTAGCTGTTTGGGTCTGTACTAGACTCTGTAGTACAGGATATATTACAATGTTTGCTGAGCTGTAGTGTGCCCAGCTCATCGACTCCCAGTACACAATCTACGCGATGCCGGGGTAATGCCGGGGAATTTGTCCGAGGCTTGACCGAGAATTGCCGAATCATAGTATATAAATACAACTCCTCGAACTCCTGATTGTCTGTGTCTGTGTCTATTATCTATTGTCTCTGTCTGATTATTGAAATGATTTCAATTGCTAGTACTAGGATATATACTAGATCATTGACAAGTTCAATCTTGTCTCGATCTTTTAGCTCATCTCTTTCAAGACATGATTTGAAGAGTTTAGGAGTAATTGGAGCCGGCCAAATGGTAATATTTCAATCTATATTTCGATAACTAACATAGGGACTTGGAATTGCACTTGTAGCAGCTTCAAAAGCTGGAGTTCCTGTTACTTTAATTGATAGTTCCGAGGCATCGTTAGCCAAGGGTTTAGCATTTATGGGTGAGTGCCCGAACTGCCAAGCACTAAGAAAAAACTTGCTAACTAGATAAACTACTTGAAAAAGACGTTGGTAAAAGTCGAATTACTGCCGAAGAAGCTACAATTATTCGATCTAAAGTTACAGGAACAACATCCCTTGAACAAGGAGTTTCAAATGTCGATATCGTAATTGAAGCCATTCCTGAAATCCCTAAATTGAAATTCGATATTTTCAATAAATTAAGTCAATGGACTCAACCTCATACAATCTTGGCTACAAATACTTCATCAATTGGAATCACCAAGATTGCAGCCGCAGCAAAAGGGGCTGAATCAAGAGTCATTTCTGCACATTTTATGAACCCCGTCCCTGTTCAAAAAGGAGTAGAAATAATCCAGGGTTTACAAACCTCTCCCGAAACATTGGCTAAAACTCTTGAATTCGTCAGAAAAATGGGTAAAATCCCTTCTGTTTCAAAAGATAGTCCAGGATTTCTTGCTAATCGAATTCTTATGCCTTATATTAATGAAGCTATAATAGCTTATGAAACTGGGGTTGGTGATAAAGAAGATATTGACAATATCATGAAAAATGGATGTGCAATGCCAATGGGACCTCTTGCATTGGCAGATTTTATCGGTTTAGATACTTGTCTTGCGATAATGAACGTATTACACAATGATACTTCAGATTCAAAGTATAGACCTTCGATTTTACTTGGAAGAATGGTTGATGCAGGATATTTAGGAAAGAAATCGGGCCAAGGGTTTTATAAGTATTAGTTATTGAACCTACAGTAATTAACTTAGCTATACTGTGCTTCTGTTTTGATGATTGAAGTGTCGGATGTAGATGCAGAGTGGACCAATTCAAGTTGTTCTGCTTCTATGTTAGTAGTGTGTGACTGAGTGACTAGTTGTACTTTAAGCACTGTACCGATGTCCTACTGTACTTTGTACTCACCCTTGTTTAATCGTAATTCCAACTGCCTTAACTCCTTCTCTCTCGTGGCCAGTTCCTGCCTCTTTTGCGCCAACTCCTTTTGAACTCGCTGCTCAATTGTCTTCAATTTCTCCTCTTCTTGCCTCAAATGCTCCTCACGAGCAAGGTATGAATTACTACTGGCAATTGAATCAGTTTCAGCGAATTTATGGCGGATTTTGGAGTCCAACATGGGCGAATTCGTAGCACTTGGAATATCACTGGAAAGCTTTTCAGTTCGATAATTCTCATATAAAAAGTCATGAGTATTTTCTTTAAGATCTTCGATATGAGTTCTTAGAATGACTTCTCTTAACGACCCGAAATCACTAATTTTTCCATCCTCCACTTTGTTAGATGATATTTACATTTATTACACGAGCAAACCCACCATCGACGTAACCCCAGGGATACTTTCGAGCTAGAATTTGTTTACCGGCGATATCCAGTACGCCAGAAGAACCAATTACAGCAAATGGTACAGTATTACGTAGGACAATATTGGCTTGATTGATAATATCGTCATCTCCTTCTTCTGTTTCATCCAAAGGAAAGTCATAAACAGGGATATTGAAATGCGCAATATCATCTTTAATCAAAGCTTTGTTTACTTCCAATTCAGAAGCTGTCAAAGTATCTGCTTTGGAAATTAAAGGAATAATATTGACGCGATTTCCAACCAATTTCATGAAATCCACGTCCAATTCAGAGAGGCTAGTTAATAAGATAGAGCATGCCAAGAGTCAAGCATCAAGCGCTCGCTACTCACCCATGACCGGTGGCATTAATAAAATAAAGCAATAAATGAACTCGACTATCGGTGAATCTTGGATTACGTTTAATTCGTGATTCCTCGGATAAAACATCATCGAATTGTTGATTAATATAATCCGAGATTTCTTTAAAACAGTCAGTATTGTCGATATTATCACCAAATCCTGGAGTATCAATAAATTTGATTGTAAGAATTCCATTACGATCGTCAAGGAGGTCTTGTTAGTATTCCAGTCTTACTGCCGTGGCGTCCTACTACCGTCCTAGTACCGTCCTAGTACCGTCCTACTACAGTCTCACGACCATCCCTCTTCACCTACCTTGACTAAAAGACGTGATTTTAATTCCTGGTTCTTCATTTGCTTTGGCAGGTAAAGGATACGATTCCATCCTTTTAGCAGTGGAAACAACTTCTCGTTCACATAAAGTATTGACAAATGTGGATTTTCCAGAACCACTTGGTCCACATAACATTATTGTGAATTTGAAGCCCTTTTTCTGGGTTTTTTTCTGCCGAAGCTGTGACGGTCAGTTATGCCCCTGCAGTGGATAATATGTGGTCTTACCATGGAAACTGAAGGGATTCGATCCATAGGCATTTTAAATGCTTTGTAGCTTGTTTATAAACAATTGTTGACCGTTATTTAGATTGTAATTGATTGAATTGATTGAATTAATTGATTGTGATGAATTGTCGATGAAATATTTTTGTTTGACGCGATTGAAATAAGTTGATGAATCGACAAATCCAAAAGGGAGTTTAACTTTAGGCTTAAGACGCGATAATAAAATAAAAATAAAGGCCGAATAATAATAAACGGAAAAATAATACAACTAAATAATAATGAAAATATGAAATATTAAATTAAATTATGAATCTATTAAATGACGTTATATCGTCATGGACGCGTTTATAGTGATATTGCTCTCATCAGCTAAGCTTTAGAGTTATCACACGAATATGTTGAGTTGGGTTGATTTCACCGATATCGGTAGATCTGAAGCACAAAGTTCTAGGCTGAACGGCACTGAACGGCCGAATCGCTCTATCTGCGTATTTTCTAGGACCGTTCAAATGAGTGCTTATGAACATAACTAGGTTCATCACGTCCTATTCGTCCGATTTGTCCGTTGGCTACAAAGAGAGGCAGTCCCTCAAAATAGGGACTCTGACTTTCTTTCACGCCAACGGGTGTGCACATATTGATCCCGAATTCCATATCAATTGTAGTTGTTGATGAAGATATCGGGCGATCTTGTATCGACAGCCGATATCGGTTATTGTCAAATATCGGCTCCTAATCTAGCCAATATTCGCCTATAAGAATCCTTCATATCGGACGATAGAGGAATAGTTCAATGACACGTCCGGCATGTCAAACGGTTGGACACGGTGGATACAGCTGATCAAGGCCGGACACGCCTGGTCACACCTGATCACGGCAAGAAACGGCTGCACAACTGGATCCCCTTTCATCAGCAACACACAGGTTCAGCGGTCACGGCAGATCTCAATTCACACTAGTCAAGACACACGCTAATTTCTATCAACTGGACTCAAATGCCTCAGATGTTCCTGCGGGACCGGCTCCACATCACTGAAACTAACCTCCTCTGACTCCTCCGACTCCACCACATCCTCCTCGTCCAAACTATCAGGAATTTTGTGAGTCTCTTTCATAAAAAAAGTCATCAGAAAAACAACAACACAGCCTACGATTGGAGCAAACAACACAGTCTCTGGACGCGTTGATACCGTTCGCCTGTAGATCCAGAACAGAAGCACCGGAGACACCAAAGTGGCCAGACTGAGCAACAAGGAAAACACACCCAATATCTCTCCAACAGCTGACGGTTTAGCGTACTTGATGAGACAGTTTTTCAAGATCGGAGTCTCTATAACTCCTATTGCCGACATCATGAAGAAGAGGATAAAGGTTGTTGGACTTTGGGCTCCGGCTAGTAGAAGATAAGCTATTGCGGTGCCGATAACGCCGACACGGACTACAAAGAGATCTCCGGCGTCGACACTGCGGGGATTAGGCCTTGTATATCTTCTTATCACCGCTGCAAGAACGGGAACTATGACCACGAGGACAAAGGCTCTACTGGCACCTAGAATAGAGATCATGTAACCAGTCTCTATTGCCGTCCAATCGAATTTGAGCTCTGTATAAAGAAATAGCACGGGAAAGAGGCCCAGAGCAACCGCTACGAGGATTGCCGGTGCAATGATTGCAAGCCGTGCATTTCTACGGGACTGCCGGTCGGGCAGATGGCTAAACGCCAGTGCTTTAAGTGGTTCAAATACGTTGATAGCGTTTAAGAAACGAGACCAACGAGTTGCCGATTTGCGCTCGTCATTTTGCTGTTTAAACGAGCTCACCGACTGTCTCCGAGCAGCTTTCGACCGAGATTCTGACAGTAGTAATACTGACATCATGTATACTATCAGAATGCAGAGAACAGTGATATAAAGCACAGAAAGCGATTTGAACACAGTCAAAACCAACCCTCCTAGAATAGGCCCCGAGCCTGTACCAGCAAACAAAATAGCATCTAGTACAGCGACTGAAGAAGCTCTTGTTTCAGGCTTGACATAATCGGAAAGATATGATAAACATGTAGTATATGAAAGCATCATACTACCAGCTAATCCTTCAAATATAAACGCCAATAATAGCCATTGATAAGGGAATTTCAGAGGGTCTAAAGAGCAGATTAGAAACACACAATTAGCTAGAAACATAAAACATCCGCAATAAAGAAGAATTGGACGTCTTCCAATTCGATCAGATAAAGCAGCAAGCTTAGGGGTCAAAATTATCGACAAACTGGTTTGGATCAAGCTTGTATAAGTTTGGAAAGATGATACGAGTTTCTGGATCTCGGCCGAATGACATCTCGGATCCGGGTCGGTTATAAAAGATAAAGGGTTCTTAGACGGATCGATACTTTGGGCGAAATGATTGCGGCAAATAAGGTTAACTACAAGATCTAGAGTTGGAGTAGCAGCCGTTGTTTGAGAAATCATCACTAGGAATAGAACAACACAAAGAAGAGGAGTTGAAGGTTTTTTGAAATAGCTAGAATCAACTTCATCCTCAATTGAATCTTCATCTATTTGAACATATGATTTTTGAGTTGATGATTGTGACGTATTTTGTGATAACAATGATGTTAATTCTTCGACGGGAGACGGTTGGGACCGGGGCTCCGGGTGTAACTGTCTTGAAATCGAATGTTCAGCAATTTGGTTCGAAACCCATTCTTCTTGTTCTAATTCCGACATAGCTGATAGAGAAATAGAAAGATTAGACAAAGTACTCAACGACTATGAGTTCAAGTTCAACTTGCCACCACCAGATGCAATAAACTCAGCTCGGTAAGCTAATCCGTGGGACCGGAGATAATTAAAATAAGGGTTCAAGTTGAACCGTTCAACCGTTGAGCTAATCTAGGTAGGCGGTGCCGAACAAAATCACTAATAAATAACAGTCAATAATTGCAAATATTAAAGGAATAATATTATACGACGATAAGATACAGATTGTTATCAATAAATGTAGGATTAATTGACTTGTGCCTTCTATTTGACCGGAAATTTCCGTCAATCGAAACTAAACGGCGTGCTAAGGCAGCTAAGCTTGTTTCACTAAGCTTGTTTCATTTAGAACTTTATTATTAATTATTAATATTGATCCAGCGCCGTGTTGCTTAATTTGTAAATCCGCAAGTGATAGTGATTAACAGCACAAAAATATAACAAAAAAAAATAATAATCGGCCATCAGATTAAGAATTGGATCTTTAATTAATTAACCGTCTGTTGTATTGTTCAATTGTTACAATTATGAATGAGCTTGTAAGGATTTTAAGTTCCATTGAGTATGAATTTTTCTTAGATAACGTCTGTTTGTTAAAGTCAAATCGCACGCTGCGTTCGGTCCTGTATTCGGCTTGTATTCGGCCTGCGTTCGGTCCAGCATTTGAGTTAATCTACACAGTGAAAAAAAGATCCACAGTAAAGATTATCAATTGGATCTTCTTATTATTAGAATCTTAACTCCAATTTAATAGTCTAGCGGTGTAAATATTCTAACAGTATATGGATCCTGGTCAAGACAAGATAGTCTTAATTAAGAGACCTTTAATAATCTAAAATTTAAAGTCACATACACAGTAAATAATGGCAAGATGCATTATCACGGTATAACTTGTCAACTTTGTTCCGAGGATGTGCGATATAAACCTAATAACGTTATTCGTTGTGCTGGTGGATCAGACTAAAGTGCTGGAATACCTGAGGTTACCGATTTAATCTGTATGCATATGAACTGATCTATATTGACTATTAATGATTAATTCGTTGGTGATTTGACATTGCAGCTCGTGTAGCGATTTCGCATCTTATCTACGTCTGGATTCCACTGACGTGCCGTTCGTATCTAGACGATAACCCCAGGAGTCCGTATACCAGAGTCACTTGTGTGCGCTATAGAGGGAATTGAGATCTGGGAATTTAACTTTCATGTACTGATTGAATATCGTAATTAGACTATACGAACGAAGCATTGTTTAACTCGCAACCTCATCTCGCGCTTATTTTCCGTATATGGTCTCATGGTTTGTTGTCGTGCAAGATCTGCTATGCTCCTACGCTCGCGCATCCATGTCCATATCATCGAAATATCCATCCAATATCTTTTGGGCTACCGTGAAAATCCCTCTATTTCCACTCTTCAACCCCTTGTTAATATTCGCTAGAGCTCCTATTTGCTGCATAAATGTCCTTAATTCCTCCAGTTCATTACTGTCCTTAGCCAGCGCCAAAATCTTCTCAATTGACTCCATACAAATCATCAACATCTCATTATCTGAAGAATTAAGCAAATGACATAATGGCTTGACACAACCTTTTTCCATTAAATATCTTAGATCAGTCTTAGTAGCATTACCGTTGGTGATGGCGTTACATACAACCCAACAGGCTTCTTTTTTGACCTTGAAAACGGGATCGTCAAGCAGCTGTACTAACAATTCAATCATATCACTGTTCATAAACGCACGTAGTTGAAGGTCTCCTCCGGACGTGATGTTGGACAGTGCAAAGCATACATCTGTCTTGATCTTGTCATCCTGGCTATAGAGCATTTTATGAAGCCATGGAACGACTCCGAGATGGATGAGTTGGTCATTAATATATTTGATTTCGTTATCGGTGACATTGGCGATAAAATTGCAGATTGCTGAGATCAATTTCACTTGCGAAGCATCCTCCGGGGCTGCGTTCATTATCCCATCTGCTGCTCTCATATCTGCTACGAGTTCAATACCACGATTAACGGGAGCTGCTATAAAAGCGATAGCACAGACAGCTTCTGAAACGACATTGATATCCTGGACTTTGACAAGATTCAACAGTAGAGGAAGTGATTTACGGTTAACCTCAGTTATATGCATATTAGACCCTTGACATAACGTGCTCAATGCCCATACGGCATTTGCCAGACCCGGCTCTCCGTTAGCGCTTTTCCTGATCAAAATGATGAGATTATCCAAGCCCCCAGCTTCGAGGATGAGATTTCGAGCATCAGCTTCTTGCGCCAGATTAGCCAAAGCCCATGCCGCTTGCTCTGAAACTTTTGATGATGGAGAGTCCACGAGCTTTACTAGAACATCTATAGCTCCACAATTGACAATTGCAATGCTTCGTGCTGTTGATGAACCTGCTAGATTCGACAGGGTCCATAACGCTTGGAATTGGACCTCTTCTTCGTAAGAGCCTAGCAATTGAACCAGCATTGGAAGCCCTCCTTGGTCCAGCATTGGATTTAGAATTGTAACTTCATGGACACCGTTAATAAGCTTACGGATCCATTGGGCGCCTTTTAATTGTCCTTCAGGGTTCTCACAATCAAGCAACTTGATAATCCCGTCAATTGCCTTTTGATCACTTAATCCTGGCTTATCGGGATTGATATCAAACACGTAAAGATACGACAAGTTTCTCTGTTTGCTAATACGTTCGTCGCGCCGCGCCCGCCTTATTTCAGCCTGATTAGTGCCTCTTTGTCGTCTCAATTGATCATTCTTGGTGATTCCAACGCTGTTGAATCGAGAAGTAGGCTTCTTAGGAGAAAACTTGCTATAATGCGCTGATTGCGGACTTATAGGAGACATCATGAATGGCCAATTCTCCAAGCACTGTTGATTTCTCTCTTGATTAAGTGATTTGTACTGACCCAAGTAAATAAGGGGCTGGTTCCTGACGCACGATCTTGTCAATTACACTTCCTATTTAGGTAATTAGAAAAGAGGGTAACTGAATTAGGTCCTTCCGGGGCCAAATATTACCGTGCATAAATACCGTGCATCTGCGTTACTTGTCTAACTACATTTGGATGTCCAACTATTAGGTAAGCTCCGCTTAAGTACAATTACGTAAGCGCTCCAAACCAATCGAATTTGAGAGCAAACGCGAATTCGAAAGCAAGTCAGATAGATAGAATGAAGGGTTATCTGCTCAAATTGCTCATGAATATATAGGTATATATTTATAAGTAATAATTAGGTTGTAATAGGCGATTGTAGATATTAATCCGGGTTTTACGCAATTTTGGAATTTTTTTTTAGACTTTGATTTTTTTTTTCAAACTAAGGATAAACTTGCCGTTTCTAGAAGGTCATTGCACAGATCTTGGCGAGAAATTTCTAGTTTAAAAGAACTGAAAAGTCGTTAAATGTCAAGTGAACTGACATGGCCTGGTCTAGCTAAATCACATACTTAGTTGACATGACAGAATCGAAAGGAACTTTAGCAGCTAATGTGCTGGGCACTATTGGAACAGTATTATGGTGTATCCAGCTGATTCCTCAAATTATCCATAATTACCGGCGCAAAGACTGTACTGGACTTCCTCCAGTTATGATGCTGTTATGGGCATTATCTGGAGTGCCATTTGCTATTTATTTTATTGTTCAGAATGCCAATATTCCAGTGCAAGTTCAACCACAAGTGTTTCTTGTCCTAGCGTTAATCTGTTATGCTCAAACGCTATATTATCCACCTAAAACTATGGGCCTATGGAAAGTCGTTGGATTATGTGTATCGCTTATAGTTGTCTTTGCCGCAGTTCAAGTGGCGTTCATTATCCCATTTCTAAAGCTCTATGCAAGAGGAATTACTTGGCCTAATCTTATAATTGGAATCATTGCTGCAATACTGTTAGGAGCAGGATTAGTACCTCCCTATTTCGAAATCTACAAGCGACATGGTCAGGTTGTTGGCATTAACTTTATCTTTCTGTGTATCGATACAGGAGGTGCGTTGTTCAGTGTGTTTAGTCTGGTAGCTCAGCATGGCAGTCTGGATATTCTTGGTTGTATCTTGTATATTATAATAATTGTTATGGAAGCAGGAATCTTCTTATGTCAAGGCATTTGGCTGTTACGAACACGAAAAGCTAGAAAGGCTGCAAAGGAATTGGCTGCAGACACTCAAGATTTACGGTCTATTAAAGATGTCGAATTAGGTGAATTAGGGAAGGAACTGAAGGAAACAGAGCGAGAGATGAAAGAGACAGAGCAGGAGATGAAGGAAACAGAGCAGGAGAAGAAAGAGCCACAGTCTCAGCCGCATGAGGAGTCTCAGCCACATGGAGAGATCCCAACGTAGACATTTCAGCCACAGGGATATCCCAACATAGAAATCTCAACCACAATCTAAGGCGTAAGATCTAATCATTCTCTATAGCTACTTTTAATTCTTGAGGGTTCCAGAACCGATTTCCTCGTGGATCTGGACCCTCGATGGCTCGCATCTCATCGCTAATCCAATCATGCATTTTATGTCTTGTTAATAGATTAATTAAATAATTATACTTACCTTTCAAACGTTTCGAAATCCCATTCTTGCGCCAATAATTGATCTTCTCCTGCTATCCAAATATACGCCTCGGCAGATATTAGTAGTCCCGTGTCGAGATCCGTCACTTGAACTTTCTGACGAATATATTCATCTCCTTCAAACACGTCCAGTTTGTCCATATCGGCAGCAGTTAAATTGAATGCCACTTTTCCAATGACTTTGGCTCCGGCCTCCGGTCTCGGCCGTAGAGCAGGATAGTCCAGATCACGGATACAGAACCGTTTATAACCGGCAAGCTCTGCCGAATGTACTTGGATCTGTTTCGTCTTGTCCAACTCCAATTGTCCTGTGATCACACGAGAAAGAACTGACGGAGACATCAAAGTCCCGTAGCTAGTCAGTAACGGATTTAGATTATCGACTTGAATACTTACAAGAATCCAGTGAATCTCTGGTCTTTATCTGTTACCGTCATATTAACCGATAAAGGCAGGAGGAGTTGATAAAAGCAGGAGGAGCTGTTATCGTGACTGAATTTCAGATCAAACTGATAAGGTCACGTGATTGATTGTTGATGAGATGACTGGAGATGAAATTTAGCCTGCAAATGCGTCCGTTCTTTCACTCGATATCTAAAAGTCTTGAGGAAGTAATTTGGATATTGCTGACAATCTGCTGTATGCTGTTTAGAATAGTTTAGAATTCTTAGTGTTACGGATATTGACGATATGAAAGCCGTTGAAATCGAAATTGAGATCCAACTTGACCGTCCAAGTCTGCCGATGAAGACTGTAAATAAAGATTATCATCGATATAACCTGAAATATCACTTGTAGATATATCGACAACCCAGTCTGTTGATAAATAAAGCACTTAAGAATATTAATTATGCGGACAATTATTTCCCTGAGAATTCTGATATCGTATCCGTCAATCAGGATTGGAATTATCCGAATTCAAGTTCATATAAATTGCAATCTGTGAAAACAAAATGCATCAAAATCAAATCTACAAACCATTAACAATCTAAACAACCTGCCAATTAAACCGTTTATCACTTTAACTTCATTCATCTCTCGATGGAATATCGGCAGGAATCCACACAATATCGGCAGGATGTTCACGGCAGTTACCCTCCTTGAAGAAATAAATCGCAGGAACGAAATCGCTCTGAGAAGCGAACGAGCGTTCAACTTGCAAGCGTCTTTGTATTCTTATTGGTTATAATTCAATCGAAGAATTCTCTATTTATTCAACAGGTTCTCGTTAAGATTGATCCACGCACCTCTTGAATCGATCCTCGACAAGACTATAAGTAATTCATCATGGGGTAAGTCCACCATCCGTTTAGTGCTTCTTCTTCGTCAGTCAGAAGCTATTTGGCTGTCAGTTCTGTCTTTATTTTTAAAGATCTTGATTATTTTGTTACTCTTCTGTTTGTATCACTCTGTACCGTAGCTGCTGTTGTGTGCCAGTAGCTGTGCTGTGGATTATTGTTCAATCGGTGGTCGCAGGCGCTTTACTTCTGTCTGCAGTAAGTCGGTCGGTTAGTCGGTCAGTCAGTCGGTCAGTCGGTCGATCAGTCGGTCGGTCTGCCGACTAACTTTCTGAACTGTTCAACCTTTTGCTGTTTGCCGTCTGCTCTAGCTATGCTCTGTCCTGTCTCTGTTCTTTTCTCTCTTGTCTATACGTTCAATCTGTGGTCCAGCCTGTCAGTCAGTCAGTCAGTGAGGTCGTCAGTCTGCTGCGCCAATTGTCAGTGTCTGTCTGTTTCTACCTGTAATCTGTTCGCTTTGTGCTCTGTTCAGCTTTCAGACGGCTGTATTCATCTCTATCTACTTATATATAATACTGTACTCTATTTGATTTCAATATCTAACTAGTGTCCCCGCATTATTCCGATGGCTATCCCGTAAATACCCCAAAATTATCTCTCAAGTCGTTGAGGAACCTCCTACCATTGTTGACGGGACAGAATACCCCCCGGACTATGCAGGCCCTAACCCCAACGGGGAATTGGACAATTTATACCTCGACATGAACGGAATTGTGCATCCTTGTTCACATCCTGAAGGGCGTCCAGCGCCAGAGACCGAGGATGAGATGATGCTTGAAGTGTTTAAATACACCGATCGTGTTGTGGCCATGGCCCGGCCGCGTAAAGTACTTGTAATGGCAGTAGACGGAGTAGCTCCTAGGGCGAAAATGAACCAACAACGGTCACGGCGGTTCCGTGCTGCTCAAGACGCGAAAATCCAAGCGGATGCAAAGGAAAAAGCTGTAGAGGAAATGGAAGCTCGTGGCCAGGTTGTAGATGATGCAATTAAAGGCAAAGGCGCGTGGGATTCCAATGCAATCACGCCCGGGACTCCGTTCATGGACACATTAGCGATTTCTTTACGCTACTGGGTCGCATATAAGCTCAACAATGACCCCGGCTGGAAGGACCTCAAGGTGATCATATCCGATGCCACTTTCCCCGGAGAAGGTGAGCACAAGATCATGGAGTTTATTCGCAGTCAGAGATCCGATCCGGCCCATGATCCAAACACATCACATTGTATTTACGGTTTAGACGCCGATCTGATTTTTCTCGGCCTAGCCACGCATGAGCCGCACTTCCGCATCCTTCGAGAAGACGTTTTTGCTCAAGATAATCGTAGAAAGTTTGGAAAATTCGCATTAACTGAGCAAGAAAAGAAGCGAGAAGAAGAAGAAAAGGAGCTGGAAAAGACTGTGTTAAAACCCTTCATCTGGCTTCACGTAGACATTTTACGCGAATATTTAAGCATAGAACTTTACGTGCCTCATTGTCCTTTTCCATTCGACTTTGAGCGTGCTATAGATGACTGGGTTTTCATGTGTTTTTTCGTTGGAAACGATTTTCTTCCTCATTTGCCTTCTCTGGATGTTCGAGACAACAGTATCGACACTTTACTAGGAATCTGGAAGAGAAGTCTTCCTATAATGAAAGGTTACATGACTTGTGATGGACAAGTGAATCTGGAGCGAGTAGAGATCATGATGAAAGGTTTAGGCGTTCAAGAAGATGGAATCTTCAGGAAAAGGCGACAGAATGATGTAAGACGGTTGGAGAATGATAAAAGGAGGAAGATGCAACAACAGCCACAGCAGCCGCAGCAGTTTCATATGGCCAATCTGCCTGCTGTGAGTAAAAATAGAGGAGAAAAAGCTCCTGTGCAGCCTATGGAAGATATGCCTTTATATACTACTTCTGGAGAGAGTGTAGGAGCCACTCATATGACGAATTCAGAGTTGGTGAAGAATAGGAATAAGATTGGATTGGCTAACATGGCCAACAAGTCAGCGGCGCAGTTGTTGAAGTTACAAATGCGAGGAGCCGAG
Organism: Middelhovenomyces tepae; assembly: GCA_003708105.3. Classification (NCBI taxonomy): domain Eukaryota; kingdom Fungi; phylum Ascomycota; class Dipodascomycetes; order Dipodascales; family Dipodascaceae; genus Middelhovenomyces; species Middelhovenomyces tepae. Next base: position 1,061,635 of record PPNF03000003.1, on the reverse strand, counting down.
CCGGAGGAGCCGAAACCCGAGGTAGCAGACACGGAAACTGCAGAGCCAGACACTACCGACACTACCGAAACCGCCAACGTCGCTGAAGTCGACGATACAGCTGACGACACAGAAGTGGCAGCTGGAACAGAATCTCCTCTCCCCCTTAAACGTAAACAACCTGATTTCGACGACGACGATGAACCTGAAGATAACATCAAACTGTGGGAACCCGGGTACAAAGAACGGTACTACAAGTACAAATTCCACGTATCTCTCGACAACTTGGAATTCCGTAAACAAGTCGTAGCAAAGTACGTTGAAGGCGTGTGCTGGACTTTGTTGTACTATTACCAAGGCTGTCAGTCTTGGAACTGGTTCTACCCATACCATTATGCACCTTTCGCTTCGGATATCGTAGACATCGGTGATCTAGACATTCAATTCAACAAAGGCACTCCTTTCCGACCGTTTGAACAGCTGATGAGTGTTCTACCCGCTGCCAGTAGTCACAATCTACCCAGCATCTTCAAACCTCTGATGTCCGATCCAGACTCGGAGATTATCGACTTTTACCCCGAGGATTTCCCTATTGATATGAATGGCAAGAAGATGTCATGGCAGGGAATTGCTCTGCTGCCTTTTATCGATGAAAAGAGGCTTCTGGAGGCTGTTCAGAAGCAGTATCCTCTTCTTTCCGAAGCAGATGCGAAACGCAACGAGAGAAAGAACGAGATTCTCATGATTAGTAAAGGTAACGCTCTTTATGACGTAGTCAGTGCTCTTTATACGAAGAATGGAACGGATCGGATTGAGTTCACTTCAGAAAAAGCCGGAGGTCTAGCTGGTGCTGTATCCCGGGATGCCAGTTGCGTCCCGGAGAGCGTGTTCCCATTCCCTCTTAACGCGGGGACTTATCCCGATATTGAGAACGATGCATCTTTGTCCATGGAGTACACGATTCCGAAGCTCGAGCATTTTCACAAGAGTATGCTTTTAACGGGCGTGAAGCTAAGAGACAGTGTTCTTAGCATGGATGAGAAAGAGCAGGTGAAAAATGGGGGAAATCGGTTCAGAAGGAATGATTATAATTCTGGCGGTTATGAAGGCAAAGCTGAGGTTCAAGGAAGACAGGGTGGATACAAGTATTTCGCTAATGGGGGAAATCAGAATGGCAGGAGTGGGGGAGGAGGAGGAGGTGGAGGAGGAGGAGGAGGAAGAGGAAGAGGAGGGTACAACGGGAGAGGAAGAGGGGGTTATAACAATGGAGGTGGTTATAACGGAGGAGGTTATAACGGGGGTGGAGGAGGAGGCTACGCTGGAGGAGGAGCTTATGGAGGTAATGGAAGTTATAATGGAGGTGGGGTTTATGGAGGCTATAATGGAGGCTATAATGGGGGTAACGGTGGTAATGGAGGTTATGGTGGAGGCGGAGGCTACAATTCAGGCTATTCTGGTCAAGGTCAAGGTCAAGGTCAAGGTCAAGGTCAAGGTCAAGGTCAAGGTCAAGGTCAAGGATATGACGGACAAGGCTATTCTAATCGGAACTATAACCAGGGGTCTGGAGGAAACGGAGGCTACAATGGAGGTTACAACGGAGGTGGAGGATATGGAGGCAATGGAAGTGGAGGATATGGAGGCAATGGAGGCTATAACGGAGGCGGAGGCTATAATGGAGGTGGAGGCAATGGGGGCTACAATGGAGGTGGAGGCTACAATGGAGGCGGAGGCTATGATTCTAGATGGTCGAATCAGAATTCTGGATATAGCGGACCTCGACAAGGAAATAATCAACGAAACAACTTTTCTTCTGATGATTCCTGGTCCAGAAACTCGAACTCCAACAACAGCCGAGGTGGACGAGGAGGGTTTTCATACGGAAGATGAAATGGTGCTTATAAGGCTGGAGCTGAACTTAGCCGAGTCTGAGGAGACTCTCATTTAGTCTGAAGTGCGATAAGACAATATTTATACATAGCTATACACTTTAATCTGAATAAGGCTGCCGATATTGTATCGGTAGTCAATATCAGCTCTACTCAGTTTAACTAATGAATTCCAAGGCAATGCCTATCACGATATCGCTGATATTCATGAGATATGTCAGAAAGAACTGACACTTGTCATAAATCTAGAACGTTTTCTTCCAACCAAGTCTTAGCCGATTTCACTGTGCTAGCAGCGATTTCATCGCCGATAAGGCCATTGACGATATGGTGTAATTTCCTATTTAGGATATCATGACTATCGCTTCATAGGAGGATTGTAGATTTGTCATTATTACTAAATAGAGCAGTTTATCGTCGAAATCGAAGTCGTTTGCCGACGAATTTGTCTAATAATGCGATATCATCGCTCTCTAACTGTCGATCTTCTTTATTATTATTCATTGCTATTCTTAATGGGATTTTATAGCTATTCGAGAGATTAATAGACTTTAATATCTCATAGATGATTCATTCAAGCTTAAGCAATCATCGAGTGGATGACGTCAAGTCAAACCCAAATTAGGTGCTAAAAGTCCATTTGTCCTATCTTAGTAGATCAAGATAGCCGATAATCGTCGTAAAATATGACTTGTCACTTGCGATGAAGCTATATTAATTGCAAAATTAAGGTTCTTAAGGTAGTGTAGACTATTATATAGCAACTATGATAGAATACGAGCTGTAAAACTAAAATCTAAAAAATTAATAATAATTTCTGTAGAAAAGCCAGGTGAGATTTCTAGCTGGATCGATTTATTCTTGGCGTATTCAGCAATTATCATAAAGGCTAAACGGATGCTTCCCCTAGGCACAAGTTGCAGAACTTCTCCGTTGGCATCTCCGAGGTTGGCATTTCGAGGCTGCTCTTACGTTGGCTGCTCAGTTTGGCTGCTCCGAGGCGTAAGATAAGCTAGGATGATAATCTGAAATAATCAGAGATAATCAGAGATAATCTATCGACTAGTCTACAACAGTATTGAACTAATTGTGTTTATTTAGTGCTGGAACAGTGGAATTTGGCAATAGAACTGGAGTGGAACATCCTATTGTGATTAGCTTTGTTGTAAACTTTCCAGCGGATTTCTCCTTCTGTCACACGTTGTTCAAATCGGTCAATTTGAGGTTAATCTTTTAGGCGCGCGTGAAATTGTTGAATCATTCCGATACGATACGATTAATAATAGAATACTAATATAAATATAAAATGTCAAGAATATCAACAAGAATATCAATTAATAATATATCCACCTAATCACTCGATATTGATCTGTTTTTGCATTGTACTTTACAACTGTATTACTGCTGCTGCTGTTGCGTGCTGTGCTTTTTAAGTCAGTCAAGATAAGTAAGTCCACAGGCGATGTCCGATCGGGATCCCCACCACAGTGACTACACCTGCCGGTATTTCCCGATTATATCGATGATAATCTGATAATCTGATGATTCAACTTGATTGACTTGACATATTCTTTTAAATCTATGATTTGATTGATATAATTGATTTAAAGTCTTCTATATAAAGATCTATACTAATTAGCTATGACTATCTCTCCTTTACCCGACAATTTACCACCTGGGAACAAAGCATGGACTACGTTGATTACAAACACCAAATATTTAAGCGGATTAATCACTTTAGACTATGCTCTTAAACGAGTAGGATCGAAATATCCTTTAGTGGCTCTTTATACAGATACGTTTAGTCCTGATGGACATATCGCGCTGGATTCGCGAGGAATATATAAAAAGCGAATCGAATATCTACTTCCAAAAGCTCATAAAGATTATACCAAAGATGCACGATTCTACGATTGTTGGTCGAAATTACAACCATTTTCATTATTTGAATTCGAACGAGTTGTACAATTGGATAGTGATATGATTGTTGTTCAAAATATGGATGAATTATTCGATGAACTTGAACTTGACGAAGAGGATAGGATATTTGCTGCTAGTCATGCTTGTGTTTGTAACCCTTATAATAAGCCTCATTATCCCAAGGATTGGATCAAGGAGAATTGTGCTTATACTCATTACAGTGATCATGTAACTGTCAGCCCCGTTAGCTCTGTCAGTTCGGGCAGTTCAAGCAGTCCCGGGCTCAGTCCCGACTCTGGCTCTGGCTCCAGCTCTAGCCCCGACCACATCTATGGACCTCCGTCAAATATTGGCTTAGGAATTTGTAATGGAGGTTTACAAGTTGTACAACCAAGCAGGAAAAATTATCAGAAAATCGTCGATGCTTTAAATTCTCCTAATATGACTGGCAATTATGATTTCGCCGACCAATCTCTTCTTTCTGATGTTTTCGAGGGCAAATGGGTGGCTTTATCATATAAATACAATGCTTTAAAGACCTTGAAATCGTTTCATTCAGACATTTGGAGCGATAATGACGTCAAAAATGTTCATTATATCATCACTCCAAAACCATGGGATGTACGACAGTTGGCTGATCGCAATTCTCATGATGATACTGATACTTTTGGGTTTTGGTTTGATATTGATGATGAAAGATTGAAAGTGGAAGAACAAAAGGGATTGATTGATGGTTTCTGACTGAAGCATCACTGTATGATAGATAGATTGATAGATTATAGAGTAACGAGCCGATATCGGCAGCCTAGAATGTTTAATATGACAGATTCACACTCACTGTTTGTTACATTCGTCTGTTTCTTTACTCTCATTCTAGCCGATATCATCTAGATATCGGCGAACGCTAAGGTGAGTCATCCATCTGATAACACGCTTAGTCAGCATTTGATCAGATAATTAGCTCTTCTCATCTCTTAAATCTCTCATCTAATAATGACTACTATCAGCGATTCGGAGAAACTTGAGACGTTGAAGAAACTTCGGGATGCACTTTCGGGACTTGTTGACAAAACAGGTCATTCGGAGCTTTACGGCTATGATTTGAACGATATTTCGAGTGTTTCAGGAGGAGATAAAATCGTCGATAATCTGGTGGAAAAGTTCCTCGTGGCTAATGAATATCAATTTGAAGAGGCAAAGAATCAGCTGGAAAAGACTCTAGAGTGGCGTAAGAAGTTCAAGCCGTTATCGGCGGGATTTCAAGAAGTCCATGTGCCGGAATTGGCCAAACTAGGCGTCGTTACTCACACCGACGGAGATAATACTGTTACGGTGACGTGGAACCTTTACGGGGCCGTAGAAAACCGTCAAGAACTCTTTGGCGACTTGGACGCGTTCTTACGATGGAGAGTAGGGCTTATGGAGCGGGGAATCGCATTGTTGGACTTTACAAAGTCGGAAACTAGTAAAATGTCTCAAGTGCACGATTACGCCAACGTTAGCTTCCTACGACTGGATGGGGCTACTAGAGCAGCTTCTAAAGCCACAATTAACTTGTTTCAAACTTATTATCCTGAATTTCTCGACGATAAATACTTTGTTAATGTACCTATAATCATGGGCTGGGTATTTAGTTTCACCAAGCTGTTTTTATCTGAAGCTACAATCCGAAAATTTCATGTTGTGACATATGGAGAGTATTTGAAGAATGATTTAGGTGATTGGGTTCCAAAGGTTTATGGAGGGAATGCTTCTTCTTTACAGGATATTCAAGTGAAGGATATTCAAGTGAGAGATCCAAGGGTGTTGCAAAGTGAAGTTGCTGAAACTGAAACAAAAGCAGCGAATGTTGAAGTAGAAGGAGCAGAGGAGGTTAAAAAGCCAGTTAAAGTGGAACAATCAATTGAACAATCTGTTGAACAATCTGCAACTGCAAATTAATTGGGATTACGGTTAACCGATATTTAAACCGAACGTCAAATCTCTTAGAACTAGGTAATGGCATGAGTTTCTTGCTATGCATTAATAATATAATATAATAATGATTTAAACGTTCTTAAAGGCTCGAAGAGTCTTGTTCTGGTTATCCATCTTCTCTCCGCTGATCTGCCGATTTAATTGCCGATATTTGGCCCTCTTCATTTCACCGATATTATTCGCTTCGACAACCTATCCTCCTTCAGGACTTCTCCACACTTTCCGCTTTTCAAATCTTCTAGATTAATCTGGATGCTACTGCTAAATACTGATAGTTTATTAACGAATGAAGCTATCAGATTATTTATAATGTATTATTCTATTTATTATTATTTATTTTATTTTATTATTTTGTATTTTATATTTTTATTATTTATTAATTAATTCTCGTCTTTTCATCTCCCAAACGTGGATAAACGCCAAACAGAATATCGGTTCTTATGAGCATGAATGATGTTATAAGTGACTCGGGCGATGAAGATGAAGATGAAGGTAAGATAGATAGGCGTAGAATGCTGATGTTAAGCGAGAGTTCAAGTGTTCTAACAAGAAATCCAACGTCAGATAAAAGAATTACAGGCAAAATTAGAGCGAAAGGCTAGAAAACGTTTGGAGCACGCGTCTAGTGATTCGAAGAAGCAAGATGAAATCCTTGACGAGGGAAAAAAGGATGGGCAGACGCTGGAGGGTCGTGTCAGTAAACATGAAGCTAAACACGAGAGTAAACACGAGAGTAAACACGAGAGTAAACATGAGAGTAATCAAGTCAGTAATCAAGCCAGCAAAAGACCTGAAGTGCCCAGGCCTGAGTCTGAACGGTTCACGCCTGAACGGCTCACTCCTGAACAGCTCACTTCTGAACATCAGACGCTTGTAGCTGAGCGGCCAGTATCTAATCGACATGTTTCCAGATCTCCTGTATCTGAACGATCTATGTCTGGAACTCCAGTGTCTGGATCGCATATGCCTGAACGATCTATGTCTGGACGGCCAATGTCTGAACGGCCTATGTCTGAACGGCCAAGACCATCAGAGAAGCCCAGACACTCCTCTCGATCGAATGACAAGCCTTTGAACCCTCTTAATGCACATCCCTCCCGCCCCTCTAGACTGACACTTGGAATTGACAAAGGAATCAAAGCCAAAGACGTTTCCTTGTCATTTGCCAATAAACTTACAGACTTTCGACATGACTCTGCCGTTCGATCTCAAAAACAAAAAGACTTGCAAACCCTTCGCCATAAAGAATTCCCTCACCCGATTTCCGAGACTCGTGAGGACGTTGAACCAGATGAACACAGCACCATCGAAAAACATACAGAAATAGCTCTAACTAAAGTCTATATCGACGATGAAGCTCTTGATAAACAAATCGACGATTCCACAGTGTTTTCAATTGCTAAACTAATGTCGAAAGTCTGTCCTCCTCATTTCCAATTGCCTGATGAATGTGTAAACTGGGTTGTAATGGGCATTGTTTGTGCTAAAAGTGAGGTCAAGGAGAATCAACTCAAGAAAAAGTACATGATGTTTACATTGACCGACTTGAATGTAGAATTGACGGTTTGTTTACAAGGAGAAGCGTTTAGTAAATATTGGAAAATCCGTCAGGGGGATTTAATAGCTATTTTAAACCCTTCAATCTATGTTTCTAAAGGAGAAATTGGCAGTCAGTTCTGTCTTCGGGTCTCGGGTTGTTATAATGTGATTCTCGAGATCGGACAGGCTCGAGATCTAGGCTTTTGCTCGGCTACTACAGCCAAGGGACATAAATGCGGTCGTTGGATTAATGTTAAACGAGCAGCTTATTGTGATTTCCATCTTGAAGTCGGAATCAACCGTACGAGATCGTCTAGAATGGAATTCAGCTCGACGGCAGGAACAAGAATGCTTTCTCCAAAGAAACGAAGGAACAGGCAGCTACTTCCAGATCAGCCTGTTGTAGATAAACTATCTGGCACTGGAGGACGGTTGTTCATATCGGAAACTGGCCTGAACGGCCTTCACTCTGAATTCGATGATCCAAAAGACAACCAGAAACTGCTGTTAAAGAGAAAACGCAACATGGAAAAGGAGCTTCATATCCGGGAAAAACTGTCAGTACGGTCGGACGGGTTTCTTTTGAGGAAATTCGATTGTAAAGGACGATTGGAGCAGTCGGAAGCACAAATCATGGAAGAGTCTCCTTTGTTTACTCCTGAACAGATTCGTAAGATCGGCTTTGATCCAACAAGGAGAGTTCACGAGGAAAGACCAAAGGATTCCAGGGTGGGAAAAGGTGATATTAACAATATCAGTTTGTCTAGACCAAAGAGTTTAAGCAAAAAGTCTGATGATGAACTGGAGATCGTCATGTGAGCGAGATCGAAAGGAAGGCATATCCATAGCTATCAGCTGATGCGCCTGATGCGCCATGGGATCATTACCGCAAAACGATGCAGACTTTAATGTGTCTGCGAACGGTTGTGGATCATGACCCGAGCTACGGCCTCGGTAACCTATATCATGCATGTGGTTCATAGACTTGGGTGCAATTATTTCCTGTATCGAGGAAGCTATATTCACAAGATTAACATGCTGACCGGGTCGGTCTTGCTCGGACTTCATTGCATTGGGTTTAGGATTCAGTGTGGGCGTGGAAGTAAGAGGCTGATGGTCGAACGTTTCGCTTAAGTATCAGCAGGGAATTCTTATTATTTCGCCGATGGCTATTCGTCTTCCGCATTTACTATCGCATTGCTAACGGCCTGCTCATTCTTTATCTGCTCATTATTTATCTGCTCATATTTATCTGCTCATTATTTATCTGCATATCATGCATCTATCCATAGCATAGAGTACTCATCCACTTCACTCGCATAAACTATTATCGTATTATTAACATATATCTATTTCCTAAACTACAATAAACAAATTCCAGCCGTTGAAAGTTTGGACTGGAGAAAAAATCTTGACCTCTTTATCGCCTTGAACAATTATTATCCTACCATCGACACACCAACGAAGCTTTTCTACTTCATTTTCATCCACTTGAATCGTAGCAATTGGCTCATTAAGATCATTTCTAAGACCCTGGTAAAACACTTTAGGATTGTTAATATGACTGCCATTATTTTGGGCTTGAATCATAATATCCATGATTTCAGGGCCTTCAAGATGGTTGAATTGGACCAGAAACACTTCACTTGAAGAGGGAGGATTCGACTTTGGAGAAATAAGGAATCCTTTTTCCAATTGACTCACTGGAGTGAAGACAAGATAGGAATGAGGGCCTTGAAGTGAAATAGGCTTGTCAAGGTTTAAAGTGACTAGACCATGATAAATTTGATCCTTTTCAATGTTTTGCTGGGCCGCCATATAAAACCTTTTGGATCCCAATTTACGCATTTGTTCAGAATCACTATCGGCTACCAAAGCAGCATGAAAGGCCCAGGAAGTTACTACTAGAGACCGTAGAGATGTTACAGGGGTTTTGGAGGTTAGAAAGTAGGAACCTTTAGGGAATTGGACTTCAAAGTTGCTGAATGGCTGAGGAGTGCCTAGAAACAAGCGAGAAATGGCGTCGGGTACTCCGGAATGGCCAATAGAAGAAGACAAGGCATTTCCAGTGCCGGTAGGAATGGCTACGATGTTGAGACAAAGTGGTGAGATGGTGGGTTCTAAAGCATTAACGAATTCATGGATAGAAGTGTCTCCTGCAAGGAAAATTACTGTTGATGAGGACGAGAAGGATCGTGCATGATCGGTGATTGTAGCAGACGATGTAGTGGATACATAGACATGAGGAAGACCAAATAGTTTGAGTAGAGGAAGAAGGATGTTGAAATAGATTCCCGAAGATGTATGAGACCCCGAGAACGTCGAATCAATTACCGCCAGGTTCCTCAAATGCACGGGGAGATTGGCCAGTCGAGTATCGTCATCTTTTTTCTTGTAGTTTGTAGTCAATTGAGACTCTGCAACAGGATGATACGGTACTAGGAAGGCTAGGAGATGCTCTGGAAGTTGCTCCAAGTCATAATGTCGCGTCTTCAATACAGGACTTTCCGTTTCATTACTAAATGAATAAAGTGTGTATCCAGGGGAATTTATATCATTAGTGACCAATAAAGGGATCTTGTTATCTGTCGAATCCATGACAGCTGTTATCGCGATGAGCCTTGGCTTCTCTATTGAAATTCTCCTCTCAGATCAATACGACGCCACAATTGATAATCAAAACCGCGAGATGATCCAATTACACCGTCCAGATCGCTATCTGTAGCCAACAGAGTAAAGAGCTATAAAAAGTTTGTATATTATTGATTAAGGTTCTAAAGGCAGGAAAATGCAGTAAATTTCACAATTCGCAGCAGCTCTGATTCAACAGATCCTAACCCTGATTCGACATACCCTAGCCCTATGGCGATATGCCTAGCCCTGATAATACAACCCTAACCCAGTATGTTAGAAAGTCTAGTCTCCGAGTCTCGCAGACTCTCGCTGTCTGCAATGCAGTCTGCTTGTACTGTCTGCAGACCTACTAGTTTGAGCACTGGTGAGGAATATCAGTATGATGCAGAAAGACGATTCCGCTGAACTCACGTGACTATGGTCACATGATGATTGAATATTCAGTAGAACCTTCGATGCCCTAACCCCAACTATTGCCTCGCCAAAACATTTAGGATCTTTCATTTTAGATTCTAACTTGATACAAATTCATATATCCGTTGGTTCTCTATTGATTCCTTGTTGTTGTTGTAGCATTGTCGCCAGATCAACATTCGATCCACGCTTAAGACATCACAGACCTGTTGTAACAGACAGCAGTCACAAACCTGTTGAGAGGTTGTTATACAAGTCTATCACTTAGGACTTGTCGTACGTCGACTATCTGTTGATAAATCATCGGCATCTGCTGATAAATCGTCGACATCTGCTGATAAATCGTCAACATCTAGAATGTTATAATCATGTCTCTTAATGTTGCATCTAATCATTATGAATTCCTTGGAGTTCCTGTCAACGCAAACGAAACCGATATAAAAAAAGCCTATAGGAAGCTGGCGTTAAAGCTCCACCCCGACAAGAACAGAGATAATCCTGAACAAGGCGAACTATTCAAACATCTACAAACTGCATACGACACTCTAACCGACAAACAAAAGAGAACGGTATACGACAGCACGGAAATCCCCCAAACGAAACCGTTCCGTTACACACGACCTCCCCGGGCTGCTGCTTCTACATCATCTAATCCCAAACCAAAGCCCACACATCCTCGACCATCGGCAAAACCCCGGTACGAAGCAAGGTTTGATAACCCATTTTTCAGAACTTCATACAGGCAGTCTCAGAACCCTGGATTTACTTATAATCCATTCACCTGGGATGAATTTGGCCCTAATGTAAACGGATATCCTCGACGGCATTATGAATTCCGGGCCTCATCTCCTTCTAATTTCGATCACGACTATGATGACGACGATTACGCTACTTTCAGCTCTATTTACGAAAAGTTCACGGGCCGCCCTCGAACGAGCCCTCGGACAAGAAACTCTGAATTCAACAGATCTTTTCATCGCAGTGATCAAAATGTTCCCGAGGCTAGTGAACCTCGTGAAAATCCTTCTCCTCCTCGACCAGAGAAAAGTCCAAAGTTTCAAAGCACAAATAATGGCTGGAATCCATCTTCCAGTGCTTATTCGTATGTAAATCGACCTCCTACTAATCCTTCTGGGCCTTCAAATACTGAGCCAGATGTTGCAAACGCTACAAACACCACAAATGCCAGAGAAAAAGTCAAATTCGACCTTCATGACGGCGTAAAACCAGAGCCTCAACCGAAACCAAGTCGAAATTTCAATCAATATTTCACTGACGACGATGACGATATCGAGGAGATCCAAGTGCCGAGAAAGGCTGACGGTGAGCCTGCTTGGATGCGAGATTCAAATCCTGAGGTTCAGCCTGAGGTCCAGCCTGAGGCAGAGGTCCAGTCTGATGCTCAGCGTGAATCTTCAGCTACGCCGGACTTGGCAGGTGAAGCTCAAAAGTCGAATAGTCATTCACGGTTTGAAGCTGTTCCTGAAGGAGTACCGATAATCGATTTAACAGATGAGACCGTAGAACCAAGCGACCTCGATGAGGATATAGCGGCAGGAACTGACCAGCCGCTGGAAGATATCCCTAATTTGACGCCTGACGAAGAAGACGTCGATGGATCCAAGTCTCCAAAACGGCCTCTAGAAGAGAAAAATGACTCTTCAAGTAAACGACCAAAAGTGTCTGCCTATGAGGACCTTAATGGCTTCTATCGTGCTCCTCCTTTCAATGAGGAGAATTTTGACATGGAGGAAATCTTTGACACCATTCCTTCAGAAGCAGGAGGCATAGCGCCAAAGAAAAAAGACCGGAAAAGTAGATTAAGAAGGCCTGAAGGTTATGTAAAACTGGGCAAGACAAACCCTGGAACTACATTTTCAGCTGTCAATACAACGACTTATAAGACGTTTGACCCACAAAAGAATGGAAAGGAAGATGCAGGAGCCCCTCCGGCCAAACCCATCTATGATTTACACAACTCGGAAGCGATTCTAGGCCTACGGCCTCCTGCACCACCGAACTTCCCTCGAATCTGCGATTTTACTAGCGACGCAGATATCGCCAGCTTTGAAGGGGACATGACCAACTACATGGCTCAATGGAGCGTATATTCGAATACTATGTTAATGTATCACAACGAGCGGCAAAAAGCTGACCTCGATTACGGACTGCATCTTTTAGTCGACAGGACATTAATACGAAAGTATATCGGTGCGTTAAAGCAGGATGCTTTTGTTAAGGATGCATGGAAGGCTGCAGTGGAAGTACATCGTGCTGTGATTGAGAATTTCCTGTCTATTAAGATCTCTCTAGAGACAAAGGAGTCCAGTTGAAGAGATGAGATACAAGAAGCGGTGGAAGTCCATTTACTTGGCGGAGGAATTGCTTAGACAGCGACGGCGACGGCGACGGCTTCAAAGGCTCCCTCAGATCCTAGTATAACGAAGCTTTGTGTATCGCTGATGACACAATTATAACATTGGTCATCATGCCTTTTATCTGCTCTGATACAGTTAAAGTCCTGTGCAAGATGAGAGACTCAGGTCCATGGACCAGCTGTATGATCAGAGCTCTTTTTCCGAGAATAATGCGACTTAGGCCAGCACTATCTGTTCACTCCCATCCTGTCTCCATGAGACTCCATCCTCTCTGTCTCCATGAGACTCCATCCTCTCTGTCTCCACATCTCTCAAGATCTACAATTCTAACGTACAGCGATGCAATCATCACGGCGAGCTACGCCAATCGTATCCCATGCTCTATTCTAATGTATCAATATATTATTATATTATTATATTCTTGTAATTATTCGTAGATTATTCTCAGATTATTCGTAATTATTCGTAGATCATCCCTTAAAACGTGGTTTAGGTACGCGCTGTTACCCTACTATAACCCCGATGAAAAAGGTCCTCGAAATTATCACGAATTTCGGGACACGGATTCAAACGCGATATTCGCTTTGTTATTCTTTATTGCATCGCATTGATAGCTGGATAGAAGCTGTAATTGTAATGGATCTCCTCAGTAAAAGAGCCGTGCTGATAATCGGCATCATTTTTCACCTGGCGTATCTGATGTCCATTTTCGACATTTATTTCGTCAGCCCGTTGGTCTCGGGTATGAAGCTACATCTGAGTACCGAGACTCCTCCAGCAAAGCGATTGTTCTTAATAGTTGGTGAGTATGGTTATGTTGATTTGATTCAATTGCGTTCGACTGGGTCCGATTGGATTTCAATTGATCGATTTGATCGTCGATTCTTTGACTGAGATCTGTCAGGAGTGATCTAGTGTGCACCCGCGTTAGCCCTCTCTTTGAATTTGAATTTGCCTGAAATTTGTCGTATTTACCGGTATTTGTCGTCTCTGTCGGCATTGTAAATCTGCGGCGTTGCCTCCACTGCCAGCGTTGCCATCTCTGCTGGCGTTGTAATCTCCGCTCCTGCATTGGCATCTCCGCTGGCATTGTTATCTCTCCGGCATTGGTATCTCTCCGGCATTGTTACCTCTTTTCCTCTCTCTTTCTTCCGCCGTGGCCCGGCTTTCCGGGTCTGCTCTAGCGCCTGCTCTGCTCTGCTCTGCTCTCATTACTCCGTTCTCTCTAACTAGGCGACGGACTCCGCGCGGACAAATGCTTTGACAACATCACACACCCTTCCACCGGCGAGACCAATTACCTGGCGCCGTTCCTGCGAAAAATCGTGCTCGATGAAGGCACATTTGGCGTATCACATACTCGAGTGCCGACGGAGTCACGACCCGGTCACGTGGCCCTGATCGCAGGATTCTACGAGGATGTGAGCGCAGTAACAAAAGGCTGGAAAGAAAACCCGGTCAATTTCGATTCGGTCTTCAACCAATCGCTGCATACGTACTCGTATGGATCACCGGACATTCTACCCATGTTCTCGCAAGGCGCCTCGGATCCCGGCAGAGTAGATGCAGTCATGTATGGCCATGACTACGAGGACTTCTCCAAAGGGTCAATTGAACTAGACGCGTTTGTTTTTGACCATGTCAACGCGTTATTTAACCAGGCTAAAGCTAATGAAACATTGAATAAAGAATTGCATCGAGAGAATATCGTGTTCTTTCTTCATCTGCTTGGAATCGATACTGCCGGGCATTCCTACCGCCCGTACTCCGGGGAATACTATGACAATATCAAGTTCATTGATAGAGAGATCGAGAAGCTGACCAAAATGATTGAGAACTTCTATGACGACGGAAAAACCGCATGGGTATTCACAGCGGATCATGGAATGAGCGATTGGGGCAGTCACGGCGACGGACACCCGGACAACACTCGTACTCCGTTAATAGCGTGGGGAGCCGGTGTACAAAAACCCGAGCATACCCGCGGTGATCATGATGAATTCTCCAAGCCCTGGAATTTGGATGTTAAGCGTAATGACGTTAACCAAGCGGATATAGCTCCTCTAATGTCGTATCTCGTAGGGCTCCACTACCCAGCGAATTCCGTAGGAGAAATCCCTCTCGCTTATATCGATGCTCCACTTAAAGACAAAAGTATTTCCTTAAGAGCAAATGCTTTAGAGATCATAGAACAGTACCTTGTCAAAGAGCATAATGTTCGGACAAACCACTGGATTTTCAAATCCTTCAGTGCTCTATCAGTCTCTGGCAAGACAATCCCGGAACGCCTGGCATCTATAGATGGACATATCGATGCTGGGCAATACGAAACTTCGATACAAGAGTGTGAAGAGCTCATGAAGCTGAGTTTGCAAGGGTTAAAGTACTATCAGACCTATAATTGGTTGTTTCTAAGATCATTAGTTACAACTGGATTTGTTGGTTGGATTTTCTATGCTTCAACGTCATTTTTTCACATCTTTATAGTGCAAACAAAGGCGCAATCTTCTTCTATTCCTCGTTTTTTTGGCCTAGTAATTCTCTCGGCTCTATTTGTACTCTTTTACTCTCAAAATTCTCCTTTTAACTATTATCTTTATGCTATTTTCCCTGTTCTTTTTTGGACAATCATCTTTGAAAACCTCTCGACGCTTCAACAAGGAGTGAAGTTGCTAATTGAAAGACTTCCTTCTAAAAACCCTAATTCTGCAGCCTTATCCATCCTCATCTTTGGCTTCTTCTTGTTAGAAGCCATTGTCTATGGATATTTCCATCGGGAAATGTTCTCCTTTTGCTTTGGAATGGCGTCCATGTGGCCTTGGATCCATAATTCCAAAATCGCCTGGGCTCATTATAAACTGGCTTTAAGCTGGGCAGTTTTATGCTGTATAACCGGCTCCTTCACCCTGCTGCCTGCAATCAAACAAGAGAGTGTTGACCAGATCACGGTAGCTGGAGGTCTCATGGTTGCAGCGGGTCTATATGTCATTTCCGACCTTAATTCCTCCATCAAACTGTCCCGTGCTGCCCTTGCTTCAATCGGCATTCAGATCGGATTGGTAGTATTATCTGTAATAGTAACCCGATCCTCTGCTCTATCTCTTCAAGCCCGCCAAGGACTTCCTCTTGGAAATCAAGTCGTGGGTTGGTTTGCCTTGATTCTATCATTAATAGCTCCTGTTTACTCCTATGCTCAAGTGTCTGACTACAGATTCCGCCTTTTGACGCTTTTCCTGGCATTTAGTCCCACATTTATCATCCTCACCATCTCCTACGAAGGGCTTTTTTACGTAGCCTTCTTTGCACTTCTCATGACATGGATCGAGTTTGAATCTCTATTCTACGCTTCTACAGGCAAGTTGAGCCTTGGAGAGTTCCGCTTGTCTCTGTTCTTCTTCTTCCTATGTCAGATTGGCTTTTTTGGCACGGGAAACATCGCCTCCATCTCCTCCTTCTCCCTTGACTCTGTCTATCGGCTGATTCCCGTGTTTAACCCGTTTTCAATGTCCGCACTGTTACTGTTCAAGATCTTGGTGCCCTTTGCCATTCTGTCTGTATCTTTAGGAATTCTCAATCTACGCCTTGGAGTTCCTGCTTCGGCACTCTTTTTCATGGGCCTGTCCATCTCCGACATCCTGACACTCAATTTCTTTTATCTAGTCGTCGATGAAGGAAGCTGGCTCGATATCGGCACAAGTATAAGCCATTACTGTATCGCCAGCATGCTATGTTTGTTTATCATTGTTCTGGAGAGTTTAAGCGGCGTTCTAGTAGCCGGTGCAACTCTTCCTGAGCAAGAAAAGGTGGAAACCGACAAGACTAAGTAGACGGCATTTGAATGTTGCACACATGTTATACATAATCTAATATACTCAACTAGTTTGATCATCTTTATGCCTCTTGGCATCGTTTTGACCGCCGCTAGAATCCAGCTGCCTCTTGCCTTGCAATTGTTGAGGGGTTCTTTTCACTGGCCGGTTGACCTGCGGACGCTGAATGCCTCCACGGCCTCCACGGCCTCCTCTTGTAGGAAGTCTAGACCCTGCTGCTGCTGCTGTTGCGGGTGCAGCCGGGGCCCGAGGAGCTGCGCCTTGAGCTGTACTCTGAACTATACTCTTGACCTGCTCAAGAGAGCTTTTGATTTGAGGGTGAGCCCGGACGGCAGGTTTAGCTACTGCCGTTCTTGCTGCTAGGCCGGTCTTGACTAATGGTCGACCGGGAAGTGGTTTGCCAGTTTGTAAGGCATGTGGACCTTGTGGAACTGCATGAGTGACAGCCTGAGGGGCTTGAGCTATAGGTGCGACGGTGCGAGCCGGTACATTCTGTTCTTGCTGTGCTGCCAGTGCAATCTGCGCTGCTGGTGCCGCCGGTGTCGCCGGTCTTGCCGGTGTTGTCACTGCTAATGTTGCCACTGTCGGTGTTGTCACTGCCGGTGTTGACGCTGCGGGTGTTGTCACTGTCGGTGTCGCCTGTGCTGCCGGTGCCACGGGTACTGGGGCTCCAGCAGCCTTAAGCTGCTCCAGCTCACTCATAATCGCATCTTTATCCTTCATCGCTTTATCCGCTTTAGACTGAAGCAGCTTTGTTCTAAAACTGCTCTCTCGCTCGAAATTCGCCAGCTTCTTCTTAAACTCCTCCTCCTGTTTCGCCAGCGCCTCGGTACGGTCGGCTTGCAGCTTCTCTCTCAGTTTGCGCAGAGTATCGAGCTCAGAATCTCCAGCGACTTGGTTAGAAGCTGCCGCAATCTTATCGGCATAACTCTTTTCCAGCTCAGCCTCCTTGTTTTTGAACTCGGCTTCCAACTGCTCCATCTTCTTCTTGACTTCTTGTTGCGCTTTATTTGACGCGGTGTTGTTGAGCTCAGCTAGCCTCTGCTCCAGAAGAGCCTTTTCCTTGGTCAATACAAGGACTGTTTCATCCAATGAGCCCTGTTCTATTGTCTTGTGGGCTTCTGTCATAGCAGTAAGATCGAGCTCGCGGTCGCTGAGACGGTTGATCTCGTTTTCAAGCGAGTCAATACGTAGGTCCTTTTCCGCTCGTAGTTCTTCCAATTGCTTATCTCTTTGAGCAATGAGGTTTTGGATCTGGCTGGCTGCCGAAACATTTTCTGCTCTAAGTTCTTCGATCTGCTTCTTCTTATCCGCCTCCTGCTCGTTCAACCGCTTCGTGAGCTCTTCAACAGCGTGTTTACTGTGTTCTAGTTCAGATGTTAACGCCGTCAATCTGGCGGAATCGGCTTGAGCAGCCGGTGCAGCAGATTTGAGATCAACAGCCTGTTTCAGAGCAGCTGCAAGCTCCGTGTTTGCTCCATTCAACTGCTCTCTTAACGCAGTGACTTCTGCCCGCCGTTTCGACAGCTTTTCAATCGACTCGTTCTTGAGCTTGTCGAACCGTTGTTGAAGTGCTGCCATTTGGGCTTGGGACGTGGCCAGTTCCTGAGAAGACCCTTGTATCGACGCCGTAAGTGAAGCAAGTTGCTCAGACAGTTTAGCCTTTTCATCGCTCAGCGTTTGAGCGGTATTCTTAAGCATTTGAAGCTCTGCAGGGTCGATTCGCTAGTTAGAAGAGATTAAATAAAGAGTAGCTTACCTCGTATTTCTGAATGATATTCTGAGCACGATCCTGCCAAACACGGCTGTCTTGTTGTGCCAGTTTGATCTGCTCGTCTTTGACCTCACTTTCCGCTGTCAAGATTCGCAGTTTTTCTATGTTAGCAAAACACTGGCGCGCATAGTGTGGCACTTACCTTGTAACGGCTCTAACGTGGCTTTCAACGTTGCAGCCTCCTCTTCCAACTCCTTAACCTTATTGGAATAGAACTCGGACTGGCTTCTCAATGTGGTATTGCTCTCTCTTAGAATATTCAGATCGTTGAGCTGTTCAAGCACCTTGCGATGCTCCTCATCACTCTTGACATTACTCTCCTTTCCTCGTAGCTTCTCCAGCTCCACCTTTGTCGAGTCAAGTGTCTCCAGAGTGTAGTCCAAGCGCTTCTTGACGCGCCGCATCTCCTGCTCCAGCAGCTCGTTGTTCGCCTCGGCAATGTCCTTCTCGTGTTTGAGATATCCTAACGATTCCCAAGAGTCCGTTGACTCGGTAGACTCATTTGCCGGCCTCTTGGTGATATTCTCCAATTGCTCGAGATACACCTTGTTCTGCGCAGCCAAATCCGCGCATCTAGCTTTGAGCTGTGCTACGTCGAGCTCGTACTGGTCTTTCTGTGAATCCCAGCTTGTTTGCGAATCTGCCAAAATCTTTTGTGCTTGCTCCGCAGACGTTTGCAGGGCTTGGATCGACTCTTTAAGAGCAGAATGTTCTGTCCGTAGGAGCTGCAACGCTTTAGCAGCTTCCGCGTGGTTGACGAGTTCTTTTTCATAGTTTTGTTGAGCATCGCGTGTAAAAGCGGCCTGGCGGTCAAGATCGCTTTGGAAATGCTTCTGCGCCTCCTTCAACGTGTCCTCACTGGAAGAAAGTGAACGGATTTGGTCGTGCAGTTTAGCCGACTCTGCCGCTGTCGCTTCCATCTTCTCCGCCAGCTCCTGCTGGGTGCTTTTAAGCAAATCTTTGTTGACCGAAAGCTCGGCAGTAAGGGTCTCAATGTCCGTTTGTCGTTTGGCGATTTCTCCGTCCATCGACTCCTTGTACTCGTCCAAAGTCGACGTCATACTATTAAGACTCTGCTCCGCCGATGAGGCCAGTGCTTTGAACTGCTCTTGATGTTCTTTCGAAAGCGCAAGTTCCGCACGAGTATCGGAGAGACTCTTTGTTAAAGTGGCAACCTCCGCTGTAAGTCGTGCTTCCTCAGACTGCACTTCCTGCTGTGTGCGACTCTGCTGAAGGCGTTCCAACTGCAGTTTGCTAGCTTTGAGTTCTTCTGTCAGTCCCTCGTATTGCTTCTCCAGACTGCTATGAGTGGCAGTCAAGGCTACGAGGCTATCACGGCTAGTGGAAAGATCACTAGACAGTTTGTCGATGCGGCCGTAGAACTCCGTCGACTCTACTTCACGCAGCATCGAGATCCTTCTGGCTTCCGCCGTCTCCAGGTCCAGCTTTTCCCTTAAAGAAGTCACTGAACCTTCTAAAGAAGCCACCTGAGCTACTAGACTCTGCCGAGATTGAGACTCATTTGCTTCACGTTGAGCCTCCAAAGACTGCAAGTTCTGAAGAAGTCCATTGAGGCGGCCCTTTTCTTGAAGCAGCTCCGTGTTTTCGGTCTTGATCCGCTCTTCAATCGACTTCCACACGGTTTTTTCTGCCGATAGATTATTCACGTCATTCAAGGTACTCTCCGCCTTTGAACTGGCAGCTACGAGCTGACTTGACACCTGCCGCAGCCGCTCCTCTTGCTTTGCTACGTTCTCCTGCATAGCTGAAGAGCGCTTCTTGAGCTCGTCGTTCTCAGTCTTGACCAGATCAAAGTTTTTGGTCAAATTGTTGAACCGCTCCGTTGCAAGCTCTAGCTGGCTGTGAGATTTCGACAGTTGAATTTTGAGCTCTGTCTGCTGCGCGGATAACCCGCTGATCTGATCATTTAGCGTCTTGATAGTAATCGCCGTCTCTGCTTTGGCCGCTTCTGACTGCGCCAGAGCATTTCTCAAGTCGGTGTCATCATGCTGGATCACCGGCGGCTCCTCCTTGTTGGCGAGAATCCGCCGGAACATATCCCGCTCCTTTTGCAGCGCTTGACTCTTAGTCTCGATGCTCTTGAGCTCACTCTGCAGGCTTAGGATGGCCTCTTTGGCCTCAGCTACAGCTACGGACTCTAGCTGCTCAAGATTCTTCCGATCCTGCTTCTCTTTCTCTTCCATCTGCTGGCCCAATTGCCTGGCCACTTGAATGAGCTCTTGGTTCTTTCGCTGTAGCTCGATCGTGTTGCGGAACAGCACGAGCCGGTCCGAGATCAGGCGCCCGGTATCGGTATCATCTTCAGCGCCGTCTTGTTCTGGTTGCTGAGCCAATAACCGCTGCAGCGACTCGTGCTCTTTAGGACTCAATTGAACTTGCGCAGACTCCGACAGCAGCTGATTCTGGATCAACAACTGCTGGACCTGTCTCGCCAGATCGCTGCTTTGAACTTCGAGGATTTTAGCATCTCGCGTCTTGTCCTGAGCGTTGATTTGAGCTGTTTTCAGGCTATTTCTGAGCTCCTCGACCTCGTTATTGCTTGTTTCCAGTTCCACGCTCAACTCCGTGAGCTCGATTTCAAGTCGCTCATTCTCCGAGCGTTCGGCCAACAGCGTCGGAGCATTGGCCTCCATTTCCGCAAGAATGCCGTCGATCTGGTCTCTTAACGCTTCGTTTTTCTGCTTCTCCCGTTGAAGACGCGTTTTGGTATCTTGAAAATCGGAGTACAGTTGAACTAGGGAACCGCCAGACTTTTGGATCTCGGCGATAATTTGTGCTGACGGTGAGAACACGGCAAGCCCTGGAGTCCGGGGTCCGGGGGTTCGAGGTCCGGAGAGTGCACCGTGCACGGGAGTTCGGGGTACAGAGCCTGGTGCCGCCTCATGAACATCTTTTAATTCAGCTTCCAACGATTGCAGCTGTCGTTCAAGCCGTTGAGCCCGCTCCTTGTCCCGCTGAGACTCCTGGCGCAAATTAACTAGCTCCGTGCGATCCCTATTTCGCTCGCGCTCGACCATCCCCTCCAATTCCTCCACCCTCTTCTTTGAATCCACCGCCGACTTCTCCCATAGCTGGCAAAGCCGTTTCTGCGACGCGATCTCCACTCCGAAATCCTGCTCGGCAACAGCGTATTTATCCTTGACACTTTTGATTTGAACGAGCGCCGAGTCATAATCTTTTGAAAGATCCGAAAACCGGTCTTTCAACGCTTCATGGGTTTTATCCAGACTGCTTTTTGAGCTGCGAAGGCTTTCAAGCTCCAACTCATTTGCTGATATTTGCTCGATCTTTTCTCCCCGAAACTTCTCATACTGTCCCGTCTTTTCTTTAAGCTCCGTCTCTAAAAATTCGCAATTGGCCTTGAGAACATCGATCTGCTGCTGAAGAACGCGCTTACTCATGTTGGCGTTGATCTCATCGCCTCGGGCCTGTTGGTATTTCGTCTCAAGATCAGCTATTCGAGCATAGTTGTCCGAGTTCTTTTGCCTTGTTTCATTTAGATCGCGGCGTAGCTCGGCAAATTCGGAATTCCGCCTGTCCAGGGCTTCGACGGTTTGCATTTTCTCCGTTACAATGGCGTTTATTCGTGATTGCAGCCCGTGTGCAGTTTCACCGATATTCTCGGCGTTCTGCATCTGTTGGTGGATGCGCTTTTCCAGGGCAGATTTCTGGGTTTCGAGGTCCAAATTACGACTACGAAGTTCCTGACAGTCGGCAATCGAGTCACCGAGTGTCTTTTTAATGGCATTTACTTGTTTCTGTGTCGAATGTTCCAAGTGTTCTAGTTAGCATATAGAGCATTAACAAATTGACTTACCGTAGGAGACATCGGCAAGCAGTTTCTGGCTTTTGAGTGCCTCGTATTCGTTGGCGTGAGCAGCAATGGAGTCTACGAGTTGTCGAGGGAGGTTTGACACCAGTGTGACGTTGACGTCGAGGAATGAAGCTACAAATGAAGTTTGCCCTTGGCTTTGAGGTTGAACGGGCTGAAGAGGTTGTCGGGTGGGTGCACCAGCTGGGGTAGAAGCAGCAGCTGGGATAGGAGCAGCAGCTGGGATAGGAGCAGCAGCTGGGATAGGAGCAGCAGCTGGGATAGGAGCAGCGGCTGGCACTGCAAGGACTGGCTCTACTGGCTCTACTGGCTGTGCTATAGGCGCAGTTTGTACTGGCTGTACCACAACCGCAGGTTGTAAGGACTCCGTCGGTTGTACAGGAGCAATCGCTACAGGCGCAGACTGTACTGGCTGTGCTACTGCTAATTGTACAGACTCTGCTGAAGCAATCGCTACAGGCTGTACAAGCTGCTCTACAGGTGCAGCAGGTTCCTGGTTCAAACTTCCAACTTCATGCTCTGGTAGTTCTGGTAACTGTTCTAGAGGTTCAAGGTGATTAGGCCAGGGAATTCCAGCTGAAAACTCCAATGGCGTTGACTCAAACGCTAATCCCGGCACTGATTCCAACGGCTCCAGCACTTGAGCTTGTGATTGATGAGTCTCAATCATATGGTCTTCTAATTGCACATCATGTTGAGTGAAAGTGTCCGGAAGAGGGTTGATGAAATCGTCAAATGACGCCTCATTTATACCGACGGCTCCAGCCGTTTCTACTGTGGCGCAACTCAGTTCATCGGCAATCTCTTTAGTTTCCTCCGGTTTGGAGTCTGACTCGCCAGGGAGCCGATTTGAGTGTTGATCATCCATCTGAATTCGCTAACAGCACGACATCAACGTTGTTTCAGAAGATTAGACAACAATAATCTGCAATATACAATAATCAACAGTCTGCAAATCAAGAACAATCAGCAATAATCAATAATTGCATACAATAATGCCAATTCAGTGAACTTCACTTGAAGACTGTCTATTGAGTGGCCGGTAGAAATGGCTGATTTGGAGGGGTTTGGAGGTAGGGTAACTAAGTGGTGGGAAAAGGAAAACGGAGACGGAGAACGGGAAAAAGTCGACGTGAAAAAGCTGACGGGATTCAATCTCTAAAGTTCACCGATAACATCGGTAGGAATTGTTACTGATTCTAGGGATATTATCATGATATCATAATATCAAGTGTTACGTCGATGAAATGAACAAATAAGTCTTAATAAGAAACCAGTTATTGATTTATGTACAATATAAACGTTGTTTGCCAGGGAAATATCGGCGATATCGTCAGGACGATTCGACCGCGTTGAGGACCTGACGAGCTGCTACAAATATGCTACAGCACGACCTTATGATAACTAATGGACCTTATGATAACTACATTATTTAATTGTAAGATCCTACCACTTGTATAATCATAAGCCATCTCGATAATCACGGACAATAACTACAATTAATTGACGTATGGTGTAGAACCAACCTGCCGATATGTAGGGGTTTGCCGATATATAGGGGTTGCCGATATATAGGGGTTGCCGATATATAGGGGTTGCCGATATTACGGATAATAAATAAATAAATTATATCACAGGAACCAACTTTGGCTGTACTTTGCGATAATTGTTGACCAGTTTTTTGTCGATTTTCAAAAAATTAATCCTCTGAATTATTAAAGCATTGGAAAAAGGCTTTTGATCCAAAGCGTCCTCGTTTTGGGTAAATTGTAGAAGAATATTGGACATTTGAACGACTTTTGAGTAATATCCAAGACGATTAGCAGCCTCAATTAGATCACAAAGACTCGATAACAGCCCAACATTTGATTTCGAGTACAGATTTAAAGATGCAAACAATTTCTGCAGCTCAAGGGCTTTATAATTTTTGGTGTCGATTATATTGAGGATGGAAAAGAAGAGACGTTGATTTGGAGGCATATCTTCAGCTTTCTGGGCGATTTTGGCAGCCATTTCATAATTGCCTAAAGAAATACAAGCTTTCCAGAACGGAAATGCTGCAATTGTGTCCTTGCTTCCTATATAATCCAGTAATAGGTCGCCTTTATCAAATGCCAGTAATCCCATTGCCAACCGTTGTATAGATTCATCTGATAAATAACCCTTGTCCAAAGCAGGAATCCAAGTCGAGTCAAAACAATCTACAAGTAACTCTCGAGCTTTGTCTGGTTTGGCACATTTCCAGTATTTATTTGCAATCTGCAATCTCAAGCTCAGTTTGTCCTCTACACTTAGTCGTAATAAGAGTCCTCCACCAGATAGAACTCGAAATATATGATCTAGATCGGTTAAATGCCTGTTTTTAAGAATGGCACTGGCACTATGCCTAGTTAGTCGTCCATGATAGTATAACTGGTCAAAATAACTGATTAGTTCTTTGTTGTTTGTACTTTGGCTTATCATTTGTACAGCTTTAGCCGGTCGTAAGTCTGCTATCGACTTTTCCGGTGCTGTTTGCTGTGAAGAAGGAAATTGCTGTATATTCTCTAGACCATTGAATAAGCCTTCGAAATGCTGATGAACTGGAAAATCACTAGATTGCTTCTTCAACTCTCCTTGTAAATAACCTTGAAGAACTTTAACCAGATTTCCTTCTTCAGTTTTGGTTAAAGGAGCAGGAGCATCAAACGTTTGAGCTAATCGTTGTAGACCTATTTCCCAAGAAGAACTCTTTCCTGGTGGAGGTTTCGCGGGTTTTCCCGCGGTTACAGGCTTTGGCTTTGCCTTGAGCCCTTTGAACAGCTCGCTCAGAGCTTTCCTGGATATTGACGATAGTTTCATTTGAGGTAAGTTGAGCTCAACTGTAGTAGTTGAAGTTGTATAAATATTGATATCACGTGATATTGCTCACGTGACTCGATGTTTCTCACGTGACGGCGATCCGAAATTCATGGGCACAATGCATTATCTCTCTACTTGGTTGTACAATCCGTAACATTGGCTCTTCCTTAGCTTCTTCTCCTATTAATGGACTCCAGCTCGTTCCATGAGTCCACGGACCCCCGGTCAAACGGGTTCAAGGCTCGGCAGTTGCAAGCTAGAGAATCCCTTGTCTCCAGTACCAGCAGTCATGCAGGTTTCAGCAGCCATTCGTCCACGCATTCAGGCCTTGGTTATGCCTATTATCCTAGTGCAGTACTGTCCAATACAAGAGGTTCCAATATGGTCGAATATATGTCACCTTTCCACCTAAACAAAGAGTTCAAAGCAAGATCTCCTTCTCCAACTGGCTCGCTTGATTTCGACCATTTGGACGGCACTAGAACTCAAAAGTTCGGACGATATCTTGAAATGGATCAAGTAAGATCGGGTGCTTATATCGATAGCCTTGTGGAGAATGGTTTGACGAGATTACGGGATACAAATGCTTTGTTATCTCAAAGGTTAACTGATCCGGCAGAGATTCTATATCTAAGGGTCTATATAACTGCTATTGGCAAATGGTTGGACATTTTATCTTCTCAACCGACGATATTCTCGAGAATAATACCTTGGATCTCCTTAGGAGAGCCTGTATTGTTGAATCTGATCCTAGCATTAGGGGCATTAATGGTTACAAGGGGTGCTAGTACAGGCACTAGTCCAAGCACCACAGGCTCCAGTACAGGAAGCCAAGCTCTTTATTATTACAATCAAGGGATTTCCAAATTATCACAATTGTTTAATAATGCCCACAACCGGCCGGACCAGGAAATATGTCTATTTGGATGTGTTTTAGCCCAAGTATTTGAAATATGCTATGACCCTCTGGAATCAAAAATTGTACATAGTAGGTTTACTGCTAGTGTTCGGGATCAGATATCGGGACGGTCGAGAGTACCGAAATTGCAATTGGATTCGGATTTTTATAGTTCGGGCATAAGAGTGAATTTTGTTTATGATTTGTTACAGGGATTGGTTATGGAGAGGCATCCGATATGGTTGCCTGAGGAGTAAGTATAAAGTATGGTAGCATGCGTAATGCGAGCATACTGTTGTTAAATACCTTCTGTGCTGCTGTGATGCTGTGCTGTGCTGTACTGCTGTGCTGCTGTGCTGCACTGTTGTACTGCTGTACCTGTCGTACTGTGATTTTTTTCTAACAAGATGGGCAAGCATAACCGAACGATTGGCAGGACCTCCAGGACCTTCAGTCATGTGGTGGTTCCAACGGATCCTATACCTGCTCGCATTGATGCATTCATTCAATGTAACCCCGCATGTGGTCAGCTTCGAGGAGAACATGGCCAAGACAAGAGTACAACAATGGAGTCTTCTACACGATGCTGTTCACGAATGGGAACGAAATAAACCCGAGTCAATGAAGCCCTATGCGTATCTACCAAGTTATAATGTCGCCGGGTCGAATTTTCCCAAGATTCTCATGATTGATAGCCGAACAACAGTGGCTAAACTATCGTTCCATGCAGCAGCAATGATTGCAATCACTGCGAGACCTTCGAAACAGCCGTTATCAGCAAGCCTAGTAGCTCCAGATGGACTGTTAGTTCACGGTCATCAGATATTAGGAGTGCTGAAATATTGTGAAGATCAGGCAGTGTGGTCGAATTTCTACTGGGTTTACCGACTTGCATGTTGTTATATCAACGATCCAAACGAACGACAAGAAGCCACTCAAATGATTCAACGGTATTTCAGTGCTACTGGCATCGATCAGGAAAGTCATAATCGCTATATAGCAAAGTACTGGGATCTTTCCGATCATATGGTGTGACCAAATATTGGCCGTATGGCTGATTCACGAGTTCAATAGCTACCGACAGCTCAGCTGTACACGACAGCTCAGTTGATCACATTTCACATTTCATGACACCGAGTCTTCAAGAGCATTTAAGGCCTGTAATATCGAGGCTTGAATCGATATAATACGAATAATTTCCATGATTTATCGGCCAACAGAATCTTACCTATATATTGACTCCTATTGCAGGCTCTGCAAACCATACCGAGCTCTACAAATCATACCGAGTTCTACAAACCATACCGAGTTCTGTACATCAGATGCTTGACGATGAATCTTCATCCAAAGCTGTAACTTGTATTCCAACGCATGACAAGCATTAATATTATTTCTGGTCACTTTCGTCCTTAATTTCAATCGTAGTTTGTATCGAGATATCAGCGTGAAGTTATGTACGGTCCCTCGAGATTAAAGAGTGCAATATCCTTCACCGACTGCCGATATATTCTAATTCCACTGCTTTGACATTCGTCTGCATATCGTAGCATTAAAGATACATTTACAACGCTGTACCCCTCTCAAACGAATCACGGATCTCCTTTGTATATTTATCATAATGCCTTGATAATTTCTGGTTGAACTGCTTGTTTTTCTCGTTGACTAGTTAGTAGTTTTAGTTGTAAACATGATGAAATACTCACCATAAGTGACATGGCCTTCGGGGTTCTGTTTCGCTCTCTTTTTCATGCGTTTATCATCACTTTTCTTGAGGTTATTAACCAGCCTGTCGATTGCTTCAGGTGGAGGCTTATTGCTGAATTCCCAAGATCCGTCGTCAGTCTTGTTTGATTTCTGTAGATTATACGATTCAACATCAGGCTTGATATCTTTGATTTCTTTAATATAAACGCGCTCTGCAGCGGTGTTGTAATCGGCAAACTGCGCCGTTTCTACGGCCTCTTTGCGTTCAGAAGTCCGTTCATCCCATTTCTCAGACTCCTCCACCGTCCAGTCCCAAGCTCTTCTCCTTTCAAAGTCCACGCCGGTTTCTTTGGCATCGAGCTTGGCCAGTTCAACCTCAGCTTGTTGTCGTTGTTTCTCCTTCAATGCCACCGTCCGGTGGTTGATTTTACTCCGTTTGAACTCTCCGTACACTTCTTTTCGGTTCTCTTCAACCGATTCATTCTTGTTAGATATATTCAAGGCGTTGTTGAGTCTAGCATTCTGTTCAAATCCTCTTACCTTTCTTAATCGAAGATTCCGAAGTCGTTCCTTCCGGCTGTCAACCGTCTGCTTTTCTGTATCTTCATGCTCTGGTTCTGGTTGCCGTTCAAGCTCTGATTCAGGATCTCGCTGCGGCTCTTGAATTGCCTCTGATCCTCTCTTTGCCCGTTTCCTGGTGGTCTTTACTTTGCTCCTTTTGTCGCCGTTCTCCTCATGATCCGACATCTCACTGAAATGTCTTGCTAACAAGTTCAGTTGTGGATATAAATCTGAAGGTACAAATTGCACTGTTCTGTAATAAATATAAATATAATAAGCGTTGGGAGTTAATTTTACAACTGTAAAAGAACGCTGGGATTAATGAGAGTTACAACGGTGAAATGTTACTACTGTTCTAATAGTGGGAGTCGGGAGTAATGAACGGCTTAAACATTCAAGATCTCAGCATCCAGTCAACATGTCTAATATTGAGGATTTGTTAAAGGTAATTCCATTAGATTTTTATTTTATTCTAACTAGCAATTCCGTCCGGAGACTGAAAAAAGGCCTTTTAGTGGACCTTCCGATCGTCCACTGAAGCAATTAAAGACAGATGTGAAAAATGGGGATGGACGTGAACGGGAAGGAGATGGAGATGAACGAGAACGAGGACTAGATGATCGAATGGTTGCAGACGTTTTGCTCGAGGATGAGGATTTCTATTCTGGAGGACTTTCCACTGAACAAGAACAAATCCTCGATGTTATCCAAGATTCTAGAGAAGAGGTTGTACAACCAGAGAAATACGACCTGACGTTTCTTAAACGAATTCTACTAAAGTTCGAGAGAGCTATCAATACAAATGCAGAATTGCGCATCAAATACGCTTCGGACCCAAGTAAATTCATGGCTTCTGAAATCGATTTGGACAATGCAATTAAATCATTATCTTTAATAACAAATACTACATTATATCCCGAGTTTATCGACTCTGGCAGCGTTGATTCTCTTGTTTCTCTTCTATCGCATGAAAATACCGATATAATCGTCGAGGTGATTAAAATCCTTGGAGAACTCATCGATGAAGATGTAGTCAGTGATAGTGACGACGTCAAGGCTCTAGTCGACCGATATTTATCGTTAAAAGTGCATGATTTGCTCGTGGAGTTTTTGAAAACGAACCAAGCCGACTCTGAAATCGTCTCTTCAATTGTCACCTTGATAGACCATTTAATCCCTTTCAATGCTGATAAGCTGTTGCAAACGGACCTGGTCAAATGGCTGTTAGAACAAATCCAACAGTTCATAGACTCTTCTGCCTTGTCTGACATTCAAAATACCAGTGCGGAATTATTGGCTTCTTTACTAATAGCATCTCCAGGTCAAGCTTCTGTAATTACTCGTATTCCAGGAGCTATGGACATTCTTCTTCAATCCGTGGCCAAATACCGGGCACAAAACCCTAGTAAAACCGACAATGAGGATGATTACGCTGACAATTTGTTTGACAGCTTAACAACAATTGTAAGGCATTCTGCTTGTAAACAACAATTTCTCGACAATGAAGGAGTCGAACTTATGGTCATTCTATTAAGTTCAAAATGGTCTAGATCAAAGGCTTTAAGCGTATTAGAAGACTGCATGAAAGGATCATCAGACCTAGGGCAAATGGCTGAAAGAATTATTGAATCCGGCGGTTTGAAGCCATTATTCAGTATTTTAATAAAGGTAAGACGACTAAAAGTATGAAGAACTTACTAACTAGGATTCGAAATCTCTAGAGAATCTGTGTACATTGTTTGTTTCACTCTTCCAATGGCTACCTGTAGATTCATCAGCTCGAATCAGACTCTTTGACAAGTTCATAGACAAAGACTACCAGAAATTGCGGTATCTAATAGCACAAAGAAAGGTCTTGGTAGATAAGCTGGATCAGATTGAGACTGAGATAGTCGATGAACGTAAGCGATTAAACCTGGATGACCTGGATCAGTATCAAGCAGAATGGGATATTCGCAGAGTTGATGGTGGCTTGTCCTGCGTTCAAAGTATCGATATAATCTTGTGCTGGTTGGCAGTGGAAGATCAAAGTATCATCTCTATAGAAAAGGAGTTACTTGACGATACTCAGCAGTCTTTCGAGGGGATTTTGAAAGAGTTGAAAGAATATCAAGAGGAATTGACCAGATTATCATCTGCTGAGCTAGAAGATGGATATGAAGTTACAACTGCTGCTGAAGAAGCTTCTGTTCAAGCTGATATGATTGATTTTCTATTAAATTTCTTATCGCAAGCTGGTTCAAATGGTCTCAGTTGACGGCACTGATTAATCCCTGTCTCTACCACAAAAGTTATTTGTTTGCATTTAATACCTGTACTAGATCATTCTGTTCGATCATGTATATGGTTGTATATATTACACTTACATTGTATCTCACGGGAGATTCTCACCAAGGTTCTTACTGTCGTCGAGACAGAAATGATGTGGACTTAGTTGACAACAGTGGTTGGTGACATTGTCATATATTTGATCATTTTCTGTTCATGGGCTGCCGATACGATATCCGAGGACGTCAATATCGGCGAAATGAAGGCCGCAATATTATCGATAATATTAAATTTATTCCCGGAAATATAATATCTTCAGGCTATCCATCGGCGGATTATACTGTGCATTCTCAACCTAGCAGTGATCAGTTAGTAACAGTCCGTAACAGTTGTAGTTAAAAGACTGATCCGATAACGTGAACTACGACCGGAAATCATATATATCAGTAGAATTATTCTTCTGGTCTGACTCCCTGACCTCCAATCATCAACCTCTAAGCTCAATTGCTTGATTCTGGTTCAATATGTTGGATTTATTATTTTTTATTTTATATTCCATTCAGGTTAGGGCAAACGCGATCACGTCGACGTTTGCGGAACTCCGGGTAACTCTCTAGTTCACACGACACTTAACACTTTAACTCTGTCATACTACTTCAGATACGATTGTCAACATGCTGGCTACAAACCCCATCATGCCGTCGACTCACGTCGGATTTGACTCAATCACACAACAAATCGAACGTCGTCTACTGAAAAGAGGCTTTCAATTCAACCTCATGGTTGTAGGTCAGTCAGGACTGGGCAAAACAACTCTAATCAACACGTTATTTGCTTCTCACCTCGTAGACAGTCAAGGACGAAAATCGGCTACTGAACAAGTAGGACGCACGTCTGAAATTAAACAGGTTTCTCATACTATCGAGGAGAACGGTGTGAGGCTCCGGTTGAATATTATCGACACTCCTGGGTATGGAGACCAGGTTAATAATGAGAAATGTTGGGATCCCATTATTAAATATATTAAGGATCAACATTCGCAGTATTTACGCAAGGAATTGACAGCTCAACGCGAAAAATATTTACCTGATACTCGAGTTCATTGTGTATTGTTTTTTATTCAACCTACTGGTCATGGGCTTAAACCAATTGACATTATCGTGTTGAAGAAACTCACAGAGACTGCCAACGTGGTTCCTGTTATCGCCAAATCGGACTCTTTGACATTGGAAGAACGTCAGCAGTTCAAACAGACGATCCAAAACGAATTCGCCTATCATAATCTGAAATTATATCCTTATGAGAACCAGGACGAATATGATGAGGAGGAGCGATTGTTGAATCAACAAGCTCGTGAACTTATTCCCTTTGCTGTAGTAGGATCCGAAAACACTGTAGTTGTAAATGGTAAAGAAGTTCGAGGAAGAAAGAATCGTTGGGGAATCATTAATGTCGAAGATGATAGACACTGCGAGTTTCCTTATTTACGCAACTTTTTGATCTCTACTCATCTTCAAGATCTTATTGATACTACTGCCAATATTCATTACGAATCTTTCCGATCCAAACAGCTTCTTGCTTTGAAGGAGAATTCTTCTGCTGCCTCGGGCTCCACTGCAACAGGAGGTACGGGAACAGGAGGTGCCCCGGGAGGAACTACTGCTAATCGTAACCGTTAAATTGATGCCGTATGTGCTAGAATATGTTGAATTGCTAAGATAGTAATATATTTAATAAGTAGTCTAGCTCTTGTATCGGTAATATCATATCATGACATCTCAATACAACTTCCATTCGTCTTGATCAAACTCATCACGAGCGTCGGTCCAGTCTTGAGCATATACTCTCGACAAGTGCTTATGAGGTACAAATGCGTTCCATTCTCTTGAAAAATGAACGAAATATTTACCAAGGAGATGATTACAACCGTTAAAATCTTCGTTCACTAGTTGGAGGTGCTCTTGTATATGATCAGGAACCCTTACATCTTCTTGATCACTGTACAACATGTCATGGCCTCCGTCACAAATTATGCGGTAAAAAGGACCAGGTGCATGCCCTAGAGGAGGAGGAGTAAGGGCGCCATTTTGAACTATATCCCATCCAATTATCACTCCAGTACTACTTGAAGGAAATTGGCATATTTCGCCAATGCAATATTCGACTTCTGGATTTCTTTGCATGGCGAGAGGTGTGGAGATAAGTCCATGTTGAACGGCAGACTTGGCAAATGGATATTTCTCCGAGATCTAATCGATTATTTCCACATCATAAGGGAAATGTTTGACCAATAAGTCGGTTATCATGGATAGCGAAGGGCTTGTTCTAGAGTTGAATATAAAAAGCCATTGAACAAGGCATATACCCAACATGAGAGACTGTTCAACTGTAGACAATGCGTTATTAAAGCCAGCAGTGAATACCGGTTGATTTGAAATAAGAAACTCAAGGATTTCATCAACAGATTTCGCTGTAAAAGATACATCCTCAACGACCAAATTATTCAATCTTGTTAAAGTATCGTTAGGGTCGATTTTAAGCCTTTCTTGTAAAGCACGACAGATTTCTGAAAAGAAGATTTTGGTCTTTTGTTTTAATTCCAGATTTTCAAGTTCTTGAGTACTTAGAGAGCTCTCAATAATCGTCTCGATCTCTTTTAAAAACCTGCCAATTTCTTGAGGAATATCGGAATTTTTATTTCGAGGAGAAATCCAAAAAACTTCCAAGAGCAGTCTGGATTGTAATCATATCGGCATTGGGGTTTTTGCTACAGCTAATAACCTCTTGAACGCAGCAGCTCTCTCCAGAGCATCTACAAGCTCACGGGCAAAATATGCATGACGTAGCTTAAAACTAGATGTAACTGGCTCTGTAGACGTACAAATCTTGAGCAATTCACGTCTAGCCCGAGGGCCTATTTTATGGATTTCTTCACAGATGTCATAAAGTTCATCATTTTGAGCATCGACTAGCTCTTGGATGAGTCTGCGGATCTCATGTTTCTGTTTCAAGTTGGTCAAAAAAGAATTCTCTTTCAGTTAGAGATTGTGGTTTTCGAAAAACTGAATCTTGATAGTCGATTTGCCTATAAATCCTAAGTAAGTATTCAAACTGTTCATACCACGGTTTAGCACCACTTACTGCTCACTGACTCCAGTCCAATGCCTGTCGCTACTGCTGCAGCGTCGTAAAGAGCTACAAACTTGGCCAATTGCCAATAGGTCCTCTGCGCTATCTAAATAGTCTAAAATTAGTGTATGAATCTCGCTTGCAAGTGTTTCCAGCATATAGTTCAAATGTTAGTTTGACATGGCA
Source organism: Middelhovenomyces tepae (assembly GCA_003708105.3). Lineage (NCBI taxonomy): Eukaryota > Fungi > Ascomycota > Dipodascomycetes > Dipodascales > Dipodascaceae > Middelhovenomyces > Middelhovenomyces tepae. Next base: position 1,027,864 of record PPNF03000003.1, on the reverse strand, counting down.
CAGAATTGAAATGTGGGGTTGGAATTCAACTTGGGATATAACAGTTTGGGAGAGTTTAGCCGAATAGCGTCCGAGGTAATAATCCTGCCGTTATCCGATATTTAGAAAATCTCAACCTTCAAGCCATGCATGTTCGACTGCTGAGGTAAATATTTATCAAATGAAACGAAGCTTTAAAGAGGATAATACTTGGGAACTGGATGATGATGAATGGTCTTTCCAGTGAATATTGCTGCTCGTTGTAGGATAAAGCTAATAGACCAGCTAGTTCTTATGTTCCTTTCATTTGATTAGTTCCTACAACGGTGACGTGCCGTGCTCTACATGCTCTGTGTGCGGCTGAGAATCGATATCCGATTTCGGCTCCGACATGTCCCATCTCTCGCCCGACCGACCGGACTTTTCACCGTCAAGGCTAATAGCATTCCCGAATTCTTAGTAGAAACTGATTGTCTGCCTGCGATTGAGTATCGAGTCATTCTTGAACCATGGGAATTCCAAATCATCCTGCAACAGGAATACAGTAGTGATCTTGCACAAGACTAGTTACTGCCTGGTTAAACCAATGGTCTTTGGAATTATATTTTATGGTACTATTTACAGTCAAGGGTCTTTTTGTAAACTATTTACATCTATTTGTTCTACCAATCCTCAAAAGCCGACTTCACCATCCTCGGGAACCCTCAAGTTGAGCTAACAAGCGCTACTTCTACATTTGAGCCTCGGAAGCAGTGTTTCGGAAAGTAACACTGATGGCATTGGAAGATATAAAGCCTTTATAGTAAAGGAATCGAAGATCTGGTATGAATGGATCTTGAAATGAGGTTACCGGATTTATCCAGTAGTGTAAATCCAGGCGACTGGTTCAAACTTCAATGATCTGTGCCCACTGCCCACTTGTGAAGACAACAGCATTTGTGTAACAGCTATAATTAGTTAGCGGTGAATGCTGTGGAGTGTTCCTTATCGAATGGTATCCGATAGTTTATAAACCTGTTCCTACGATATCGACAGCTCCATAAACGAGTCTAAATAAAGATCGATCATCATTCTACGGTATTAGTCTTTTGCGATACATCGATTATAATGTTTTCAGTCGAATTTATTCTAAGATAATGAGAGTAAATCTACTTGGACAATAATTGGTTTGTCAAGATACAGAATAATATTTAGTGAGGAACTGATATATTATTATATATCGGCTGAGTAGTCAAGCTCTTGCTTATCTTAACCGATATGTCTCCGACGCCTTTAATGCTGCTTCCACATTAGAAGGATATTTCTAGGACATTTCCAGGACATTTCCAGGACATTTTCAGACATTTTCAGACAATCCCAGACATTTCCAGGACATGGCCGTCTCTGGGCCAACGATATTTGGAACGGAATTCACTCATATCTATTCTAGATTCCACACCATGCAGAGATCGACGTTTCAGCCTTTTGTTTAGGGTACGGCGCCATAAGAACCAGCGTTTTCATGCCTGCTTCGCTGCGTACTATGAAGCCAATAACTTTAAGATCTGACAACCAAATTTCAGCCCTGCCAGAATTCTGGCACTCAGTTCAAATCCGGTCCGTATAGAACGGAACGACTACAATAATACAGGGTAAACAGGTCTAGAAGGAAAACTCTGCAACTTAGACTTTATGCAGGGTTCATGTCATTATTCAGTCAGAGAGGTTATGATTGGCTATAAATTCAATTACCACTAGTCCCTAGAAAATATCCAACACCCTGACTGTATATTATCAATTTGCTTTAACTGAATCATTTGAGACTTAACTGCTAAATGCTGCACTCCACGCAACATTCCTCTCAAGAGAAAATTGGAGCGGCTTGGATTAGTAGATGATCGACAACCTTGACCAATTAAGGTTGGATAAAAAGTAATTTCAAATTTCAATGGAACAGGGAATGTTAGTGATTTGACGTCAAGAAACGAGGGAATACGATAATCAGCAGTGCTACATATGGATCCACGTGGTACAAATGAAACCCTTTAGAACAAGGCCGTTTGTTGCTGTGTCATAAACCGAGACGAATGCGTGAGAAGGGCAACCTTACGCGCATTATTTTGAGACTTTGCACTTGCATGTCATACATGCACGAAATGGATCCAAAGATCTGGGAACGTTCAAACTGATAATATCTTTAAAGGGATAAGAATATTGGTAGATAAGATTTGATAACAAGAATCCAATCTGACTAGACTATTTAATAGTTCGTGTCGGCGCTTTAGAACTGTGCGAGTTACTGTTACAGTTATTATGTGACTCACTGGTATCACTCATTGTCATATCATCACGACTCTTCAGTTATATGTTATCACAGATCCGCGTCATTGTAATTTAACAGATTGCGCTGAAAGCAGAGACCGTCATTGGCCGTTCCATTTCCAGCCAAATTTTAGCGTACCGTTGAACTGGAAATAATTGTTCGAGGTTAGGGTAGGGCGCATGTCGGTGGAGTTTTTTGGTCGACAAAGATGTGACCTACGATTGGCAGTTTCAGACTCCTAATTCAGAGACAATAATGAATGGTTCGAGAAACAAGAGGCTCTGAGAGCAACTTACTGGCTAACTTGCCAAAACTCAGAGGAATAACAAAGCTTTTGGTTCAGTTCTTAAGGGTTTGCCTAAACAAGTAGAGAATATGACGTCGACAATTTGTCGTTTGTTAAGGAAAAGGCTGGGAAAGTATCTGGAATCCAGCCCAGATTTAAGCTTACAATTGGCATTCAAGCAGACGTTTATTTCCTGGACTATGCTCGAAGTTGGTCTACAATAAGATTCTCAACATGTCACAATATTTTAAAGATGGGTTAAGTTGGCTGCTGATTTCCTGCGGTAATCCGTGCCGTCACATGTGTATTCACATAAGTAGTAATAAATATATTCCGTATGAAAAAAAAATAAAATATGTTCTCCCCCAAGTTATTCAAATGATAGGAATTTCTTAGCAAATAAATCAAAATAATACTCAAATAATATTCTACTGCACTAGAATAATAAATTAATAATATTTTCGGAACTTAGCAGACCCCGAAGTGATTCCGACGGGGGTCGCAGTTTGAATTGTTGAATTCCTCAAATATTCTCCTTGGTCAATTGTTTCAATTGATTTTACCTTGATGTTTAATTGGCCGAGAGCAACTCTTTGTATTACTTTACCTGGTTTTAATTGGAAGGACAAGTCATAGATCATTAAGGGGGCTAAAAAGGACAGGAGAAAACTTAAAAAAGTGTTAATGGAATTTAGCATTTGTGAGAACAATGTCAACAGTCAAGAGATTTGATCTTCCTTTCCTGGACTCTTGCTCAAGGTTTACTTAAACGAAATCGATGGCTCCTACTCATATAGAGTTGGTCTATTTAGGTCCCGAGCAGGGATGGTAGTAATAGGGACGGTTAATTCTTGTGCTAGAAACAGACAGACACAAACCAATAGTAAAAGAAGAAATTGCAAATTATGCTGCTTTTGGAGCCAAAGATCTACATTGTCAAGTAATTAAAGTGCTGAATCGGGGGGCTGAGAGGGGGGGTACCTATTTCAACTGGGAGAGTTGCGTTCTTAACCCGTTAATTCAAATGTTGAGGACAACAGTTAAACAAGCGAGGGTAAAATAAAATTAAGATTTTAACTCTTTGACAAGCGCGGTTGGAGGGGTAATAAAGTTCAATACTTGGGCTACAAGTGGAATCAGATTGATTTGAGTATAACGATTTAAGAAACTATAACTAGCTATTTGTTGCCAGGCGCGAAAATTTTAATTTACCGTAGTGTGCTCATTAAAATAATATTGAAGATCTTCGGCAATCTTGCCTTATTGACGACCTCCCTAAAATCATTTGGAGAGTACAAAAACGATCTGGGCAATTTCTGTAAATGCTACGTAAAGAACTAATTAAAAAAAAATAAAGCAATTTCTTGAGAAATGTACAAATATAAATAAATCCTCGGATCCCTTCGTTGGTGTCCTTTTTTTTCAGTTTAAAGAATAGGTCTCTTGTCAATCAAATCACTTCAAAGAAAAGCCAAAGCACACGCGAGGTTTTATATTATTATTACAATTTTTTGGCAATAAAAGAATTTGTCCATCATGACTCAAGAAAACCGACTACAAACGCTTCTCCAAGAGATCCAACCTCTACGACAAAAGCTCATCGATCACAAGGTCTATGCCAAGGTCAAATCGGTGGAAGATCTCAAACTCTTCATGGGATCTCACATTTATGCCGTCTGGGATTTCATGTCATTACTGAAATTCTTGCAAATCCAACTCACTTGCATTACAGTTCCCTGGATCCCCGTTGGAAACTCAACCACAAGATACCTTATTAACGAAATCGTCACCGATGAGGAATCTGATGTCGATGAAAATGGTGATCGCATGTCACATTTCGAATTGTATCTATTGGCCATGCAAAAAGCCGGAGCTGACATTAAAGAAATCGAAAAGTTTGTTGACCTCTTAAAAGCAAATATTCCTGTAAGGGAAGCTTTAATTAAAGTCAATGCTCCAGATCAAGTGATTAAGTTTGTCAACTCAACTTTTGAGGTAATCGAACAAAATCAAGCTCACATAGCCGCCGCTGTATTCACATTTGGAAGAGAGGATCTTATTCCTGGAATGTTTATATCTTTTGTTCGTCATTTACACAAATCTGACCCCGAGAGATTTTCAATCTTCAAATATTACCTTGAACGTCATATTGAGGTTGATGGAGATCACCACGCTCATTTGGCACATGAAATGACCGCTCTTTTGTGCGGAGATGACGATATCAAATGGAGAGAAGCCACCGAGGCCGTCAAGAAGGGGCTTCAAGCTAGAATCGACTTATGGGACGGAATTGACGATAAGCTCGTGATTCTCAATACTGCACAGGCTTTATCTAAGGTGCAAATTGAGCAAAAGTGAGCCTAAAAAAAAAGAAGCAATGACTATTATTCTCTTTTTTTTTCTTTTAATGATGCAAACGAAATATATATTATTTAAATGAATGTGTGTGCGCTTTATGGTCAAAAAAGTGACTCCTTCGATATCCTTAAACTTAAACGTTAAAATGCCAAAAAAATCGTTCGCTAACAGACTTCTGTAGAACTTTATTACGGTTTGAATTACTTTTTATGACATGTGCTTGTTATCTCTTTTTTTGGTAGTTATACAAAACAATAGAAAATGTGTCAGAAGCGCAATTATATGGCTGCCAGTATTATTGTATTATTGCTGTCTTGTTTTTTTGTTAGTTCGCCATAGAATGACAGCTTTTATTATTTTTGGACAATTTTTATTATTTTCGCTTTAACTCCATTACCTAAGTGGACATGTTGAATTTCTTTTATTTTTTTTTTGTTTAAAGAAATAATCCTTGTAAGGGTGTAAAGAATGCTGACGTTGACAATTATCTAGAGCCTAACAATACACCCTGTGAGTTGCAGAAATCGTTTCGCTCATATCTTTTGCTTTTTTGTCTTTTAAATGGAAAATAAATGGAAAATAAAATGGAAATAATTATGGCCCACAGAAACAACCGCTAGAACTTTGCAAAGGTGCAGCATACCTTAGTGCAGGAACTTTGCGTTAGTGCGGAACTTTGTGTTAGTGCTGTCTTAAAGTGTCTCAATGCCGCCGCATTCTGACCAATAAAACAGTAAGCCAGACCGTTGGTAGCGAGAGACCAATTAGCCAATACGATATATTCGGATACTATAGATGCTAATATTAGTTTGTCTTAGTCGCCACCATTGGCTAGGCTAAAATAATTGATCTACTAGAAACCTTGACTTTTTGAATGGCTAAAGTTACTTGACTCAGTGAAGATGTTTAATACTCGACCATTTTTAAAGGTAAAACATTCTTGGGAATTTATTTTAAAGCTAGCTTCGATCTTAGTGGTGTGATAAATGAATTTAATTAAATTACAAGAACGGTTTAGATTGTGGTTAGAATGGCTTAGGTCGAGCAATTGCTAGCGTCCAATTACTCAGCTCTGTCCTATTAAAGCATTTTATAGGCGGAATTATCAGATCTTGGGACCCGAGCAAAGAAATAGATTCCCACTGGCGTGCATAGTATCCCCAAACTATCCCTCATACTGATCGGATCGTCTTCAGCGGCATGCGTCTTGTAGATCTCACTCCGGGGTTGAAAAAATAATTATGTGGAGACATTAATGGAAGACATTCTACCAGGGAAGTGTATCTGAAACAGTGGATTATTAAATACTACTAGACTATGAAGGGTTGAACTGACAGATCCATCCTTGAGTTATACTGCCTATTTGAATTGTCTCAAACAATTGTGGGTCTTAATTGCAAATGCCCGATTAGAAGAGATGAGCCAATTCTAGAGTGGACCAATCTAGTCGAGGGTCAAAAAAGCCGTTGGTCCTCCATACGCCTTGAAGAACTGAAGGGTCCTGCAGCTTCTGCAGCTCCTGGTTTGGTTGCTGTGATCATCTGATGGTTAGATTGAGAATTGAACGCACCCCTGTTATGGCTCAACCAATTTGAAACATATCACAGGCTTCGCCGATAATATCGGTTACCCTGAGGGTAGCATGTCGGCTAGAGTTGCTTGTGATTAGTTAGACAGATGAGCATTTCGATTTTAGGGCTGTTAATGGTAAGTGGAAGCCGATAAAATTTGCATTACTGATTTTCGCGGATACAGTATCCGCATTCTCAAAGTGCAATTATCCGCATTAATGTCACTGCATACTTAACAGCAGAGGCATTCCCTGAGCTATGTAGATATCAAGAAATCGCTACAGAAAATCATTAGTCCTGCCATAAAACAGCTACAGCCTGTTGTCTCTAACGGACAGAGCAATTTGAACCTATCGTCTTTAATCTATTTTACTTGGATTATGCATACGGTCATACAACCAACATTACGAATATCGCCAGATGTGAAGTCAAAGATTATAAACACCCTCATTGTCTGTTAACTGAAATAAATCTCAATTAGTCTATTATCATTAAAGCTTTCCTGAAGGCTTGATCTTTATTACCAATTTTCCAAATTGACTTCCTTTCTTCATTTCCTCAAAAGCTTCATCGGCACTTTCTAAACCCTCGAATACTTTGGAAATAACAGGCTCGATGTGATGTTTAGCAGAAAAGTCCAGCATTTTCTGAAGTTCGACCTTGCTACCCATTGTAGAACCCATGACGTCAATGTTTTTAAGAACAGTGACCATGGAATACTTCATCACGGGATTGGCAGTCATGCCATAGACAACGATCTTTCCTCCAACCCTGGTGATTGACGTTGCTTGAGAAATAATATTTCCTCCTGCTCCATCTATTGTCAAATCCAATAGAGGCCTATCGTCGGGTAACATGTTGTGGAGGGTTTTATGCCATTGAGGGTCCTTTTTATAGTTGACACCTCCACTAGCTCCATATTTTTCTACAGCCCATTTGATCTTTTCATCGCTAGACGAAGAGACCCAAACACTACGAGCTCCAGCGGCTACGGCGAATTGCAATGCGAAAAGAGCGACTCCACCACCAATTCCCGTGACAAGAACATTCATACCAGGCTTGATCTGTCCTTTACTAAATACTGCACGATAAGCAGTCAAGCCTGCCAATGGAAAGCATGTAGCTGCACTATCCGTCATATAAGCTGGAGTCTCGACGACTCCTCCCTCTGGTAGAATCACCGTCTCGGTTAATGTTCCTTTTGGGAACAAAAAAGTCCCTCCAAGAGATTCAAAAGCACCATCAGGACCTTCAGGATCTGATTCCCATCCTCTAAAAGGTACAATCATAACCCGTTTGCCTTTCCATTTCTTGACCAATTCTGGTGATCCAGCATCAATAACAACCCCTACTCCATCAGACTGTTTAGCCAAAGCGATATATCACATTATAAAGAGTACTCACGCCCATGGTAACTCCTTCGGTTGCAGAAGGGTACAATTCTTGCCTCATAAACACATCTCGATGATTTAACTTTTTAAAGTCAGTCGATTTCTAGTCACGAAGTTCATGAAACTTACCGACGCAGCAATGACGCGGATAACAAGCTCATCGGCTTCCGGCTGACCTATCGGCAAATCTGCAATCTCAATGGGATGATAAACCTTTCCCGGTCCTGCATCAGACACTTTTCGAAATACAATCGATCTACTAGTCATTGTAGTTACTTTGCAAGCTTTCTGAGCCCCTTGGTCGGTATTTATGGATCTAGCAATTGAGTCCAGTGAATTTCGGCAACAATTCAGCCCCCACAAACTTAACCGTTTTCTTAGTAATAATCCTCCTATATTTCGGCTTCCTCCCCACATAACCTCCGGCGGGGTTTTGGCAAATTATGGTTTGGGATTTTGGGGCTTTGGGGTTTATCGGCTTTTTGTCTGTGATTGTCAAGCATTTTTAACTCCACCGGACATTAATATCCGAGGTAAAGAAAACAAAAAAATTATTGGCATAAAATTACATAAAAAGTACGATAACGATAAAGTAGCACATTATATATATAATACTAAACAGCAAAAAACAGACAGATTCGAGATCATTTAACAACAATTGTTCAATAAGTTGGCGAATTCATCTCTTTCTGTCTATCATTTCTTTCTATACTTATCACTGACCTTTTGGAAGGTGAAATAATGGATTCCAGTGAAAGCAATCATACCGGCAGCATATGCTAAACCCACTTGCCAAGTGAGTTTTCCAACCTTGTGTCTAGCGACAAGACCATAAGAAAAGCCTCCAATTGCAAGTAGAGTGACTAAAGCACTGGATGCAATTACTGGATCTTTCAATTCATCGGCTGCATAGTCGATATCATCTTTAACAACTGCTAGAGCCTTTTTGATCTTTTTAGAAGATTCGGATTCCACTTTCTCCGCATCCTCTTTGACTACTTTGGCAGCAGATTCAACTGCTTCGGTGGCAGATTTAGTGGCAGATTCAACTGCTTCTGTGACTTCTTCACTAGTTTTTTCAAATGCGTTCTTAACGTCAGCTTTGGTGATGTTGACATTTTCAATAGGAACAGGATCCTCTGTTTCTGGGTTCACAGCACCACGAACGGCGGCGTCGGCGTATCTTGTTAGTCAGGAGTCAGAGCAGAATAGTCACAGAGAGTCAATGGGTAGGTCAGAGTTGTCAAAAGTCAATGACAGTTTAGGCATGCTGTCAGAGGCATAACAGTTCAGACATGCCTGTCGGAGGAAATGACGAGGACATGCCTGCAAGAGGATCAAGATACTTCGGTCATTGCAGTCAGAGAGTTAACAATAGTTCTGCAAAGGCTGTGGCTGCAGCATGATTGACTGGTCAATTGTGGAGTCACTATGACAGCACTAATACAGGTCGACATTCACTGTCAATCATTGGTCAAATGCAGTTTCAAATGACATGTAATATAGTACACTCTCTGTAGTACTATACTACAATTACTTGACTCAACCGCCTGAGCACTTATCGGCCTTATCGCCACACTTTATCTTATATCTCAGGGGGTAAGGATAGCAACTATGGGAGATAAGGGGATACTTACGATGACATGATGCTTGTTATAGATTGTTAGATGATGTACAACAGATGTAATTGACGTAATTGGCTATAATCGTTCTCAAAGTAAAAGAACAATAGAAAATTTGGGCTAAAATTTCTCCGTCAAAGGCGTTATCTCGTGAGCAACTATAAATTATAAGGCGCTCATTGCGAATGTGGAACGATAGTTTGGCCGGGCCCTAACCCTATGGGATGAAGGGAGCGAAGGAGCTTTGATCTGCAAAGGAGGGTAACAAGTTCTAGGGTTGAACAGTTAGGGTTAAAAACAGTCCCAGTAATTGAAATACAACTCCCAAAAAGCATCTCCATCATTAATCAACGACATATATATCGGCTAAAATCATGTCTGAACAACCCAGTGCTGCACCAGGTGGATCCCGTGGAGGATTCGGAGGACGAGGACGAGGAGGCCCCCGTCGTGGCGGTGGTCCCCGTCGTGGAAGAAAGGAGGAAGAAAAGGGATGGCAACCAGTCACAAAGCTTGGACGTCTTGTCAAGGCTGGAAAGATCAAGAATATCGAGGAAATCTATCTCCATGCTCTTGCCATCAAGGAATACCAAATCGTCGATCAATTCCTACCTGGACTCAAAGATGAGGTCATGAAGATCAAGCCCGTTCAAAAGCAAACGCGTGCTGGTCAAAGAACTCGTTTTAAGGCTATCGTTGTCATTGGAGACTCCAATGGACATGTTGGACTTGGAATCAAGACCGCCAAGGAAGTCGCTACTGCCATCCGAGCTGCTATCATCATCGCCAAACTTTCTGTCATCCCTGTACGAAGAGGTTACTGGGGTACTTCCCTTGGACAACCTCACTCTCTTCCTTCCAAGACCACTGGAAAGTGCGGTTCCGTCTCTGTCAGACTCATTCCTGCCCCTCGAGGAACCGGTGTCGTTGCCTCTCCTGCCGTTAAGAAGTTGCTCCAACTCGGTGGAATCGAAGATGCTTATACTTCATCATCTGGATCCACCAGAACCCTGGAAAACACTCTCAAAGCCACTTTCGTGGCCATCGGTAACACCTATGGTTTCCTCACTCCTAATCTCTGGAAAGAAGCTGCTCTTGTGGCTTCTCCTCTAGATGTCTACTCTGATGTTGCTACCTCCGCCAAGGCTGCCAAATATTAGTTAGATAATAAAAAGGTATAAAACATCTAACAAACTAATTGTAATTTATGTGTACTATCTCAGCCCGTCAGCAGATTCGGTGCTCTCCAGTCCTAACTTCCAGTGCTCCCTAGCTCTAACATCTAGTGCTCTCTAGCCCGAACATCCAATGCTGCTATATAGATATATTCTGGATGTCTTGGTTGAATCATTCAGGTGTTGGAGTGTGCTGATCGATATCGGCAGATGGTTAGTTAGTTCAAGGCATCATCGTCAGTTATTTCATCTAATTACAGGTCTACGGCTAACTTGATATCACAATTTAATATGGTCAATATCTCTGTAAATATCGAGTTTTAAGCTGTTAATTAATTGATTTAATAGTTCATCACAGATATTTAGGATATAAATCCAGCAAATGATCAACTTGAAGTTGGATATCGGTGGATTGAGGAACTAGGACTTAAGTTAGCCGATAATCGGATGAATGATCCTCCGATCATCCGTAATTCTCCACAAAAACCGGATATAATCATTGTTAATCTTATAACAGCACGGATATAAGTCTCCAACCGGCCATCACCAGCCGACCATCCTCAATCAAATATCACATCCGATCGTCCTATCAGCACTTTAAATATTAACCAACCAGCAGCTCATTACTGAACATTCTGAACATTCTTCTCTCTTCCAAACGACCCCCAATTCATTCTGATAACAGCCGCTTACCTAACGGTTGGGATATTTAAAAGAATTAATTCGACGCACCAAAACTGAGCAGCCCGATCTTGAACTGGATCCGTTCTTAACAGACTATCGATAAGCATTAGAATAATCAATTGCTTGATTTATTGAATATTCTGATTAACGCGTATAAAGAGACTACTTTGTTCAAAGTTTCATCTGTTTACTATTCTAAAAAATCCGTCTGTTTATCTTTCGAAATTTCTAGCAACTTTGCTACTCCAGGAAAACGAAAACTTAACCGTTTCCCACGTATTTTTTTTACAGGAAATAAATAATTTGAAAGCTATTTCAAATAACCCCTCCACAACCCCTCCGTTCGACCTTTTGCAGCTAACATTCAACATCTATCATTTTTCGATCTCTCCTGAGCTTTCGAAACCTGATTTGCTATAATTATTTCATTCCAAGTTTGAGGATAAAAACTCTGGCATAAAATAAGCTAGACTGCTGTGTCTACAGATCGGACTTGAAATATTTTTTTAAAATGGCGTCTAAAAAACACGCCCCCCATTCCAACTCGAAAAGCTCGCCTCAAAAGATCCATAACACGCCTTCACATGTTTCCGAAAAATCCGAACGGTCAGAAAAGCATGGCAAAATCCTTGTGGAGGTCAACGGTGGAGGCGAGGAGGTAGACGGATCAACTGATGTCACTCCCGTCGTCAGTGAGAAGGAAAAGAAGAAACAAAACTTCATTGTACGAACGATCTGGACTTTGGTCATGATTGCTGGTTTCTTCTTGCTTCTAGGAGCTGGTCATATATGGGTTATTGCTCTGGTATCATTGATTCAAATTCTTACTTTCAAGGAGGTGATAAATCTTGCTACCGAGCCATCGCGAGAAAAAAAGCTACCTTGGAGTAGAGCTCTCAATTGGTATTTTCTTGCAACAACAATCTATTTCTTGGAAGGAGAAAGCGTCATCTATTACTTTAAACATATCGTAGTCGTAGATACTTATTTGTTACCATTGGCTACTCATCATCGATTCCTTTCTTATTGCTTATACATCATTGGATTTATCTTTTTTGTCTACTCACTGGACAAGAATCACTACCGGTTCCAATTCACTCAATTCTGTATCACTCATATGACGTTGTTAATGGTGGTTATTCAAGCCCATTTCATAGTCAACAACATTTTCGCAGGTCTTTTCTGGTTCTTTGTCCCTGCTACTCTGGTTATAACAAATGACATCTTTGCCTATCTCTGTGGAATCACTTTTGGTCGCACTCAATTGATCAAGATTTCCCCTAAAAAGACTGTTGAAGGCTTTTTAGGAGCATGGATTTGTACTGTTATTATGGGAGTCATTCTCAGTGTGATTTTGATTCGTTTTAAATACTTTATATGCCCAATTAACGATATCGGAGCAAATATCATCACCGGACTTGATTGTGAGCCTAATCCAGTGTTTCTACCTCATTCTTATCATGTTCCTACTGGCCTACAAAGGTTCGTCAACAGAAGTAGTGTCTCATTTGCTCCTATTCATCTTCATGTTGTAATTCTCGCTACTTTTGCCTCCTTGATTGCTCCATTTGGAGGCTTCTTTGCTTCTGGAATTAAACGTACCTTCAAGGTAAAGGACTTTGGTGATACAATTCCCGGTCATGGAGGAATCACCGACCGTATGGACTGTCAATTCCTCATGGGTTTCTTCTCATATCTTTATTATGAAAGTTTCATTTCAACCCATCATCTTACCGTTGGCACAGTTTTGCAAACGGCTATAATAAGTCTAAGTCCTGAGGAACAACTTCAACTGTTGAGTTCTTTACAAAAGTATCTTCATAAGCAAGGTCGAATCTCTGACAAGGTCTTTGAATGTCTAACAGCACCATGATCCCTCGCACTCTCTAATATACATTCCCGCACTCACAACATAATTCAACATTATACTAAAAGAAACTTACTGGAAGGAGAATAAAAAACTGGTTGACTGGTTTGTCAAACGGCAAGTCTCATAATCTTTTGACTTTGTATTATAGGAGACTTGATAGGTCAACAGTCTATAGAATAGAAATAATTAATATGGTAATCATAAATAATTAGCCATTAAGAGTACGGATATTGTTCCTGTGGAGGAATAATATGCAAAGCAGTTGCGAATATCAGAGGGCATCAATATCCAATATTATAGCCCAACGCTTACCGATAAATTATCACAAATATCGGCAAGTCCCATTTAGCGGATAAATATCGTCCAATCTCAAATCTACTCAAGCTACACGGCAACTTGTGTTCAAATAAGATTCTCTGAGATAATAGTTGTACGATTGATAGCAATAAAAAGCCATTCTTATCATCGGCGAGACGTGATCATAAATCTGTCGTTCTCTGTGCCGAGGTAAGAGCTCAAGAATGTGATCAAGATCAGAGATTCAGTAGCTGAAACATTTGATGAATTTATCTAGCAGAACATTCAATGGTCAATCTTATCAGATCACCCATATCATCATGACAGTTCAGTTCCTTAAAGGCTTTAACCTTAAATGATTGATATTCTAAACCAGTTGTTCTAAACGGTTAACTCTATTCTAGTTCTGTTACTCTATGAATATAGAACAATTCTATCCGAATTAGCCTAACAACATTATTCGTTACTGCAGTTCAAATGAAATTTCAAAAGTCACATTTACCCGTAACATGCAGTAAGTACATTTAAAAGCACTGTCCTCCGAATCCACTCCGGATGTTCACGATTTGGCTCAATACGGTATCGGCATCATCACAAGAACAAACATTCCAAGATCCGGACCGCGAATTTACATTCAGCCGTATCTTCGGACCTTTGTCGGCCTTCATCAGGCCTTCATCGGAGCATAAATAAATGAAATAAATATAAATAAAAGCCATTGTTATCATTCAACTGTTGCTCAGCTCCAACGCCATGATTAACCGGCATCTCTCCTGGGTAAGGGTATTTTAAGGTTGCCGGTTGTTTCCTATCAGCTGCGATTAATAGATGAGGAATAATTAATTTGGCTGCGAAGACGCTGTTTTTTTTGAGGGGGAAATGGAGGTTTTGAAATGGAAATTTGGGAGGAGTCATTGGACCTAACCCTGCAACCCCTCAAAACATGAAATAATTTATAAATCGAAGAAATCGCAGGATAACTTAGAGACAAACGGTAGATTAAGCAATTCAAAATATTAAAGAACGGATGGATTTTGGATAAGTTCAATATCACAGCACGCAGTTCAGTTTCAACAAAAAAAAGTTACTAAGGTTCACACAATATCTATGAGACTAAAGCCAATAAGAGCGTTACTATTAGGAGCGCCTGGGTCAGGAAAGGGAACTCAAACAACACGGCTTTTGAATGATTTCCCCAAGATTTCAGCCATTTCATCAGGGGATCTTTTACGAACTAATATAAGACAAAAAACCGATCTAGGATTACAAGCTGATTCAATAATCAAATCTGGAGGTCTTGTTCCTGATGAATCCATGGTGGCTTTAATAGAACATGAATTGCGGGCTAGGAATTGGTTGAACACACAAAGTAGTTGGTTACTCGATGGATTTCCTCGAAATGATTCTCAAGCAAAAGTTCTTGATAAAACTTTGAATTCATACAAGACTTCCTTGAATATCGTTATAGAGCTTAAAGTTCCCGAAGAAGTGATTCTGGAACGTATCAACAATCGTTTCGTACATATTCCATCTGGAAGAGTTTATAATTTGACTTTC
Organism: Middelhovenomyces tepae; assembly: GCA_003708105.3. Lineage (NCBI taxonomy): Eukaryota > Fungi > Ascomycota > Dipodascomycetes > Dipodascales > Dipodascaceae > Middelhovenomyces > Middelhovenomyces tepae. Next base: position 1,012,772 of record PPNF03000003.1, on the reverse strand, counting down.
AATCCTCCTAAAGTTCCTGGTAAAGATGATATTACTGGAGAACCTCTATCAAAACGACCAGATGATAATCCGGTAAGTATTTTAAATTTATTTTTTCAACTCTCTAACTAGGATACATTCCGGCATCGATTGGAGAACTATAGAGATTTGACACTTCCAATGCTGGATCATTATAAGGATCAAGGGATTGTTCATTGTATAGAAGGGGCCACTTCGGATGTGATTTATCCTCAATTAAAAGAATTGATCTTGAAAACGTTTGCTAAATAGTGTTAGAGCATATGCTAATAGGTTAATATGCTATTGTTACGAAAGCTTGTAGTTAATATAAATCCGATATCTTTTGGTATCTTATCGGCGAATTGCAACATTTGTATTTGTACTCCCACCGATATTCTCATCTTGCGGATATTTACTCCCAACATATCCGCATTGTATTTTCCACCGATATCGCCATGAAGTAGGTACAATTGCATGTCTTGAAGTTAACAATGCTCTAACAATAGATTCTATATTGATGATCTGCCGATATTGTTCCCATATCCCAAGATCTATCCTGAACAATATGAGTATATGTGTGACATCAAGCGGGCTCTGGATCTTGGAGGAAAATGTATTCTTGAAATGCCTTCTGGGACTGGCAAGACTGTGTCTCTATTATCACTAACTGTGGCGTATCAAATGCACCTTCCTTCACATCGTAAGATTATTTATTGTTCTCGGACCATGTCGGAGATTGAAAAGGCTTTGGCAGAGTTGAAGAACCTCATGGATTATCGGGCTACTGAACTGGGATATAGAGAAGAGTTCCGAGGCTTAGGTCTTACCAGTAGAAAGAATCTATGTTTACATCCTGATGTTCGAAGAGAGAAAAAAGGAGCTATAGTTGATGAGAAATGTCGGAGTATGACTTCAGGACTGGCAAAGAGTAAAATAGAAGCAGGAGATTCTAGTGCTCAATTGTGTATTTATCATGAGAACCTCAATGAGTTGGAGCCTCATAATCTAATTCCTGCTGGAGTTTATACGTTTGAAGATCTACTTCAATATGGAGAAAATCATAAACAATGTCCATATTTTACTGTGCGACGGATGATTTCATTCTGCAATATCATAATTTATTCCTATCATTATCTTCTTGATCCAAAGATCGCAGAAAGAGTGTCTCGAGAACTTTCAAAGGATTGTATTGTAATCTTTGATGAAGCTCATAATATCGATAACGTCTGTATCGAATCGTTAAGTGTGGATATAACTGATAATTCCTTACAAAGAGCCGCAAGGGGTGCGGCGGCTCTAGGTAGAGCAGTGGATCATATAAAGGCAACTGATGCTGATAAACTTCAAAATGAATATCAAAAACTTCTAGAAGGTCTTCATGAAGCAGAAATCGCTAGAGAAGAAGATCAGTTCATGGCTAATCCCGTTCTTCCTCAAGATTTGCTTACAGAAGCGGTTCCTGGAAACATTCGTAGAGCCGAGCATTTCGTAGCTTTTTTGAAACGATTCATTGAATATCTAAAGACTCGAATGAAGGTTTTACATGTGATTTCAGAGACTCCAGCTTCGTTTCTAAAGCATCTTAAAGAAGTCACATTTATCGAGAAAAAACCTCTTAGATTCTGTACTGAACGGCTGGCATCGTTGGTCCGAACTCTGGAGTTGACAGAGATAGAAGATTTTACTTCGTTGAAGGAAATCGTTACATTTGCTACACTTGTATCAACTTATGAAAAGGGATTTGTACTAATTCTTGAACCGTTTGAAACGGATCAAGCAACTGTACCTAATCCTATGCTTCATTTCACCTGTCTAGATGCTTCTATTGCCATCACTCCGGTCTTTGATCGATTTGAATCGGTTATAATCACCAGTGGAACCATCTCTCCTCTTGATATGTACCCAAAGATGTTGAATTTCGACACCATAATGCAAAAATCATACACGATGACACTTGCCAGACGATCGTTTTTGCCAATGATTGTTACAAAGGGTTCAGATCAAGTAGCTATAAGCTCACGGTTCGAGATCCGAAATGATCCAAGTGTAGTACGTAACTATGGCAATTTGCTCATTGAATTCTCCAAACTGACTCCTGATGGCTTGGTTGTGTTCTTTCCTAGTTATCTCTATATGGAGAGCATTATCAGCCAATGGCAAGCATTTGGCATTCTGGATGAAGTATGGAAGTATAAACTGATATTAGTAGAGACTCCAGATAGTCAGGAGACGAGTCTGGCGTTGGAAACTTATAGAACAGCGTGTTCCAATGGCCGAGGAGCCGTGATGTTTTGTGTAGCCCGAGGAAAGGTGTCTGAAGGTATTGATTTCGACCATCATTATGGCCGAACAGTAATCATGATAGGAGTCCCGTTCCAATACACTGAATCGCGGATTCTTAAAGCTCGATTGGAGTTCTTAAGAGACAATTATCGGATCCGAGAAAACGATTTTTTGTCTTTTGACGCCATGCGCCATGCAGCTCAATGTTTAGGCCGTGTATTGAGAGGAAAGGAGGACTATGGTATTATGGTTCTAGCCGACCGTCGATTCGCTAGAAAACGTAGTCAGTTGCCCAAATGGATTAACCAAGCCATTCTAGATGCTGATGTCAACCTTTCTACCGATATGGCTGTAGCGGCTGCGAAAAAGTTCTTGAGAACAATGGCTCAACCTCCGAATGAAGCTGATCAAGAGGGTGTCAGTGTATGGACATTGAATGATATTTTGGAATATCAAAAAGAGCAGGGCTCGAAACGAATCAAGACAGTTGAGTTTGAAATTGATGAAGAGTTTGACAAGGATTTGATGGAGATAGATTTGTAGGTCATATCGGTGAAAGTGATATCGGTAAGTCCATATCGGCGAGTCCATATCGGTGAAATCCTACCTGCTAGATCGAATCAATCTATAGCTCAATCAACAATTGCATTACATTCAGAACTCGTAGTTATGGACATTTACATCAATTGCATTACTATGTTACAAATATTTTATAGGCGATTGCAGTCTCGCCGATATCTTCATCTATTCCTCCATTGGATCATCGGGGACTCCCTCTTGAACGGATAAATCCAGCTCCAATTCCTTATCCGCATCAAAGTACGAATCGCTCATACACCAAACCGATAAATGATGGTCACCAGGATCCGGGATCGTCAATTCCAACTTGACAGCCATCGATTCCTTTGAAATCGACACTCGTTTAATAGCATAAAGCTGCTTAGTCGAGCTCTCTCCAATCACCAGCCACCCTAAAGTTAGAAAAAATACAACTTATTCATCGTCATAGCACTTACAATGCTCTTGTTTAGAGAAAGGATAACGAGGACAGCAAACGTCTAATGAAAAGTCACTATCCCGCTCCAAATCAATCATCAAGGTCGAAGGTTCGCCTGCAACAAACTGATCTTCTGGAAGACGATATGATACTTCAATGCTCGGATACGAGTTTACGAACTGCGCGACATCTTGCATTCTTGGATCGGAAGAAGAGAAACCAAGAATCTTCTCACGAACGTCGTCCTCTTCTATAGAAGCAAAATCTTCCACATTTTCAATACTTTGTTAGAAAAAAATAGTAGAAATAGAAGAAAATATACTCACCTGTTGTCGATACTCCTTTGAACGACTTGGCTGTCGAAATATGGAATCTGTTTAAGAGGACTGTCTTTGTCCCACATGGCTTGGACCACCATTTGGCTGAGATCCATAGCACTCATAGCATTCAGATGCCCTTCCCCAGATAAGACATCTACACAAGCAGCCAGTAGTTGAAGAACCTTGTCTAGAATGAGTTTCTGATCAGCTGCAAGGTCAGGAGGAAGGGTGGATCTAGAGAAATGAGCCTGAAGAAGCACAAATGCTTTGAGCTGAGGAGATCCATAGTTGACGTCGGCAAGTTTAATCGGCATTCGATCATAGAGCCTTGCTAAAATGCGGTCTTCATGTGCTCTCATAGGAATTGTCTCGAATTCCGCTGCTGAAGAGATGATTTCAAGAATGGCCCGGAGCCTTGTTTTAGACGTCAAAGATAAGGAAAACGTCTGCATAGTGATGAAGGAGATATTGTAGTAGGCTGAGATGACAGCTCCATTGAGAGCACTAATAGAATCCTCATCCTCATCTTCGTCCAATTCCACAAGGTTGGCATCGGCCAAGTCTTTTAATGTGTTTTCTACAAGCTCCGAAAGGTATTCACTCAATCCTGTGTGTGAGTTGTCTACCAGACCATAAAACGACGGATTGGCATGTAATCTTCGATAAAAGAACGAAAAGGTCAGCCAGTCGATGGAATCCTGTCTTGATTGAATGACATCCTCACTGATTTCTGTAACGAAAGCATCATGTAAATACAGGTTCAAATGGCTTTCTATCGGCAGAGCTTCGTTGAGGAATTTTCGGTAATATTCGCGTTTCGAAGCGTTGGTTAACACCAAAGCCCGGGCGAATCCTTTACCAGCAAGAGGCTTGTTTGCACGTCCAAGCATTTGAAGGATCTCACTGATAGGATAGTCGACGTATCGATGCTCACGGCCTTCATAGATTTGAGTTCCAAGGATTACTACGAGTGCGGCATCAGGACAAGCCCAACAGGTATCTCTTGAGGCGATGATGACTGGCAATGATTTGCTTTCAAACAGCTGTACTACGATAGCACGGTCTTTAATTTCCATGGAAGGATACAAGAAGCCAATTCCTTTAAGAAGATTCACTTTCAAATCCTCATCACTGACTGAAGCAGAAGCCTTCTCCAGTTGAACGTTGCTTCGGAAAGCATCCAACCCTTCTGCTACAGCCAGCTTCATCAGATCTCCGGCCGAGTCAATACACTGTTGGCGGTCCGCTACAAATACCACTGCTCCATCAGTTTCAGAGTTTTGCCTGATAGCATAATATGTCGGTCTTGCCATTGCAATCATCGATGATGGATGATGTGGAATGTTTACTGACTGCAGGTGGATTTCCAGCGGTAATTGACGTTCTTTAGGCGAAAAGTTGTAGATAGAATGGCTCGTGGCTCCAATCCATTCGCCTAAATCTTTTCCATTTGACAAAGAAGCACTCAAAGCTACTATTCTCATAGGACGTTCGGTCTGTGCTGCAATGTAGCGCATTCTAGAGATGATGATCTCGTAAATGGCTCCATTAAGGCCTCCAATCATGTGAATGTCGTCGGCAATAAACAGTCCTACAGTCTGGATTCTTCTTCTCTTTTGCCATCGGCGCGACAGAAGATCCCATTGGACAGGAGTGGCTACTACGAGGTCAGCGTTTTCCAGAAGTTTAATATCGGCAGAAAGTTCTCCAGTGAGTTTGACCACGGATTTCCCTGCAAACGTCTGCCATTTGACAAACTTTTCATCCACTTGGTCTTGAAACGGAGCAATGTAGATGGCAATTCCGCTTTCCGAGCTCCAATGGTGCAGTATCGCCAGTTCTGCACAGGCGGTTTTTCCATTACCAGGAGCAGCACCAATTAGAATGTTGTCATCCGACTTGAACAGAGCTCTAAACGTCTGTGTCTGGATCTTGTTGAACTGTTTAAACGGAAATAGTTTCATATACTCAGGATCCTTCAATTCCGACACAAGAACTGGCTGCAGGTCGAAAATTTGTGTGTGTGCAGGGAATTTTTGAGGTACAATAAGGCTCTTCAACTGTAAAGCCAGTCTTGTTTCGCAGTGAAGCCATTTCTCTGAGATCAAAGAGATAAAATAGTTTGGAGGAACGGGATCTGTTATGGGGACAGTAAAGTCCATCAGATGCTCTTCTTTATGGTACTGCCTGCGGATGACAAGAGTGTCACAGAAAAGAATGACTTCTCCATCACAATCCTCCACCATGACGATAAAGGTCTCTGCAGATCCGTGGACATCGGAGTTCCATTCAAACTGAGGAGTTACTACCAGTTCTACTCGTAATAGACTTGGAGTTATCGGTTGAAAGTGTGCCTCTACGGAAAGCCTCGGAAATTGATGGATCATGTCGTAGACCTGCTTCCCTGCTCTTTCAACTCGAATGGCTTGCCCGACCTCTGCGGGGTCCGAGAGATCGAAATACTTAAGCCATGGCATTTGAGAAGCCTCCATTTTACGGATAACTTCTCTAGGACAAGCGGGGAATTGCCTTAAAGGCGAGCTCGATAGCCACATTCGCTTCTCGATCATTTTACACATATCCAAAGCGGTTTTGGTTAAAACAGCCCATCCTTTTCGAAGACAAATCTCATACATAGCTCTGAACAATCGTCCGGCAGACTGTGTCACATAAACCATATCTGCCATAAGCGCAAACCCTTCTAATTTAAGTCGCGATATATATGCCTGTAATAACACGTTAATCTTTGCAGCAGGCTCTTCAACTCCTTCTTTGATCGGGATAGGCGTTCGTTCCATGAGTTTAGCCAGTTCCAATTTCTCTTCTTGTCGAACAGGAATATATTTGAACTCCTCAGATAAAGTGAATATTCTCAACAGTTCAATCGGCGTTAAGAATGGCTTTAAATGCTGGTTGTACTTTGCTATCGACGTGTAGCTGATGTAAAAGTGTGAGGCCACTCTTCCGAGCTCTGTCGCTTGTACGATATGTGTCTGCTGGTCGTATTTTACGAGATGGCTCTTCTCCAACTCAATCAAGGCTGAATGCACAAGGTCTAAACGTTTAAGAGCCAATGTCTTGTCATCTTCGTACTCCTCTCCAACCCGGTAAACAGAGGGAGAACGGAGCATTCGAACGTACAAATAAGTATAGCCAAGCCAATCTACAGCGTCTTGTCTTGTACGAATAGTACCCAAGACAATCTCAGCATTGAGATTATCCGCCAGCTTCGACATGAACTGGCTTTCTATCGGCAACTTGGCGTTTACAAGTGACATGTAATAGTTGAGCTCGGTATGAGCAGTGATTATGATTCCTTCACCAGATTTGTCGAATTTCGGCCTTCCTGCTCGACCGAGCATTTGTAGCACATCTTGGGCAGAAAGCTCAGTCCATCGGCCTTTCTCCGGGGAATATACTTGAGTTCCTTTAATTATAACCGTATGAGCAGGTAGATTTACACCCCAAGCGAGAGTAGCTGTAGATACAAGCACTTGTACATATCCTTCCCGGAAGAGGTCTTCAGAAGAAGCTCTATCAGCACGCGACAGACCAGCATGATGAATAGCAAATCCAAATGGTAAAACGTCTTTGAGATCAGCATTTTGAACCTGTTCGCTCTCACTACGGACGATTTCACGCGACGCCGAGTCTTGACGGACGAAATTCTTCTCTGTTCCTTCTTCTTTAGCCTTGTCCCTTAGGAATTTAGCAGTTTTAGCGGTCTCTTTACGGGAATGAACAAAGATAATCACCTGGTGCTTTCCAGCATATTCCATGACTTTATCATAGCAAGCATCGTTCATAGCTTGGTACCGTTTAAACGCTTTTTTCTCTGTGATTCCAAGGAACTTTTGCTCCAAAGGACAAGGTCGATAGGTTGAATCAAAGTAGAAGAGACCAGACTTTGATACGCGGAGGAATCGTGCTACGTCTTTGTAATTAGGCAGTGTAGCAGACAATCCGACGAGTCGGACATCATCTCCAGTAGCTTCTTCTTTACGAATGGTCCTCGCTACGATACTTTCAATAACAGGACCTCTTTCGTCGTGAAGTAGATGGATTTCATCAATGATAATAAGCTTGACAAGGTTCGTATAGCTGACGTCGGAGGATTTACGAGTGATTACATCCCATTTCTCTGGAGTTGTCACGATAACCTGAGTCTCAGAAAGTTGCTGTTTCGTCAAGTTTCTATCCCCCGTAAGCTCCTCGACTTTTATACCATAAGACTCCAGCTTCTTGCCAAATTCTCTTACTTGTTCTTGTACCAGAGCTTTGAGCGGAGCAATATATATGATTTTAAAAGCATCAACGTCGATGCCGTTTGAATTTCGGAACTGAGAGATCGTTCGTAGCATCGTCAAGAGGGCAACGTTGGTTTTACCAGCTCCAGTCGGTGCACAAAGTAAAATGTTCTCATCACTTTTAAAAGCAACAGGATATAACTTACTCTGGACTCTGTTTAGAGATTTCGCGCCAGAAAATGCTATCCGAGTCCATTCGGGCATATCGTCTAACTCTACTAACTTTTCATTATCGAAATGGCTTTTCGGAGCAGGAATGTCGTATTGTTCGTAAGTTTTCGTAGCATGCTTCTCCGACCCAGGAGGCAAAGTCAGCTTTTCTCCAGTGTACAAATGACTTCCTTGGTCAAACGTCAACAGACTCAAATCTACAATTCTTGGCTGTCTCCCTAAATCGATATCCATCTCATCTTTTATAGTTTCAACCTCTTTAACCTCTCTTATTTTTCCATAAAGTTCAGCAACAAGATCAGCTAAACCTTTGTCATTCATTTGAGCTTCGATTTGTTTCTTTTCTTCTGGATTGGCTTGACTTAACCTTGTCAGCCATACAATCCGGTCTCTGTTTCGACATACTATTTCTACTAATTCGAAATGTTCAGTATCGTATAGCTCCATTATATCGTTTTCCACTTGTCTTAGGGATAGTGACGATGATAAGATTCTCAGAGTCTCGGCAGCTTTATCTTGCACTATATGAGCATCAGAATAGACCTTTCCTATCTGCCGTTGTAACCAATAAGCATCTATTTCATGAGCTGGAACTATTCCTGCCTGAACAGTCTTACTAGGCGCATGTTGAACAGACTCTTCTTCATATAAAGGATCTGCTCCAAACTCTCTGTCATTGTCCTCTACAGCACTTTCCTCGTCTGAACCTTCTTCATCTGAACCATCTTCATCTTCATCACCGGAAAAGTTCACTGCTACTCCTGCATCATCTTGTAATCCACTTGCTTCTGTCTCTTCATTAAAATCGGTAAGCTTCTTGGACAGGCTCAGCAGTTGATGGAAGCTCTCGTTTTCAAGCTTGACGTCTAATATACTTTCAATACTCGACTTTTTAGCATCATCTTTGACACCATCTTCTTTTAAAATCGTCAGGACCTCATCGACAGCGTTCTGGATGACGTCTTGTGGTTGTCCGTCTAAATAACCACTGGCCCATGACATTATTAGATCATAAGCTTCTCCAGTTTCTTGAGTTCGAGGAATGTACGACCCTGCTGTTACATCCAGTTTGTCACGCCTCTCCTTCTTCGACTGCTTAAGTCCACTGGGTTTATCAGATGTCGCCCTCGAGCCCATATCGCTGATATTTATCCGCCCTGCAAGACTCTCTGGATCTCCTGTTGCATCGTCTGCTCGGCTGACAAAACGCCGGTCCACCTGCAGGACCTTATTTGACATAGCATCACTAGTTAGAATAAATGATAATAAAAGAATACTTACTATTTATACTGTGAAATGTCCCTTTCAACCATCTTGTTTATGTGCAGTTGCCTTCGATAGAATAAACTGAATAATCGAATATTTCAGTAAGATTACCCGGCTTGAGATGCGGTCACGTGATTGAATATCTTATGACTAAAATGATAGATTTTCAAATCTCACTGAAACTAGAACCTCTGACGAATGTTCTACTTTTAAGCTCTAACGAATGCTCTGCTTTCAGCTCTAAGGAATGCCTCGCTCTTGCAGATGATTATTTGAGATTCATTAGTATTTACCCGGAATTGTAAGTCACGTGACAATAGTATATCACGTGACGAGATTTAGCAGAGAATGAATTATTTATACAAGCGCAAAAGAAGCTTACACTTCTTTCCTTTTAGCTTCTTCTAATTGTTAAAGTAATAATTCTCCTTTGGAATTCTTCCTCTCAAAACCTTTCCTTCAGTTCCCTTCACATAGACATCTCTAAACAAAAGATCAGGAGAAGAATCAGGAACTGGGTAAGCTTCGGCAATGGCGACTTCCTTCTCGACAAAGGTACGGGCCTCTTTATCCACAGCCTTTAGCTCATCTTCAGTAGTGAAACCCCAGTCAAGAAGTTTGTGCTTAAGCCCTGCAATGGGATCATTGGCAGATCTCATATGCTGGATCTCCTCTCTTGTTCGGTAAGTGGTTCCAGGGTCAGACATTGAATGACCTCCATATCGGTAGGTCTCGAATTCAAGTACGATAGGACCCTTTCCTGACGAAGTCCAAGCTTTGGCATATTTGGAAGCTTGGTAGACAGCAATAACATCCATACCATTGACTTTAAGTCCGGGAATGTATTGTCCACGCTCATAGTATTTGGTAAGAGCAGAGGATCTAGCAGCAGAAGTTCCCATTCCATACTTGTTGTTTTCGCAAACATATATACAAGGGATATTCCATAACTTTGCCATGTTGAAAGATTCAAAGATTTGACCTTGATTGGAAGCTCCATCTCCGTACAAAGTGAAAGCAGCAGCGTCTTGATCAAGGTATTTATGAGCAAATGCAAGTCCTGTTCCTAAAGGTACTTGAGCACCTACAATTCCATTACCTCCAAAGAATCCGCTGGTAAACATGTGCATAGATCCTCCTTTACCAGAAGATACACCCTTGGTTCTTCCCAAAAGCTCACCAATGACAGAGCTGATAGTAGCTCCACGCATGTATGCAAAGCCATGGCACCTGTACGACGTGATAACAGTATCGAGCTTGGTGATAGCATGTTCAATTCCAACGGCTACAGCTTCTTGGCCGGTAGACAAATGACAGAAACCTCTAATCTTCTTGGCCTTGTACAAAGCATCAGCAGACATCTCCAAACGTCGTACTGTCACCATATCTTTATACATTTTAAGCAAGTCACTCTTGGCGATTTGCAATTCCAATTCTGGTGCTTCCAATTCATAAGTAGCATAAGCAGACTCGGGAATAGATACCGTGACGATCTAGTTAGTACGGGATCTTATCAAAGCTGCTTCCAACTTACATCATCAGCTTCTGTAGCCATTGAACGAACAAACGTATTAACCGGAGCTCGTAGCGAGCGACGGATCAAGGATTGTCTAAGCATCTTGAACTGAACAATGGTCCTGCAATTGATCAAAGTTTATGCTGGACAAGGCAATATCGGATACAAACTATTGGGACAGGAGAGGGGAACATTATAAGCGGACACTCCGTTGGGGTGCGGGTATCGGTTTCAGATATACGCAGGAGGGGGTACTAGAAGCTGAAATAGAAATAAAAAGGGGCTTTCAGGCCTTGAAATCTAGGGCTATGAACGATTAACCAAGTCAATTGTTTATCTTTCTCTATTACTATCTATAATTACTTGATTCTTTTATTCATTTGACTTGATTCAATGGTCTCCTCCTCTCTTCGTTCCCCTCCCCCCACTTTGCGGCTGTCCCACTAGATTACCCTGCTGCGGATCAACCTGTTCCGAGCCAACATAAATCAACTGGCAATATTTACGAAAACTCACGAGAAAGATCGGAGTGACAATTGTTGTGCGGGTATTTAGGAAGCAAATGTCTAGTCCAATTCTATGAGTAATATGATATATTTCAGCCTTCTCAGGACGCGACTTGCTCTACTGGTTTCAAATATTTATACTTTATTGGATTATCTGTTGTCAAGTCATAAGTAGATTAATTTCTGATCCAATGTTTGAGAGTTGAAAATTGGTAGAGAATTGTTATGGAGACTTCGATTGATATAACTGTTATATAACATATATTACTGTTCTATATCAAAAGATGCAATTCTGTATAATTACAGAGTGTAGACCAATATCACAAATAAGATGCAATTGAATATATGAGCTGAACGAGTCAGGAATTACAATAATCGCAATAATATTTAAAATATTCAAAATAAATTCAAAATAAAAAAAATTGAAAATAATGGATTCCAGGATTTTCCTTGACAAATCACGTGACTGTGATCTCGCAATCAATCCTCCATCAGGGCCTTGCGAACAAGAGACTGTTGGTATCTGTCTCTATCTGTCTTTATCTTCTGTTATATTACAAAGTGGCACAAACAAGCCTGGTATATGACCGCCAAATTTGTCTCTTTCCTTAAACTATTGTCTAGACCACTTTGTCTACCATTCGTCTATCGTCTCTTATTCAGTAGTCTAGACTTGACAATCTTACCAATATCATTAAAGGTTAGAGGAACGTACAGAAAGAAGGTACAGAAAATCGCCCAGATCACAGTTCAAACAAAGAGCATTAAATAATCCTTTAACTACCATTCATGAATCCTTAATTGTTTGAAATTTCAGACATTTCAGTGGTAGGGCCAAGTCAATTAACTTGCCGTTTGCGGACAAACTATAAAACGGTGAGTCATATCTCTGTCCAATCATAAACCAGAATATATCAATTACGCGTGAATAAATCGAAGCAATCCAATAAACAAAGAAAGCAGAGGAAAGATAAGACAGAGAAGAAGGATTTGTTGTCTTTTATAGTTACGAAAATTTGTTACAAGGTGTCTATTCGATTCTGTCGTGTTAATCTGTCCTTGCGTTTTATTTCTGTTTCAAATAATTTATAAGCTGAAAAACCCAATCCAACGTTATCATCACCTGCATATTGCATATAACGCATTCAAACAAGTAAGTCTTGAAATTTCAAGTGTCGAACTGCTGGTCAGTGATAGTTGCATAGAGCATAATAGGTGAGTTAGATCTTCAGGAGCTGTGATAGGAGCTGTTACGGAGCTGTTACGGAGCTGTTACGGAGCTGTTACGGAGCTGTTACGGAGCTGTTACGGAGCTGTTACGGAGCTGTTACGGAGCTGTTACGGAGCTGTTACGGAGCTGTTACGGAGCTGTACAGAAGCATTTAGAAGTCCTACTAACAAGATCGAAGAATTCACAAATATTGAGTTGAATAGAATGGATTCTGAATTAGAAGGTGAGTTAGATCCTAGTAACGTCTATTCTAACTAGGCGGTTTTGTTCGAGGAGAAACTGAGTCGAAACCTCGAACTAGGAGTCGTAAACGTACGATAACATCTGAAGATGACGGTCAAAATGATACAATCAAATCTAGAACACGCCGGAAAACAATCGAACCTGCTTCAAAAGCGCGTAAAACAAAAGAACCTTTGACTCCTCAGAGACCTTCGGCCAGTGCCACGATCCCAACACCCTCGAGATCGTCCCACTCGTCAAGGGCTTCAAGTGAGCAACCTAAAAGAAAGGCAAAGTCCAAACAGATTGTTGAATCCAAACAGATTGTTGAAACTAGCGATTCGGAACTGACTCCTTTAAGCAGTTCAGACAGTGATATATATGAAGAACCTGAAAGTGAATCAGACATCGAGGAGCTACAAGTAGAGGTTATAGAGGAGTCCGAGATAGAGGAAAAGCCCAAAGCCAAACCGAGAGCCAAACGAGCTAGAGGAAAAAAGACCGATGTTGACAAGTCCAGACCAAAGTATCTACAATACTTTGATCGATCTAATAAGGCTCTTTTTGAAAGCCATCCATATCTTCAAACCATCTTTGAAGACCTTGAAAAATCGCCTTTGATAACTGTAGAGAAGGCTGAACAACCAGAAGCCATGAAGGTTAAACTACTGCCGTTTCAATTAGAAGGATTAAACTGGTTGATTAAACAGGAAAAGGGAATATATGGAGGAGGGATTCTTGCTGATGAAATGGGAATGGGAAAAACAATTCAAACAATTGCTTTGATGCTGGCCGATCCTAAAGATGCTGTCACTTTGGTCATTGCCCCTACTGTAGCACTTATCCAATGGAAAAACGAAATAGAGCAGCATGCCGGGGGGAAACTGACTTCTTTAGTCTATTATGGTCAGAACCGTACTAGCAAAGTTGCGGAATTGACTGGCTATAACGTAGTTCTGACGACCTATGCTGTATTAGAGTCAGTGTATCGTAAACAACAAAGTGGGTTCCGTAGAAAAGACGGGGTCTTTAAAGAGAAAAGTGTTTTACATGGCATTTTCTTTCACCGCGTTGTTCTTGATGAAGCTCACAATATCAAAGATCGACAGACAAATACTGCCAGAGCTGTGTTTGCGTTGAAATCAAAGCATCGTCTTTGTCTCTCTGGTACTCCTTTACAGAACCGTATTGGAGAACTGTTTTCGCTGATCAAGTTCCTTAGAGTCGAGCCGTTTTGCCAATATTTCTGTAAAAAATGTGAATGTGCTGAACATACTTGGCAGTTCTCTGACAGACGAAGCTGTGATGTTTGTGGCCATCGAGTCACCGACCATTTGAACTTCTTCAACCATTCGCTATTGAAGCATATTCAGCGCCAAGGAACTGATCGCGAAGGAGGAGAATCGATGAAGAGAATGAGAGTCCTGATGAAGCGAATAATGCTTCGTAGGACGAAAATCGAGCGTGCTGACGATTTAGGTCTACCTCCAAGAGTCGTGGAAATCCGCAGAGACTTTTTCAACGAAGAGGAAAAGGATCTTTACTCCAGCATCTATTCAGACAGCACTCGGAAATTCAATACTTATGTAGAACAGCGCGTGGTGCTGAACAACTACGCCAATATCTTTACGTTGATTACTCGAATGCGTCAGATCGCCGATCATCCGGATCTTGTTCTAAGAAGACATTCAGCGGATAGTCCTGAGAGTTCTCTTGTGTGCAAGATCTGCGATGACGAGGCTGAGGACGCTATTCGGTCCAAATGTCATCATACATTCTGTCGAATGTGTATCCGCGAGTACTGTGAAGGTTGGACTGGTGAACAGGACGATCTAGAATGCCCTGTTTGCCATATCGGCCTTACAATCGATCTGTCGGCTCCTGCTATCGTTGCAGATGAAGAAGTCGTCAAGAAAGGAAGTATCATTAACCGTATAAACATGACTGGAGGATGGAGAAGTTCTACAAAGATTGAGGCTCTTGTAGAAGAGCTTTACAAACTTCGTAGTGACCGCAAGACAATTAAATCTATAGTCTTTTCGCAGTTCACCAGCATGTTGGATCTTGTCGAATGGCGATTGAAACGAGCTGGCTTTGAGACCGTTAAGCTGCAAGGAAGTATGTCTCCTACTCAAAGAGACAATATCATCAGATATTTCATGGACACTCCTTCAGTGGAAGTATTTCTTGTATCTCTAAAGGCAGGAGGAGTGGCTTTGAATCTGTGTGAAGCTTCTCAGGTGTTTATTCTCGATCCTTGGTGGAATCCAAGTGTCGAATGGCAATCGGGAGACAGAGTGCATCGTATAGGTCAGCATCGTCCTGTAAAGATCACAAGGTTTGTGATCGAGGATAGTATTGAGGCAAGAATCGTCGAGTTACAGGATAAGAAGGCCGATATGATTAATGCTACTATTGGCCAAGACGATTCGGCTATGAATCGTTTGACTCCTGACGATATGGCTTTTTTGTTTACCAATTAGCTGTACCATATCCGCCAACTTATCCGTCAACTGTCTTGTCTGTGATCTATCAGTGACTACGATTATCGATCGCGATTCCCTATAATTCCTTGAATATACATTTACATACATTTACATACACGCTCACATTTCTCTTCTCCAATTGATATCTTGATCGTCATCCATTAACATTTCATCCGAGTTCACTTGTCCCGGGTTTGAATCCGGCTCAGGACCGAAATCACCTTCATATATAACAGCTCCTGACTTCCTATGTGTATCCACCCATTGCGCAGCCTCGGTCATTAGAATCTCGTTAGCAGTGGGCCGTTTAGTTGGGTCGGGGTCCAGCATCCATTTGACCATATTGTCAAGGGCACCAGAGCTTTCAAACATGAACTTTGGAGCCCAAACGGGGACGTTATATGGAGCGCTGGTTGGAACAGAATCACTAATAGGCCTTGGACTAGGAGGAGAAGAAGACTGGTCCTTATCGATATTATAGTCATCAGTATTGCCTGTGCTCAAGTCTCCAGAGCTTAAACGACCTGCTTCTGTCAAATCCCCTGATCGTAGCTTTTGCCAATGGATACCATTATCAGGTAGAACGATATTGGCAGCAATCTCCAGCATCACCAATCCGAGGGAAAATATATCGGCAGGTTTATCATAGTTCTGCCTTGACAAGACCTCTGGAGCGATATATTCTCTATCTCCTTCTCGTTCAATTCCTTTGGTCTATATGTTAGTATTAAACAAAGATTTATACAGAGCACAGGGGAATACTTACTGCTGGATATTTCGTAGCCATTCCAAAATCACCTATCTTGAGACTGCCTTCAAACGTGATAAACACATTGGCAGGCTTGATATCAAGATGAATATATCCTTCGTTATGAATAAACCTTAGGCCCTGTCGTTAGAAAACAGCTCTATAAAATATAGATATAACTCACCAATGCCAATTCCACAAGAATCTTCCACACTCGCCATTCATCAAGACGAGAAATGTTGCCCCGTTCAGACAGAAATGTGTCTAAATTTCCATTCTCGCAATACTCTGTCATGATATACAAATGGCCGTTCATTTCCCAGTTGTCGATTAAATTTACGATATATTCTTTACCATCCTGATCGTTTTCCGATACAGTCAGTGACCGTAGAATCTCCACTTCTTCAAGCTTACGACTACGAGCTTTCGGGCCAAGAAATGGGTATTTAGTCCTCTTGATCGCGTACCGGTTTCCTTCGAATATCGATGAAGAACGTTCGGATACCGCATACACTAAGGAGAACTCGCCTTTGCCAATTAGCGAAACGCTGCTGAACCGTTCGTTAAGAACGGCATCGGTCAGTATATCGTTCCGCTGCCCGCTGCCGTTTACCATTGAATGCAGTAAAGGGTCGGCGGGGGTTTTGGGGGTTTTGGCGGGGGTTTTGGGCTCTGTCGAAATGGTCGAGGAGTTGAAATCATGATCATCTACAAGTCTTATGGCCACATCTGGGCCAGAAAGATTCAATTGGGTCGGTTCAGCGTGCATTGGGATATCCGGCGTATGCGGAGACGACGATCGGTCGCTTGGGGAAGCGTCCATCCACCGGGGGCCACTTAGCCTGGCACTCCTTGAAGGCCTTATTGTAGCATCAGAAGGGTTCCTTGATGCAGGAACTGGTAGAGGCACCGAAGGGTCAAATATGTCTATATGAGAATGGTCTTTAGTCGGAGTAGGAGGAAGATCATATTCAAACACCAATCGAGAGCTATTTTGCTTGGCTTCGACATTGAATTTCAATCGGGTATCTCTAAGACCTCCTGATGGGTGGTTTGAATTGTCAAGACCTGGAGTAAAGGCGAAAAGACCGTTTGGCGTTCCATTTGGGGTATTTGGCGTCATGGACGGCAAATGCGGCGAGTTGGGCCGTTTACAAGGCGTGTCAGGAGGTGCTATATAATTCTCGTTGTACGGTCCGCTATTTTTCTTTCTATTCCGTTTCGAAATTAAGCCCGTGCTCATAAAAGCTGTCTGTAGAGGCTTCACTTGTTTATAGCTTTCAGGAGTGGAATAATCGGCCAGTTCAGAAGTGATGGAGGAGTTGAGCTTGATTTTGGGCTTTTGAGGATAGAACGGAGAAGGACGGGTAGAAGGCGAGGCAAAGGATGACGTTGTTGATTTGGCCATGGGATGGATGGAAGGATTGGCTAGATGATGAGTATCTGCCAATATATCCATTGAGTTCATTTTACGTATTTTTGACGTTTGAGGAGTAGGTAAAAGATTGGAAGAAGGGAACCCTGTGAAAGGAGATTGTAACGAGGATTCGAACGAAATAGGAGTGGTTTTATGAGGAGGAGCCAAGCTATGATCCATACGATGTTTTGAACCTGGTTTAGAGATATGATTCTCAGAAAAAATCAAAGGAAGAGGTCGTTTCAGCGGCAATCCTTTAAGTTCCGAACCGCTTTCGTTCGTGTCTTTGATCAGTTGTCGTTCAAAGTTCTCTGGAGATGAAATATGGAGAGAAGAAGGAGAAGATAGTAGAGAAAAGGAAAGGTTGGAGGATTGCGTGGACGAAATCCATGAAGAATGCCTTCTAGACGCAGGGATTTGTTTCTTGGAACCAACCTTGTCGAGGTTCAATATTCCTGTGGATCGTCTTATCGTTGTTTTGGGATCGTCTAAACGAGAGGGCGTTTGAGAGTTTTCTTCTGAAGGAAGCATCGGTTTCATCACCTGACGCTGTGATTCAGGCCGTAGGATCCGTGATGACATTTGACTAGGTAATGAAGGTAGTTTCCTATGAGAGGTTGTTGTAGGCTCATGATAGAAAGTAGCTGCTACTTGGCTGGATGAATCGGAGGAACTGTCTGAGCTCGAGGATGTGGACAAATGTCTGTGAGGAGAAGGGGACAAGGAAGGATCTTTAGACACCTTTAAAGCCATAGGAAATCAAAGTCCAACTGTTTCACAGCAATAATATCGGTGCTTAATCTTAAAATCTTAAAAAGATGAACTTAAAAATCGGAAATATCTCAACTGGACCTTTGATCTAAAATGTTCAACTGCTGAACGTCGTAGTTCGCTGATGGTAGAGAATCCACGAGTTTGCATGCTCTGGTGGCTTGAATATAAAGAGGCAAAAAAACAGAATAAAGCGCGCGGTCAGGTTTGTTTACGTGAATTTGTCCCACGCTATCAGGGATCCCGACGCGGATTACCCGGCCGACCACCTTTTGGGAGGGGGACAATGGATAGCCCATCATCAAAAGACGGGTAAAATGCATGAAATTCTGGGAATTGGGCATGTTCTTGGAAAATCGTTTTATTATGGGCGCGTTTTATGGGCGAATGTAAGTCCGTGTTTTATGATCGAATGAATACAGCAAAGTAGCTCAATTAAAAAGATTAATTATTAAACAATGAGCTTGGTGGAATTGTTCTAATTGTAATATATTAATTGAATATGCGTACATTTGGAAGTTCCAGATAATTGAACCATTTCATATGGGCTCGGCCTCGGTGAATGGACCTTTTAGGGCTGGACCGGGCTGATCATATACCAACTATCAGCAAATCAGGGCTTCTTTGATGTTGCCTGGATGAGTCCCAATTTAATTAGAGCTGCCATAACTCGTTAAGAGTTGACAACAAGTAGTTCTGTAGCCATTCTCTAATCCATAATTAATAATCATAATTTAAATCGTCATAAAATTAAGAATAATAATCCAAGATCATAGATAAATATCAATATTTCCTGTAATTCTTTTAATTGCTTAATAACCTTTAGTTGATAGCATGAAAGCTTACCGCTTGTCAGCCGAACAACTCGTGAATAATTACACAAGTTAGAGTGTGTTGTAAATCTATTCAATTTTGGACGGCTCAGTGAAAGATCTCTCGAAAACGTGAAAAAAAAGCGATAACGCGATCTATGAGATCACCACTATTTCTTCGCTCTCAATTTCTAACATTCAAGTTATTTCAATATACACTTAAAAGCGGCAAGCTGTTGGAAAATATTAGTCGTATCAAACAGTTGAATTACGATGTGAAGTTCATTGTTCACTACGAATTTCACGTTATGGAAATATGGAAATTATGGAGTTAAATTCCCAAGTTGGGACAAGCAACGCCGCACCAACTGAGGCTCAGATCATCAACTTCCCCATAATCTACAACCCATAAAGTATAACCCCATAATGTAGACCATAACGAGACCCCATAATCCATAATGTAGAAAATAATTATAAATACCCGGGTTTTATACCTATAATCAGCATCTTTTTCCCCTATGAATTATAACTATCCCTACCCACCATCCTACAGCTATCCTAAGAAACACAGTATAGCCCATTTTCAGATACTCAAGATCCGTTATCAAGCCTCAGTTTTAAGAAGTAAACTCTCAAAACTCGACTTGAAGATGACGTTTTCTCGATTCCGCTCCAAGCGAAATTCCAACGACTTCAAGTCTTTGTATGCCGACTGGCAGAAGCAAAAGCTTGAACGTTCAATGACTTCCAACAGTTATATTTCAACTGCTAGTCAATCCATGGCTCAATCAATCGGGTCATCAACCAGAGGTTCCTTGCGTTCAAGGATCCGCGGAAGTTTTCCCACTGTAAGATCCGCTCCTCCCTTGTTGACTAGTCAAGTGAGAAGTTACTTGGTCAACAATGAACAAGATATACCATCCGACCGCCCTTCTCTAGGGTTGACAACTATCGAGTCGACTCCAGATACTTTGACAAACCAAGAATCTGACGATTCGGATAGCAGCTCAGGATCGGACTATAGCCATGACCACATCAGTAGTCCTATGTACGACTTTCCTGACACCATTCCTCCACCTGTGAGGCCTAAAGGCCAGTGCATCTTCACTGAAGACCTCGATATTAGCAGGATCATGCCCTTGACTAGTTCTGACTTCAGACAGTCACCACCAACACAGGGCTTAGGACACAGACGAATCCGGGCTACTACCAGAAACCTCGAGAACAATGAAAACATCGAGGTTGAGTCGGATAATGAATCCTACAGTGAAGCTTCAGCAGAAACCATTAGAAGTTCATTTAGACACTTCTTCTTTTCAGCCAGAAATGAAGAGGACTACGAAGACGACAGCGACGATGAAAGCGATGACGATGACGACACTCCCTGCATAAAATGCGGAACCTATGACTGTCACCACACCTTTGCGAAAAGAATCAAATACTTCATGAAGCATCTGATTCCTTTCAAAAAGAAGAGGACTCATCTCAAGAAAAAGCTTGGTCGAAGACAACCTGTCTGGAGGCGCTACAGTCCCATTCCAAAGGAAGTGTCAGTAAGCAGATATTGGGCACGACGGGCCGTGAAGTCTGGCCATATTCAACAGGTGACTCAATTCCCGGGTTACAGGCAAGATTTGGGCAGTGAGTTTGAGCTATATGATAAGCCACCAATATCACCAACTTCTGATCATGATACCGAGCCTCCCAAGCCAAAAAAGATAATCATTGTCAACAGTTCTGGTAACCTGGTGGAGCTTGATCAGTCCAAGCTAAGAAAGACTTGCGATGAACCGATTCCTTCTCATCTGTTACCACAAGACTCCCAACATGGTCCACAGGTATGCTGGCATTCTCCAGAACTTTACCGAGCGCCCAAACACCCGAATAATACAGTAAGATGCTCGACCCAACTTCCTTCGAGATTCGAAGTTTTTACCAACCCTGCCGAGTTCGAACTATGACGAATGACTCTAACGACTAACGATAAAAAAATTGTAAAAATCATGAATTATGACTTCATAATAAATTGAATGAAAATAATCTCACAATAAATTGAATGAAAATAATCTCACAACTGTAGACTTTAGACATAATAAATGATCATAGAAAAACCACAGATAGACCAGTCCACATAGCTAATCGACATCAGAATCTCAGGATGAACAATCAAGATTGTTCATGTAGTTGATATGGCTCTGGCAGAATCGTAGGAATCTCCAAATCGGTCACCTGCACATCGAAATGGCTCAATCATAGCTGCGGAATTCCCATTGTCCGGATTTCCTGTCATACAGAGTCTCCAGACTCCGAACAAGCGCCGTTTATTCCATTCTGCCTCACTTACAATGTTAAGCTAGCCAGCACAAGAATCTTCCTCTGCGCGGTAAGGAAATAAGGAAAATATTATTCATGTTGAGCGCGCTTATACGAGCATGTGGGGCTGCGGGGAGGTGGGACACAGTGGTTTCAGGGTCCTACAGTAGCTCTCGGATGAATGAGCCAGTAGAAAATTGAAAATCAAAAATATGAAATATGAAATATGAACACCGAAAGGCTCTCCGCATGATGATGTCATTGTTATTATGGAATAGCTAGCTACCACATCCAGTTCGAAGATTGACAACTAATTCGAACGAAGAAATCAGATTCTAACGAACAAAACAGGTTTGAACAAAGAAAACAGGACTTTGCTTATGGCCAAAGTCGCAGCTCTGCAGACTCCTAAGGCTTCACTTGCTGCTGCGTTTCGTAATACAGACAACATCTCGATAAGCGGTGAATATCGGGAGGAATAGAAGATCAATGGTTGATTTGATTCTTTGAATGTGATATTCTGTCGTCTTTGTCGAGCTTATTCTGGCAATAGTTAAGCGCGTTCGGATTTGCAAATTCCGCTTTTAGTTGGGAGGCTTTTCGATAAACCCATTTAGCTTTGTTGAAAATGTTTAAGCGCGCGCCTCACTTAATTCCCAGCTCACAACCCCGATAAGGGCAGTTCGATAAGGATCAAGATAATGTTGAAAATAATGTGATTGGATTAATCGAGTGCCGAAAATTCATATAAATATCACGGATTCTTCGTAAAGATTAATACATTACAAATTAACCCCACATTTTGCATTCTATTTACAATGGTTCAAGCTAAATGGCAAGTGCTTTCTGCCAAGGCAGCCTCCATGCGAGACAACTCCATGGCCGAGATCGAGAAATACTTCCCGTCTCCTGTTGAATCAAAGCATTTTGATGCTTTACCTGATCCATTGCCGTTGAATGTCACTGGTCTTCAGAAGGAGTATTTAACCTCTGAAGACTATGCAATTATCGAGACGGACCCCATTCAACTTCTGGCCAAGCTGGCTTCGAAGAAAATCAGTGCTGTACAAGTAGCTGGTGCTTATCTTCGAGCCTCAGTTATGGCCCAGCGCACACTCAACTGTGTGACCGAATTCCTTCCTCAAATGGCTTTCGAAAGAGCTTCTTATCTCGATCGATATTTGGAGGAAAATGGAAAAACAATCGGACCTTTCCATGGCTTGCCCATCAGTGTTAAGGAGATGGTTCCATTTAAAGGTCTTACCTGTAATTTCAGTTTCGCCAACAAGATCGAGAACATTGCTGGCCACGATGCTTTAATATTACAGATTCTGGGAGATGCCGGAGCTGTTTTCCATATCCGAACGACCCAGCCTCAATTACTCATGCATCTTGAGTGTGCTTCCAATGTGCACGGTGTCACAGTTA
Organism: Middelhovenomyces tepae; assembly: GCA_003708105.3. Classification (NCBI taxonomy): domain Eukaryota; kingdom Fungi; phylum Ascomycota; class Dipodascomycetes; order Dipodascales; family Dipodascaceae; genus Middelhovenomyces; species Middelhovenomyces tepae. The sequence continues at coordinate 989,978 of PPNF03000003.1, read as the reverse complement.
ATCCTTTCAACCGAAATCTCACCAGTGGAGGTTCGTCTGGTGGAGAAGGAGCTGTTCTTGGAATGCATGGTTCCTGCCTTGGAATTGGTACTGATATTGGTGGTTCCATCCGCAGTCCTGCTTCTTTACAAGGACAATATGGACTTAGGCCCACTACTGGTCGTTTGCCCATTGGCGACAACTATCATGCCATGATGGGAGCTGAAGCCATCCCAGCGTCAATTGGTCCTATGGCAAGAACTCTAGAAACTGCCCAGCTTATGTTTAAGACAATCCTGGCTGCAGAGCCCTGGAGAAACGATCTGTCGCTTTCCTCAGCTCCTTACAATGAGGATATCGCCAAGGGAAAGAAGACTCTAAGAATTGGAGTTCTTACTGATGACGGAGTTGTCAAGCCATTACCAACTGTGTCCCGGGCCATCCAGGAAGTTGTCACTGCTCTCAAAACCAATGGTACCGCTGGGGATTTCGATGTTGAAGTGGTTTCCTTTGAGCCCTACAAGCACGATGAAGCATGGAGAATCATCTCTTCACTCTATTTCGAAGATGGAGGAAAAGAGGATCTTTCTAACCTCGCTGCAACTGATGAGCCTCTTTTGCCGTTGACCAAATGGATTCTGACTGAAAATCCCAATGTTAAGGAACACACCATCACTGAGCTCTGGGACCTCAATTGTCAAAAGAACCAGTACAAAGGCGAGTATCTCAGTCACTGGAACAGCCATAATATCGACTTATTACTGGCTCCTGTTGGACCTGGACCTGCTCCCACTCTAGGAAACTCCAAATACTGGGGTTATACTGCTCAATGGAATTTATTGGACTATCCTTCAATCACTTTCCCAGTGACTACAGTCGATCAAGTTAAGGATGTAGTGGACCCCAGCTATGTTCCAAAAAACGACACAGACGCCTTTGTTCAAAGTATATATACTCCTGAACAATACGCTGACGCTCCAGTGTGTCTTCAACTTGTCGCACTTCGGAATCAAGACGAACTTATTTTCGAGGGAATGAATGTCATTGAAAAGGCTTTGGGCAGAGCTTAGTATAGTGAATAAATGAATAACTGGAAAATTTTAACTACAAATGTACTGACTGTATCACCGATAAATTACAGATAATATCGTCAGCCCTTCATTTCGCCCACTTTTTATTGGCTATAGCTGAGGATGGCCAACCTGTACCGCAGCAACCTTTCAAATTAATTTCATTATTTAATTTGATAATTAATATTAGTTAGTAAAGCGATTCGAATAACTAAATTTGAAATCGGTATTTTCCAATTTATTTCACAATCATCTCGATGCTATTACCCTATTGTCAGATCATCCATCGTTTCTTCAAATTCAGGGCTTGAGATCTTTAGAATTCAATCATTGAAGTTTTAGGTGTCGGTTGACTGGTTCGTCATCCAGCAGCATTCATGGCTTCAACCGCCTACAAAAAAAGCGGCTACTTAAGGCTATTCAAGGCTATTAACGCTGTATTTATTTGAGCACGTGACATGTCCCAATTAGGAAATGTGATAGAAATTACCCGGAATGCACGCTTCGTGTCGTGTTTATTTCCTGTCTCTTCCGGCCAGAACTCTTTCTTCTTCTTACCAACCACTTTCTGCTCTTAAAAAACCTACTTAAAGTGTCTTTTTCAATATTACTTCTCTAAATTAATATTGAAGCTTTCAAACTAAAAAATCTCTTCAAAATGGCTTTCACCATTCGAACTATTCTCCTTTTTGCCATTTCTTGGCTTACCATTGTAACTCTCTGCATAACCATTCCTTGCTTTGCTCCTCCATCTCTCTCCTATAACTTGACTTTTCCTCCTCCTTTAACTATCTCCTCTCCTTTAATCACTGCTCCTCCTATATCTAAAGCTGTCGCTATCAGACTTTCTTCTGATGTTGCAATCATCCTCTCAAAAGCTCTCACTATAAGAGATTCAGACATTATGTCCAAAGCCCTCGCTGCAAGAGCAATCAAACCTCCTGCAGTGAGAAAGCCTGAACCTTTTATTATGAGTACCTTCTTCACTCTCCCCGTTATCCCTGTCGACTCTATCGAATCCAGCTTCAAACTCTACTCTCGAATTTTCGCTTACTCTTTCGCCATTCTTATTCTCCATATTACCTGCTACTGCAGAGCTAAAGCTATTGCTTATAGCAGATCAGCCTAAAAAATAAAACCAAAAAAACTGAAAAATACTAAATCAAAAAAATCAATCCAAAAAATCTAAAAAACCAAAAAAAAACCAAAAAAATAAATAAAAAACAATTATTGCTATCCATCTTCTCTATCGGCCACTATTGCTACTAACCACAGAATCAGGTAAGTATTCCTTTATTTTTTACTAACTTAGAGCTTTCGGAGATCTCAACCTGAGCATCCCCGAAAGCATTTCATGTGATATCAGGGTTAGGGGTACGTCCCGTGCTCCGGAGAGCCGGGATGCCAGTAGTCTCTAAGGCTTTGATGTTGTTGGATCGAATTAACCGAATTTTTATATGCATCTAGGGTGGAATCTTGAATTGATCCTTATCATTTACCGAGTATATCACGGACCCTTGATGAAAGTGCGTTGATGTTCTCGAAACCTCCGTTCTTGTAACAGCTGTATAGAATTTGTAGGATTCAAGTAGCTAGTAATTCAAAATAAGTTATATCTTTGAGTGTAGATTTGCTCTATAAAAACTACAGATCTATAGCTGGCCCTTTATGCCAGATAGCTCAGCTCTATTGGCCTATATATTGGCAGAAAGCACATTGTGGTCACGTGCAGAATGTCACTTGAAGAAGTGGGCAGAATACAAAATGTTAAAAAATGTTTCGAGTTGAAAATTCCAAATGGAACAAGACAAGGGAATAATTGCTATGAAGGAGAAGGATGATATTCGACCAAGAGTATTTTTTGATTTCCAAGGAAATAATGAGAAATGCAATCAGCCGATAAAAGGAAGAGTTGTATTTGAACTGGTGAGCTTTTCATAAATTCAATTGACCTTGGTTCTAACATGAGAACAGTACAGTGATATTGTCCCCAAGACCGCGGAGAACTTTAGAGCATTATGTACCGGGGAAAAAGGCATAGGAACAATGGGCAAGAAATTGTATTATAAAGGGTCAATAATGCATCGAGTTATAAAGGTGAGTAAAAGTATAAAAATATACACGAAAAACGAGATACTAACTTAGGACTTTATGATCCAAGGGGGAGATTTTACTCATGAAAATGGTACCGGGGGAGAATCAATATACGGTGAACGGTTTGAGGATGAGCCCGGGGGATTGGGTTTGAAGCACTCGGTGCCATATTTATTATCTATGTCAAATATTGGTCCAAATACAAACGGATCACAATTTTTCATTACTACAGTCGATTGCCCACATCTGGATGGCCGAAATGTAGTTTTTGGCCGCGTTCTAGCTGGAAAGCCCATAATACGACTTATTGAAACTGTGCCTACAGAAAAAAGTGATTATCCTAAATCAAAAATTATTATATCCTCGTGTGGGGAATTAGCCCCACAAGATCCACTTCCTCCTGGACACATTGACGATGGAACTGGGGACATTTACGCAGATAAAATCGACGATGAACCAACAATTGATCTAGATATTCCCAGTACGATCTTTGCTGTAGTTGAAAAGCTCAAGGAAATAGGCACTAATTTATTTACGTCCGGAAAACTCAGCATTGCGATTGAAAAATATCGAAAAGCCGCTAGATTGCTGGAGGAATATTTCCCTGAGGATCTTGAGGAGGAGGATTTGGATACTTTATGTGATCTTAAGGTATCTTTGTATTTAAATTTAGCACTTTTGGCCCTCAAATTGGACCTTCCAGAAGAGGCTATCTCGTCGGCTAATAGCGTTCTAGAAGACGAAGGAATTACAGATAAAGAAATGGCCAAGGCTTTATACCGACGAGGCTGTGGATACTTGGCCATGAAAAACGAGCAATTGGCTATTGAGGACCTGAATCAAAGTCTCAACCTGGTGCCAGGAGATAGTGCCATTCTGCGCTGTTTACAAAAGGCTAAGGCCTTGGAAAATGACCGCAAAAAGAGGGAAAAGCTGGCTTTTTCCAAGTTCTTTTCATAAGCACGACCGTCGATAAATGTCGGAAAATATTTAATATTGTACTCAAACTCGTTTTACAGCCCGAACTCGGTACAGCCAGATAGCCCTCATTCGTATTTGGATCTTATTTTAATGCCAAGATCTAAGCTTAAACAAACCTTCAAGCTAATCTCTCATTCACATGATTATGCAGAATATAATATGATATTAATTACATAGTCAACTCGGATCAAGTGCTGGTTGTTAAAAATAGTCAGAAGCAGCACAAACAAGGATCACCAGAACGACCTCGTAGGCTAGCCTAAACTATTCCAGAACGACCTCGTAGACTAGCCTAAACTATTCTATCTTCTGCCAAGATCTTCTGCCAAGATCTTACTCCACATCCTTCCTTAGTATTTCTGCCCTTATGCATTTTCTCCCTTTGTACTCAGCTTAATGATTCCTTTTCAGGCGGATCCTTGAACTTCGAAAACGGTAAAATCAGAAAATCAAAAAATCGAAATTATTTTTACGTCCGGCTGAATTTGAGGAATTCCTAAAAATTGTGTAACATTGAAAAAATTATAAAACAATAAAAAAAGAAAGCAGCAAAAAACGAAGATAAAAAGATAAAAAAAGAATAAACCCGAAAAATAAAATGAAAAAACCAGGTTTAAACCCAATTTGGTTTGCGGCATCTAAACCTCTAAATAAATAAAAAGCCCTAAATAAAAACCAGGAACAGTCAAATTGAGTCTTGCATTAAAAAAACTCCTCACTGTATCATGTCTTTATCCTTCCGTTGATAAAGTGAGAATATTACATCTTTCTTAATTGATACAATCTTATATCATGGAGACACTAGTCCAGCTTGTGTCCCGGCAGGACGAGACCGGCAGTCTCACCGACGAGGATGCTGGCCAAGTCCTTTTGGTAAGTATATACAGTTCTCTATATTAAACCCAAGTCAATCTAACGTCAGAGCTTTCTCAAGGACTCATTTCAATCGTGAGTGTATTCGTTCCAGGCCTTATCTCTCCTGTGCTAACCTTAGAGCCAAGATCACTGCGAATTCCGTAATTGCGGCCGTGATCTTTTCAATAGGAGGATCGTTTCTTCTGTTCATAGCATTCTGTTTTATCAGACCTCGAAATAACGTAGTGTATGCGCCTAATCTGCGTTACGGAGACAAGAAGCCAACACAATTACCTAGAGGCCCCGTTCATTGGATCAAAGACGTCATCCAGGTCAAACAAGACCAACTTATTTATCAAATCGGAGTCGATGCCACAGTCTACCTTTTGTTTGTCAAGATGTGCCGCAACTTGTTTGCTCTGTTCACTATTCTCGGCTGCGCAATCATCATTCCCATCAATGTCTACTTCAACCTCAAGAATCCAATGGGGGATAACCTTTCCAAGTCCGATGCTTTCATCCTTATGACCCCTACTTTGCTGTATGGAAATCCTATGATCTGCCATGCTGTTCTGGCCTGGGTTTTCACTCTTGTAATCTGTTTCTTTTTGTGGAGATACTTTAAAAAAGTCGTGAATATCCGTCGCGAAGCTTTCAGTTCGGATTTGTACCAGAACGAGCTGTTTGCACGCACCGTGATGGTGACAGAAGTCCCGCAGAAATTCCGGTCAGATCAAGGACTTGCACAGCTAATGAGCCGGATGAAAGTCAGCAGCACGATCCCTATTTCCAGTGTGAGTGCTGGAAGAGACGTCAAAGATCTTTCTGCGCTGCTTAAAAAGCATAAATCATATATTTTGAAGCTCGAGTCTGTTCTGGCAAAGTATTTAAAGCATCCCGACAAAATTTCTGCAGTGAGACCCACTTGCAAGCCGGATCCTGAAGACAGACACACTTCTGGAGTTAAGGTGGACGCAATCGAGTACTATTGCTCAAAGATCACGGCGCTAGAGAAGCAGATTGCTGTTGCTCGACTCAATATCGATAGTACAAGATGCCTTCCTTATGGCTTTGTTTCATACAATAGCCAAGAAGAGTGTCATACTGTTGTCAAGACGGTCAAGGGCCATGAAGTAGATAAAATGTCAATTGACCTGGCACCAAGGCCTGAAGATATCATCTGGGCCAATATTGTATTAAGCCGGTCGGAAAGACGTAGCAAGCAGCGGTTTGGTAACCTGCTTTTCTTTGGCCTCGTAGTTATCTGGATCGTTCCAAACGCCTTTATGGGTACGTTTCTGTCTCAATTGTCACGAATAGGCGTTCTCTGGAAAGCTTTTGGCGATGAAATGGACGCTCATCCAGCCTTTTTTTCTTTTCTCCAAGGTTTCATATCTCCAGCAGTCACTTCGACCATTTTCCTGCTCCTGCCAATGATAATGAGGAAAATGTCGAATTGGCAGGGCAAAGTGACTAAAAACCAGCGGGAAAGAGATGTCACCAGGAAGCTTTATGTGTTTTTTGTCTTTAACAATTTGATTATCTTCACCGTCTTTTCTGTGGTCTGGTCTGTAGCAGCAACGGCAATCAACCTTGTTCAGTCGGATGAAGAGCTTTCATTTAAACAAGTCATGGAGGAACTCAATATTGCCAGTCAATTAGCAAGATCTATCATCAGTGTATCGAGCTTCTGGGTAATGTACATGCTGCGGGTCAATTTCGGTGCAGTTCTTGATCTTATGCAGTTAATAAGTCTTATCTGGAGATCGTTCAATCGTCACTTTATGTCCCCTACGCCTCGACAAAGGATGCTTTGGACTGCTCCACTTCATTTCAACTTTGCAGCTAATTATAACTGGCAGTTGTTTTATGCAACCATTGCAATCTGCTTTCTTACTGTCCAACCTCTAATCATTCCCGTAATCTGCTTCTATTTGACAATCGATCTGATATTCAAGAAATACAGTCTTTTGTACGTCTACGTGACCAAGGCAGAAAGCGATGGGTCTTTTTGGCCGCTATTGCATAACTGTCTGCTCTTTGCTACGGGCCTTGGTGATCTCGTTGTTTTTGCTGTAGTTTGGGTCCAAGGAGGCTGGAGAATCGCTTGTGCAGTTGGCCCACTACTTCCTCTCCTTATAATCTTCAAGATCGTGTGCAAGCGCCGATTCTATCCCAAGTTCTACTACTTTTTCCCTACCCCTCAAGAGAGGGAAGCGATGGAGCGCCTTCGTTTGTCATCTGGAGGCTCGGGCATGTCCGCCAATGCCTTGAACCGCAAGTATCAGAACCCTGCGATCTTTGCAAAGCTCGCAGTGCCAATTGTGAATGAAAACGCTCGTACTCTGCTCCCTGAAGTGTTTGCATTCAATTCCGGTCAAAATGACGACCAATTGTTTATGGGCTTTGACAACTCATATACCGGAGCGGCGGTTGAAATGACTGGCAACACCGAAACAAAGTTCCTCGACGGCAAAGTCGATATTGTCAACGAAGATGAGATGGATTATGACCACTTTCGCAACATGGAGAGCCAACGTCGGTTAGGATCCGTAGCTACTGCTGTCGATCATACCTCTCCTTTTGACAAAGACGACATAGAAGCTTTTGGACAACTTCCCCAGTCACATTTCCCTGCTGCAACCATCCGACGTGAACAGGAATACCTGCCTCCCAGATCCTACCCTCATAGAAAGCCTGTAAATGCGACCCACTCTCGCCGCCAATCTCAACAGACTTTTAGTGACTCTCAAAACCCTTATGAGGACTATCACGACGGCCGCTCATCTTACGATTACCAGGGTGGCCAAGACATTTCAGAAGGCTATAGATCTTCAAGGAGTTATGGTCCATTGAACATTCCTGCTATACGGACGAACCCTTACCGGGCGATGGATGAAACAGCCCCTGCCGGAGTTGTGCCGGAGGAGTTTGACTCTGATCCCCGCTATCCCATTGGCCAAGCCATAGATGACGACCATTTTTATAGTTCACAGATCGTTCGTGAGTCGCCGCCACTGTATTACAGCGAGCAGGATCAAGAACCGGAGCTGGATGACGATCGAATCGACCTTCTTAGAGGTTCAGGTCGTCATTCTCATAGATAGGTAGAGTGGTCCGATATCGGCTATAAACTTAATACATTTGCATTCTTATTTATAAACGTCCATTCGACGATATATAGGTTGTTCTACATACAAATGGATAGCCTGCCGATATTGTTAACGCATGTCATATCGGCAGAATCATATCAGCAGAATCATTCCAGGATACATGTTGGTTATTCAGATAAGTATTACCATTGCGACAAAATCTACTTCCTTACTGATTTAATCATACTGGAATATATTATTACTATCATCATCAATATCGGCAGTCCTACCACTCTTGAGCCTTAACACCGTAAATGCTCTTCTTGGCACCTTTGACCGGTCGTACAATCATTTGATCGTTTTCACTTTCCAAAAAGCTAAACTTGTCACTTCGCCAGTCCTCATACTTTTTGATGAAATCCTCCTTCTGAAGAGTGATGCCGATTTCATCGAGCCCGTTAACAAGACAAGTTTTCCTAAAATCGTCGAGGTCAAAGTGATCGACTAGAACCTCTCCTGAAGATGACAAGATTCGTTGATTTGGCAGGTCAACAGCAAGTTCCTCACCTCTTTCAGCGACAGGAATGAGTTTGGCCTTGATTATTTCTGCAGGAAGTCGAATATCAAGAAGCCCGTTCTTGAACGAGTTGGTGTAGAAAATGTCACCGAATGAAGGAGCGATAACACATCGGATACCAAAGTCGACTAAAGCCCAAGGAGCGTGTTCTCGCGATGAGCCACAGCCAAAATTGTCGCCAGATACTACGATGATCCTACTCTTTGTATAAGGCTCGGTGTTTAATATGAAATCCGTCTTGGTGTACTCGCCGGTAGCCTCGTTTTTGGTGAATCTTAGTTCGAAGAATAGTCCAGCAGAAAGTCCGGTTCGCTTGATTGTCTTGAGGAACTGCTTGGGAATAATGGCATCAGTGTCGATGTTGGCCTTAGTTAAAGGAACGGCAATTCCCTGTTCAATGAGGAACTTGGGGATTCCAGTGGCTCCTTTGACAGCATGTAAAGGAGCATCGTCCTCGTGGTGCTCTGCCACGTCGGCAGCAGCGGCAGAAGCGACAGGAGCATCTTCGGTGATCTCGATCTCATCAGGATACGATCCAACGGGCTCCTTTTCGTCAGCATAATGATCATGAAGCTCTTCAGGCACCTCAATCGAGACTTGGGCAGCTCCATCAACTAGAAAGTCTCTGACATCGGTAAGATGGCCAGTGATTGCGGCGGCAGCTGCCATGGAAGGAGACATTAAATGAGTACGTCCAAGAGCACCTTGACGGCCTTCGAAATTACGGTTGGAAGTAGAAGCACATCGCTCTCTTGGTGAAAGGATGTCGGGGTTCATACCAAGACACATGGAGCAGCCAGCTTCTCTCCATTCGAACCCAGCAGCCTCAAAAATCTTGTCCAGGCCTTCTCTTTCAGCTTGTCTCTTGACCAGTCCAGAGCCAGGGACTACAAGAGCTCTCATAACACTATCCGCCTTCTTTCTTCCCTTGACAATAGCAGCAGCTAGACGCAAATCCTCAATTCGAGAGTTGGTACAAGATCCAATAAATGCCTTGTCGATTTTGACGTCTTTGAGAGCAGTGTTGGGCTCGAGTCCCATGTATTTAAGAGCTCTTTGCAAGTCACCTTTCTTGATAGGATCGGCAATAAGCTCAGGATCAGGAACATGTCCAGTGATGGGAAGAGCATCTTGAGGCGAAGTTCCCCATGTAATAGTAGGAATGATGTCGTCACCTTTGATTTCCACAGTTACATCGAATTTGGCTCCAGGGTCAGAGTGAAGAGTTTTCCAGTAGGAAAGAGCTTTGTCCCATTCAGCACCTTTAGGAGCCAAAGGACGGCCTTTGATGTATTCAAAGGTAGTATCGTCAGGAGCAATCATTCCAGCACGAGCACCTCCTTCAATTGACATATTGCAAATGGACATTCTTGCTTCCATTGAAAGATCACGAATAGCTTCACCAGCAAACTCAATAACAGCTCCAGTTCCACCTGCTGTACCAATAGTGCCGATGATGTGTAGAACGAGATCCTTAGAGGTGATCCCAGGCTTGAGCTTTCCAACTACGTTGACAAGCATGTTCTTTGACTTGGCTTGGATAAGAGTCTGAGTAGCCATGACATGCTCGACCTCGGAGGTTCCGATACCAAAGGCAAGAGCTCCAAAGGCTCCGTGAGTAGAAGTGTGTGAATCTCCACAGACAACGGTAGTTCCCGGGAGAGTAAATCCTTGCTCGGGACCAACGACATGGACGATTCCTTGTCGAGAGTCCTCCATTCCAAAGTATCTGACGTTAAAGTCCTTGACATTCTCTTCAAGAGTAGTGCATTGTAATCTGGAATCCTCCTCCTCGATAAAAGTTCCAATGGTCTTGAAATTTTCTCGGGTAGTGGTCGGGATATTGTGATCCACAGTTGCAAGAGTACAATCGAGTCTGCGGACCTTTCGTCCAGCATTTTTCAGGCCTTCAAAAGCCTGGGGAGAAGTGACTTCATGGACTAGATGTCGGTCGATATAAATAAGATAAGTATTGTCTCCATCTTTATGGACAACATGGTCTTCAAAGACCTTGTCGTAAAGAGTTTTAGGCTGATCGGATACGGCAGGCATTGAAATATACAAGATAGAGATCGGATATTCAGCAAATTCTGCTATATATACTTTGTGGAGATCAGTGAAATTTAAAACTCCCGCCTAAATGTGGAGGTCCGATATCGGCGTGCGATATCGCCTGACTCATTAGTCCCATTTTCTATTTAGACGCCGGCCAATCACTTGCGCTGTATTACAATCGGCCCTAGCCCTGTGTCCGTTTCGGCACCATTATCGGCAAGACTCATTTATGCCGTAAAATTGTCAAGTCTATAGCCGATCTCGGGATCGCTAGCGAAGAAAGGTAGAGCGATACCGAAATGTTTAGTTATTCAATGGTCAATTATTATTCTATTACACGGTAATAAGAATCACAGTGAGAATTAGATACTAGATGTTCAATTAAATCAATTTCTAAGATGTGTATTGCTATTCTTGTAGCCTTAGTATTATATCGTTAGCTTGAGCTCTAGGTCAATGACTATTGATGTCCCCACAAAGTACGGCGTAAACACATAAGAACTCCGAAAATTTTATTATCTCCTCTTCCTTGGAGCTTGATCGACGCATTGGCTGTAACAGGTTAGGACATTCGATTGCCGATATCGACGGCTTACCCCTCTCACCCCTCCAGGACCTTTACCCCAGTTTCCCCCAGTTTCCCCCCCCAATGTTCATTTACCAATAAAACACAGCAATTAATAATCGGCTAAATAGGAAATTTAACTTGACTATTTCTTCGTTTAATCAGAACAATATCTCCAAACCAGACTGACCGATGGGACTCTCTCGAATTTTCGTTTCCAACGGAGCGCTTACATAATACATTGGCAACGGTTGCCATCACGTGATACCCTAACCTTGAGTTAGATTTCTAACAAAACAATAAACATACGCGCGCCTCATCAAAGTTTGAAGGAAAGTTTAGAGACCTGAAATATTGCATCTTTGTCGACAACATTACAACTCGAGTCGAGTTTATGTTTCATTAGAGGTTGATAATTTAGCATTGAGGACAAAGTCACAACAGAGTGACTGAAGTCTCTGCCTCTGCATTAATCATTTAATATTCATGTTGATGCTCGGTGCACAATGAATAGCCCTACAGACCGATACCCTTTGAAAGAGACCAATGTCAATATTCAAAGCGGTCAGAGTGCCAATTCACAGGTCAAACATGAGTCGCATTCGCATTCTGCATTAACTTTTCAGCACAAATCCCTTGTCCGACGGCAGTTGTTTACCAAGTCGATACATAGAACAGAGACTAGCGGGACCAATGTGTCAATTGAAGAGTCGGGAGTTAGTAATGCTGCCCACAGGAGTTTCGGGTCCCCTGCAATGAAAAAGAAGAATGTTTCGAGATCTGGAGAATCAGAAAGTAAACATTTGTCTGGCCATACAGATCATGACAACGTTTCGTTGCGGGATTGGCAAAGACAATGGCGGGAGATCATGTCTGTCAGCAAGATCTATTTTGATTGTGTAGATGACCACAGTAAAGAACAGGTAAAAGGCAGCTTGACGAATCTAGGGTCAAGAATACACCCATTTTTCGAGGCCGACGTCACTCATGTGGTGACGAAACGAGCTACGAACCAAACGTATGGTCCAAATGACGTTCTTACCAAAGCTAGTGCTCTTGGAATGAAGATTTGGACATATGAGAAGCTACTGCGGTTTCTTGCCAACGTTCTAGGCACATCTTCTTCAACGTCAAAACACAACTTGTCATTACAACAACAGTCTCAGACTTCTAAACAGGCCAATCTGTCAAACCTTCTTCAAGAGGAAAAGTTGTCTGGTCCAGCAGATAGAGACCCAAAAGCCCGTCGAGATGACTATTATTATTTCAAGGGCCCTTATATATTAATCTGGGATGTCACAAAGCGTAATAGAAATACCATGGAAAAGGAATTCGCTAGGGTGACCACTGTTTCAGAAGGAGATTGGCCCCAGTTCAGATTTTCATCTATAGGTCATTGTCCTTTTGTATTCGAGCCTCTTCCTCATGCTAATGAAGATGGCATTCAAGATGAAAAGGATAAACGTAACACACCGACGCCATTGACTGCAAAACAGACTTATTTAAAACGCCCCAGTGCCGCGATTTCAGGAGAAAATGAACTTCCTCCGAACAAGATTCCAAAGATCTCGTCCAAAAACGATAATACCATTCCCGAGACATCAAGCGTATTGACAGATCTTGGCCAGAACGACTTGAATAAACGTAAAACCGAAAATGATCTACCTTCCAAAATTACAACTGAAAGTTCAAAGCCTGTTAATTCCTTGTCAACTACTGCTAATACTACTACTGTTACTGCTACCAAGACAGTCTCGCGATTCTCTGAAATCATGGCTTCCGGAGTCAACATGTCGACATTGACATCCGCAGTCCGTTCAGTCACACAGTCCGGAGACCAGCAAGGAACTGCCAATGGCTTAAGTGCCGTCAAGGCCCAGGTGACATCAAGGCAAGTGGACAACCTTAAAAAGATGCTGGAAAGAAAGCGATTTGAAACGCTTAATAAAGAAGACTCGAGATCACAATCTAGAGAACAAAAACCTGGGTTCTGCGAAAACTGTAAAGAAAAGTTCGACAACTTTAACGATCATATAAAGTCCAGAAGGCATCGCAAATTCGCCCTTGATCATGAGAATTTCGCCGACTTGGACCGATTATTGCACACGTTTGCTAGACCTGTTCGCACTTTGGATTCTGCTCACTAGAATATCTACTCAGAGAACCTGATTAATCTGCATCTGCTTATATATTTCTGAATTACATATCTATCGATATACGCATAATAAATTAATTCAACCGCCGATATTACTGTAACTATTATAAAAGTCTGCCGATATCGGCTTAGAAAATCTTAAATTTTTTTTTGGAAAATCCAGCTCATTGGGAGTTGCCTAGAATGGCACATCAGCCAAATCTTTTCACCAATCTCGATATCAGCCTTAACCACCTGAGACCGAAAGTTAGACCAAAGCTGTTAGCCGAACTGTACAATGCTATGCGGTTGTACTAGATCCTCGTTTACGGATCCTGTCAGGGCTTGTGCTTTTAGGAGATCGGTTGGTGGGAGTTGGGCGCGATCGGGGAGGACTTTGACCTCGAATAGAAGGGTTTTCGTGCGATCATGGGCTAGTAGTCCTCATTTACACAGTTCCGCTGCCTATAGTCAAGCGTCGAAACCGAATCCAGAAATAACCGTCAACCGATTGTCTAGGTTCAGCAGGTTTAAAAAGCCTGAACCTACAATTGTTCAGCCTATCCAGGCTCAACCTCGACCTCAGTCGACTCAACCCCGACCTCAGCCTGCTCAATCTCGACCTCAGCCTGCTCAACCAGCGACCCCTCTGAATAGTACTAAAAAGCCAGATGAAAAAATTGATAGAAAAACATCGACTTCCTCCGAGATCCCAAAAAAATCAGCTTCTGATATAAACTGGCCCCGGAATCAACACTCTCCCAAAACGCATCACAAAACCCGCAAGGTTGATAAGCCACGGGCTCCTACTCATTTTACCAAGGCCGCGAAACCGATCAAAGTGCAAAATCCTCGCGTTGTTATTCCCAAATTTGTTTCTCTGTCGAATTTCGCCAATCTCCTCAATGTCGATTTCAAAGTGCTGTCGAAACGAATGCTTGACCAGGGCTTTGACGAGGTTTCCTATGATCATATCATTGACTCGGAGACCGCAGGGCTTATCGCTGACGAGCTTGGTTTTGAGGTTGTCGTAGAGAATGATAGAGCTGAAGGTCATATGCTAGATGTGTTTGCGCAACCGATTCCCGACGACACTTCAGACTGGCCACTTCGACCGCCCATTGTCACCATCATGGGCCATGTGGATCATGGAAAAACCACAATTCTAGACTACCTGCGTAAGTCCAGCGTTGCTGCTGGTGAACATGGAGGAATCACTCAACATATCGGAGCTTTCTCTGTGAATTTGTCCAACAACAAGCAGATTTGCTTTCTCGACACTCCTGGCCATGCTGCGTTTCTGAAAATGCGTCAAAGAGGTGCTAATGTCACCGATATCGTAGTTCTTGTGGTAGCAGCAGATGATTCGGTCATGCCTCAGACTAAAGAAGCTATTAAACATGCCAAACAAGCTGGCGTGCCGATGATTGTCGCCATCAATAAAATGGACCGACCAGATGCTGACCCAGATAGAGTTATAGGAGATCTGGCAGCAAATGAAGTAGATGTAGAGAACTTTGGAGGTGACACTCAGGTGATCCCAGTGTCTGGCAAGACTGGAAAGGGAATCGACAAGTTGGAGGAGGCCATTGTGACTTTGTCGGAGATATTAGATATTCGGGCCACTCCTGAAGGCAAAGTGGAGGGCTGGGTTATAGAATCAGAGGTTAGAAAGGGATTAGGGGCTGTAGCGACTGTTCTAGTGCGAAGAGGCATTTTAAAGGTCGGGTCATGTTTGGTAACACAAACATCATGGTGTAAAGTAAAACGACTACGAAATCACAGTGGAAAAATGGTGCAATCGGCTGGGCCAGGAACTCCAGTCGAAGTAATTGGATGGAAAGACCTGCCTGGAGCAGGCGACGAGGTTTTGGAAACTGACTGTGAAAACACTGCTAAGAAAGTTGTCCAGAACAGAATTGATAGAAAGTCTATTTCTCAAGAAGCTCTGGATATTGATGTGATCAATGAGAAAAGGCGAGCAATCCATCAAAAACAACAGCACGATCAGGAACGACTTGAACGTGTTCGTCTCGGTCTTCCTGTTGACGTAGAAGAAGAGTCAATTGCTGATTCTGAGCCTGGCCAGAAAGTAATTTCTTTCATTATTAAGGCTGATGTTAGTGGTTCAGCAGAAGCGGTAGCCAATAGTATCCAGGATCTCGGCAACGATGAAGTTAAGGCGTCCGTTCTGTTCAAAGCTGTTGGACAGATAACCGATACAGATCTCAGCCGAGCGGAATCCGCCAATGCCAGCATCCTAACGTTTAACGTACCTGCCAACCGCGATATTCTCAACAAAGCTGCCAAATTGAACGTTACCATCATTCAGCACTCTATAATTTATCGGCTAATCGAAGAGGTCACCAACCTATTGTCTCAACAGATCAAACCCGATATCAAACAAAAGGTTTTAGGTGAAGCTCGGGTCAGAGAGATCTTTAACATCTCCACCAAGAAAGCCAATAAGGATATTTCCATCGCTGGCTGCAGAGTCATCAACGGAGTTATTTCTCGTAAAGCCAATGTCAAGGTGATCCGAAATAAAGAGCAGGTTTTCACTGGAACTTTAAGCTCGTTGAAGCATTTTAGAGACGAAGTGGACTCAGCCAAAAAGGATACCGACTGCGGAATCACTTTTGAAGGATGGGATGACTTTGTTGTAGGAGACGTGATCCAGACATATGAAGAGATCATTACTCCAAGATATATATAATGTACATAGAACTAATATAAACTATATCACCGCAGTTCTTCCCATTGAACTCCAACCCATTCTTCACTGTAACCAACTCCATTA
The DNA here is from genome assembly GCA_003708105.3 of Middelhovenomyces tepae. Lineage (NCBI taxonomy): Eukaryota > Fungi > Ascomycota > Dipodascomycetes > Dipodascales > Dipodascaceae > Middelhovenomyces > Middelhovenomyces tepae. Next base: position 973,776 of record PPNF03000003.1, on the reverse strand, counting down.
TCATCCAAAGGCATTGTATCTACGACGGGAGTTGCTACTATCACCGTCCCCCATTCCATGCCGTCGAGAATATTCTCTTCGTCTTGTTCTAATACAGATATGGAGTGAGGCATCAGCTGCAGCTCAAAAGCTCGAGGTTCGTTAAGGGGAGAAAGAGGGATTGAAGGAGGATTAGAGGCCAAGATCCGGGCCACGGGATCTTTGTCAGAATAAAGTAGAGGAAATCCACCTCGCTCATACCGCACGACCTGCTCGGGATTATGTATTATTCTATCCACGAACTTTTGGAACGTTTTGTCCATATTGACGTTTTCCAGAGTCGACATTTTAACAGTTGTCTCGTCGAAATTCTCGTCTATAACGTCTTCAGAGAACCCAGTAGGTAGATTGGAGTCTTTACGTAAAGGTTCAATGGTTTCGGGTTCTACGTAGAGAAAGAAGGATGGGTATTCGGGGAGCTCTTTAGGCCATGGCTCAGATTCATCTGATGCTGGGGTCGACTGGGTTGCTGGAGGTGGGAGCGAGGATATAACGGCATCAGCATATGATTTAGATTCTGTAGGAGGTTTCGAAGGAGCTGCTGTTGGTATTGATATCGGTGTTGATGCTGGCACTGGTGCTGGTGCTGGTGCTGGCGATGATGTTGGCGCTGATATAGGCTTAGAACTGAAAGGGTCTTCAATTTCAAACGGGTTTGAGCTGAAAGGATTGCTGGACTTCTCTGAGGCCTCGGATAAACCAAATATTGAGTCACCGAGTGGAATCTGCACAATTGACTTGGCCTTGTCCTTTTCCTCCTTATCAGCTTCCCTTTTCTCTTTAATATCAGCATCTTTCTGTCGTTCCTTGTCCTCCAGTTCCTCATCCCTGTGAACTGCTCTAAGAGCTCGTACACTGCCCGGTTTCCGCCTACATGAGGGCTTCTTACATGCAAAAATGTATATCACTCGGTCATAATAAGTCCCATCCAAAGGAGCATAAGCTTGAAGTAGGAGAGGCATAAATGCGCCGCAACATTTGCACTTGACAAGGTTTATATCTGGCCTCGAATCTTTCATCCATATCTTATTAGCAAAGTGCTTCACTCAAACTAACTTACCGGTTGTCCTCCTAATCTTGTGTCTCTAAAAGTCGCACCATCGTTAACTGGCTCGTCTACAAACCCCAGGAACGTCGAGGTGATTGAATCAGACCCATCCCAGGAATCCTCCGAATCGCTCTGATTATCCGTCATATCAAGAAAGCTCTTATTGAAGGTCGATATTCAAGCCAACCTTCTAGCAGATCTAATTGCTTCTATTTGTAAATCGTTAAATGCTCCGTAATTTTTTTTAATTTCTTAATTTTTATTTTTTTTATTTTCAATTTCAACATCGCTGGGAGTTTCCAAAGTTTCAATCGGTCTAACAATCCGTTCTAATCGGTTTGAGATCATGATAGATAAAAATATTTATTTAAAACAAGCACGTTTAGAATCGGAAGATCTACGTCCAGGTTCAATACTTCATCTATGTTACTGTTCTATGTAGCCCTTTAGATTCTATCGTCGTCCGAAGTCCCATCAGATTAGAGTTTAATTTCTCCGATAAATATTTTGATCAGCTTTGCTTTATCAATTATATCTCTTTCGTCGTGTACGGACCAGAGCAAGTCCGGTTCCATCGATTGCAAAGCACTTCAATACTTAGTTCAAGTAACTGGTTATAGCTCATGTCTTTGGAACAGAGACATCTTAAGGTCAAGATGACATCTTTAGACAAGCAGTCAAAATATGCAGATAACCAGTAGGTCAATCAAAGATTAGTTACTTGATATTTTCTAGCAACAAATGTAGCCTGAAATGCCCGCTGGACTCCACGATCAGAGTGGAAACAAAAACCTTATGACCGTCTCCAACCTGATAGAAAGTTCAGCTTTAATTCTCAGTCACACAATCCGATAACACCGGCGAGATTGGACAAACTCAATGACGACGATATGGCAAACACCATTGAAACTTACAGAATTGTACTTAAATAAAGAGTGTTAATCCATTACTAAAGCTCTAATCTCCCATATATAGTCCATTAATATCGCTATCGCTTATTGTCATTAAATAATTATGTCCTCCAAAACAAGTTGACGGACTTCACCAAATTCATTAGCATCCTCAAGATCGTTTATATCCTAATGTCAGTAAATCAAATGGGTTCAACATTGCGCAATACTTACCCCAACTACTTCATCTTCGCGTACTACTGCAGGAAGCTTTCGGCCCTTGGCTTTCCACCTCCAGATCTTCTTTGCTTTCTCGTCTGTAGCAAGATCAACCACTTGGTATGATATTTTATTGCTGTCAAGAATAGCAGCTAGTCGAGTAGTATACGTAACAACGTTGTGGGTACCACTGGTGAACGAAGTGTAGATATAAATACGAGGGTCCGATTCGTCTGAGGGATCTTCACTTTCAGATTGAGAGACGCTTGGCAGAGACTTTGAAGAAGTTTGGCTGACTTCTGGCACCGATCTAGAAGGATGGTCTGCACTTTCCAATAGTTCTTTATCAGTCTCTTTTGTCGTTGCTTCTTCTTGTTTAGCCGTCTGAATCAGAGGTTTGACTGGCTCTTGGTTCAGTACAGAATCGCCCAATGAACCGCTCTCTTTCTCCTTATTGTCCCGATCCCTCTCATCTGTAGTTTTAATATCCTCTGACTTTGCCGCTGGATCTTCAACGACTGGATCTTCAACTACAGACCGTTCGACTGCAGAGTGTTTGAGAATAGAGGTTTCGACGACAGGGTCCTCCGGTTCCTCTATTAGTTCTTTAACAGGTTCTCCAACTGATTCTTTGACAGGATCTTCAACTGATTCTTCAATTGGTCCTCTAGCAGACTCCACAATCGGGTCTTCAGCCAATTCTTCAGCTGTTTCCTCGGTCTTCTTTCCAACTGGTTCTTCAATTGTCTCTTCCAAAGGCTCCTCCGGTTTCTCCTCCAATTTCTCGGCCGACCGCTCGACAGACTTCTCCACAGGAATTGCCTCTGATTCTTTTGCTGATTCTTCGGCTGGCTCTTCAGCTGGCTCTTCGACCACTGGTTCCTCATCAATCAATTCAGCCAATTCTTCAGGCTCTTCAGCTAGGCCTTCATGTAGCTCTTCAACTTCAGGCTCTTCTCCAACTGACTCCTCACCCACTGGCTCTTCATCGGTTGTCTTAACTGGTTTGACTGTCTCGGCTGGTTCTTCAATGACCGGTTCTTCATCGATCAGCTCTTCAGCCAAATTCTCGTCGTCCGGCTCTTCAGGGTCCAGCTCTTCAACCACAGGATTTTCAATTTCATCCTCTTGAATGGGGTCTTCCTCTCTAGCCTTTTGTGGGATATTTTCAACCTTTGGTTCTTCAACTAAGGTATCCTTAGCTTCATCAGAGGTCTTTACATCTTGGCGAAACGAACTGTCAATTAATTTATCAGCTACTGTACCGGGCTCGATATCGGGTTTGATCGGGACAGATTTGAGCGGTTCAACCGGTTCAGCTTCTGATTTAACTTCCGAAATGACGTCCGTCTTGATAGGTTTGGCTGGTTCAACAGCTTTGACAGGATCAAAGTGTTCGACAGACTTAACTGGTTTAACAGGTAAGTCAGGCTTGACTCCCGCTGGTTTGACAGCTTCGATAGGTTTGACAGGTTCAACAGGTTTAACAGGTTCAACATGTTCGACAGGTTCGACAAGTTCGACAGGTTCGACAGCTTCCTCAGGTTCGACAGGTTCGACAGATTTAACCGGTTTAATAAGTTCGACGGGTTTAACAGGATCAATAACTGATTTCTCCGGTTTCTCTGCTCTCTCCTGTGGTCCCCTTGTAATAGAATCTGCAACTTCTTTCTTATAAGGAGAATCAATTATTTCAAGGTCAGAAGAAGAACTGAGACTGGTGATATTCTCAGAAATCAATTCACCACTGTCAACAAGATTAGAGCTCTTCTTTCCGTCAGTCAAAGGCGATAAGACCTCCAGATCTTCGATCTTACTTGTCCTATCGTCTTTCACGGGCCTTTGGCTCAAGATCACCAAGTCATCATCCGATATCGAATCTATCGACGGTGAAATTCCATGGTCAGCACGATGTGTCATTGTAACCTGTTCCTCTTAATGCGAAAAATAAAATTGATAAAAGTATTCACCTGAACGAATTACGCAATAAGGCTTTCGAATGGAGCATGAAGCTACAAAAGATTCGCGATTCAGTGTTCTTTGATTTTGTTATCAACATCCCACTGGGACATCCATCACGAGACCCGAAACCCCTGAGCGATAAATTAAGCGAAATTGAATAAAAGGATACTATGCGTGAGCATTACGTAGAGCACAACTATTGGAGTTGTATTAGCAATTACAAAGAGTGAGTTGACTGGAGGAGGCTGAGGGGTATAATTTAATTGAAGGTCAGCCAAATCAACAATAATCAAAGTCTAGGTTTACTGGTAGCCGTTAACGCTTCAATTAATACACGCATTCGCACACCTTTGCACACATTCACATTATTTTCATGCATTACAGTGGTTATACACATCATTACACATTTTAGGCGCATCCAAGTAATTGCAACTTGTCAATTGGTAGATCCTGTAGTGTCTAATGAGACTCTCAGACTGAGAGATAATTAACATCTCCAACCCGCTTTAACAACTGACTCTGAAAATTCAACAGAATCAAAGTTTATTCTATTACATGAATGTATCGCCTTCGATTTATTGCCTGTCCCCTGGTTGACATTTCAACCGTTATTTGTCAGTTGAAAGTTAAGTTTCAGCTCCACAAGGCAATTGGCTGTAGATCACGGAAGGGATCAATTAATTGTTGATCCAGAAAACTGGAATTGAATTAAATATTAGTAACTGATAACGAACTGAACGGGTTAATAATCATTTGCATGAATTTCTATAAAAGCTACTCATAAATAACTCGTCATTCTGGTCGTTAAATATTCGTCATCGATTCGTGTGCAATTTGCATAAACGGATCAATATTTCCCGATAGGCTCCCGATAAGCATATATTTTGAATTATGCTTTTGATTTTTTCATTTTTTTTGATTTTTTGGTTTTTTCACGCTCAACAAAATCTGCGCCCTCACGTAAACGGTAATCACACCCGATTAGTGCAGCTCCTGCATTGCAAACGATGATTCAGATAGCAATAGTTATAGAAAATTCAGGTACAAGAATCTATAATTGGAACATATTAATACTATATTATAAACATAATTAATCCGTAATTATGCCGAGCCGATGTTAAGGATCCAAGATTTTATGTGTAATTGTCCTCATTATCTGCTGGTCTGAAGTGAAGTGAAGTGAAGACGAAAGATGGGTCTCTTTCGATCTCATGCAAAGTCAGATAACAAATCTCATCCTTATAATGAATCTATGGAATCGCAGTCGAATCTACTTGCTTCCGATTCGTTTAGTTATCTGCCGACCGAGCAGCCGACTGATCTACAGAACTCGGTCAGTCCACCAAACCATAGACCGAACATTATTAAGCCTTCGTTAAACACGTCGAAGCCGGTGGACAAGTCCAAGTCTCAAAGAGTGCGCTTTCCCGTTGATAACAACCCGTCGTTGAACAAAATCCAACTGCCGACTCATGATGAACAGTTTGATGCCACGACCGCTGCTTCCATGCTGCCAAAGGACCCTAGAAGGTCCCGTTCCGCCGACGCTTTAGATAGGCTCGGATCTAGCCTGCGAATGACCAGAATGACCCAAGAGCAAACAAATCCGTTTGAGTCACCTGAAGACAGTTATTTGCCCACTGAACCTTCAACTGCCCATTTCACAAAACCAGATTTCACTGAAGTGGTCTCCTCTTTGTCCGACATGGGCCTGAAATCCACTGGGATGGTCCCGGCAAGTACCAACAGAAAATCAGTAGATGTCGAAGCATATCCAGGAAGCCAGTTCTATTACCCTTTCTCTGAAGCTAGTACTGCCGCAACATCGCCCAAACTGCCATATGAGTCGGCTGGTTCAGAGTACGCAATCCCTCTTCTTGAACTACATAGAAAGCTTGATCTGGTAGCAACGAAAGGGAATCAAATCACAGATGAAGCCAAGACTCTTGTGCGCTCGCATTCTCACTACGGAGCTCACCACCCGTCAAGCTCCGGAGCAACGACTCCATCTGGTGGCTTCTCCATCTCCCCGACGAATTTTCTCATCAACAGCGGAGCAAACGACCGAGATTTGGATTTAGAAGGGTTTCAAAACTATGATGATGATCTTGAACCGCCATCGCGCGTGAGACAAGGCATACTCGGAAGTTTACTTCGACTTTATGGAAATGATCGTAAAAACGCTAGTTCGTCGAGGTTATTAGACGGAAGTGTTACTCCCGGAAGTGAAGGAAGTGTGAGCGGAGAAATACCATCGAGATCGTCCACTCCTAAAATCCATTCCCGAACGCATTCAACGCCAATTCTGGGTTCCGAAAAGAAGTCCCGTCCGGTCAAATGGTATAATGTTAAAAGCGCCGAGACTTCCACTACATCTTTAGGGGAACTTATCCAGAAAAGTGCCAGGACTATTGCAGCTCCCGGTCAAGAGTCAAGTTCCTCGACTCCTTCCCGCCCTAAATTCGTCAAGCGAGCCTCCAACGGTCTCATTAAAAAGAAGCATAAATACGATGATCAGATAAGAATAACAGTGCACATTTCCGAGGTGCTCCAAAGACAAAGATTTATCCTTCGACTCTGTCGCGCACTTATGCTTTATGGAGCTCCTACTCATCGTTTAGAAGAGTACATGCGTATGACATCCAAAGTGCTCGAGATAGAGGCCCAGTACATCTATATTCCTGGCTGTATGATTGTGTCGTTTGATGATATTACTACTCACACATCTCAAATGCAGCTTGTGCGATGTATCCAAGGATTAAATCTTAGCAAATTGCACGAAATTCATCAGATATATAAAGAGGTAGTACATGATCTTGTCGGGGTCGAGGAGGCGTCAATAAGACTTGACAAACTGGTCAAATCAAAGAACCTATACCCGCCTTGGATGTGCGTCTTGTTCTTTGGGTTCTCGTCAGCAATGGTAGCACCCATGGCGTTCCGGGGCAGATGGCTCGACATGCCCATTGCATTCTTGTTGGGTAGTTTTGTGGGACTGCTTCAGCTTGTAGTTGCGCCTAGGCTGGATCTGTATAACAATGTGTTTGAAGTTTCGGCGTCCATTGCCGTCAGCTTTCTAGGAAGGGCTTTTGGATCTATCAGTCAGAAACAGGATCTCTTTTGCTTTGCCGGTATCGCTCAAGGGTCTTTAGCCTTGATTCTTCCAGGGTATATCATTCTCTGTGGCTCCTTAGAACTTCTGTCTAAAAATATTGTCTCTGGATCGGTCAGAATGTTTTACGCCGTTATTTATTCATTCTTCTTAGCATTTGGAATCACTTTAGGAGCTGCTGCATATGGGTGGATCGACAAAAATGCTACCTCAGAGACGTCTTGTCCGCAAGCTCTTAGTGATTGGTACAAGTTCCTTTTTGTGCCTATGTTTACTGTTGGACTGGCACTGGTGAACCAGGCAAGATACACTCAGTTGCCCATCATGCTATTGGTTTCAGCGTCTGGTTACGTTGTTACGTTTTTTATTAATCTCAAATTCGCCAATACTTCACAATTCGCTTCAGCAATAGGGGCGTTTGTGATTGGAGTTTTGGGAAATATTTATTCGCGAGTTGGTCATGGCCTGGCTTTTGCTGCTATGCTACCAGCTATATTTGTGCTAGTACCATCTGGAATCGCGGCTCAAGGCAGTCTTGTCGCAGGTATTGCAGTAGCCAACGACATTGTCTCCAATCACACGGACACCTCGACTGCACAGCCTACGAGCACTGCAGCCTCTGGTGATGTGGTTTCAAACAGCAGCATTCTCTACATTGGATTTTCCATGATTCAAGTTAGCATTGGAATTACTGTGGGCCTTTTTGTCGGCACTTTAGTCATTTATCCATTTGGAAAAAAGAGGTCTGGTTTATTCACATTTTAACAAGCATTAGAGTCAGCATCAATTGCCTATTTTAATCAAGCTCAAGCTTTCAAGTTGTCAAAACTTCTTGAAGCGTCAAGCCAAATCCGTAGGTGTTAACTAAGCTGTAAAGCTCCAATTATATATAGCTTCAAGAAGATATCAAGCTTCAAAACGCCAAAATTAAGCGTACGCCGTAAATTACCTAAATGCAAGCAAGTTGCAAGTCAATGAGACAAGCTTAACGATTTGCTATCTCCCCAACCTGTTGCTATTATATCTGTAAACAAAGTTCTTTTCTCTTTGCCTATGCTTGAGTTCGTCCAGTGGAGGAGGTCCAATAGGCTGCCTGCTAGGGACTTCGTATTCGCCAGCACCGACTTTGGATCCGGTTAATATAGGAGTTCCCGAGCCAGGACCAAGACTTTTGATAGGAGAATCACTTCCAATAACACCTATATTTGGATACGAATTTCCATATGAATTATTTTGAGATAAAGAAGAAGACAAACTGGAGGCCTTTCGATGGGTGCGGCGGAAGGGGGTATTTGAAGAGGGATTAATGGCGGATTGATCCGGTTCATTATTAGAGGGTTGGAAAAATAAGCTGCCTCGAAACGATGCAGATGAAGAAGGTCGAACAGGCAGAGAAGGACTTGAAGGCCTGTTCCTTAGAGGGCTATCGCGATCAAACCGATCTGCGCTGGGCTCAGTGAGTCCATTATAATATTGAGAATGGGAATATCCTCCAGGATTGTAGTAAGAGGAGAAGGAATTCATCTGTGGACTATATTGTGGGGTATTAGAGTAGTAATATGACGATGGTCCCGCAGACATCGGGCGAGTTTCATTATAATCCGAAATATGAGGTGCATTTGGCAGCTCATAGTCTTGCTGGGGGTTACCAGCTTGGGCTTGGTTCATGGCTTGGTTCATGGCTTGGTTCATGGCTTGGTTCATGGCTTGGTTCATGGCTTGGTTCATGGCTTGGTTCATGGCTTGTTGGATCTGTTGCTGCTGTTGAGCAAGTAAAAGTCCCCTGATCTTGAGCTCTTGCTGCTTGGCTCTCAATGACTCATAATCTAGCCGGTCGTATGATGGAGAAGCAGTATTGTTGTAAGGCTGTTCAAATGAAGCGTAAGAAGCCATTGGAGGAGACCGATATTGAGCCTGTTGCGAGCTACCGATATTCTGCAGGCGCTGCTGGTGTCGACGATCTGTGGCAGAACGCAATCCTGCTACAATGGCAGCTCTAGGAGAAGGAGTTGAAGCATTTAGGTTAGAATCGGAATTTTGAGGAACATAAATTGGAGACGGCCTTGCTCGCACTGGCGTTGTTGAGTTAAAGGAAGGAAAATGATTTCTTGAACCAGGTCGCTCAACAGCGTCTGTAGTCAGGCCTGTAGGTAGGTCTGTACTACCCCTCAGTGAACCATTCTGTGCTGTAATGTCGTTGAGGTCTGCAGATGGGTTCGATGGCACGGATCCGATCGAGTCAACTGAGGATATCATCTATAGCAGAAAGGGAATCCAGTGACAGGAGCTGAAAGAATACGCCAGGATTCTGCCGTCACACCCTGCGATCAGATCGTGTTTGTAATTGACCTGAATCCCAAAATTAAGAACAAAATTAACCGGTTAGAGAGGAACGTAAAACAAACGGAAAAGAAAATAAAGAAAATTAAAATAATGGGCAGGATATTAATTCCAAGAATCCAAGACGAAACCAGCTCAGTCTATGGCTATGCGAAGCTCTTGATCGAATGACTCTAGTCCGCTCCGTCGATAACAATGAGATCAATGCGAGTCAATGCGAAATGCTGCGAAATGCTGTCGTTAAAACGTTGAATAATTAAAAAACAGATTAGGAAACAGTTAGGCTGAATCCCATCTGGCTGTTCACGCGGTCCAATCTATAGTAGCCATGACAACTATTCGCCTAAACCTCCCAAACGCTTGCTCCTGGATTGTAGATCGAGATTCGAGACCCTCAATTGCGCAGGGTCTGCAGATTGTTGAATTATGGTTAGAATCAAGGCAATTGATGAGATGACAACTAGTGATGTCAGTGAAATGACGGTAAAATGTTGCATGGAATTTAAGCTGATGAACGAGAAGCTAGCCTAGTGTATTACGCTAAGACCATCATCTCTACATGTTGAGCCAATAGCCTAAGTATGGAGCAATTAGGCAGAGCTTATCCCTCGGGAAGGTTGGTATAAGAAGCTAAGCGAGGATAAAATATTGTGCTTGCAATTATCCTGTATTTCTATGGCAATTGCCATGCGTTGCTGCGCTATTGTGCTGCCTCCCTCTACACATCCAGTCGTATCTTTAGACGATAATATAGATCATACCGCTTGAAATTATAGTAGAATATATATAAAAGATATATCGTCCCTTTGAATTGAGGCCCTTTCTCTCAACATGAGAGTTTCAAGTCATATAGTCGCTCCAGCGTACCCAGTCCTGTCATTCACCCCAGCTCACCCCCGCTCCATAGACCCTCATCCATACGCTTCCCTACCTGATGAAGTGAAGATTATAATAATATAACTTCACTTTAAACATCGTCCCTCCCAACTTCATACAATTACATGTTGTATACATCCCTGGGCTTGTAGCAGACCAGTCGTTTTGTGACCGTCCCAACTCGCCGGGCCAAATAATATAACCAACATCACATCGACGGCGCAAAACCGTAGAATCCAACAAAAAACAAATCCTCACTTCAAGCCCGCCACTCAAAGCCTTCACAACATAACATCCACAGTTTAAGGTCAAAAGAGAGATCTCAGAAGTTGTTTAGCCTCAAATCAGTAAAATCTCAACTTATTTGTTGTTGCAATCAAGGACTTGAATCCAAACCAAAGTGACTTGGAGAACAGGACTCTGCTCGGTCCTACGTAGACCGTGCTCTTTCAGCCTTCGGCTACAACCATTGATTGAATGAAAGAGTAATACTCGTTGGTATTCAACATGTCACAGCCAAAATCCGAAGTCAAACTGCTACCCATACGCCATTTGCATCAAAGATATCGCATATTAAAACCTCTAGGAGATGGAAGCTTCGGGCAAGTGTTCCTTGCCATGCCTCTGACCCAGAGCAAAGAAGAAGTTCCCGGAATCATGCAAAGCGCTCTTGTTGCGATCAAGACCATCAAGAAAAGAGTACAATCGATTATAGAATATTCATATTTCCGTGAATGTCAGTTCCTGTTCAAAGTCCCGGCACATGAGAACCTCATCAAGACTTTTGAGATTTTCGTGGATAGCGATATGTTTCAATGCCAAATAGTCATGGAATGTATGGAAATGAATCTGTATCAATTGGCAAAGAATCGGAAAAAAACGCCGTTTAGCTTGCCTGCATTCAAACAGATCCTGGTCCAAATCGCCAAAGGAATGGCGCATTTACACCGAAATGACTTTTATCATCGCGATATTAAGCCGGAAAACATCCTTGTAACAATCAAATCCTCTTCAACTATCGTAGATGATGATTGTCCAGATGCCAATTCCACATTCATTGTCAAAATAGCAGACTTTGGACTGGCAAGGCACGTCGACTGTACAGATCCATACACGTCATATGTATCGACAAGATGGTATCGATCCCCAGAACTGCTTCTGAGATTGCCCAAATATTCGTTTGGCGTCGACATTTGGGCATTCGGGGCCATGGCTGTAGAACTAGCCAATTTGAGGCCGTTATTCCCAGGTACAAATGAAATAGATCAAATCTCAAGGCACATTAGGATCCTAGGGACCCCGAGTGCTCATAGAGCTTGCGGATCATGGGACGGCTTTTACAATGCAATGAACACTCTAGGACTGGCATTTGAAAAGGTAATGTAAAATATGCAGCACCAATTCTAACATAACAGCGCGAAGCAATCTCATTGTCCAATATAGTGAGCCCCAGATACAATTCTGTCATCCCAGTAATAGCTCAATGCTTGAGATGGGATCCCGACAAAAGGATTTCCGCCGAGAAACTGTTAAGTCATAAGTTCTTTGATGATTCAAGAACTGTAGATGATATATTCGTACAGACCAGTCAAAATCTGATGTCACAAGAGGCCCAAGAAAACAGGCTTCCAGTACAGACAATCCGGCAAACATTTAGTTCCGATTCTTCAAATTCTGAGAGCTCAAGCCAAGGAATGAAAGTCATATATCTTCCCGGCTCTACTGAATCTGACGGGGACAAATTTAACAAGAGGCCTGGACCAAGGTTTTTCCAGGATGCCCTTGCTGAAGTGAGCCATTCCAACGATCAATTGAAGCCACCTAAGTCCGCAAATGAGTTCTCCAATCCCTGGGGATATAAATCACAGGACAGCACCCACTTGCAATCACGAGAATATTTATTCAGTGTTGAAAATGAAAACGACCAATTTCATTTCAGCCAAGCGTTGCATCGAACGAGGATAGACAGCGCTAATAGTAACTGTGTATCGACTTATTTTCCATCGGAAGGCTCGTATAAAATGGAGTCAGAGAGCTCCTGGATAACGACCCCGATTCATTCCGACAGTCTGTCCAAACATTACGGCCCAGCAAGAAAAGCTAAGAATTCTCCAACCGAAAATGACGGCTTGAAACTTGTGAATTCCGATTCAAGACTAACAACTACAAAAGCTTGAATTGACTTCAATCGCTAACCCTTGCCCGAAAATAGGGCCTTATTTATTCAAACGGTATTAATGATGCCATTATCGATTCCTGATTCCTAAATATTCACTTATTATCCTACTTATACGATTCCTATATAGACCGATATCCTAGTCACCGATATTCTAAATATTGTCGAATTCCTTAGCTATGTAATAAATAATAAATTCATTAGTAAATAATGTACATTTCTATTTGGGCTCCTCTGAAACTGGTTCAATTGTGCCATTGTCTGAGCTGTTGGCAATTGAACTAGCTTGCGGCTTTTGTTTCTTCCTGTAGTCTGCAAAACTGAGTTTCTTGACCAGTTTGACGCTAGGACTGGAGCCAGCGGTACCAATGCTTTGTTGGCGGCCAGTTTTAACGGATATAGGTGTTGCTAAACCCGTGGAACTGGAATTCATAGGCAAATTCGAAGACACGGAGGATAGACTCGATCTTGGAGATGGACCACTTATTAGAGATGGAGAGTTCCAACTGGACGCTGGCGTTCCAAAGTAAGAGCCTTTATGATCCATCCATCTGTTTCCTGGGATATTGTCCAAGGATTCCGCAGGATCATGACTAAAATTCTCAATGGCCAAAAGCTTTTTATGGCCATATTTTTGTTTTGCCAAAAGGAACTGTTTATAAACGTTCTTCCTGAAATGTAGAGCAGACACGTCATTAGCCGGAGCAACAGGCGCTACCTTTTCAGCTTCAGACTCATAAACTCTCAATCGTCGGTCGATTTCCAGCGTTTGAACGCTTTGATTTACAAGCCGCTTCTTATCTTGAAACACTTGGCTCGGGGTTTTCAACTCAGCGGCTTCGTAGGACCGCTTTAAAGACGCTATGTCTGGGCTGTTGCTGTCGCTTAGACTTGGAGAATCATCTTTATCCTCAGTCTCAAGTTTGATGAGCTTCGGTCTATCAAGGGTTGAAATAGTCTTGGGGTCATCTCGTCTAGCCTTGTTATTACGAGTAGTGCGCTGGATGCCGGCTGCGTTACGCATTTTCACCAGTAAACAGTCAGCTGATCCACAGCCACAATCGACACCTCGTTGTTGAAGCATATGAGAGACATGGACGAGGAAGAGACGCTCCTCCTTCGATAAATCCTCCAACTGCTCTCCAGCTTGTAGTCGTCTCGCCGGGTGCAAAGGATCCCATTCCCAAGCCACGGTGAGTTCACTGCCGGTCTTGATTTGTTCCAAAGCAAACACTGCGAATTTGATTTCCTTATTGTCGATGATTAAAGTACTGACTCGACAGTTCGGGCTACAACTGCGGCGCATGAACCGAGCCTGCGATCCAATGAGCCGTGAATCTATGGCCAACGGTAAGGATGGGTGGAAAAGTACGCCGGGCTTAGGGCATCCATAGTCCCGGTACTGATTGATAGGATTGGTCTTGTACTGCTGCTTGGTCATCACCTCGCCGACATATTCAATGACAAACCGGTCACGGGGAATGGATGCTTCTATGAATAGCCCGAACTTCGAGAACCCACTGAATCGTTGTTTTGGATGTTCCGAAGTGAATTTGACAGAAACCTTTGGGCCCACAATCTTGTCAAACTCTTGACTTGTCAGAATCGATGTGTTGCTATCATTCTCTGTGTGGCCGATTAGCTGCTGTAAATAATGCGACACTTCCGCAGACAAGACCCGATTTTTCTCAATCTTGGCATAATGCGAGTCGCCTAGATTGTTCAGCGAATATCGTCGCTCCAGCTCCAAATCGCTCTCACTGACGTCTTCTGATGGGAATTGCGAAGGCAGTTGGGCGGTTATATTGGAACCGGAATTCTGAACTGTAAGTCGCTTACTGTTCCTGCCTTTCTTTGGCACAGTCGAAGGCGACGTACTCGTTCGTGCAACCGTAGAAGAAGAATTCTGCCTGCTAAATGACGGACTGTCTTTGGGACTTTTGGCTCTTTCCTTGGGACTTTTAGCACCAGGTTTTGGTTCTTTTACTTCATTTTCCTCCTCAGCTTTCGAATCAGTCGGGAGTTGAGAAACCGTCGTCGCAGTACTCTCAGGGTTGGAATCAATCGCTTCGACGGTGGTATGGTCAACAGGACTAACAGACCTAGTCTTCGGCACTGAAGATTCATTGTTTTCTTTCAACGGAGTACCTTCTTCAGGACTCGGCGTAGTTTGTTTACTCTTGCTTGAGCTCGGCTTTGTCCGCCGTTTGGTGGCATTTTTCACTCGTTCCTTTTGCTTCTCAATGGCGTGTTTAACATCGACTTTTCTGTCTCCGCAGCGATCACATAGATATATCTCCGGGACTTGGCTTTCATCGTTGATGCCAACGCAAATGGCATGCTGCCATGCGTTACACTTCTCGCATTGGATCGTATATCCGTCGTCGTCAGTAAAGCCACAGATACATCGGATCACTCCTGCGTCAATAGGATAGTTGTCTTGCTCAGAGGAGTTACCAAGGCCAGTTGGAGGGATTTTTGTTGAATTATTTAGATGTTTGGGAGAGATGGAGGATGAGAGAGCCTGCGGGTCAGTTGACAAGGGTGCTGTGACCGCCGGTCGTTTATCTCGAAACTGTGATATAGGAACGCTGACAGGAAGTAGGTTAGAAGGGTGTTGAGACCGAAGGTGTTCACTAGACGGAGGTAAGTGGGTTCCGTTCTGAGGTTTAGAAATCGCAGGAGAAACGATATCATCGCGTGGTTCTTTCACAACTGTCAGAGGTCGTTCTAAAGGTCGTTCCAGGGGGCTCTCTGCTGATCGCTCCAAAGATCGTTCTAGAGGCCTATTCAGAGGCCCTTCCAGCCTTTCCAGTCCTTCTACAGGTCGGCTATTGTGATCTACTTCAGGCATAGCAACAGAAAAGGTTCAGGCTTAAACAGTGCATGGCGAGTATGGAATTGAGTCTAGATAAACAACCTTGAATTGGGACAGAAGATGACCAATAACCTGTCAATAGGTGCACGAAGAACAGCAGAGCGTTTAAATATAACGCTATATTCTCAGTATACTATAAGTACAATCAGCTAACTTCAATTCAAGTTAAATAGCGAGAGTGAAGGAGATTATGAAGATAATGGGGAGCTCAAAATTGATTACGAAACAGCACAAGATCAGAAAACTTTGCTCAACTGTCAATAGTAGTTATACCAAGTAGTAACCAGCAAAGAATAATACAAGGTATCGTGAGCGTAATGGTGAAAAACAAAATACAGGGAGATATTGAGAATATTCAATGGAGATGCTCCGGGAATAAACTCGCAGTTTAGTGAAAGATCACGGTGATATAATATTTCCTCAAGTAAATATCAGTATAGGCCTTAATGATCCCAACGTCGAAATGACAAATCTTGACATGAAGTAAATTCTGTAAATATTTTGAAAAAAACAGAATGGTGAGTGAAGGCGAGATGGATAGGTGTTGAATTGTTAAGTGGAGGTTATTCTTGTGGAATTTTAATCTTTTTTGGGTGCCTTTAATGGTTGCTGCCGTTCTTTTGTCAGATCTATTAAACATTCCTAAATCTTAAATCGATTTACATTCTAACCAAAGGCCTATCGACTGCTGGTTCAAGTGATCATAACTGGAACCCAGGTGTTCGGCAAAGCATTTGCCGAGGCATACCGGCAGGCATCCAGTGCGTCGATAAAAGCAGGAGCCAATGCCACAGCTCGTCAACGAACCGGAGGCGTAGGCCTCGATGAAGCATGCAAAATCTTGGATCTGGAACCAAATGAGCTGAATTTCGAAAATGCGCAGAAAAAGTATGATCATTTATTCGATGTCAATTCCAAGGAAAAAGGCGGAAGCTTTTATATCCAAAGCAAAGTGTTCCGGTCGATGGAACGGATAAAATACGAGCTGGATGCGATGAACAAGCAAAGTCCAAAAAATGAGGCGACCGAATAACATTAGGACTACACTCCCAAAAAGAGTTAACTATTGTATATAAATATTAATTAATTGACTATAAATACTTATAGAGGAGAGAGATTGGAATTAGTTGACTATATCTTTTCTTCATAGATGTTCTCGCTTGGCTGGGAGATCTCAGCCATATCGCCCGGTCTCAAGGTGTAGATATCTTCAGGAACTTCATCTTCACTTGTCTTTTTCTCCGGTTCAGCTGCAAATCTATCCTTGAGTTTCTTTAGCAATTGAGGAGGGTGCCAGATCTTGACTCGGAACAGATAGTACATGGCCAGCATCGCCGTTACGTTGAAGATGATGTAGACAAAGATAAAGCCAATATTTCTCCACCTATAAGAGTATTTGACACCAACTGTAGCCAAGTATTCGTCGCCAACAGCATACCGGCAGTATTCACAGTCGGAGGTACTGTTTGGATTGTTGATGTAACCACCAGCAAACTGGGTGAAAGGTCCTGCGAATTCTTCGCATGTAAGTCCAGAAACCGGTTGGAAGACGTTGAATTCCACTGCTGTGCATACGATCTTAAGGCCATGCATGGTAATGGCCATGTAGTTCTGAATGAAATACGTATAAGGTGACACCTTGTACATAAACGTCCAGAAGCCTGGCATCTGGCTCACGGGCTGCATAACTCCACAGAAGGCAATCATGAAGGAGAACAATAAGGAACTGATGATCGAGGCCGAAGCAGCGTCAGGAGAAAAGTAGACTACCCACAGAGCAAAAGAGACATAGTAAAGCTGGAAGAGAATACAGTAATTGAGATAGAAATAGCCAGCAACTCGAGCACTAGTGTCGAATTGTACGGGGAAGTAGAACCCGACAAACATTAAAGTACTGAAAACAAAGTGATAAGGAATCTCCGACAAATACTGCGACAGTAACAACGTACTCCAATGGAATGTGTTGGAAGATGCTTCACGAGCCTCGTAAAGTTCTCGGGATTGTTCAGCAAAACTCTGGATCTGATTCGTCAATGGAGCAGATAACACTTGAATCAAGAAGATGGCAAACATAGCATCCTGTAAACCACTCAACGAGTTGTTGGCATCCCAGAACGTGAAACCAATAAACAGACCACCAATAATCATAAGCATGAATTTGGCCATGATATATGACGGAGATCTCCAGAACTGCAGAGCAGTACGAATGTATACGTATTTGAACTGGGTCAAAAATCCTGCTGCAAACTTGGATGTGAGATTCTTCTCAGATCCTGCATGAATAACTTTCGAGCTCATCTCTCTCTCTAAATCGCTGATCTCCTCAGATGCAAACTTGCACTCCGCAGAGGCAGCCCAGATGTCATGCCAGTTTTCGTGTACACTTGCCGTGGCTCCAGCGCCAATACATTCAAGGATGTACTCGGCAGGGTTTTCCTCTTTTCCACATTTCCTAGATCCATGAGATTCAAAGTAGTTTATCAAGGTAGTAGAGTTGGGGCCGATGTCTCCAAAATATACGGTCTGGCCACCCTTCTTCAACAGCAACAGACGGTCAAACTGTTCAAATAGTGTTGCCGAAGGTTGATGGATGGTACAAAGAATCGACTGTCCAGCTTCCGCTAGAGACCGAAGGAATTGAATGATAGCCCAAGCGGATTGCGAGTCCAAACCAGATGTCGGTTCGTCCAAGAATAACAGTAAAGTCGGTTTAGCCACGAGCTCGACACCAATGGACAGCTTCTTACGCTGTTCGACATTCAACCCTCGACCCGAAGCTCCAACATAAGCCTCAGAATAGTTCTGCATGCCAAGCATCTCAATGATCTTCTCGACATAAGCCAGTTTCTCGTGGTCAGGGACCTCTCTAGGTTGTCGCAATCGTGCTGCAAACTGGAGCGACTCTCTGACCGTGGACTCAGCCAGATGGAGATCCTGCTGCTGCACATATCCTGTTCTTCGCTGGAAAGATGCGTCCAGAGGTTTACCGTTAACCAACATATCACCAGTGATAGTTCCAAAGCTAATTCGCTGAGAAAGAACGTTCAACAGAGTTGTTTTACCAGCACCGGATTCACCCATAAGCGCCGTCAAAGTACCCGGTTTGACGTATCCCTGAACATTATCCAAAAGTCTACGAGGTCCATCACGTAGAGGAACTGTGTACACGACGTTTTTCCAGGAAAAGATTTCCTCCGAGCCGGCATTATGTAGATTAGACAACTTGTTCTTCAGATCAGATGCTTCTGCTACATGGCCTTCGGCTTCTTCCAAACTGGGAGGGAGATGACCACGCTTAAACAATAGAACGTCTCCTCCACCCGACACCGGTCTTAGATACTCCGTACCAAGAGCATTGATTGTAGCAAATCCAATCCAAAACGCAATAATGATTCCAAAATTTCTCCAGGCATGAGACCACTTGTACGTGAAAGCTACTTTAATGTAATTATCTCCGTCGACCTCTGGTACTCCACTGATACTTCCTGTGAATGCACAAACCTGGTTGGCCAGCGTGATGTTTTCATATCCTGGCCCAGAAGGAACAAGAATATCACAAGGCATTTCGCGTCCATGGAACTCGTTACCCATTAACGCTTCGAACGAGTAACGGAGAGGGTTGAGATAAGACAGCCATTTGAACCAAGGATGCATGGAAGGCAAGGGAATCATATAACCGGTGTAGACAGACAGGATAAGCACACCGATACCAGCGACAGAGTTTGCAGACTCGGGACTCTTGGTCAACGAAGCAATCATCTGAAAGAATCCGGACAAACACAATGTGGTCATTACAAGAACAAGCAAGAAGAAGAAGAATTGTCCTGCTGTCTGTTTCAGCTGAGCTAAAAAGTACACTACAACCGAAAAGCATGTCAAAGTCATGACTTTAATTGGCAAATCGGACAAAATCGCCTGCAGGGCTTCGACCGATGGATGATAGAACGAATAACTCTTCTGCTTCAAAAGAATAGGACGATGACTATAAGCGTGGGTGATTTCAGCCAAACTAGAAAGAGCATTGTACAGAAGAGCAAAGAACAGTACACCTCCTCTTGAGAAAGCACCAGAAGTGTTTTTGGTGATGTCAAAGAACAAAGATCCAATAATAAGAGCCTGCGCAATAGCTCCAATAACCATAGTAACTGTGTAGGTGATATCGCCAAGCACACGCTGAAATCCACGCTTAATGCCCAATCTCAACTGTGCACTATAAGTCAAACGATAGCGAGACTTTGCGCTTTGACGCTTCATTTTCGCAGATTTCTCCACGGCTTTAAATCGCTCGATGGTGTGTTGACCATTGCTCTTGGTATTGTATGCTTCAATTTCCTCGATCAAGGCCTTAAATTCAGGAGAAGCTCTCCAATAAGCCTCAAACTCTGCGGCTGTTTTAGGCACTTTATTTTCGTAGCCAGGTTTAGGAAACCTTCCAATGGGATCCGTCACTGCGGTCAAGTACTCTGCCGTGGTTTGACGGGAGGGACAGTGAAAGCCCATATTTTCGAAATACGCCTTGGCTTTATCAATGGTTCCAAAAAACACTTGCTTTCCTGAATACAACACAGTTACCTTGTCGAAAAGCTTATAAATGTTTTCTCCAGCCTGGTAAATAGCAACAATGGCAATGGTATCCATAAAATTGGTTGACGCGCGAATGGCATGGGCATATTCCAAAGCAGTAGAGGCATCGAGACCTCTAGTAGCATTATCCCAGCAGTAAACGGATCCGCAAGCAGCCATAGCTTCGGCAATCGACACTCTCTTACGTTCTCCACCAGACACACCTCTAACATAATCGTTTCCGACCTTTGTTTCGTAGGTATGACGGAGTCCAAATACCGTGGCCAACACGTCTCTTGAAAAAGTCTCAAACTCCTTTCTGGAAATGTTATCTAATCTCATTCTAGGAGTTCGCGAGGCAATGGCAAATCGCAGCGTTTGATCAACTGTAAGATGGGGAAAATGAACGTCCACTAGGTTAGCGACTATAAAATAAGATAAGATACTTCAACTTACGTTCTGGATTGTAAATCACCTCGCTCTTAAAGTGCTTGAGCATATCATCTAAAGATGCTCCATCATAAGAAATTGATCCTTCTATGCCTTTAAATTGATCAATCTCTCCAGCAAGAGTCTTGAGCAAAGTAGAACAACCGGACCCAGGGCGACCAAGGACCAAGAGCATTTCACCTTGGCCAAGAATTCCATTGAAGTCCTTTATCAAAGGGCGAAGAGGAGGGCGACGTCTATTTATGATGGCGGAAGGAACATTTGCAATTGCCCTCAAAATTTCAGAGACAGAAGGGCCATAAGAAGCTCCGGCATCAACTCCAATTGCAGTCAGGTCGCGGAATGCCAATCCAGTGTAGTTCTGATCGATTCCCTCCTCATTCATTCGGTTAGCAAGTCTTCTCAATAGTAATCGAAGGTCGAAATCCTCAGGATTGATTTCTCGCAAATTGGTATGAGTTCGGGTAGAAAGAACCCGAGATAAAGACTCTAAGCGCTCAATTGCGTCTGGTCTCGACATAACCCTGCTAAGTTGATGAGCCAGCACTGAGGCTTCATCGTTGGCCTCCGGATCACTGAGATTGAGGGACTCATTTTCAGGAGTGTCTGCAGCAAATGGCTCAGGGGTCTGAATATTAGAGGAAATTTCTTCCTCTGTCGACATTTTTCAATATAGCAAATTTAGTAGCAATAATTCGAAATAATGGTTTAACAAATAGCCATATGACGGGCGCGGTTTATTTCAGTGCGCCAAGTCGAAAAGTTGAGAGCAAATCCTACATGTTAGAATTAACTTTTAAAGTTCAAGCACTTTAAATATTTTCATGAAGAATAACCAGATAAAATCTGTGCAATCCAAACAAAGTTGAAATCTTCGTCTTCAACTATGGGCCGAATTGAATCGCATAGTATTATTTTTTGATCAATTGGGACAATCAAAGAGCAATCTCCGGCCGATAGTTAGGCCGTCAATCATAGCTCGTATTTTTGTTCACCGGCAGAAAATTAAAATAAATAAAAATAAAAAACAAAGACAAGCATAACTTTCGACAAGGAACGCTTGCTTAAAACTATTATATGGCTCAGAGAATTGGAATTGTAAGACGTAGATTGATCAGAAAGAATATACATGTCCATATACTCTTAAGAATATGATGCTCTTAAGAATATGTTGCTCTTAATATTTAGGATCCGTAGTAGTCATAATCTCTTGCGGTCTTTGCAATGCTTGCTCACCAAAAGAGAGACTAATAGGTCCAAAACAGTTGTGTAGTGAAATCTAGAAAATATTGCCAAAAAATGAATATTATTCAATAGTACTTACTTTCAAAAAATCGGCACTCAGCTTTTGAGTGTTGAAATCAGAAATCCTGTGTACGGCGATATCCAATCCTTATAAGGACTCAATGCGTCCACAGTTTTATGATGTTGATGGCAATCGAATGGCTTGTGCATGTTACGATTACAAATATTAACTAAGGTGCTTAGTGTTTGTTGCCCTAGCCCATTTCCCAAAACAAATAGAATACCAAGACTTGCGCAGGTTTTTCAGGCTAGAAGTAGAGTTCATCACAAAAGCAATTCGGTCGAATCTAATTTCTTAGATAGTAATTAGCTGGATCAAAAGCTCCCGGCCGCAAAACCTTGTATGTTTAGAAGGGTTTTCTGTATTTCAAATGATTAATAACCCACAATGTGTCATTGAAGGTGACACACTCTAAAACAATCATATTATTTTTGGACATCAACCGCCCCTTCCTGTACATGGATTGGGCAGCACGCTTAACCGATCTGCGAAACTTCGATGAGCTTTTAAGTTTGATTATTCATAGGGCAGAATATTCATACAGACGTGCTTCATGCTGCAGCAGCGGAGATAAACAAGATTCATGTACAATGTCCATTGATTCCTAAATTTATTATCTCCGCTACATAACTTTTTGGGTTTCAACACTCCTTGAGAGAACATAAATACAATGTACACATCTCCAAGCAAGATTTTATCAAGTTGAGAACACTTACTCCTTTAGTAACTTGAAATAATACTAATCTAACCCTGCAAGATGAGTTCAGTTGTTAGAGTTTTCCATAGAGGTGATTGGATCATAATTTAACGGAAACTTTATGTCGGGTATATTATACCAGAACAAAGCCGTTCCGAACAATTGTTTCCTTTACAACTTCCATGTTCGGATAGATGAACCAACCAACAGCTTGAAAAGAATATTAAAGCAGATAAGGTCTAATTACACAACTGAAGGCTATGCAAGGCAAGAAGCCGAGGACATTTTGCTTTGATCCGGAAAATCTAAGGTCTTTTTTTCGCTCATATCGTGTAGGTGACGCAACGATAAAGATCTGCATTCCATGACTATGATAGCTAAAATTTGGCCTAATCTATATAGACGCTAGATAAAATGGGAATTAATGCAGAACGTTGTTAACCAAGACAATGCCTAACCCTGAGTTTTAACTTACTTGAGTCACTCGACGCTGTTCCAAGTTTAGAAAAAGACCGTGTTTAGGTTTATCGGCCGTCCGATGTTACCGATAACCTTAGCCGTTGAATTGGCCTTGCCATTGCCATAATTCAGGAGTATGGGCGAAGAAGCCGGTGTTAAAGTTCAATCTAAAAGATTCTAATTGCTTAAACAAATATTGTAAATATTGAACGGTAAAAAAAAAAAGCAAAATAAGAAGAAGAATCTATCAATGTTCGGCCAACATGAAAGATTCATTTCTATTAACTTGGTGAAGATTCGAACTCCATTCAACATTTAATTACCCTCTTGTGTTCTACTGTAGACTGATTTGAACCGTCAATATCGAAAATTTCTAATGAAATAGGTTTAATTAATCATGTATTAATATCAATTAGAAATCCTGACAAATGACGGATCAATTCCACAATGGTCTTCTCATGAGTTAACCTTTATGGCAGGTGAAAGTTAAATGCGGAAGGAGATAGTTTATCCCCTAAGTCCTGGGCAGGAGTTTTGTCTGGCCGGAACAATTCATGTTACCCGAGCCATTACTCTTTATCTGGCAAAATTAGCAGTGACTTTCCTTTTTTTTTTTCGGCTCGAAACTTTTGGGAGTTCAGATTCAGAACGTATAGTTAATACGTACTGTAGTTATACGGTGGCATTTATTATAGACGAAATTGCCGATATTATTTTATCGGCTAGATTTAACATCAGTATCGTATCTTCTTCACATATTCTATGAACGGATCGTTCTCCGGGATGCTATTCAGCGTCACGTGCGATCAATTTAAGAGAAAATGATTCCTCTGCCAGTGGTTCTTCAAGAAGGAATTACGATATACAGTAGTTCTTAGTGCTAACATCAATTGATTCTTTACTACTCTTATTCTTACTTGTTGCTAATAGATCTTGTCGCAAGCCGCTAAGACTCCATGTAGCTTTGCAAAGATGTCACCTTGATTATGTAGTTTGAAACTCGCCACCACTTTATATGAAGGAGAGGTATATTGGTCTTGCCGATATATTCCCCACCGATATACGATATTTAATTCGGCGACGCTACTAGTCTTTGTAGTCATTTATTTATTCATATATTTATATATTAGAAATTGCCTTTTGGTCAGATCAATTTCCAGATTTTAAGGATAAGCTGTTTAAAACAAGCGATTTTGCCTTGTCTAGATTTTCCTTCACTCCTCTGAAGACAACAGCTTGTGATTCTGGCTTTGCATCACTCTTTGGAACATTTACGAGACATCCAGATTTTCGTCGGATATTGTTGACTGTGCTTCCTTGAGGGCCCACAATGTGTCTGTATTGAGATGGATCCGCCAACCAAAGATATCCAGTTGCATTGAAATTCTTAATTTCTTCCAGCTGAGAGGCTGTGTATGTTTTGGCCTTGTCACAATCCTCAGCCTTGCCCTTGAATTTCAAAAGTATATCCTTGTCAGCCGAAGCGTCGTCACTATCTTGAGTATCCGATATGATGGTCCATTTGTATGTCTTGGGCTCGGAATCCTCGCTATCAATGGACCCAATTGCGGAGGCAGGGATTGTATTTATCGGGTCTTCGAAATGAGGGGCTTTTCCAGAGTCAAGCTTGACGTTGAATTCAGACCTCAGTCTTCGAGCCAATGCTCCCCTGTCCAACAGCTGCTCATGAAATTTCGCTGGGACACTAAGCTCAGATTTAATCGATTGCGCAGTCATTTGAACAATTTTAGCTTTGGCCTTGTTGACATTTTCCTTCTTGCCAACAATCCTCACTCCGGTGTCAGGATCTCCGTTGCTGTCAAGCTTTCCTTGTTTGGGAACGAAGAGTGCAACGTTAAAAGTGGACTCCAACTCCTTCTTCACTGAGCCAGCAGACCCTATCAGACCTCCGTGCCTCTCAACAGGAACAGAAACAATCTCCTCGACCTCACTTAGCTTGGAATCGATAATGTCTCGGATGACCTTGATCACTTTGCTGACTGCATCCTTGCTACCTTGAATACGGATCTTAGAGTCTCCGCTATCAGCACGAGGAACTTGAATCATTCGAGACGAGCTGCTGTCCTTCTGATCAGCTTTGGCTAATATCTCTTTCATAGCAGATCCATTAGAACCAATGAGTAAGCGATGAAGTTTGGGGTCCACTTCAAGTTCTTCAACAACCACATCTTCAAACTCTTTTACAATTTCCTGGATCCGGCTGATAGCAGATTTGACTCCAGTTTTAGTTCCGACGATAGAAATAGGGACTCGGTTTGATTCGTCCCTCTCGTCTGCGCCGGGAATATCAATTCGCGTGTTTGTAGCATCCTTTATATCGTTAATATATTCTCCTCCACGTCCTATTATTCTGGGGAGCGTTTTGGCGGGAACCAAAAGAGTGTCTGAATAGCTGTGATCAATCTCATACTTCAATAGATCAAGCAACTCTTCTTTGGCCTTTTGTGCACCCTTGGAAGGGCCCCGAACAGTTACCTCGTCTGTACCATTAGTGCTGTCTTCGTCACTGTTCTTATTGTTGCCGTTACCTGCCGAGGGAGGAAATTTAATGTAGACATCATACTTGTCTTCAAGTCGTTTCAGGTATTTGCCGCCTTGTCCGATCACTGTGGGTCGATGTTCAATGGGAATGGACAAAGTCAATGTGACTTCATCTGCCAATCTTCGACCCAGATTCAAAATCCTGGATTTAGCTTCTTCCGCTCGTTTACGAATTCCCGTGATCACACCTTCGCCATTTTCGGAAACGTCAATCTTAACATCGAACTCCTCTCTGATCTTGGTTAAAGACGCGCCTCCTTTTCCAATTAACTTGTTGAGATGGTTTATAGGGAAAGAGAAGTTGGTTGTGTAGCTGCTCAAGATCTCATAGTTTTTGGCCTCTTCCACAGCCTCTTCAATCTCTTTAGCAACTCTATCCACTTGTGTGCTAAGTCCTTTAATCAGGACGCTATCTCCATCAAATTGTACCGATACAAATGGCTTTTTGCCTTGATCATCTCCGTTCAAGATCCTTTTCAAGGTGTTTCCCTTGGGTCCAACAATATGCTTTTGGAACTCGGTAGTAACGGTCAAAGTCTTTGACACGATATTCTTTTGTTGCTGTCTGATTTCATCAAATACGCTATCGGCTTTATTCAATGATTCAGTTATTTCTTCCGAGCTCGGAGCAAAATCATCCTCTGATTCAGCACTGATTTCATATACAAGAAGAATAACGGTATCGCTACTATTAACGGCCGGTAGAAGTAGCGATACAGACGGGCTGGTCTCTTTTATGGACTCAACAATCTCATTTCCAGATCCTCTAAGATGCTGATAGAAATAAGGATCGATATCGGCAACAGCCTTGACTTTAACTGGCGAATATTCGTTGACATAGTCAACTATGATTTTCCGAGCTGATTTAACCCCGTCAGCTGAGATTCCAGCAATCTCATATTTGACATCCTCTGCATCTGATCCAGTTATGTCCGACAATGGAGGACTGGTAATTGCTACATTGGATTGCTTTTCAACAGAGCCCAATTTTCCGGATCGGTCGAAATAACGGGCCAGATTTTGTGCATGTGGGATGGATTTTCCATGAGCTTTGGAAATGTCAAGCTCAGATACAACTATATCCTTGGACTTTGTAGCTATTAGTTGAAGAGCATCATCTAGTTTTTTGGCGGGGCCTATGAGTGTTAGGGAATCGGCAGATCCATCAGGGCTATCAATCACTGCTACACCTGTCAGACCAAAGATCTCAGAAATGGGCAACAGCTTCTTTTTAGCTTGAGGAATGTTTAGAGTGGTGGTGACATAAGAAGTGGTCATTTCAGAAACTAATGCCTCGATTTGAATTTTAGCCTCGATGACGGCACTCCTTTCACCAGTAATAGCTATTTGAGAGGGCTGTGCCGATACTTTGACGCCTAGAGATTTCTCAATGTTTTGTGTGTCGGAGCTGCCCTGGAGGAATTGGTAGAACTTGGCGTCAACATTGTTGATTTTTGCAGTCACATCTTTGATCTTACTTGACACTATGGCTAAGATCTCCTGTTTGGCAATTTTGACACCCTCTGAATCGCCTTCTATAATCACTTGAACAACCTTTTCATCTTCAAACTCCAATAGATCTGTAGAAGTTTCCAATTCTTTGGCAATGTGGATTTGTGCCCCACTCTTTTCGATGATTGGTTTCAGGGTACTACCTTTATGGCCAATAATTAATGGTGTAACCGAAGCAGGGACAAGCAGTTTTTCCACCACTTGAGGTGACAATTCTTTGAGGAGCTCTCGTTTGGCTCTTTGCACGTTGGCTAACTTGCCTTTTACAATGAAGGTAGTGTTTCCATTGACCCTGCTGGTCGAACTTTCAATAGTCGTATCCGTCGATCTTTTTATTTTGTTTAATACACTGGTCAGCATCGTGCGAGCAGCAGGCTTTTGTTCGTCTCCACGTAAAGTGAGTACTTCGGTGACAATTCCAGGTCGGGCAGCAATTGGCTTTGCAGATGATGAAGAAGCTGACTTGGATACAGGAGCTACGGGAGGTCGGGAAGCATGCTTTTGAGTTTTGGTTGGGGTGCCACTTGTTCCTTGTAGTCCCCATACTCCGGCGGAAACTTGTTGATTCTTGTTTGCCGAGCCTCCAAGTGAAGGAAATGCATCTAATGACTTAATATCGATACTATTGGAGGTCTTTGCAACGGGAACTTCTTTGGACTCGACATCGGCAATTTTGGATCCATTAGGCTTGGAGTCCGAACTGCCATTTAGAGATATTTCTGGTTCGATGGTTGCCCCATTTCCATTTGTATGCGATGAGGGAAGAGCATTTTCATCTGGCAGATCAATCTCATGTTTGGCCATCAATGCCTCTGCCAATGACTTTGGAGCCGAATCGTCCGACATATTGATAGAATAACGGTTCAACAGTTTCGAATTCAGACAAATGAATGTTTTATAGTGTCGGAATCACCAGTTTCTACAAGTTAGTTAACAGCCATTGGCAACAGTAATGTATTGGGAAATTGTAGCCGGAATTTGAACCCTTCGACGTCATTGAGCTACACTTACCTTTAACTGATTCCAATTGCAATAAAATGAGAGGTTTTTTAGTATTCAAAGGATCGACCCCGAAATATAACAGAGAATATTATGATTAGGATATCAAATTCTCGACGAGTACTTGACTTTTCTATATTGTGTTAACACGGATCAAACAAAGAGAAACCGGATTAAAGCTCAAGTTCGTTCTAGACGAATTTGCTCTTAAAGACCCTCGGAAAACCTCTAAACAATAATATACCCTTCTACTGAGTATTATTGAAAGAATTATTCCAAGCAAGTAAATATTTAAGATTTCTTGATGGTTATTATCAACTTACAACAAATTGCTTCACAACCCATAAAGGTTTATAGGAAAGAAGTATTGGGACCCTCGAAGTGCTGTGCTGTACTTTAATAAGAAAAAACCCCACCACAACAAATTTTGAAAAATATTGACATTATTGCATAATAGTCTAATTCTACCCGCCTGTCAACTATTCATAGACCTACATGGATAAGTTTAAACGAGAGCTTAAATTCAATCGATATGGAATAACGATGATCTATTAATTGATGGATTATTTTATTATCTTACTGGTGTAAAGAACTGTCGCATAATATAACCGATTATCAAATTTCCGAGAAAGGATAGCCCACTTTTCCCACTTCCCACTTTTTCAAAGTAAACTGTCACTGTTAACTGACAGAAATCAGAATGGCATTTCAAAGTCTCGTGACCAGTAAATATGAAAGTCGACGACGATAACAGAAAGGCTATTGATTTCTTTGAAATATTTTGATTCAATGAACCTCGATGATATCAACAATCATTTAAGTATTTAAGTGTAGTTGATTATGTACAATATCGGTGATACTGACGTTGACTTCTTTGTTGTAGCTCTGAGGTAGCCAAACGCTGAAAACACTAAGGCTTTTACATGTGCTTCTTGCCAAAGAACTTTTTTTAAATTTCTATTTAGAATTAGTTCATTGCACTCTTTGAACCCTTTGTACCTTACATGCAGACATAATTGAGACATGTTCCAGAAATGTCCAGGCTGAGGTTAAAAAAATTGGGCCGAGCTGGGAATTGAACCCAGGACCACTCGCAAGCGTTTCTCAAGAGAACCCAAAGCGAGTATCATACTACTAGACCACACGGCCGATTTTTAACTAAAAAAATTATATTAAAATCTAGAAATGTATATAAAATATTTTCAAAAAAGCAAATATGTGAATCAGTTTGACTAATAATTATCCCTTTCGGGAAAATGAAAAAGTCAGATCAACAGAGCTTTGGCTGAAGATTCTTATATATATGTACGAAAGGCCTCGATCATATTGCAACTCCCCTCAACTCCTGTCTAATATTTTATTTAGCGAAGTTGAGTATCATGACCAGTGATTATGAAGACTCAGATGAATCCGACGGAGACGTCGTTTACCGAGGCGGGTCGCTATCGCTCGGGGACATTATGAAGATCGAGATAGAATCGGGAGATTATACATGTTTAATCTGTACCGGCGAAATCACCCCGGCTTCAAGGATATGGAGCTGTAGGACATGCTTCCGAGCTTATGATTTGGAGTGTATTAGAGGCTGGTCGAAAAGAGGTATCGAATCGTCGGGTTCAAGCGATTGGAAATGTCCGTCGTGTAACACCATTCAAACCAGCGCGATATCTGACTATAGATGTTGGTGTGGCAAAGTTGTTGATCCTCTACTCAATAGTCTTATGCCACATAGCTGTGGTCAGACGTGTGGATCGCCGCTGTCATGCATTCATAATTGTCCAGAGACCTGCCACCCAGGACCCCATTCTGAGTGTACGGCTATGGGCCCACCTCTGCGTTGCGAATGCGGATCCAAAGTAAGGCATCTGCCTTGTATTATCACCAATTATAACGGTTGGAAATGTAATTCTGTTTGCAATGAGCTTCTTCCTTGCGGAGAACATAGATGCAGTCGGACTTGTCATTCTGGGCTCTGTGGGCCATGTACTGTCAGTGTATCTAGCAAGTGTTATTGTGGGAAAAAGGAGATGGACATCCCTTGTAATGATCGAAGACTTGAATTAAGCCAAAAGCAAGGTGGAAAGGAATGGATAGGTTCATTTCGCTGTGAATCCGATTGTGATGAGTATGTGCTTTACTTACCTATGGGGACTGTAACTAACAAGATTATATGACTGTGGAATTCATAAGTGTTCACGAGGATGCCATCCTGCGGTACTGGAAGATAACTCCTGCCCGAGAACTCCGTTGAAAGGGGAAAGATGCCCATGCGGTCAGACCTTTGTATCTGAAGTTCTAGGGAGAGAACGATTATCCTGCTCAGAAAATATTCCGGTCTGTAATAAAGTGTGCTCCAAACTATTGCCATGTGGCCATTTATGCCGAACAAATTGCCATACAGGTCCTTGCGCAAGCTGCCGTGATATTATCGCTGTTTCTTGTCGATGTTCTAACCAAATGTTTGACGTACCATGGTAAGTGAAAGTTAGTATTAACACATATTCGGCTAACATAAGTGCATTTGTTCAATCAGGCCAAAGAGCTACGTGCACTCGTGCCTGTTCTGCACTGCTTAGCTGTCGCAAACACAGATGCAAAAAGATATGCTGTGAATTTGAGAAAGCGGCCTGGAAGAGAGAGAATCAAAGAAAACGCATGTTGCGGACAAACAGCTTGGTGGAAAACCTAGAGGAAATCGAGGACGAGCATATTTGCAAAGTCCCTTGCAATGGATTGCTCAACTGCGGGCTTCACAATTGCACGGCTTTGTGTCATCGTGGGCCCTGTAGTCCTTGTATGGAGTCTGTCAATGAGAATTACGTTTGTCCTTGCGGAAAGACAATAGTACTTGCGCCAATTCGCTGCGGTGCTCCTGTCGCAAAATGCGATTTTCCTTGTCATAGGATACTTTCTTGCGGACATCCGTCGGTCAAGCATCCGTGCCATGATGATAAGACAGAATGCCCCAAATGGTAAGCCTTATAGTCATTTATGATGGATCACTAACTGTAAGTCCAAAAATAGTCTCTCGTACTTGTGTGTGCGAAAAGAAGATAATTAAAGGAGTTTCGTGCACACAGAAAACAGTTTCTTGCGGGACAATCTGCGGTGAGCCTTTGGAATGTGGCCATGTTTGCCAAAAGGTTTGTCACGCTAAAGGAGAATGTGAAATAGTCTGCAAGTCCCTTTGCAACAAAACATTGCCTTGTGGGCACAAGCACAAATCAAAATGTCATTATCCAAATAAATGCGATAGCGAATATAAATGCGGAGAAATCGTCAAATTGAAATGTCGATGCGGATATCTAGAAAAAGATCTTTCTTGCTCTGATAAAAAACAACTTGGAATCGATTTGCTGGAATGGTAAGCCATGTTAATTATAAGCTCTTCTGACAGTAGTGACGAATCTTGTGCCGATAATGAACGCTCCAAACAGTTGGCAGATGCATTTGGAATGAAAATCAACCTTGAAGACAACCAGAGCTTTGAGTATAGCGATGATCTATTGGATATATATCTTGCCAGTTCAAGCTGGTGCGATTCAATACAGCAGACTCTGGATGAATTCGTCAATTCCTCTCAAAGCTCGTTAAGGCTCCGTCCTATGAATTCCCTTAGACGTATGTTTGTCCATCTTTTGGCCGAAGTCTATCAACTGTCTAGCGAATCTTATGATTCAGAGCCCTATAGAAGGTATGTCCATCAGTTGTTCCTAAATTACTCTCTACTTTAAAGCTAACAATCTCCAGTGTCGCAGTCTATCGCAAAGAGAATACAGAGATACCAAAGCTCTCTTTGAATCAATATTGCATATCACGGCTGAACATTAAAATATAATAGTTAAACAATAAAAGTATATTAATGTTAAGTTTCAAGAGCTAAGTCGAGATTTCGACTAACCGATATATTATCGGTAACGATACCACCTCCCGATATTATTCGTACTTATTATATCTTTGAGGCTCCTGGAGGCCCGATTGTCCATTCTACACGCTCATACAAAATGATAGTAAGCTGCGGAGTCCGAGATATCACCGCAATATAGGTCATCTGATCAGTGATACCGGTTATTGCGGTATTAAATAAAAGTTTCGGCAACGTGCTTTTAAACGAGGTCCGATGAATAGTGGGGAAGGATCGCTGGGACTCCGGACTCCGCACGGCAACAGCTTCGTCAAGACGGCTGTGGAGTGAAAAATATGCACCGGGTAATTAGAGATTGCCGGTCGACTGTGTCCAATTATATCTTGGGATGGGCGCTATATATTTAACGGAAAGTCCATTTAATCGAGAATTGCGGAGAATAAATCATGAACAGTGTCGGCAAAGTTTTTCGAGCGAGGGCAGTCTCTCAATTTTCCCAGAGAGATTTTTCTTCTCAAGTCCCTAGGACTCTGAAAATTGGTTAGTTGGCTTCAAAAGCTTTTACGCTCCCTCCTAACATTAGGATTAATCCCCGGAGACGGCATTGGCAAAGAAGTTATACCTGTAAGATCAATTGAGTCAATAATATAGAAATTTGCACATATTAATGTTAAGGCTGGAGCAAAAGTTTTGTCGAGTCTTCCCAAAGAAGATGGTCTGAACTTTGAATTCGTGGATTTGAAAGCAGGTTTTGAATTGTTCAAGGAGACTGGAGTTGCTCTTCCCGACAAAACTGTCGAGATTCTTAAGAATGAGTGCGATGGCGCTTTATTTGGATCCGTCAGGTTAGTATGATTCTCGCATACACAGCTTTCTAACCTGTGTACAGTTCGCCCAGTGTCAAGGTTGCAGGCTACTATTCTCCTATCGTAGCTTTAAGAAGAAAGATGGGATTGTACGCCAATGTTCGCCCTGTAAAATCTGTAGAGGGTACTGGACGACCAGTTGATTTGGTTATTGTGCGTGAGAACACCGAAGACCTCTACGTGAAAGAAGAAAAGATCTTTGAGGCTCCTGATGGCACTAAAGTTGCCGAGGCCATTAAGAGGATCACCGAGAAGGCTAGTGCTAAAATTGGCAAAATCGCCTTTGAAATCGCTCTTCAAAGACAAGCCCTTCGTGACTCCGGTGCAAAGTCAATTCATGATCACTCCACTGTAACCATCACCCACAAGTCTAATGTGTTGAGTGTTACTGATGGCCTGTTCCGTGAAACTGTCCGAAAGGTTTACGAACAGAATCAAGACAAGTTCAGTTCCATTCAGTTGAATGAACAGCTTGTGGACTCGATGGTCTACCGTATGTTCCGAGAACCCGAGATTTTCGATGTGGTGGTGGGCCCTAACATGTATGGTGATATTTTAAGTGATGGTGCCGCTGCTTTGGTAGGATCTTTAGGCGTGGTTCCAAGTGCCAATGTTGGTGACAACTTTGTCATCGGTGAGCCTTGTCATGGAAGTGCTCCCGATATTCAGGGAAAGTAAGTATTTCGGGCATTTTTATGTTCTTTCTTTTTTAACATCAAGGGGAATCTCAAACCCAATTGCAACCATCCGTTCCGCTGCACTGATGCTCGAAGTTTTGGGCAATCCCCAAGCCGCTGCTAGAATCTATAATGCAGTTGACAGCAATCTTGCTCAGGGAGAGGTTATGACTCCAGATTTGGGTGGTACTTCCACTACAGATGAGGTGGTTAATGATATCATCAAAAGATTTTAAAATGTCACAAAAAGTTGATATATAAATTACACTATGTAGAGAGAGCTTTAATGAAGATAAATTCAAAAGTTGAAAGTCAAAACTTTAAGAGTGTTCCCATGATTCAGCCGTGCCTCTCCCATTAAATATTGAGAGTGAAAAAAATAAAAAATTATGTTCACATATTCACCCTTCAACAATGAGTCTATATATTGAGGCTGCACAGTTTCTAGATGACGAGGAGTTCAAATCGGGATCATTGAGATCGACTGTTTATTCCAAATATGAAAAGAATAAAAGTCTCAAGGCCAACCCGAAGCAAGTATTCGCACTGCTGAGTTCGGCGCTAAGATACAAACCAATCTTGAGCCAAGTCATAAAAGCATCTCAGATTTTAAAAGTGGAGAGAAAGGTATTTTAAACTTATTATTTAAACTTATGTTTATGGGTCTCTGAGTCGATGCTAATATAGCTTACTATGTCCGTGGCCATCCTAATGACACATGATCTTTTAATGACCAAAGCTGGACGAATAATGAGTAAAAAGGGTCCCTTGAAGGAGGCAGTTCTAAGGCATAAGACTCGTCTAAAGGCGGAGCTAATTAAATACAAAATCAAGCATAATATTACCAGCTTTGACTCGAGTGTTGAAAAGGATGAAAGTGAGTAGACAAAATGACAAATTTATGGACTTTGACTAATACAGCCCCGATACGATGGATAAGAATCAACACCATCAAATCAGATGACAGTAACGTCCTGGATGTATTGAAGCGCCTGAAGCTAGTACAATGCACTGCAGATGTTGTACCAGGAACTATCTACAAGGATAAATTTGTAGCTCATTTATATGGGCTACATCCATCTGAGGCCATTACAGGTCTCGATATATACAAGAATGGATCTATAATCATTCAAGATCGAGCTTCATGCTTTCCAGCAACTATTCTATCGCCTACTCCAGGGTCCAAGCTCATCGACGCTTGTTCGGCTCCAGGGAACAAAACCACACATCTGGCAGCATTTGTACAAAATAGGCCTGGCTCCATAACCGCATTTGAAAAGGATAAAACTAGATCGAAAATCTTGAAAAAAATGATACAGACCGCAGGAGCATTGAATTGTGTCAATGTCGTCGTGCAGGATTTTACAGCATCGGATCCAAATGAGTACGAGGATGTAACTGGAATTTTGGTAGATCCTTCATGTTCTGGATCGGGTATATTTGGAAGATATCAAGATAAAGAAATGAAGGAAGACCGGCTTCAAAATCTTGCCGAGTTTCAATTCAAGATAGTGCGGCATGCCTTATCTTTTCCTAATGTTGCTGCTGTCGTTTATTCCACTTGTTCGATACATGCACATGAAAATGAACATGTAGTGCGGCGGTTGTTAGAAGATCCACAAGTCAAAGAAAGAGGTTGGCGAGTTAGAGATCGAGCTAATGTGCTTCCTGCTTGGCCTCGTAGAGGACTTGCTGATGAGCTATCAGGTCTACCAGATTCTCAACGAATCGCCGACAGCTGTATAAGGGTAGAGCCTAACGTTGACGGAGGAATAGGATTTTTTGCTGTTTGTTTTGAAAGAAAAGAGTGTTCTAGTCATCCTCGATCTTAAATTCAAGAAATATCACGCTTTTGTAGTTCACAGGCTTGCGACATATGCTACATTCCCCTTTGGATTGCGTTGATCGAGGTTTAGATGACAGCGCTTTAAAAATACAGTCGCTACAATACATATGCCCTAAAAATTAGTAAATCTTCAACGTAAACAGCAGCAAATTAACATACCACAAGGCGTGACAGCCACTTTGTCAGGCTCATCAAAACAGATGGGACAAACAAAGCTCTTTGCCCGATTCGAAGCTGCTTCTAGAGCACTGTTACTACTTTTCTCGTCCATATTTTCCCATAAATCATTTACAGTGGCCAGCAGATCGTCATCAAGGTCGGATCCAAAAAGATCTTCTTCGTGTTCGTCGGCTCTGAGCGCATCGCTATCTGTAAATGATCTGATTTCTCCATAGTTATCGTTATTCATACCGTCATAAAAGCGTTCAGTAGGGTTGATGCTTATTCCTAGGAAGAATATTATCGAGGGTGTTCTAAAATCAATAAATTACAAAGAGAAGTTGTTGTGAAGAAGATCTTTGCATTTTATATGTGAACTGATTTGATGTTATAAATTAACACTAAATGGGAGAGGCATTATTAAGAAAAGAACGTGACCGAAATATTTAATCTCGCCGATATGACGATAAATATCGGAAGAACCTCATTATTTTTAAATCGTCGATATAACATATATTCAAGGTATATAGGGTAATTAGTGTTATATACACAACATCGAAGATAGCAAAGAAAAGAGGAGCAACCTCCAATGACTGCTACAATAAATAAATGCAAAGGCCGAGCTGGTGCTGGGAACAGATGTTGTTGCAGCTGAAGTTCCATGAGATGTCGAAACGGCTTCTGCTAATGTTGAATGTGATGAAGTGGTAAATGAATTAGAAATCACTGTCGACCCAGTAAGTTGCGTAGTAAGAGAGGCGGAAGCAGATTCAATTGAACTTTTGTTAGGTGATAATGAGGAAGTGTTTGATATGGACTGCGAGATCGAAGCAGTTGCGAAATCCGCATCAGAGGAATCTGTTGATGATGGAGAACTGGAAATTGAAGACACCAAAACTGTGTTTACCAAAGCATCGCTTGGACTAGCTTCAGTTTGACCAATTGTTTTATTGGCGAATCCGACTCTTTGTTGGTCCATATCGAATACAGAATAAACGTTCTTTAGAAATACATCGCCCAGAATCCACTTGTTGCCAGAGAACTGAATTCCTTGGATGTTGCTGATACAAAGGTCACCATTCTGATACGTATCCCCAACATAATCCTTAGGACTGACTGACCAGCGAACATTGTTGAACTCAATTTGGATATTGGCAGTTGTATTGCAAGGAATGGCAAAGTTTTTGCCGTCGGTTTGAGATCCTGAAATATATCCATGAAGTTTCAATGCATCGTCTGGAGGTAATATCATTAAAGTGGTTCCTGTATCAATTATAGTTTGTCTTGACTCGTTAAAACTGACAACACTTCCGTCCACATAAACATTTTGAATCGGTACTTCCCATAGAACAGAGCTATCTACAACAGAGGTATAGCTAATATTGCCAGAGTACTTTGATGAGTCTACTCCTCCGAATGTGATACTACCTTGATCGTTCGTGTCCTCAGCACGGCCAAGGTTAACAGCAAACACTCTTTCCGATATTAATGACTGATTTTTGAGCACATTCATGATGTTAGGAAATGTCGAAGGACCATTATCTGCAGCTGGGAGGCCCATAATTCCATCGATAGGAAACGAAGCAAATGCATCTCCGGCAGAACTAGCGATTCCGAAACTTAATCTGGAATCAAAGCCTGCAAACTGCATATCGTCGATAACTACTCCCCCGTTAACAGAGCTACTAGTATAAGAAATGGAAAACGTTAGATCCGTTTCTGATGCAGTAGAAGAGCTGTTGACAGAGAACCGACTATGTGAAGTGCAACTGGAAGACTGGCAGTCGGATCCATATACCCATGTATAGTAAGAGCCAGTATCAACAATTAGGCTAAAGCTCTGGTTCTTGGCGCCGATCTTTACATCTATTATATACGAGATATCACTTCCATCTTGTCCCACGATAGCAGTAGAACCACCGGAAGCAATATCACTTTTCTTGTCTAGACCAAGATTCTTAGAAGTCCATTCTGATACAGCAA
The DNA here is from genome assembly GCA_003708105.3 of Middelhovenomyces tepae. Classification (NCBI taxonomy): domain Eukaryota; kingdom Fungi; phylum Ascomycota; class Dipodascomycetes; order Dipodascales; family Dipodascaceae; genus Middelhovenomyces; species Middelhovenomyces tepae. The sequence continues at coordinate 936,292 of PPNF03000003.1, read as the reverse complement.
CAAAATCTTGGCCAAGGGATGATGATGCTGTACCACCTGATTTTTTGTATAGACTGAGATCTGCTGAAAAGATGGCAGCATTCGACTGATCTGATCGAGCTTTGTGCGCACTAACCGAAGCTGCTACGGAGACATGACAATAAAGCGCAATTGCAGATATCAGCAACACCGATAGTTGTGAGAAAAACATCAGATCCCCTCCGGATCAATATATATAAATGCAAATAATAGATTTATAAGTCCAATCCCATTTGCCGACTACTCAAAGAATCCTTGTCGAACGTCGGGAAGAGAGCGTTTTATCGACGTCCTTGCCTACCAGGAAATTTGTTCTTAAAGGTATTCAATATTTGACTGTTCCTAATAATAACCTGGACAAGTAAACAACCCTTCGCAACCAGTACGAAGAAGAGATGTGAGGAGTCTTCTAAACGATAATAAATAAACAGGCTCAGTTAAACAACTCCAGCGCAGTAGGTCTAGATAAATGTGAAATTCGCAAAGTTCAAAAAACTGTCGCTTTCGAGGAATCAAACGCCGATAAATGGCTTTCCGAAATATTTCAACAGGAAAAAGAAAAAATAAAGCGTGGTGGTGAGAGTTTAATGTAGGTCCTTCCCAGTAAGGAGTTTCAATAACAATAAGAAATGAACGGGTAGGGCCGAGGACCTAATGAGGAACAAACTAATGAAAAATAGGGGGTCTACCAATAAATATATATTATCCAAAACACTTGAAACTAGATGTGTTATTATATCGACTATTTAATGCTGTATAGTTAATTTGGATCAAAAGATCTCATCAGTTTTAATTGCAGCGCATGAAAACGAATTCCATTAATAGAATTTCCAATCCTTTGTGTTCGACAGAATATTTTCTGTTGTGATGGAAACCTTTAATCAACCGGTCAGCTCCTTACTTCACGCTGACGCGAGTGACGTCAAATCCTGAGCTTCCAGCAACTCCTTGCAACTTAAAAACAACTCAATAAACCAACACAACAGAAAAAAAATCTGAAAAAATTTTATGGCGAATATGCTTATAATACAAGACAAGGAAGAGATCAGAGACACAGAATTTGAAAATCTTTGACTAGACTAGAACTCCAATATTCCATAAATGATGGTTAGCTAGCGGCCCTTTGACTTAATCTATCTGAAATACAATGTTCTGACCTATTTATGGCAGCTGCTCAAGGAACTCTGACGCCAATCTAAGCAAGGGGTCGAGAATACAGTTCAATTTAGCAGCATTATCAGTCTCGCTGATCTTTCAATCAATGATGATCTTTTTCAACTACTTTCCGTTCCGTATTGGGAAGCGATTTTCAAAGGCAAAATGACTAGATCGCCTTACACTATAACTCTTGGAAGTAACGTTATAGACGCGAATAAAATAATCTGATAAAAAGGGTGGCTTGTCACTTGGTTACTTGCGTATATCATAAAATGTTTAATTAAAATAAGCATGGAAACAAAATATTGCAAATTTTTTCGTGTTTGGAAAATGCATTGATCGAATCGGTCGCACAGGCCAAGAGTTCTAGTCAAGCACTCGCCAGTAGTTTTTTTCAGGTTTGATTAATAGCTAAACATGTCGATATAAATCGCCTCGAGTGATTAACGCATGGTTAAAGCACATTTGGCCGGTATTAACCCAAAAAAGATGCAATCCAAAAGAGATATATATATATGGCTGACAGATAATCCTCCAATTCTAGATGGTAATCTTCAACCCTTCAGCCAATGATCAATATCTTTGATATGAAAAACCCAATTCAGTTAATCTGTCACAACTCGGCAGTTTCATTTTCATGGCCTCATCGTACTTCTTCTTATCCACACTGAACCATCCATAACTTTCATTAATTTTTCGTTCCTTTTCCTCATGCTCGTTGTTACACATGTTTCTCAACATTCTAACATATGATATCTCAGCTTCCCTGTCAAGTTGACTTAACTTCCTTTCAGTCAGTCTAGAGATATCCTTAGGGTTAACATAATATGGAATATGATGATGTGGAGTGACCCTTTCCATAACATAGGGTTGAGCAGGCTGAAATTCGAATTTGGTAGGTCGGTCATTATATCCATTATTTGAATCTCCAAATATTGACGATAGTACCGCCACAAGAAAGAGTAGAAGTAATGGTAGTAATTGTAAAATGTTTCTACCGGAAAAGTTTTCTTCTTGGTTAGGCGGTTGCCTCCTTCCCATGCCAGGTCTCTGTGGTCGGAATGTATTAAACGGCGAACCTCCTCCAAATGAACCAATTCGAATTCCCGGTCCAAAGTTTGCAAACTGGGTATGAAATGCTCCATTTCCTCCTCCAAAAAACATGTTAAACAAGTCCTCGGGGGACAAATCTGCACCTGCTGCTCCTGCCGCAGCACCTGCCCCACCGCCACTGCGACCAGGTATGCCACCTCTAGAATCAGGATCGGAACCTGTTTGGTCGAAGATTCGCTTCTTATCTGGGTCCGACAGCACCTGAAATGCCTTTGAAACCACTTCATGTTAGAAAATACTTTGGAAAAAATAATTCAATAGATAATCATACTTTTGAATGCTTCATCAGCCCCCGGAGCGCCGTTCTTATCGGGATGCATTATCAAAGCCAGTTTTCGGTATGCTTTGCGAACTTCGCCATCAGAAGCGGACACCTCAATATCTAATACTGCATAATAGTCATGTGCCTTGCATTTTCGAACTCGGTTTACAGCCGCTTGCTGAGCTTGTGTATATCCTCGATCCTGTCTCCCTTGGTTATGTGATCGATTAGGAGAGGAGGAAGTCCGAGAATTGGAAGTTGAAGACATGATATCAACTCCGCAAATTGTTCTAATGTTAGAACCTCTTAAGCCTGTAACATGCTCACAATATAATTATCAGAGACTAACAGATCTTACCATATGAATGTTATCTTCAAAGGGAGTTAGTTCGAAGTACTGAAAAAAATCGGCTACGATTTATGTTGCTGGGAGGTGGTCGATTTCGCTTCGTATGCTGGTGAAAAATAGGCCCTCAACTGAATTGATAGGTAGATTTTTTTGGCTTCAATTGAGACTCTGGGTGTTTGGTTTGACAGCGAGTCTTTTTTTTATTATTAGTATTTTCGTGAAGATTAGGAGAGTCAATAGCCTTATTTGAATGTATTCCGACTGCCTGATAATTGCTTGATTTATGGGATTTTTCCAGAAAGTTACGAAACCAACGCATGTACTGCAATGTACTCGGGATTGGAAAATCTTAGAAAAAGCGGCTGGCAGTTTGCTGGGCAAAATATCTCTCTTAGTGGCGCACAAAAACAACTATATTAAATGTTCGAGAAATCCTAAAACTGGTGGAAAGCGTTTGAAATTATTCTACTGCAATATTAGTATATATTTATATATTTTACTTTTAAATACACTGTTATATTTTCAAGTCTTTACTATAATGTTGATAAGATCCATCAAGTATTCCCTTACATAAGAGACCTCGCATTTAAAAATTCACGTGACATTGAGCCCATTATCTATGTAATCGACAATTGTTAGTAATTCGGGAAATGATCTCAATAGATTCAGATTAAAGGCGATGTTTGGACTTTGTTATCCTGAAATATTCAGATATTTCTTTATAAACCTTGACTGGTTGCCCAGTGAATTGAATAAATAAATACTGCTTTCAAGATTCAGGAATGCTGCTCTGCGCACTCCCTCCGCATGTCCACCTTAAACCTTGTTTCAATTTATTTGTCCCAAGAAGTCAGCCAAAAACAATTACCGAGATTGGCTCTTTAGATTCTTGATCTCCGTCACTGTATAGACCAGATTCCTGTGTGGCATGTCGCTCATTTTTAATATCTAAACAAAAAAATTATATTATTGCATTATGGTCGCCGTCGCACAAGGCTCGGATCATCTGCCTAAGATACTAAAACATTCGGCTGGTGATGAGGTTGAATCGGCCAAACTGAAGAAAAGTCGCGTTTCTTATAATATCCAAAAGATTCAAGAACCCAGTACATTTGAGAAGGATTTGACTAGGCTTACCCAGGAAATCAGAGACAGTGATGGTACGTTCGTGATATCTATATTATCCTATTGAAATTATACTGACCAGAAGGAAGCGCGGAAGCCGATCAAAAATGGGCGCGTCCAGAACTGAAGCATTTGGATCCCGCGCGGGAGAGTATTGGTAAGTACAGATCTTATTCATTTGACAACTTGCTGCTCGATAGTTTGCTAATGTTTGCAGTGTTTCAACAAATCGACGCAGAAGAAGCTGTTGTGGACGGATTCTCTATAGTTCGCCTTTTCGGAGTGACAGATGTATGATACAAATATTACCATTTCTCGATTATTTATTTCTAACGCGTTTCAGAAAGGACACTCTATTATGTGCAACATGAGTGGATTTCTTCACTATTTTTACGTTCCTGCTCCTGTCGGCTTCAACAATCAGCATATACCTAAACTGCAAAAATGCCTTGAGGTGAGTTTTAAATGCGATTGACAAACATTCGGAGCTGACTTGTTAGGACCTTACTCCTCAATCTTTGCATCATATTGAAATAGTGCTGAAAGAGAGTCTTTGGGGGTTTAATGGAAATGTCAAATCTCCCTTTCTTAAAATAGTGGCCAGGGACGCTAAGCATATAAATAGGCTTCGGGGTTTGTTTGAAAGAGGAGGGATTCGTTTTGAAGATATGTTTGAAGGCCCAATCACTTCCTATGATAACATCGCCTATGTGCTAAGAGCTATGATCGATTGCCATGTAAGTCTTGGTCCGGCATGATATATTCAGTACACCTGTTGCTAACAATTAGATGATGGGAATGTCATGGATAACATTGCCAGCCGGGGAATATGCCATTCTGAAGGGGGCCAATAATTGCTCGACCGCCCAAATTCAAGTGACTATATCCTTTGACAAATTAATCTCACATCCTTCTGGTGGTGAATGGCTTAAAATGGCTCCAATAAGGGTGCTCAGCTTTGACATTGAATGTGCGGGTCGGAAAGGTATATTCCCTGAAGCACAAATAGATCCTGTCATTCAAATAGCCAATGTTGTATCTCGCTATGGAGAGGCAATCCCTTTTGTAAGAAATGTGTTTACACTAGATACTTGCGCACAAATTGTTGGAACCCAGATATTCGAGTTTACAGATGAGAGAGATCTTTTAACCGCTTGGCGTAATTTCGTTAAAGAGGTAGATCCCGATGTGATTATAGGCTACAACATCGGTAATTTCGACCTCCCTTATCTGATCGATAGGGCGAGCGCTTTGAGAGTTAATGATTTCCCTTTCTTTGGGCGCCTTAAGAATGTAAGACAAGAAGTCAAAGATTCGACATTCTCTTCCAAAGCCTATGGTACAAGAGAGTCCAAAGTGGTTAACATTGATGGCCGCTTGCAATTGGACTTGCTGCATTACATTCAACGCGAGTATAAACTGCGAAGCTACACTCTGAATTCCGTGAGTTCTCATTTCTTGGCTGAACAGAAGGAAGACGTGCATCATTCTATAATCACCGAACTCCAGAATGGAACTGCGGAATCTAGACGCCGACTTGCAGTATACTGCCTCAAGGATGCCTACCTTCCAATTCGGCTCATGGACAAGCTGATGTGCCTCGTGAATTACACTGAAATGGCAAGGGTGACAGGGGTTCCTTTCTCGTATTTACTGTCTCGTGGTCAACAAATTAAGGTCATATCTCAGCTCTTTCGTAAAGCCAACGAGGTTGGGTTTGTGATTCCAAACATGAAGCAGGAAGGTTCCAATAACGAGCAATACGAAGGGGCTACGGTCATCGAGCCAGTCCGCGGCTATTATGATGTTCCCATTGCGACCCTTGATTTTTCAAGTTTGTATCCTAGTATAATGATGGCGCACAATTTGTGCTACACAACTCTATTAGACCGACAAACAATATCTCGACTAAACTTGAAAGACGGCGTTGATTATAGCGTTGCTCCAACTGGCGGTATGTTTAGTTCCTAACATATTATTAGATGCTGACTATTTAGATTGCTTTGTCAATTCAGGGCAGAGAAAGGGTCTTTTACCTATAATTTTGGAAGAGCTTCTGGCTGCCAGAAAGAAAGCTAAAGCTGACTTGAAAAAGGAGACTGATCCATTCAGAAGGGCTGTATTGGACGGCCGTCAATTGGCGTTAAAGGTAAGTAACTTTTTTTGTTTTGGCTGAGGTTATTTAGTTTGTGAAATTTTTCTGACTGAGATTTCGGCCAATTCTGTCTATGGTTTCACAGGAGCTACTGTCGGAAAACTTCCATGTCTTGCCATTTCGTCTTCCGTAACAGCTTACGGTCGTGAAATGATTGAGAAAACCAAACAAGAAGTTGAGAAGCACTATAACCTGGCCAATGGATATAAATATGACTCCCAAGTAGTATACGGCGATACAGACTCTGTAATGATCAAATTTGGACCCCAAGATCTGGCAGAGTGCATGGAATTGGGCCGAGAGGCCGCGGATCTGGTTTCAGCAAAATTCATTCGACCTATAAAGCTGGAATTTGAAAAAGTCTATTTTCCATATCTGTTGATTAACAAGAAAAGATACGCAGGCTTATATTGGACCAATCCAAACAAGTTTGATAAGATGGATACAAAAGGAATAGAAACTGTGCGAAGGGATAATTGTCGCCTAGTACAACATGTCATTGAGACGGTTTTGCAGAAGATCCTTATGGAACGCGATGTTGAAGGGGCTCAAGTGTTTGTAAAGCAAATCATAGCTGACCTTTTGCAAAATAAGGTGGATTTGTCGCAACTTGTGATCACCAAACAGTTGTCCCGATCAGACTATTCTGCCAAACAAGCTCATGTGGAACTAGCGGAAAGAATGAGGAAGAGAGATGCAGGTAAGCTATTGATAACTCCACGATTGTTTTTGTTTGCTTTATTTAACCTCAGGATCTGCACCTACACTTGGCGATAGAGTTGCTTATGTTATAATTAAAGGAGCAGTCAACGGAAAGAACTATGAGAAATCTGAGGATCCCTTATACGTGCTTGAGCACAATGTTCCGATCGACACCAAATACTACCTGGAAAATCAATTGTCTAATCCATTGCAGAGAATATTTGATCCTATTCTTGGAGAGAAAAGGGTACAACAACTATGTGAGTTACTGATGAACATGGGTTAAGGGCTGCAAGCATCTATACTAACAAACAGTGACTGGTGAGCATACTAGGACGATATCAGTAGCAGCACCGACTACCGGAGGACTGATGAAGTTTGCTGTAAAAACGGAGCTTTGCAAGAGCTGCAAGAAGCCATTGAAAGGGAAGTATGCAAAAGGAGCTGTTTGTGAAGATTGCAGCGACAAGGCAGAAGAACTCTATCAAAGAAGCATGTCAGCGGTTAACGTGTTGGAAGAAAAGTTCTCAAGATTGTGGACTCAGTGTCAACGATGCCAAGGAAGTCTTCATCAGGATGTTATTTGCACCAGTAAGGATTGTCCCATATTTTATATGAGAAAGAAGGTTCAAATGGACCTACAGAGCAGCGTGGACGAGCTAAAGAAGTTCGACCATACCATCTGGTGAATATTTTGCTAACAGCAAATTGCTTAGATATTTAACTAATAATACATCTGTATAACAACTGCCTCATTCCTCCGAGTCCATTTCTTCCTCCAAAGAGTCTTCTATAAATTCAATAGCTTCTTGGAATCGCTCCGCCATTATTTGGCTTAAGCCATCTCCATCGGCTCGAATCACTCGGCCGAACTTTCGTCGAGGCTTTTTCGGATGGGAATTGGCATCCCATATAGAGTGACGATGAGATGTAAAGATTAGTGAAGATCGGTAAAACCAGTCGATAACATATTCATCTATAACTGGTATGACCGCTTTCAGAGCTACTTCGTCAGCATATCCAATAATAGAGGTCACCCTTTCTCGGATTTCTCGATGCCCTGCTAAATGAACAAGTCCAGAGTATGCCTCTCCTGTTCCAACTAAAATCACCTTTTCCGCATCAAAGTACCTAGCGTTAGAAAGATGAACCCCTCCATAAATCCATCTATAGCTTACTCTATAAAATTGTCCCAAATATATACGCAAGCCTCTTGAGAGATCGCCGACAATGAAAGAGGCAGATCTAACATAGTACTTGGTATCCCTGGCAAGTTCAAATCAATTATGCCATAATTCTTTGATTTTCCCCACTCCACAAATTTCATTGCACCATCGATCTATAAAGAGTTAGAGAAATATTAGGATAGAAGCTGGAACGAATTCCATACCATTAGAGAGTTATTAGGACTTATGGTTCCAAGAATAGGATCCGACTGGCCCCAGACTTCAGGAGGTTCATGAACAATCATGAGAATTGTACCACTTGAGTGAACATTAGCGCTGGCCATCAGTTGATCCTTTAGATACACTGCAATTGATTCCTTCAGTATAGGTAAAGAAACCAGGCCGAATTTTTCCGACAGAATCCTTGATTGATACCCTCTAATAACATCTTTATGTGAGTAACAAGAACGTAAATTGGCTTTAACATTTTATACTTACCATTCAACTTCCTTTGACCCATTATATGAGATGACATTAGAGCCTTGTAGCCGGGTTTCAAGCAGTCCCAATATTTTGAGTGAACTTCTTCAACGCTTCTCACAACTCTGACTGCAGAAGTTTGAGGAACTTTGGTCTTCATATTTCCTGGAACCTCTCCCAGTAAAACTTTCGTGACGGCCAATGCCGAGTTGGCGATCGAATCAAGATTGTAGCCCCCCTCGAGTATCACAACAAGCCGACCATTTGCTAATGATTTCAGCATATGGGTCATACAGCCATAGGCATTTGGTGATACATGACACCCTCCCATAACATCCCCTTCTGCAGCATCGAAACCAGATGAAACAAGAATAAGATCGGGATCGAATTCTCGGGAAACAGGCATAATAACTCTCTCAAATGCATAAATGTAATCCGCATCACACATCCCTCCTGTCTCCCAAGGAATATTAATTGAATAGCCCTCACCTTCACCTTCTCCTACTTTCACATGACTGCCAAAGTCCGTTCCGGGGTAAAACCTCCCATTCTCAAAACGATGAAGTGAAATATATAGAACTCTTGGATCATTCCAGAAGGCCTTTTGAGTGCCGTTCCCATGATGAATATCCCAATCTACAACAACGATACGCCTGACAGATTCAGGATATTCCTTGAGAATCACTTGTGCAGCTACTGCAACATTTGAGAATAAACAAAATCCCGCAGCCTTTTCGGGCTCTGCATGGTGACCAGGTGGTCGAACTACAGCTAGAGCATTTTTCACCTTGCCCTCAACAACTGATTTACAAGCTTCAATTGCACCACCGCAAGACAACTTAGCTGACGTTAGAGAATCATTGTTGAAATAGACAGAATCTCCATTCTCAGTTTCGGCTATCAGAGCTGTTCGACTCATGGACTGAGTTGAGACAATAAAATCAAGATGTTGCTTCGAGTGAACCATCAGAAGCTCGCTTTCTTCAGCCTCTCGCACGGGAATCTTTAACATGAGCTGGCCAAGATCTGACACACCTTGCAACGAAGGATCATGCAAAAGGCCGGCTTCGGCAAGAGTTTTATAGATTCGATATATTCGCCGAGGGTCTTCTGGATGTGGATCCACATAGTCATATGATGAGGTAACAATTTTCGCGTGGTATCGCATTCTAACATCGTAGCATATGCCAGTTTTTAAAGATTCGTAAACTAGTTGAGGACTGGTAGCCCGCACAATTGAAATAGTGCTTAAGGAGTTATTCTCATTATTGTTAGCTCCGTATTCACGCTTTCGTTTAAGCTGGCCCAGTTGATCTCGTGAAAAATTATCATTAGGACTGGCTGCTGCAGGTGTTGTTAAATCTAGATCACTTCTTGTATTTTCGAGACTCTCGGGATTTCCATTAAAGCCAACGTCATCTTCTTGCTTGACGTCGTCATTAGCAGAAAGCACAGTCATGATTACAAACAGAATGAATCTCTCAATTGAATTCTAGGAACAAAGTCCCTGCAGATGTAATTGTACCAGACCAAACCAACAGGGCAGTGATATGCAGTTAAAAAGGTTGGGTAGCTAACGTAAACCTATTCTAGGTTGGGATAACAAGCTGGGAGGTCCAATTCTTGGATGTTGGAATCTAGCTGAGAAATTCCCAGCTTAAATCGTAGTCACAGAATGACTTGGAGCGAGACCAAAATAGTATCAGAATGTATTCATAGCAAACGTTTCAATTCAGGTCGAGCATCAAATGTCGAGAAAACCAGAAAATTCTTTCCAGAAACCAGACCTTTACTCTTGTAGAGTTGCCGGCACATTTATTTCTCTCCCAAGACGGTTTAGGCACTCAATAACATTGCTGTCATTTAAGTGCAGTTTATCTGTCCACTAATTCTCTGCTTCAGCACAATTCGTCCATTGCAGTAATTAATAAAATGAGCAATACAGAGGCCCGGACTAGGCCAAAATTTGAAGTCCTTTTAACGATTAAAGAATTGTCAAATATCCCCCAAGTGTCGGGATCTGTGTTGATAAAATGGTATATAAAGGACACTGCAAAGCCGGATGCTCGCGGAAGAACAGAGTTGGTGGCTGTCAAAGATCACAGAACTGCATGGTCTTATGAAGCAAGGTTCAAAACGAAAATCGGAATCAGCCGCAAAGGAATGTTAAAGGACTGTACTGCCAGCTTTGATGTAGTATGGGTTCACTCAGGAAATGGAAAGGTTCAACTGGGAAAAGTTGAACTAAATTTGTCTCAATATGTGGGTCAGGACGGATCCCCACATAGATACTTGCTACGCAATAGCAAAATCAATTCGGTACTGAGTGTATGTTGATAATTATGGGGCAGAAACTCCTTTTTCGACTATCTCGATTCTAACAACACCAGATTGCTGTTCATATGACTCAGATTAAAGGCAGCACTGAGTATCATACGTAAGTATATCTGCAACTCCTAATCAACCACTAATCCAGGCCTGCCCTTTCGCTTAACAACACATTTGGTGACATCACTGGGGTTATAAATGATCAAAAAGAGAGAGAACAGAGCAAATGTGAGTACTTTCTTGCCCAAGGTGCATGCTTGTGATCTGACATACAGTTCTTCTAGAGCACCCGGGCTCCATACTGTCCAAACTGCACCATAAAACTTTTGCCGTTTCTTGGGATCCTCAGCCTGGAGATCTTGATCCTGAGGCCTGCATCGAGAATATTTTTGCTGGAGGTGACGGGTTTGATGACTCTGGGAATGGTATAGTGAAGGATGAGACATACACTTCTCCAGAGAGGGATGATTATGTTTCACATTCACCGTATGGAAATAAGCTTATGACTGAAGACGACATTCGGACGTCATTATGTAGCTGGAGATTAGAAGTATCTTGAACTGTCTTAAGATTTATATTTTCTCTAGCTCAACTTTATTGTTATTTATTAGTTATATATTAGTTGAGCATCTAAGCTGTTAGTTTTGTTAAAATATTTCTTCCAGTTTAAGAATTGTGGTTCTTGAAATAAATGTGGAGTTGACGGTTGACCTACTGTATCGGAAAGGTTTTGCTGAAGTCCCATTTAGCATCTAACATCTAGACAATCTTATCATTTAAATACCCCATAATATATTTTCTCTTAACGATATTGAGTATAATCGAATAACATCAGATGGTAAGAACCACTAATTCTAAAACACAATACTAGATTTTGACAAATAGTCAGCCAATTACTGGGCCTCGACTCAAAGGCATAAATGGCAGTTCAGTAAGGAATCACTCCGGGAAGCCCGAACCGTCATCATAGAGCAAGAAAAGAAAGAGGCAGGGACAGTGGGTTGCTCAGCATTCGACCGTAACATGCGGATATATATACATGGGTGTAAGTTCATTTTTTGCTCATTATTTGCCTATAAGGTTTAAAAGACTGTTGGTTAATAATCCTAGTAATCCAGGCTCTAGGAAGGCAACTTTCTATACGCCAAAGGATCCTAGGAACTGCAGAGGTATACTTGTCACGATTTTTCACTAAAGTTTCGATATGTGAAGTAAATATCTACGTTATTGTCACTACATGTGTCTATGTGGCATGCAAAACAGAAGAGTGTCCACAGCATATTAGAACTATCACTTCGGAAGCAAGAGGCCTTTGGCCAGACTACATTACTCATGACCCCACAAAAATTGCGGAATGTGAGTTTTATTTAATCGAGGAGCTTGACAGCTACCTGATAGTACACCATCCATACCGATCCCTACAACAAATGAGTGAGGCCATGATGGAATACTCCAAACAGTTAGCACTTACGCCTGAAGAGTTACAATCTACTTGGTCCATGATTAATGACAGCTATGCGACTGATCTTCTGCTTATATACGCCCCTCACATAATAGCTGCTGCCTGTGTATACACTACTATAGTGCTCAGATCCCCTCTGGTCCGCCCTAGCCGCCCTCCGGAGCGAGTTAAGGCCCGGATTGAATGTTTTGTCTCGTTCCTAGGTCTTTCAGGTATTGATCTAGAAGGTGTGATTGAAGTCATCCAGGATCTTGTTTCATTATATGTGATTTGGGATACCAGCGATGAGACATCATGTCGAACAGCATTGGCCAAATTTCTCTTAGCAATATGAAAAGGAAATCTGCCACTCGTGTGAATCACAGAAAACGACTTATTTAATGCTCTGACGTTGTCATTAATTTAAAGATATTGAAAGGGCAGATCTCGGTCACATTATTTCTATTGCTATCTACCAAATCTCGTTTAGAGTGGTCCCTTGATGAGAACGAGATTGGATACTCTCTGAACTGTTTCAATTTCACCATTATTACGTTTCCCGTAACATTGAAACTCCTATTAACGATGTTTCCGGTAAGAGATAGCCGATATTATCAGCGGTGCGATACCTGAATACATATCTTACAACTCCAATCTCGCCAATGTTCCATATTTTATGGGCGAGATCATATTATAGCGTGAACATCTCCAGTTCCTATCGTCTCCGAAATATGTTACAGGCTTCAGGCAGATTCTTACATATCTTGATCAATATGGGTCATCATAGATAAAAGCTAGAGAAGGTATTAAAGAACTGCAGGTACGTCTCTCGACTTTCGATTCCTTTAATTTGAAGTATGAATTTACGGGATTCAGTCCAGAAAACAGCAGCCTGCATTCTATTTTTCATATAATTACAGTTAATTATCGATTCTTTCAATTTGTCACGTGCACAATTCAGAAGTTCCAAAATTACACGAAATTTTATTAATTAATAAATTTATTTTTATTTTTTGAAAAGTTCCTATCTAGAAAAATCTTAGCAGGAGCAAAATATATCATTTATCGCTCAGTTATGGTCAGTTTTTCCTGTGAGGTTAGTGTTACACTTATGCAATTAGCTTTAATTTTCTAATTTGACAGTCTTGTAACGACACGATCGTTAAGAAAAAGGTAGCGGGCCATCTCAGAAGATGCCCCTACGCAAGCTTTACCTGCTTGGACTGTTCAACCACATTTATGGGTATGTATATTATTTATATAGTTAAAGGTTCTGCTCGCGCTGACACGTCTCGATATAGGCATGGAGTTCCAGAAGCATACATCTTGTATATCAGAGGAAGAGAAGTATCAAAAATCCATGTATAAAGGGAAGAAGGACGGAGGAAAAAATGATTTGAATAGACAAAGCTCTATCTCTAAGAAACCTTCTGAGAAATCGCCCTTAATAGAAGAGCCAAAGGAGCGACCATCCAAAATATCAAAAATGGCTGCACCCAAATCTAGAGCAGAATGGCAATCATTGGTTCCAAGAGGCAAATCTATCTCTCTCAAGAAGTTGGTCAAGTCACTGGCAAGTTCTAATGACACAACAAGAAGTGAGATTCTTTCAAAATTCAAGGTGGACAGGAAAGGAGATTCTGGCGAAATTGTTATCAGCTTCATAGAATAAAAGCCTGATTAACTGCTTGCGGAGTTAGAAAAGTTAGTGCATGGCCACTGCTATCTTCCAATAGAATTGACTGAGCTGTATAGTAGTTAGCCTCTATTTATTTTCTTCGTTCAACAAAAAGCATTGTGATTTAATTACTGACCGATTTGCGCTGAAAGGAGAGAGGCTCAGTGAAATAACTTGGGAGACATTTAATCAACTCTTCATCCTCTTGCGAGTCCAGGTAGGGGACAAATGTCACATCTTGGTCCTCAGAATTCCAACCGTTTTTGAACGAGAGTGTATATCGGAACACTGTAGTTTAGTACATGAAACATCAAGGTTTAAAGAAAAAAAATCCAGAACTTACTCCCTTTATGCCCTTTTTGAACACAGTGCAGTGAAACGATACCCTCTTCCATTTGCATATGTTGAACAGTAACCCCAGAGATTCCTCTCAGTAGATTAAGCTCCAATGCGAGATTTATATGTCCATCAGTATTAGTGCTCTGGAAATGTTCTAGAGCGTTGGGCGCTGGAGAAGCCTGGATTGTATTATCCAGCAACGATATTTGCCCGGACTTGGCAAAGCTTTCACTGGTTTCATTTCCCGAGGGTGGTGCTGGAAGTTTTGCACTCAATCTACTGATTTCCTTTTGCAAACTATCAATAAGATCGTCTGACGCTGAATAATTAGAAAAGTCAAACCAAGACAAAAATTAGACCAGTCAATCTGGTAATAAATAGATTCAATACCTTTAAACCGCCTGTTAGCCATGTCGCTGTACTCTCGCAACAGTCGCTCTGGCTCAGTCTCGCGGATATGCTTTATACCAACTAAAATTTCAGAGAGCACTGCTGGGCTCTGAAGTTTGTTAAAACGATGTAGAACAAATGAGTTACAACATACTGATATCTCCTTAGAATTTGGAAGCTGCTCCTCCACATTGTTCTCTTGAGATGGATTAGATAAAGATTTCGGTGGAGCCCCAGAATTCGACTTTATTCTGGGTTTGCTTCTCTCCAATTTCCCTTTGTCCGTCAGCACTATGGGGTCGTCATGAGACTCAGAGTTATCCAACGCTTTACGCGTTCCAATGGGCTTTTTGAGCGAATTTCTGGATCTTTGTTTTGAAATTGGTGATTTCTCAAGTTGGCTTGATTTATTATCTAGTATTTCAAAGGACTTTCGAGTACTACCTCGGGTTACTCATAATGTTAGACATCCGAGGTAAATCCGCTGGACGTATATTCATTTAACTTCTCTTACCTCTTTTAAACGGCGAAAGTTTTGGTGTTGACACACTAGGACCAATGGAGTCACTATTCAAGGGCATTATAGTCTCATTCGCAACTTCAGGCTTAATTGTATCCGATGACAGTTCCTTCGATTTTGCTGCCGGCTTCTGTGCCTTTCTTCGTTTTGGAGGCATTTTTCTTAGCTATTCGAATCACGGTGTCGCGTCAGAAAATAGAATTTCGTTGCGTTGAACAACTCTAACCTCACTTAGTAAGTGATTATATAAACAGATTCAATGTTAACGTTAACGGCAACTAACATCGTTTAGATTGAATTGTCCAAGCTATAGGCAAATACATGCTCATATAAAAATCTAACTGGCATTTACAAAATTACAGACATAATGAGTTCGGTGACAAACATTTATAGATCCTTACTTAGGTCCACGGGAATCGCATTTAAGGGTGAGTCACCCGGGTCTTTGTTCCCATGAATATTAATTTCAAGGTGATATGGAAGTACTTAAAAGTTCCAGATCTCGGATACGACAGGAATTCCAACGTGACCGAAACTCCGACTTGACAATTGAAGAGCTTTCCGAGAAGCTAAAATATGCAAGCGACATCGATTCAATTCTTCGGAAAAACATAGTTCAAGGCAGGAGATCAGAAAAAGACGGCGGGAGATACTGTAAGTCCATGGATTTGTCAAAATTTGTCTGCTAAATCTTTTCTAACACCAAGCCTTAAATATTCACAAGGATACTGAGCTAGGCGACAATGATGACATCAAAATGGCTAAACAATCTTTAGGATCTTTAGGAAAACCATCTGGATGCTGCTCTGGTAACTGAAGACTTCTAACAGGTTTAAACGATTTCATAAGTAAATTTTACATACCGAATGATTGCCCAGATAAAAGAATTGGCAATAGGAGCGTTCAAACCACAAACTTCATTTAGTTGTGACCTGTGGGTCTAGGCTATCTTCACAATTTGTATATAAATATGCTGCAATTATGCTGAACCCTAAAGTTATGTAAATATATTATTCCGAGCAATAAAAGGATCAGTAACCGAAGGAGGCTGTTTCTATAAAAACTGGCTGAGCTCCAGTACCTCTGCAGACCGCTCTTAGGTTTGTAATCTTAGCTACACTGTTCTTTGCAACCAGATTGAATCTATCAGTTCCGCAGGCAGCCACTCCAGTTTCACCTCTCGCCTTTTCAACTCCTCTTATTATAAATTCATGAATATGAGGACGACCAGAACAGATGGTTGCTCCTTTTAAAAAAGCGAAAGCTGAGGTTTCCACATTATCCATCATCAACTTGTCGAAGTCAGTTGTCGACTTTTCGTCTGCAGAGTTGACTGGACTAACTCCTTGTTCAAGCTTTTCTCGGTGGCATCCACATTCAGTCTCAGCACTGGAAGTTCCCGCACAACAACAGGTGTCTTCCATGGAACAGTCAGCCGTATTTCGTCCAGATAAACTTCCAGCAGTATTTTGACTAACTACTCTCAACCCCATATTTCTGAGATTAGCCCAAACTTCTTCGCTCTCACAAGTGAGATGAATTTTCATCTTGACCGTAAGATGAGAATTAGGATTCTCCTGAGATGCTGCGATGAAGCTGCCAGTAGCCAGTTCTGCGATATATTCGGAATACGGCAAAAGATCATCGAGTGTCTTCACCACCACCAGAACACGAACGATTCTGGTAACAACTCCTAACTTGCTGCTAGCGGAGATAGCCGTTTTCTTTTTAGACCTCACAAGGTCCACTGCAAGGGGTAAGGTAAACGACAGACCAGTACCTGCTGACAAAAAGATTGTAGTATCGAACTGTTTAAAGTCTTTGGTAATCCCATAAGGGCCATCGAGAACAACAGGAAGAGTAGAGTCTCCAATGTGAGGCAATGAAACAGCGCTATTAGCATAAAGAGTTTTTGTGAATCCAGACTTTACCCTGAGATTAATCTGCAGTTTCCGATCTTCAGGTTGAGAAAATATCGTAAATGGATGCCATTGTCCTGGAGCCAGAGAAGGAAATGAGATATACAAAAATTGCCCCGGTCTCCAACTAAACCCTGGGTTGGCTACCGAGATAGTGGCAGATCGTGAGACAGGATTCGGGCAAATATTCACAGAAGCACGATAATATGTGGATATTCCCTTTCTTGTACCGGCAATTGAGAATCTTAGCACACCTCTGTTCTGCCAAAGTAACGCAAGCAGTCTGACTACTCTATCAAACAAAAATAGGCCAATTGCAGGCATGATGAAGATATAAGAATAATGTGGGGCATGAATGCAGATCATAATAAGAAGGGCGCAAAACGATAATATATGCTGGACAACGAATACTTCATATCGCCAATTGCGAACAGGTGCAAAGCTAGAAAAAACAATCCAAACAAGCAAAGCGTAGCTGACTATTCCGCTCCTGATCATAGGATCATTCTTCAGTTCCCAGGACATCATTTGCATGTCGATATACATTCTTATAAAATGCCCCATGTGGAGAGTGCTCGTCAGCAGCAATCCTCTAGCAACCCATCGATGAAAAATATTTAGTTTCTCTTGAGAGACACCTAAGAGAAAAGAAATAATAGACTTTTTCATTGCAAGACCAATGATCAAAGGAAGCTGAGCAATGGAAAGCCAAGCTCCACGATATCCAAATTGATCATCATTATTTCCATCGTTGGGGTCTAATTTGGCAAAGAAAAGTACGACGAGAATGACAAAGTATGAGACGATAACAAAAATTGTGCCTAGAGGAAGTGACTTAATCAAGGTCACTGACTTGATCCTTAATGCTGGAAGGGTGAAAATAGAAATTTCTTGGCATGTGGATCTCAGTGCATAGTAGATTTTCTGCGTAGTTCCCTTTATTCTTGCAGGATCATTTTTAAATCTTGAGATTCTTCGACGATAAAGAGCTAGCAGACGATCCAGAATGGAGAAAAAGCATATAAGAGCTAAAAACCCACCAACTATCCACCATAGTATTCTGGCGAGAAACCCAGGTCTCGGAATACCACCGGAATCATAAGATCCCTCGCCTTCATTAGCATATCCAAAAAAAGGAATAGAAGACATTAAATGAAAGAATCAGAACGTCAAGAAAGCTGAGCAAAGAGCAAAGAGTCCAACAGATTCTTATACTATCCTGAAAGTATGATGGTGGTAAATATATACAACAGATGGTTCTTCGGGCTTTATATCTGCCCGTTCGTATTATCTATACGAGAATAAGATGGTCAAGCGGGGAATTAGTTATAGGACACTCGTATAGCCAAAGAAGACAAATGCAGAAAACGACAAGATGGAATAACGGTATCAATCAATTGGTCGTTATCTAGTGGGATTTCAGGGCTGTACAGTGTTTTGAATGAACGACAATGTTGAACCCGAAATACGAGATCTGCCAAATCAGTGAGGGAATAAGCCTAATACCATATAGCTCAAACAAAACTCATTCAAAACAAATTCCTGAGAAGCTTGAAGATTCAGCTTTGTCCAGGATACAGATGAATTAGAAATACGTATTGAAAGACGAGCTGCCGTATCAAATCGGTGGAGATCAAGGCCTTTGGTCAGAAAAATCTCGCGGATTCAGCTGTATGATATAATGCTCAAAAAATCTACAGTTATTAAGAAGGCAGAATATCCAAATTCAGTCAAAATAGTCAACGACTCGCAAGGAATGAGGCCTTATATCTATTATGCTCAAATGCACTAAGTCCATGGAGTTCGCACCTTTTCATGATGGGGTCCATTGAAATTTGCTCGAGCATATTTAATGCATCTCGAAAAAAAATAATTTGCTCATGCATACAGATTGGGACTTTATGGCAATCGATAACATCATTTCTTGATCAGTTAACAATAGACATAACCTATTTAAAACGAGAGTGTGGACTTGAATTAAATCGGAACTCTTTTCTTGGTACTTTCCTTTGATAAACAATTTCATCTCAGATCTTGTTTTATTCATCAGAACGGGTTGTTTCCAGCCTCGTTTTCACCTTCTATACCGAGTTATCCCAGTGCCTTTTGCCCAGCAGTACTACCTTAGGGTTTCTCAAACTTCTAAGCGATTAATTTCCTTTACTATTTGCGCATATAAAGCAAGATACTACTGGGCCTGCAATTAAGTGCCATTTTTTCTGTTCTGTGTTAGATCTAGACTGATCTATTTTCTAACATGGACATGGATGGAATGGACATGGGAGGAGCCAGTACTTCATCAAGTTCGGCAGCATCAGCAACCTCCATGCCTATGGTGTTTCATACTAATACAGTTGATCCACTGTTTTCAATGCAATGGACACCTAGAACTGTGGGCCAATATGCAGGTACTTGCATTTTCCTAATAGTGTTTGCTGTTATATATCGATTGCTGCATTCTATAAAATCCGCTATCCGACGGAAACAAAAGGCCGTCTACCGAAATGTCAAGATACCGGTTGTTCAAGAATATGATACCGATTATATAAGTGATTCTGACAATGAGGACTTGAACTCCACAACTGATGGGAGAGGTCTTCAACAGTCAAGCTTAACTGCAAGTGGTGATCGGTCTAAGGAAATTGCCATGGCTAATGTTGGCCCCAAACCCCGTGTATCTATTGAACAAAGAGAGAAACTTGTTGATCCAAGACCCTGGAGAATGACTGTCGATGGTACTCAGGCTTTGTTACAGACGATAATTTCGGGAGTCGGCTATCTTCTCATGATTGCTGTCATGACTTGTAACGTGGGATACTTTTTATCAGTTATCGGAGGAATTTTTCTAGGTGAACTTATATTTGCAAGATATGCCTAAGCAATGGATCACAAATTAGCCATGCCGGAAATGAGTTGATTTTCTTAAATTTATAGACAATCGATTTCAGCAAAGACTAATGAGATCGATTGCATTAATAATATAGTTCTTTCAACTTTGCACTCTTCCTTAGAGTGATGTCGAATTATATATTTATGAACACACGAGTAACTTAGTCTTCCAACATTGCTAGATCTCATTTTCTCTTTGAAAACAAAAATTTTCGTTTATCGGCGCTGTCTTGCGATTCAGTTAATGATGATCTGTTTTTAGCGTCTTTTCGCTCCTTGCCATGCTTACTATCCAGATTTTCGTCCTCCTCGTTCTCCATATACTTCTCTTTATAGATCCAGTTATTTCCAACCATACTGGCTCCCTTTTCACCTGCCAGCCTATAAAGTTTTGCGGCACGTCTTAAATCCTTTTTCCTCCCTTTTGGTCCATTGTGCATCCATAAAGCTGCGGCCTCGCATAAAGCATCAGGATCTCCTAGCATTCCTCCCAATTCAAAGCACTGAAGTGCCAGATGCTCATCTTTTTCTATACCCCAAGAATTGAGATATGACATACCCAATTCATAAAATGCTAGAGCTACATGAGCTTTCTTCAGAGTAGATATATGGCCATTATCCTCAGAGCTCCTTTCGCTTGAGATTGTTCGTCCAAGAATAGAGGTAAGAGCAGAGTTGCTATCAAGCTCGTCAATGAGTGTATTCTGACTTATTGCGTTAGTTGTTGCCCTTCTAAGCCATGTAACCGCTTCAGTTGGGTTTTTTCTAATCCCCCAACCATGTCTCAACGCAAGACCATAAAGCAGCATAGCAGTAGCATCTCCTTTGAAGGCCGCATATTGCCAATGATATGACGATTCTCGTAAATTGCCTTGCTCATGGAATGTAATTCCAAGTGCCACATGATCTTCAAGAGAAATGTCTGATAGCGGACTAGTTTCACTCTTTGAATGACTATGCCCTGTGATGTTACCGGAGTTTGTACCTCCCTGAGACAACTGCGGAGGCGTCAACAGCTTGCGAACTTGTTGTTGACCTGACAATCCGGATTGGAGATTTAGATTCATCTCATTTTGCCTAGGTCGACTAGATTTAGGGTCAGAGAAAAAATATGACGAATTTCTTGGCTGTGACATTTTGTTACTGTTCCGTATCTTCATCTGTTCGCCATTTTTAGAATAGTGGGCCATATTTTTTTCAACGTCCGAGCTTTTATGGCGAGAATCGACTTCCTTGTGTTTTTGTCCTTTAAATGTGCTTGAAGATGTAGAATCAATACTGCAACGCATATCATTTTTGTTTGAGTTTTGTGGTGGTGAAAAGTTATCGACGCCGTCGCCATAAAGCAGGGGCTCTGTAGAGTTAATCGGATTATCATGATTGCTATCCGTATCGTAAAGTGGTCTACCTTTGACTGGTACCTCGGTATCTTGGTGACTATATTCATATGCTGTGCTGCTATTAGATGATACTTCTTCACTGATATTATCAACACGCCCATTCGGATTCGGAAGAGATGACAACCTGAAAGATCCCAATATACTACTCAAACTGGAAGTGCTTGTTGTAGAGCCTTTCCGACGGAAGCTCGTAACGCTGTCTATACCACCCGATTGGTCATAGGATGGCGAACGAGCGGAGCTTGGTCCATCAAATAAGCGATTTGGCGACCTAATTATGGACGCTGGTTCCGTTATGCTCTCCGATATTTCACGAGAAGGATTTCCGGCTACGGATATCTGGATACGTTGTTCATTTCCATCAATCACAGTGTCGTTTTCATTCAACTGTGTTGCAAGCAACCTGCTTCTCTGTTCCAGCAAATCCAGAGGGGAGAGCTCCTGTGTGTATGAATTGGAATGATCAGACATTAGACAGAGATAACAACGATGGACGAGTTATCAGCATTAATGCTACAAAGGAGATGCGGATATGGCGTTTATCTAGCCAGTACCAGAATAGATGTAAAGAATCTGAGAGCCATAAACAATGATAAGGTGCGCGTCCTGGTTAGGGGTTGAATGACAATATATATGACAAATTTTCTCTGATTGACACTTATTTTAATCAGAAATAAAGCGAGCGAGTAAGTAAATAATGATATATTGTGCAATTAGAACCGTATATTTTGGGTTTATTTGTGGAGACTTGGACCGGGTATTACGTTTTATTTTTGACACTGATTTGAAACGTGACATAAGGATCGTGTCCAACATAGGATATAAATCTATCACTCTCAGAATATCAGCCTCGAAGTCGACCAAACTGCATAACAGAAGCAATACCTTAAAAATTCTAAAGTTCGCCCTGGAATTGAAGCCGATTATAATTCTCATTGATACACATGTCTGTCTTGCTCATAGCGTCAGGTTTATATATACGTTAAGGAATCCTACTGTATATATGTTACCCCCAACCCAGAACCCCTAGCTAAGTTTTCGAGCGAATGGGAGGTTTCAGGGTTGGGGTAGGAAGCTCTAGTCAACCGCATTAACTAGCAAAGTGTAATGCGGATATCTGTATCATCTGGGGTTATCGTCGGATAAAGGTTAATCTCCGATGGGAGTTCTGAAAAGGCTGCCAGATTCTACTGTGTATGGTTCAACAATATTTCAACTTCAGTACCGCAAACGTTCTGGATCAGCTGGCATCAATTTGAACTGAATGCTCTGACAAGCGCTTGTACTAAAGATCTTTATTTTGCATCTATTAATTATAATCTCAAACTGGAAATAAGTGGATTGAGCGTTTTGTTCTCACTCAAGTAGGAACTTAGTGTTATGAGCTAACACGATCTGAGATCAATAGAAGATGAGTTCCGCGGAAGTTTCGCATTCGCCTGATGCACAAGAAATGACGGAGAACGGTAATGAAACCATGTTAGATGCTGGGGAAAGGCATGAAAAGACATCTGATCAGGATGTTCCCTCGAACGGTTTTATCAAACTAGAAAACGGGGGAATTTTAGACATCTCTGGGCAATTTACTGGCACTCTAGATTTCACGACACCAATTACGCATAATACACCAATAATGTCACCTAAAACTTCCACAGGGATAACACAGTCTATTAGAAACAAGTTGAACTTCAATGACGAGATCCAGTGGAAAAAGTTCTCAGCAAGACGTCTCGAACTTATCGATACCTTGTCTCTAAGTTCAAAGAAGGCTTCGGAGCAGGATGACGAGATTTGCAGAGTGTCTGAGACGCTGAGGATAGAATATGGATTCGGAAGAGAAGCACATGCTGATTTTGATAAGCTTGTCAGAGCTGCAATACAATCGGTTAGACGGAACAGAAAGCGACAGCCGAAAGCAAGACTTCTAACCTCTGTGCAAGCTCTGCCTTTATTAAAAAATTCGGTAGGAGAGATAACTTGGAGAGCAAACCCAAATACATTTCTAGGAGCAGATACCCTGAATGACTCTAATAGCGACCAGGACACTCTTCCCTATCCATCTAAAAGAAAACGTTCACTAAACAACCCAACAGCAAGCGCTTCGACAGCTAGTTCTTATGGTGATGTACATGAATGTTCCAATATACTTATAAGCGAAAGCAGTGGCGGGCATGATTCGAGATCTAATGGTGCCACAGTTCTACTTCAAAGTTCTGACAATGCAAATGCAGCAGACCGCATATCTATTTATTCCCTTATTTCACCTTCTCCGCCACAAGATCATACTCATGATGGTAATCACAGAAACTTTCCGCTTCCTTCAATCCACCCCAACGAGGGTGCTCACCCGCTGACCCCACTGCCTTCAATGGCACAGCTTAATCTTGGCTCCTCATTAGAAAATTCTAGATTAAACTCAGCATTGGATAAGCTGGTCACCTATGCTGATACTTGTAGACTGTCTCAACCTTTGAAATTGTCTGAAAACCGTGAGATTCTGGGAGATTCCTTATTGTCTTGTGCAGCTGCTACTGTAGTGGAAAGAAGAGGAGTCAAAGAAGACATGGCCTCAGTTGGAACTCTTTTACGAGAGACCCTTCTTTCAAAGTCTGTGATTCATTCTTTGGCATGTTCATTGTGCTTGTCTTCTTTCGTCTCGAGCGAAACTGCATCCCGTCAGTTGAAATGCGTAATTGCAGATTGCTCTAGGGAATTTGGTCTAGATACCATTATTTCATGTCTTATAACTATATTTGAAGAACTTTTGATGGACGGTACTGGACTTTCTGATGGTGATTTCACTATGAAAATCGCAGTCCGGTTACGCTCCTTTTCAGCTTTATCTCTTGGCTCGCGAAGAATTCCCTCTGTATTATCTTCTACCTCGAGCATGGTTAGCTCATCTGGAACTTCTCTGTCATCTGTATCAATATCTTCTCCCTCTGTGAAGCCAGTGACTCTTCGCTTTCTCAATAAAAAACTGGATTTCACTTTCGCTGCATCTACATCCACGCCGCCTACCTTATCCGAAGTACTCGAGAACGGAAGAGCAGCGTTTCATATAGTGGATGACAATAAGGTCCTTTGCGTTCGCAGTGCTAATAGCATTTCTAAAGTCTTCGAGACAGATTTGGACGTGGAAGAAGCATTTAAGGATTCAAGAGTCGATCTCGAAATGTTTTTTCCAGCTCCACCTAAACTGGTCACGGCAGATAAATTTAAGACAACAATTGAACTCGCCAACCCTCGTTTCCAGGAGCTACTTTAGAGAATATAGAGAAAGATATATACGCAATCTTGAAGCCATAAGCGTTGAATGTTAGCATTCAGGTTATTTGACAAATTTTGCCTTTTCCACAAGTACTAAGACGATACAAGAAAATCATACTAGCTACATCGATACCTAAACAACAGTGGTTCGTTAAATGTTTCCATCCTTAGCTTAAACTTTCCTCATCACTTTCTGATCTTTCCTCTTCTGAGTTCGAATATTCTCCCTCATCACTCTCAACTTCAAAGTTTTCATCACTTTCTGGATCACTATTAGGAATTGGAGCATTGACAATGTTAGAAGACGGCTCAGAATCATTAGAGGCAATATGGTCATAGATTTCAGGAGGGACGCTACTAGCAGTATCCATGGTCGTATCCAAGATTTGAAGATTTTTCTGACTTATTTTTGCCCTTCGCTTTTCGCTCATGCTTTCATTGCTTAATCCGAAACTCTCAACATATTGATTAATTTTGTAGAAATCCTTCTGATCTATCATTAAGAATTCAAACTCTTCGTTAGCTTCTTCAGCGGTCTTCTTTATTGTAAGATTAAACGTTAGTCGAGTTATCGATGAGTACGAAACAGATATGATTTCTGAGAGGGGAAACAGTAAGAGAGGCTTTTTGAAGCCAAAAAAAATCCAGTCCTCCATGAAAAATATATAGCCTAGAGAAATAGATTAGCAAATCATCAAAATAGCAGGTCAAAGGCATTGTGGTTAACATGAAACATAGTTGGCTATACTTACCTTCTTTTGAACCTCGATGCGCACTGACAGACACAAAACAATCAGTCAGAACGTCAATTTCCATTGATTTGAAATACTTGATCATTTGATCTTTTTTTGAAGGTATATCATCAGAGTCCGTAACCGTGAAAACGAGAGGATCCTTTATTATCAGGCCTTCAGATATTTGACCAGCATTATCGGGATATATTATAAAACTCCATTGAGGTTTGGCTTTATCGGGGACCATTAGGCATAAGACCACAGAAATAGATTTTTGCACATCATCCAATTGAAATTCTGGAACTGAATTGTTCACATCCTTAATAACAAATATACTATTCCCTGAGAACACTATATTCATCTTTTTACGGAACGGAAGAGAGCAAGACACGTCCTCAATAACCAATGAATCGGAGACGTTAATCCTACTATTGCTCTTAAGACTACTTTCAGATAACTTCAAACGTTTCGCAACTGGTTCTTCAGTCTCAGGCAATGTGGCACGGGTCGAAGCTAATTCATCTTCGAAATATGAAAACAAGTTGTTGAATACAAGACTTGAGGCAGGAAGCACATCTGATAGTTATCGGATTAGAGAACGACTGAAATGTGGACGGAGAAACTAAAATTCTTACCTATAACTGACTTCACCTGAATCTGCAATTCAGAAGGCAGTCTTCTAGCGAAATCAACGTCAGAATCACCCATATAAAGTTGTTTATATGCGATGTGGTTAAATTGAGTATAGCAGTGAGTTGTAGTCAAGATTACCCTGCACGCTCCTTAATCTTGTAGATAGAATTCATTTGAAAGTCAAGATTTAAGGACATCAGAAGGATCTTATTTGGCAAGCTGCATATTTTCTAATTTAACATTATGTGTAATGATGATTCAAGAACGATATTCGAAAAGTTTCATGCCACAGAACGCCTCAGATAGTTCTAAAAAGTTGCTGCAAAATGCCGTGGAGATTGCTAAAGATCGCCTTATGCCTGTCTCTAGATTTTCAAAGTACGATCGTGCCTTGCTGTGTGCCAATGAATATTTTATCGTTTATGCTACTTCTAAACCGGGAATAATACGAGTAATTAGTCAAGACGATGCTGTTCATGTGATGTTAGACGAGGGTGAAGGTAGCAAACTTGTATCTCTCAATCTTGCAGATCATCTTGATGGGGCCTCATTGGCAGCATTCTTCGAAAATGGACAATGCGTGATCTGGAATCTGAAAAGAAATGAAATACAAGGAGATACAGCGTCCTCTCTTTGCGCCGATCTTGTTGTGAAATACCAATTTCCGATATCTTTTAAGCCCCGTTTTCTGAAGTCATTCTCAAGCTGTCCATATTTTGTGCTCGGTGTGAATGAAAATATCTACTTAGTTCCCAGAAGAGACTCAAGCGATGTAAGGTTTAGAACAATAAAGAACGGCAACAGTCCTTCAATTGCTCTTTTTTACTCCGAGCTTACGTCTGTTAGGTGTAGGGCCGATGTCATAGATACTGCATGGTCAATCGAGGAGTATCTTTTTATTCTATGTGAATCTGATGTGATATCTGTTTGGACACTTGATTTTGTATCCGAGAATGCCTGTGCAACTCTTCAAGGTGAAATCCAGTTGAATAGTGATAATGCTTCTTCGATTAAGATTGTGGAAGATCGATCTAACGCACCTTTAATAATTGTTGGCAGTAATACAAACGGCATTTTGGATCTATTGGAAGTCAAAACTGCTGACAATCTTGATTGCACGTTGATTCAAAGAGTGATCCTCAGTGGTAAGAATCCTGGGGCATCTCTTATGCAATATCACAGGTCGTCAGGAAACTTAATAATTGCGGAAATATCAAAAAACGTTATATATTTTGTTCACTTAGACGAAAGCATTCGAATTAATGTGCCTAAAGAATTAAGCCCTAATTATATGAATTCAGGTTCTTGTCTGGAATTAGACCGCAGCATAGGAATCCTAGATTTTGCCGTCACAACAAGCCTAAATGAGGATCCAGGAGTTGCCTGTGAAGTTTATTTGTTCCATATGACTGGTGTATCAATTCTTTCAGTGCAGAATGAGGATCTGGATAAATCAAGCACTGAGTTGGTGCAACATACAGATTTACCTAATCTTTCGGAATCCCATCATATTCAACGTAAGTCCTTGTAATTGCACATGTAATACCTGCTAACACATTTAATAGGCGAAAACAGAGGAACTCCAGGCTTAATTGAAGCTATACAAAACAGGAATGAAGGTCCGAATGATGAACTTGGTAAAAAAGTGATGACAATATTGAGCACATTTAAGAGGGATAACAGCTCTTCTCCCCTGACAGAACCTATCGTTGCTGCAGTTCAAGAATTGCTTTTCAAATACGATTTGCTGGACATTATATATGAAACATCTTATCGCCGTGTTACCGCTGAATTGAAGAATTCACTGCAGCATAATCACCCTTCTTCCGATATCTTACCATCTGATCAGCTTCAAAATAGAAGTCTTGATGAAATTACTCCAAATTTGGAAGATCTATTTGCATTGGAAATGCGTAAACAGATATCCTCCAAAAATTTCTCTGAAGCCTTTTGTATTATGATAAGAAATCGAGATTGTACATCACTATTTCACGAATTTGAAGGCGTCTCTATTCTGGATGTGACATCCCAGAACATTGAACCTCTGATTCAGCTGTCTGCAATAGTTACAATTGCGTTAGGTTTAAGGACATCGGACAACATACCTCTTCGCATTTCATGGATAGCAAGATTACTGAAGAGTGCCCAACAAGTAAGTGCAATGATCTTCTCTCTCCCTTAACATATCTAATGTCCAGAATAAATTGGACCCAGACGTTTTTCTCGGCGTTACAAAGCGGTTGGATCTAGAACTTGGTCAAACACATCCTTCAACTGAGGAGGGTGAACAGTTATTGATGAACTTGCGTAGTTTAGTAGTTCAAAGTTTCCAAATGTCTAGCAGTTTGAAACATGAGAGCTGATGCAATCTCATGGTAGTTCTGTCAAGGCAATTAAAGCTTTTGAGTAACAATTTGGTTTTTAAATGACGTAATTTGATCTGTACTCATCATGTAGGATTAACAAGAAGGCATGTACTGCTCACTATTTTTATTGAAATTTAATTTGATCCCTCAATTGTGAAAGAAATTCAACAATTGAGTATGATCCTGTGAAACACCTTGGCCCACAAAAATGAAATTGGAACAAACAATAGAATCGATTGTGTTGGCTTGATACCATCAGTTTACTTTAAATTGCAAGAAAGAACAAGCATGAATTAGTGTAAGGATATTGGTTTATTGATATCACATCCCCACAGTACTAGAACAACTTATTTGCTTCCGATCAAAACAGTGAAAATCAAATAAGTTTCTGGAGATCTCTAAAATAAGACAACAGCATAATTCAAAAACTGAATCAGATGATGCTTTTATTTAGAAGCTTTCTTCGGCTTACGAGGTGGGGTGTTGGGTCGTCCTCCTCCCATTCCGCTATATACATACTTCTGCTTTTTCTCAGCTGGTTTCAGAATTTGAAAAGAGCAGAGCAAGCTTTCATCCACACTCATCATAGCGCCTGCATTATCAAATTCGCCACAATAATTGGGAGCAGAAAATAAGGTGACCAGTTGGCGCTTGGAGAAGAATTCATATCCGTCCTCAACTACTTGATGAGCTCTGCATATAAGATCCATGTCATGTTTTTGTAAAAATCTTGAAACAACGTCAGGGCCAAATGTAAAAGAAACACCCCTGTCATTCTCGCTCCAACCAGTAATATCTTTATCTGGATCAGACCATAACAGATCGCAAAGCAAGCCAATATCTGGGATCTGGAATTATGTTAGAAAAATCATTCAAGTAGCGTTAAAGCGCCCTTATTTTCAGTCTGTTGTTTTGGCCAAACACGGGAGTGAAGTAATATCAAAAATAACGCAGAATACTATAAATTGTCTGCATCTCTGCTAAGAGAATGACAACATGTCTGAGAGTATCATTTTTCCACTTACGTCAGTAGGCCTCATCACACGTCGAATCTGCTCCATTGCATTAAGATCTGGAGAAAGGCCCCCATGCATTGTAAAGATCTTCTCATCAATAATTGCGGCTATCGGAAGGCAGTTAAAACAGTCCGTAAATGTTTTCCATAACTTGATGTTATATCTTCTCTTGCCTATTATGTTAGCCAGATATCCGAAATATGTCTCGAAAAGGCAATAAAATCACTCACATTCATCATAGAATCCATATATACGGTTGATAGAGGCACATTCATGGTTGCCGCGGAGAATGAAGAAATTCTCTGGATATTTAATTTTATAAGCCAGTAGCAGACAGATAGTCTCTAGCGATTGCTTTCCTCTGTCCACATAATCGCCTAGAAACAAGTAGTTTGCTTCAGGAGGGAACCCTCCGTATTCAAACAGCCTAAGCAAATCATAATATTGGCCATGAATATCTCCGCATATCTACTCAGTTAGCAAAAAAATAAGTAAACAAAAGTGCAAGCAAGAAAATAAAATGCAAAGGTTGAGGATGTAAAAGAAATAAAGCTTAACAAGAAACATATCAAGCAGTTATTAATTTTTAGCTTCATATCTGCGATCTGGTTGTTTCATTTGGGAGCCAAAAATATCAAGAAATATAGCTTATGACTTCAACTGAGTGAAGCAACAAAGGATTAAAAAGAATATTTCAAAAAGCCTCAAAATTGTTCTGATAAGAAAAAAAGTTTAAGAATAACAGTTAAATGAGCAAAGCACGATAGATATAAAATAAAAAGATTTGGCTGATGTTTTCCACATACATTTATCTCAATTGAAAGACATTTTCAAATATAGAATATGAATTAGGAGATGAAACCAACAGATTATATGGTGGGTTTGTAACAGCACAACTTTTGATAAAATTATACTCAAAAAATTGAAATTTGAACTTGCCTTTATTGGAGCTTCAAGTTCTAATAGAATCGGCTGCTGGATGAATATTTCTCTGGCTTTGGTGCAAAGATATCTGATTTCGTGCTCCAACAGTTGAACTTGCTTTCCAGGTCTGCTTCCTCTCACTTCAAGTAATCTATCGACAATAGAATCGAGATCTGCTTCTTGTTGATCTGCCATCTATCGAATTATATGAAATTAAATTTCCTTGTCTAACCCACACGAAGAATTTATCTTAGTGTCAAAATATCGGCACGGATGGATAATATCAAAAAACTGCTGCCGTATTGATGTTACAAGAGGGGAGCTGGGATACCAACCTAGCAGCTAGAGATGGCAAATAAAAATTGATAATACAAGTTATCTGTAATAGGCAGAAAAAATATTCCCAGTGGTTAATCTGCCCGTTTTAAACGCTGAGGCAGAAGAGATATATATCGTTTCAAACAGATTTCTTGTTAAAAAATGTAAGGGTAAGATGAGGACTGCAAGTGGGTAATATGGAGTAAGTGGCGAAATGAGACCTGGCTGGCACAAAACATCATTCAATTTGTGCCGCCGAATTGGAAAAATATGAATTCATGACATAAGCTATTACCAATAAGAGGAGACAACAGTCAAACAACCTTAAAACATAATTGGGTTATAAGTTTGAACGCGTCCTTTACATAAGATGCCACGGATAGTAAATCCATATTGAATCCAACGAGCAATTGAGTCCTTTTTACTGAAATTAAATTTCTTCCCTGAACGGGAAAATTGCTACCTTACACCTTACATATGTAACAATTTGCGTTTGCCCTACATTTTTTTAAGGAACATTAATTTTGCGATAAACATCCCCAAACTATTCAATTTTCGTGTGCTGAATGTTTTCTAACGTAACTCACAATAGGGCAATAAGTTACCGTAAAAAATTTAGTATAGCGTCAAACAGAAAACGATTGAATAATTCCTCTGGATGAAAATTAATTTTTAGTACATGTTAATAGACAATTACGTGAGTTCATAGTCGTGATGAGCTGTTACAATGCCTATGGAACAAAAAAATTGAAACGGGTAAAACTCCCCGTAATCAGGAATGCCACGGAGTTGCCAACACGCCGCAGAAGTCAGCTTCGTACAGATTGTATTGCATTTCGGTTAACATATCCAGATATGTTTCCAGATACTTTACCCCTATAGTGTCAGTGAGTACTTGTAGGCCACTTTGTTGAAATGGACAGAAACAAAACCAGGCAATTCGGTGTTTTAAATTATTATAATTATTTATATTCAGGGTTAGGTTGTAGGGTTGCTTTCCCAAAAATTGCCTGGACTTATCCTGCTAATTAAAGTGTTCAATGTACAATTCAATATCTTCTCTTCAATTGTTCTGACATCTGGCGGTTTCTCTTTGGGAAACTCCAATATATATGCATGATACTCATTTTAGTTCTTCTGTCTAGTCCCTTTGATCTCCAGGTCTAAAATTTGTTTGGTTTGAACTTATTTAATACACGGGAAATTGGTTAAACAGGTATACAATGAGTTCAAACGAACCTCCTGGATCTATTTCGAAGAATTCCGATTCAACTCGCTCAGAGTTTCCCGGGGCATCTCTTAATCAAGACCGCACACTCTCATCCTCTATCCCGAGCTCTGTAAGCTCTTCTCAAAGGCCCAAAAATATTATCTCTAGCGGAGTTAATTCGCAGCATCATCCCAATAGCTCTATTGACTTCTCCAGTATGGGAACTCCACAGTGGTCCAATCGGGCTAGGCCTACATCAGAGATTTTTTTCCAAACGCCCTTAAAACAACCAGAAAACCCTGAATCAGATCAGATCGACAAGGCGGCAGAAAAGTGGTTGGCAGATCTGGAGCTTTATCAATTGACTCTAGAAGAGATGGCGTCTGTTAGCTTGGACAAGGACTTTAAGGATGAGCTTCTGGCAATTGAACAATGGTTCGAAGTTCTGAGCGTTGGAGAGCGAACTGCTGCCCTCTACGCATTGTTGCAACAAACCACCCATGTTCAGATTCGATTCTTTATTACTGTTCTTCAGAAACTGGCCAACAGAGATCCGCTAACCGCCGCCTTGTCACCTACCAATACTGATAGAAACAGCTCGGCATCACTACTTGCAGAATCTCAAAACTCAAACTCGAGAGCTACCTTCTCTCCCACTCTTTCAAGGGCCATCATTAACACCAATATAGATTCTCCTCTCACTTATGTCCCTGGTCGAGATGGCCCTCCGAACACAGCAATTGGAATCATTAGTGCGCCTAGGGCCAATCTAAAACTGTCTGGGTCTCCAAATGATAGTCAGGCTTACCCATTGAAACCGCAAGGCGCATATACCAATTCGTCTTCATTGCATTCCAATCATATTGGCTCTTATAGTCCTTCTCTGCAGAGCGGATTTCAAATTGCACCTTCTAACAAAAATGAAAGCCCTGCATATAATGGATTTGCTCCCTATGGTGGAAATTTTGCTTCGAATAGAAGAGAATTTGTTCACTGGACTGAGGAGATTCACAGACCAAAATCTGCCGATGTCGCTTCTAACCAAGGGTTTCAACAACATAAATATTCTCCGCTATCATCAACTAGATCCTCTTTCACGAAGACCCCCCCTCCTACCAGCAATTTATCCAATTCCGTATCTCAAATTGCTTCGAAACCCTCGTATCAGGAAATTGAGAACAATATGTTCTTACATGAACCATCTGCAAGTTGGGCCAGTCTTGTCAATACTCCGACTAGTAATAGCACAAGCCCTTATGCATCATTTGGAGGGTCAGCAGCAAAGATCAGCTCGGAAATTGCTTCCACCACAGCCATGAAACTCGCTGCACTGTCTACAGTTAACAACAGAATAACCCTGGACTCTGATGTTAGAAAATTTCGTAAAAAGGCCGTTAGCTCTGAAAATGATGAGCTGGCTGGGAGCAACAGCTCATCTCAACACCTGGCAGATCAGAGCGATTCTAAAGGACTAAAGACGGCTGGCTTAGCTGGGAGGCCTCAGAATCTCAAGCATGATGGTACATATAGAACTGTTGTTTCCTCTCATCAATCTCCCTTGACTGATAGAACCGCACAAGGCACAATGACGCCTGGCAATACATACGGTTATTTAAGTCTTGGAACTTCATGGTCTGATGCTAAAGTCCCTATAATTCAAGGGCCAAGCAGAACGCATTTGAACAAACATTCGCCCAACCCTCAAAACTCAAACTTGCAATATTCGAACGTAAATATTCTTCAAACTCCCGAAAAGCAATTCAATTACAGAAACAGTCCTGCTAGCGTAAAGTCGGATATGACCGATAGCGGTACTAACAGATCAACTATGCTCTCGCCCAGTGGGACAAGCTCAACGAAGATTAAACCAGAAAATGCCCAAGTGGACATGATGCTCCTACAGGATACTGGTGCATGGCTTCGTAGTCTTCGCCTGCACAAATACACAGAAAACTTGAAGGACCTTGGATGGAAAGAAATGGTTCTACTTTCGGACGCAGATCTGGAAGCTAGAGGAGTAAATGCCTTGGGTGCTAGGCGTAAGCTGCTAAAGGTATTTGAACAAGTAAAGGAATCCCAAAGAATAGGAACTATAATTTAAATAATGATTGCGATCTGTTAGAATGTATATACGAGTATGCAAATAAATATCGATCTTAGGCGATGTAAATCCTTCTGTCCACCCTAAAAGATATGTTGTTCTATCCACCATGATTGACTGATAAGCTTTGCTTCCACTGAGCCACGTTTTGACCTAGAATTTCAGAAGCAAATTCCAGAGGAGGAAGTAGCTCACTAACTGAGCTGAATAAAGGTTTAGCGTAAGTATCAATGAAGAATATTTGACCTTTGGCAAACTGATCCGAATCAGAAATATTGTTCCTGAGAACAGACGCATCCTTCATTCCAAGTTCAACTTCCAAAGCAGAAACATCTGCAAACTCCTGACCCAAAACAATACCCCATTCGGAGGATATTTGCATGGTGCGAGCAACATTGCTTATATCTGCGCACTTTATTAGCAAACAGCATAGCAAAGTGCTGTACTGATCTCCCGAAACGTCATTAGGCGGAACAGAATGGACCATTTCCTTGGTTCGTTTCATATACTCGAAGTGTAATGCCATATCCGTAGCTAGGACAGATTCGACTATTATTTTCCTTGTGTTCTTACGCTGTGTAGCTGGCCAGTAAATTTTCAGTATCTGACTGAAAGCAGCAGAATGATATGACTCCAGCACACTTTTATCATTGTACAGACGAGCAATGGGAGCTTCACAGGAAATTAAAAAAGCATTGGTAACACCAGGGTGGCCTACGTCATGACCAATTGCAGCGATTAACAGAGTCAACGCTTCAAGGGGATCCAGCACTTTATGCGATTTATCCAAACAAAAATTAAAATCAGACTCCTTGTGCTGGGGAACTGATCCTATTACCAGTAGAAAATAAAATGTTGCCTGTAAAACATCGATGGCATGTCTAAAATTGTGATAAGGATTTGAGGGATGGTAAGAGTCTCTGACCACTAAAAGAAAAGCGATAAGGTTGTTGTCAGATAAAGTGAAATCGTTCACAGAAGGCATCGAAAATGCATGCTTAAAGATAAGAAATGCAGCGAGAATAAGTTCGTCATAATTTAGATCATGAGCACGAAAATCCCATATACCTATAACAGATGTAACCTTCAAAAGCGATTCCTTGGAATTCAAAATCTCACTAAAAATTAGAAAACACAATCTTAACAAATTTCACAAATCAAGGTTCTCACATTTCAGGAGTTATTAATTGAATCGACTCACGGTTAAGTGCCAGCTCCGAAACAAATCTACTGATCAAATCCTTTTTGGAAGAATTAGAATCCATTCCAAGCAAGCTTTTGGTTTCAAGTATCCTTGACCGCAAGGTAGCTTTAATGTGAATTAAATTTGGCATAACATGATCAATATCTTTGGTTTCTAGAGTCCTGTAAGCGGTATATGCTGCACCACTATCAATAAAAGAGGTCCATTTCTCCCTCTGGTCGCAAAGGACTATGATAGAGGAGTGCGCATGGATGGCTTGTGAGCAAATGAGTCGGATTAATGATGTTACATTATCGCTATTAGTAACCGAAGCAGACCTTTCTTTGAGTGCAGGTGATAGGAATATTGCAATAGCATTGCTAAAGTGAGCATCTGGAGCCGCCGTTACAAAAAGCTCATGTACCAACGTCTTCAAGGACGAAAATATATTAACTTGCAGTCAGTCACAATGTTCAGAAGACAAATGAATTTGGAAAATTAGAATAATATAAATCAATAAACATACTTTTGGAGAAGTAAGGTTGAATCAAAGCGATGTTCTTCCTTATCTCTGGACCTGCACTCTGCACCCCGACTTCATTTCTGATAATTAAGCCCTCATGGCTGACATCTGGGTCCCAGTAAAAAGCTATAGCCTGGCTGCTCATTATAGGATCCCAGTTTACAGGATCCCAATTACCGATCAAGAGATCCCGATATGAGATGTTGGAACCAAAAAAAAGCTGTCAAAAATCGGAAGGATTCTCCCCTCTTTTTCAAATGATGTCGTTTGGCAAGAGGGTTTCAATAACGTAGCCTTCTCTACTTATGTTGTAAAGCAGGAAACTGTTCTGTGATATACACATTCAATTCTGAAAGATACATTTTTGTGCTGCTTTTTAGATTTCTAGAAGGGCTAGCGCAACACATTATCTAACAAACGGATATGACTGCATTAGGATATGATCTGCAAATCCATTTCCGGAAGTATGTAAGCATGGGTAAAATATGAACATCTTTTTTATTCCATTACCGTTCTATCCGAATTGCTCGCTAAAAGAAATGATTGGCAATAATAATGAGCTATTGCATCTTTCTAATTAAGGCCTATTCTGAGTTTATCGGTCTTTAAGTAGGAAGCTTTCTATTTGAATTCTGTAACATTCCATTAGTTTGCGACAAGTACGGCTCCTTTTTTTTGCTTGGGCCATTTGAATGTTCGGCATCCGCTTATTTCACTGATTCTGAGACAGCACTCCAAAATTGCTGCGGAAATCCAAATCAAGCGAAGTCCCAACATCGCTAAAATCCTGCCGACAACTTATATTTCTCACAATGTTGCTGTAAGCTAAAACCGCTACTGTTACAATATCAATGCAGCTCTTGAGAAAATTCGGCAGTTATTGATCTTGTTACTGTCGTGTCGACTCATTTTATATCTTAGACAGTGAGACTAACTGATTTAAAAGTATGGTTTAGAATGATCGTCTAAGAGCACGGAGTTGGTGATTTTTGGCTATGGGTGATAAACAGTATAGATATGCCCTTTAGTTCTTTGATCTTAAACAAGGTGATTCTGAGTTACATTAACTCTTCCAGAAATATCAATTGAAAGTGATCGGACAAGATATGTTGCCAAAAAATGCTGTTGAAATTGATAACTGGAATACATTGTATTCGTATCTGACTGCTCTGCGAATGTATATACATGTGGTAGTACCAAGAATGACGCTGTTATTATTCTTGCTTGTGTCCAAATACTGGCTCCGAAACCCTTCTCTCTTGATCTTGTCAGATTCATCATGTTACAACATCGCTCCCCTTGTATTGCGAGCCTATTCTTTTACAGATCCTCTCGCATATAGTTATTTTGTGGTTAATTTGGGCGGAATTGTCTGAAGCTCAAAAATCCTTTAGATATGACAAAAAAAATAAGTTCTTCTTCTGGTATGCCTCTCAATGACTTAATGAGATGACCATGAACAAAGGTTGCATAACCTGTGAGAATTTTGACAAAGCCCCGAGGCATCATTCTTATTCCCTGACTGCTGCACCCTGGGTCTCATAATTAAGTTCAACGGAGGGACATCACTACTGCCTTTCTACAGAATGAGACAAACGAAGGATTCTTTCTATATTACTTAGCTTAAAGGATAAATAAACTTCACTTCAGGAACAGAAAGCGTATCAGTTGATTTCAATGGGTCGCTATCGTCTTAATAAATTTCTGGATTGGTGGAAATATGTAACTGTGATTGTTTACTGTTTCTTTTATTCAATCTTTGACTGATTTTGGTCTATTCCTGCGTCCCAATTACGATGTCTTTCTTGTGTCTGGAATTCTTTATCTTCGGTATGTATGCCATTTACAGGATATGATAGAGCCCACTTAGCAATCATTTCAAAATTAGAAGGCTAGGTCGAGCTGAAGTAGTGTCTTCTGAGTAATGGACTCAGATCGTTAAGAATATGCATTAGGCTTCACCTTGAACTACACAGGATGCTTGATGTGGAACAATTAGTGCGGCTGAAGCGATGATGGCAGTTTCAGTTAATCCGGAAGCTTCTTAGATTCGTGCTTCCCGACCGATGAAAGCATATATTATGGCGTCATATATCAATATATATCAGGACGATTACCGAGTGAAATGTCTGAGTAATTGCTCCAGAAAGCTCGAACATTATATTTGTTAACACCAAAAACACGTTACTATACATGAACACAAGTTCATTTTGTATAAAAGTGGACGGTCGAACCTTGAAAGTGCTGGATATTTTCAATTTGAACATCCTACGACGATAATTGTCCCTATAATGACAAGAGCCAAGACATACAGTAAGTAAGTAATTAATTAATTCTTTGCTGTTATTGCCTGAACTTCTAACAACAGGAACTGGAGGTGGAAACCGACTTTATCTGTTTCGCAATTATATATCTTATATGTGACCTGTGTTGTGATCTACGTGAGCCTCATATTGCTCAAGCCTCATTTCTGTTGGTCATTGTTTTGTACTAATTCGGGTCTTGTTTTTATACTGATGTCTCAAGATGTAGAGCCTCAACTCGACTTATTCCCAGACTATATAAAGGGGTGTTTTGCCTAGCTATTTCAATAAGAAAGTTGTTCAATTATCATGTCTACTACCACTACCAAAGAAACCCTGTCAGTTGAGCACCTCAAGGTGTTCAAACAACCTGTTTATACGAACAAGTACAATATTATTGTCTTTGTTTCTTTAAATTCATACATAGGTCTTTTTTTTCTAGGTAGTTTAAGGGCACTCTGAAAGCTCACATTATATCTGTATTAGCTCTTTAATAGTTTTATTTGTCATTCCATCGGAGACCTTGGTGTTTTATAACTTTCGTCTGTATTTCACATGGCCCTATACATTGTGTGGATCGGTGCGTCGAGATGGCAATTCTGTTCAAAATGCGATCTGTTAGACTTTTTCGGGCTGGCGAACCACCAGAACTGATTAGATTGAAGCTGAATTGATTATATCTTGATAACTAACATAATTGTAAGTATTTTAATTGCTGAAACAATCAATATCATGTCTGCACCTATCTCGATTCTTGGGAAAATCGGTTAACCTAAGCCATCATACAACGAAACGACTTTAGAAGCTCTCCGGTTGAACATTCATTCACTTGGTAACTTATCTAGAAGTCCATATATTGACAATCAAATTGTTGCATCCCCCCCCTAATCATCATCGTCATACCACCTAACTCATTCTTCCATGGATATATGAGATCATACTTAAATCTTCAACCCAAATGAAATTAGGTATTTATCTTTGATTGTTTGAATTGAGTACCTTGAGGTGATAAACTGAAAGTTTAGTAGTCGTAGACATAAGAATTGAACATCTTTGATCAGAGAGAACTAGCTAGTAAATGCATCTCGATATATATTCAAAATTAGGAAGACTAACTGCTCCATTTCCAAGTGACAAAACATCTTTGACGGGAGCGCCCACAGCCATTCCAGAAGCGTAAAAATATACAGATTGGTTTAAACTAATTATTTCGGATGTTGAAGAAATATTAGGATTGTAAAGGGTGTTGATGTCAGGGGAGTGTGCACTATTATTCAAATCGAATATAAGAGTGTTGCTTGAGCCGATATCGATTACAGTTCGATTACAGTTGTAGAAATATCACTGAACCTTAGGAGATGACTGTGAGTCATGATGAAACTCTTGGCTGAAATATAGAGTGGATAATATTATTATAACACTGATGGCATTTTTTTTGTTCATATTTCGAAGAGAACAAACTGTTTTTATATTAACGTTCGTTCTCATCATAAATTTCTATGCAAACATGTTCAATTTTTAAATCTGTCAGTGATCGCTTCTATCTGAATACTCTCAAATCGCTTCTTTAGGTGGAATCTCTTCACACTAAAAGGTCCTGCAACTCTGCCTCCTATTGAATTACAGTTCGATCGAAAGAAATATTTATATATTACGATCCGCAACCAAGAAGGAATGGAATGATAATTCTGAGGATCTTTGTGAAATATAAGCTATAGATGCACCAATTTCAGGACGCACGCATTGCGTTTTTGAAACGCTAAATATCATACATAGATACACCTTACCGTAGTTCGAAGAGTCCGTATAGAAAAACAATTAGTAGTATTTACATTTGATATGCGAGCAAGTCGATCGTCGTGTCCTCAGAGATTTATTTTATTTATCTGAGCTCTTACACTTAAGTAATGAGAACTGTTTGGTAGTGTTGCATTTGAAATAATAGAATATGTTCCATATTGCTTTCTAACGACGCGGAGCTTCAAAAGGAAATAGTAGTAGTTGTTGTGATCTACATGAGCCTCATAGTGTTTTAAAGCCTCATTACACTCAGCCATTGTTTCGTCCTGATTAGGTTCTTGTTTTATACTGATGTTTCATGTCTCAGAGCTGTTGTGATCTACGTGAGTCTCATATTGCTCAAGCCTCATTTCAGTTGGTCATTGTTTTGTACTAATTCGGGTCTTGTTTTTATACTGATGTCTCAAGATGTAGAGCCTCAACTCGACTTATTCCCAGACTATACAAAGGGGTGTTTTGCCTAGCTATTTCAATAAGAAAGTTGTTCAATTATCATGTCTACTATTACTACCAAAGAAACCCTGTCCGTTGAGCACCTCAAGGTGTTCACACAAGAGCCTCAACTCCACTTATTCCCAGTCAATATAAAGGGGTGCTTTACCTAGCTATTTCAATATCAAGTTTTTCAATTATCATGTCCACTAAACTTTCCGCTGATCACCTTAAGGTATTCAAACAGTAGTTAAGTCAAGTTAAGCATTTTATAGTGAAATAGGATATATATTCCATTCTTTAGTTAGCTGTCGGCTGTTTGAGCACCTTGAGGTGCTCAACGGACAGGGTTTCTTTGGTAGTGGTAGTAGACATGATAATTGAACAACTTTCTTATTGAAATAGCTAGGCAAAACACCCCTTTATATAGTCTGGGAATAAGTCGAGTTGAGGCTCTACATCTTGAGACATCAGTATAAAAACAAGACCCGAATTAGTACAAAACAATGACCAACTGAAATGAGGCTTGAGCAATATGAGGCTCACGTAGATCACAACAGGAATAAGTCGAGTTGAGGCTCTACATCTTGAGGCATCAGTATAAAAACAAGACCCGAATTAGTACAAAACAATGACCGACAGAAATGAAGCTTGAGCAATATGAGGCTCACGTAGATCATAACATCGGCCCTTCAAGTTTACCGATTGCGCTTGTAAAGGGAATATATTATCAAACATCTAAGTGTTATAGGTTAACTTATGTAACATTTGTTGGCAAATTTTAATTTAACTTAACTACCACTGGATTTACTACTTGTGAAGAGAATAAATATAGTATAGTTAGTAGATATGCTCATCGACACTTATTCTCACCAATAGAAGTGTTACAGAATTTCAGAGCTTTCTTTAGATAAATTTGAGATTAAGTTCACACTATGAGCACACATATAAGCTGATCACTTCTAAAATTTTTTGAAATAAATTTGGATATCACTGGACCTGTCGTGTTACGCAGATATAAAGTTTTGTTATCACTCAAAAAATAACATTGGTAGATCATGTCAGCTACTAGCAAGTGATCACACTCTGTCAGTATCATCTGCTTTTTATATCACCGGAAACAATACAAATGTCTAGACGACTCCTAACAGGATCAAGATATGTTGAGGATGAGCTATGTTCGTTGCAAGATACTGTTTTCCATAGCTTGTAGAGTCCGCTATACCTTAATTGCTATTGATTTTGACATGAAAGAAAACTAACAGGAGGATGTGTACGACTTTAATTTTTTTTCTTCTGTACATATGAACATATTTTCGTAACCGATTGATTGGCAATTATAGGCGAAGCTTCGCTTGCTTTTATTTATAACAGAACTTCTTCATTTTCCCTGTAAATGTAACTAAACAACCATACGCCGCATGTATGTATCTCGTCTTAGCGTCATGGTCGGGTTTGGAATGAGTTTAAAAATCTCGACTTCAGTTAATTATGAGCAAGTATGAAAGAAATGTAATGTGACTCGCTGGCATCCCGTGAATACCCCCCATTAACCGGGATTTCAACACAACTGCTCAACTTAATATCGAATTTCTAAAAACATTTGATACTCAGATTCCAAATCTGAAACATCCTGGCAAGTTATAGTTGACTCCTCTTTCTCTCTTTTCCTTTTTAATAGGAGTTTTTCTTGTGCAGTTACAAGGCTTTTTGCAGATCTCTTTTTCTAGGGCTCGATGATGAGTTTCACAGATTTCTCTCCCCAGTATCGTTAAAAATGTGGAGATAAGGACTTGATAAGATAAGAATTAAGG
Source organism: Middelhovenomyces tepae (assembly GCA_003708105.3). Taxonomy (NCBI): domain Eukaryota; kingdom Fungi; phylum Ascomycota; class Dipodascomycetes; order Dipodascales; family Dipodascaceae; genus Middelhovenomyces; species Middelhovenomyces tepae. Next base: position 894,233 of record PPNF03000003.1, on the reverse strand, counting down.
AGTCTTTATTTATCTCTTGGCAGCCTTTATCTCTTGGCAGCAAATACCTTAGGCTGCTTCATTACTCTATATAATGGGGTCTTATCTCCTGTTAGTTCGTTAATCAAGTTTTTCAATTATCATGTCTACTAAACTTTCCGCTGATCACCTTAAGGTATTCAATAACATAGGGTGTCAAACTGTGAATCAAAAGTGCCAGTTTTAACCATTTCTAGGATGTTCTCAAGCTTTTTCGTTTTCGGAGGGACTAAGCTTGATGCTTGGTTTTCGAATCTCTTTGGCCATTTCAACGATCAACGCAGATGTACCGAGAATTCCTTTGTGGTAACACTGTGGAGACCATTCATAGCAATGATTATTCTTGCCAGTTCAGAGAATTTCAAGCCTTAATGTACTTCCAATCCACTTTTTGTTCCACTCACAAGGCCACGAAGTGCTTTATCCATAATTCTAAAATGGAAAGTTGCAGCAGCCACCGATTCAAATTAATTATTTTCTGGGATTATTAGATCCCCCTTAATGATCTTTTCTATTTTAGCATTATTTTATCTCTTTAGAGAGTCCATTGCAGTAGTTATGACGAAAAGAAGTGAGAATAAAAAAACGCGATCCCGGTTAATGGTTAATCGCGGGTTATCTGTGAGTCACGTTATGCTATCTCATTTCAAATTGGAATAATTGTGCATTTTTTGTTTTCCAATGAAGATTTATTATATTTTATTATTGAATTGTTTTAAAAATTACTCTTTGAGTTGATTAAGATGAGATTTCAATAAGGGAAAGACAACCTCCATTTTGAAAGGAGTATATTTTGTTAAGAATATATATAGAGAGGAGTATCCCCTAAAAAAATAAAGGAATGCAAAGAAGTGAATGTTAAAAAACATGTAGAATATGGAGCTAGACCGAGGGATTGATTGGACATTGCAATCCACAGCCAAACCACAAAAGATAGTTGAGGGCCACCATATAACATTTTGATTTATGATGTAAAGAGCTTTGCTATTCTTAGCGTGAAGCTGATATATTGCTTTATTAAATTGAACAATATTTACGATAGATATACGTACATAGAAAACAATATTTTTAAAGGAAAATATTCTAAAAGTAAATCATTTAACTCAAAATATGTATGTATGCCCCCTTAAACAATCTCATTTCTGAATTTTACGTTCACGCGTAAACGCTGAAGGATCAATTGTGATATATGTCAGTACAAGAAACACAATGAATACAAAATAAATTTTAGTTAACCACCTGAGATATGGAAGTTGGTTCTTACTTTCTTAACTGAGAAAAGTTAGGTGAGTAGAGCTACTTCGGAAATTTCAAAGAATTAATTGATCAAGTCATATTTATATTTATTTGGATTCACCATCTTCAAGCTAGTTAAATGAAATAAATTCTATTCCAGTGGTTGTTGTATGTTTAACATTCGAGACGTTTCACAAATCGTCGTCCATACCGATTGATTTTCACATAAATTCAATATTGACTTCACGGTTAGGCATCTACCATGAACTCAGTGTTGTGATATACTTAATGTTTCAGCCGAGAGTTTCATCTGGACCCACAGCAATCTCTTTAAGATTCATCAATATCTTTTATTTCATGTGCCAAATGTTGTTTCTTTAGCTATATATAGAGGTGCTTTTCCTAGCTAGTTCTTTAATCAAAGTTGTTCAATTATCATGTCTACTACTACTAAACTCTCAGCTGATCACCTTAAGGTATTCAAACATACCATCTCAGATGAAATGCCCTCCCCTTAGAGCTACGACTGAGATGCATGCGATCCTATTATTGAAAGATCTTTGCATCCACAGACTCATTCTGTTTCACTATGGAAAGAGAGAACCAGCAAGAGAAGCAGCTCTATATACAGAGAAAAGAAATTGTATTTGTTACTTAAAAATTAGTAACCATAGTTATGTAAATTGCTAGGTAGATACCCCCCACTAATAAACGATTGCAAAACGCAAACAGAGGGCATAAGTGGAAGAATTGTTTCTCTCAATTGCAATAAGATGTCAGTCGGTTTCAAAAAAGGAGAGCGAGAGTTATCCATATAGAGAACGAAGGCTTTTAAGTGAATTGGAAGAATTTGTTCTCGACAATATTTTTATTCTTCTTGGACAAGGCGTCCGAGAAGTGTAGGAATGATGGATTCGTACTATACATCTGTATATATACACTGAGAAAATTGACTTACCTCGTAAATAGTAAGAATAATGTTTGAAACAACTAAAAGAAAGTATTGATGGCATCCAGAGAACTAAATTTATTTCTGCAAGTAAATTGCAGAAGGTCTTGAACAACTTTCACAAAGAGGGATATTAGGAGCAACTTAGAACAAAAGCAGTAAATAATTCTTCTTCGAGGGTCCCAAGGGGAGTGCAGTCCCTACCTTTGTACTAGCTAATGCTTCAAGACATCATCGAGAGAGGAATCTCGTAACTGTTCCTTCCCATTAAGGTAAAGCTCGAATTCGGAGCTCGAAACTGGAGAAGGTTCATTCATACTCGGAGCAGGGACAAATTCAGCCTTATAAACTTGATTGTCTTAAATGTTGGGAAGCATCGCGCCAATCATCGTCCATTATCAGTGCACAAAAGCAACTCCGTTTGCCATTTCTATTATAACTTTAATGGTACAGTTCATTTGCATAATATAGGCCACAAAACCATGTTGTTAGGTCAATGAAATTTTCGGTACTGGAAACAGTAATATTAATGGTACTAGATGGGTATCAAAAAATTAATATGTCCGCCCTATAATGTAAATTCATTTGTGGAGAGCTAACAGAAGCATTGTGTAGATCTAAGCATGTCATCATCTAGCTCAAAAATACATGCACAGAGACTTTTTTTAATACTCAAGTTAACATATTCCTCAAAACTAATGTGAATGTGTCATTTTAATCGAGACTCCAATTCCCTTCGGATACGAGCTTCCTTGTAGCGAATTCATTCACATATTATTACATATTTTATAGAAAAATCTGAGATATAATGAATTTAGAGTTTTCTGATCCTTGCATCCCTATAGATTGCGTTGTTGAGAGTATATGACCAGGAATTAGTGTTGGCAATGACCCTAGATACTAGTAGTATGTCGAAAAGATGTATTCATTCTGAAGCTGAAGTGTGGTAGTATTTTAGTCGCGGATTGAATATTTTGGTAATATCTCAGCTAGCCACGGTTGTGGAACTATTGATGCCAACACTTGCAAGAATATCTATCAGAAGGCTGTAGTTGGCTTTTGATCACAACTCGCATTGGTCAGTAACATACGTGTTTCGTCAATAAGTTTTGTCCATTTAAGTTTGTGAACCTTCATTTGATCTGTGGGAGGGTGGTATTATCAATAGTAGCAGTTGGCAATCCTCTCGCGCTCGGTTGCGGAGCATTTGATGTTTACCATATGCCAAAAAAACGAATCTCCAACTTCAGCCCCATCCAGAAACGTGGAAGTCAAGAATCAGCAAGCCCGGCAAAAAATAACGCTTTATCTTAATAGATCTGTTGACCCAACAACCCCTATTTGATATGGAGAAGTGAATTTTGGATGTTGGCCCCCGGCATATTGTCACTGGAAGAGCTGTTGCTTTGAGGGGCTGCGAACGATCCTTCGAATCCGATATTCGTAGAGGAACTTTGTAATAGGAAAATAGTTGATTGTCTAGATGGGAGCAGATCTAGGACTTCCATCGATCATATGTCTGAAGTGTGAGCTCTTTTATAACGAAAACACCGCGTATTGATATGTGTATATCGCCAAGACAATTGTTGAGCAAACGAAAGAAATCAGAGTCCTGTAGCAATTAAGTGTGAATGGCCACTTAGATCATCGCTTCCGTTAAAAGGAAGGAATGAATATAACTAGTGCTATAGAATAAAATGAGAGAAATCACGCAACAGCTGAGCTCCGAAACTGGCCAGAGGAGGATCAGAGTTAGAGCGGTATCATCCTAGATGATTATGGGTAGCTCAATTCCATCACACCTCACCAGTAAACGGCATAGTATACTTGTCCAGGTTAGATTCAAGACCACAGAAAAGAAGAAAAAATTTTGATAAACTACAGGGCAGTTTACTGTGTAACATCTAAGACCAAATTTGTTCCGCATGTTGACTGGGTATTAAATAATCAATGTTTAATTGATGACTAGCAGTTTCTGTAGCAACTAGTCGTTGTAATCGGTATGAAATATACCCCATGCTCTGACTAAATATGTGTACAATTTGCTTCTGCGACAGATCTATTGTTGATTTGAAGAGCATTAAGCGTGCAAAACCACCACATTCTCTCAATCATCACTATAACAGCTCTGTTTTTACTCAATGTGAGCATTTTAGGTTGCAATTATTCAAGCTCATGATTCTCTAACTACAGACTCAACTTTCTGGGCCAATCTATATTATCAAATCAAAGCGCCACGAGGACGGGAATTTCGCACCGATCTTGACGAGTGATTCAAGATGGATATCGCAAGGATCTTAGAAAATGCTATCCTCAGTCCTGGTAAGAGAACCCCTACTTCTATTAATTCGGATCTCTGCGCTGACATCTAATTCAGATCAACATATTCGCAATGAAGCCGAATCTCAACTTGAGCAGGTTGCTAAAGAGCATTTTGTAAGTGTCAATTATCCCGATGCAAATAATAGTCATATTAACGCTTAGGTGCCATACTTAGGTATGCTTACACAGGTCTTGGCTGATCCGCAGCAGCAGACTGAAGTCAGAATGCTGGCAGGAATAGCACTGAAGAATCAAATATCAGCTAAGGACCCCATTACAAAGCAAAACTTAATTGAAAGATGGATAGAAATAGCCCCCGAGGTCAAAAATCAAATAAAAGCAGTGGTAAGTTCTCTTGTTGAAAACCAGCAAATCAATATTGTGGTATGTTCTAACATTTAAGGCCGCCAGTGCCCTTATATCTGCAAATGACAGAGTGGCCAATTCTGCGGCGCAACTTTTGGCTGCAATTGCAGATATAGAATTGCCTAGAAGTGAATGGCCAGAGCTAATGGGAATGCTAGTCGAAAACACCAAGCCCGAACAACCCGTTCAGGTTAAGAGGGCCTCTTTACTGGCAATAGGCTATATCTGTGAAACAGCAGATCCTAGCAATCCAGGTGTAGTTTCACAATCAAGTGGAATCCTCACTGCAATCATCCAAGGTGCTAGAGCTGAAGAGTCGAGCGACATAGTTAGACTTACAGCCCTTAATGCCTTAGTCAACTCATTAAAATTTATCCGAGAGCATTTTCTCCGCGATGGAGAAAGAAACTATATTATGCAGGTTGTTTGCGAAGCTACTCAAGCCAGTAGTAAAGAAATTCAAGCAGCAGCATTTGGTGCTCTTGCTAGAATTATGAGTCTCTATTATCCATATATGAAATTTTATATGGAGAGGGCTCTGTTTGGCTTAACTGTCAGTGGAATGCGAAGTGAGGACGAAACAGTTGCTTGTATGGCTGTTGAATTCTGGAGCACCGTTTGTGAGGAAGAGATAGAAATTAATCTCCAACAAGGGGACTTGGATGATCAAAATGACTTTCCTCAACGAGAAAGTTTTAATTTTGCTCTGCAGGCAATCCAGCAAGTCCTCCCCACATTATTAGAGCTATTAACTCGCCAAGACGAAGATACTGGCGACGATGATTGGAATATTTCTATGGCTGCTGGCGCTTGTCTTCAACTGTATGCCCAAAATACCGCTAATCATGTAGTTTCACCGACTTTGGTCTTTGTTGAACAGAATATCAATTCTTCGGATTGGGAGAAGCGTGAGGCCGCGGTTATGGCATTTGGCTCAATACTCGACGGTCCCGATCAGGCACAACTTAAACAACTTATTGGACAGGCTCTGCCATCGCTTCTAGTCCTTATGTCAGATCCTAACCTACAGGTAAAGGATACAGTTGCGTGGTGCCTTGGTAGGATGGCTGACCTTGTGATTGAAGGAATCGATATTGATCATCACCTACCAGGTATCATTACAGCTATACTTTCGGGCCTAGGTGACCATCCTAAAGTCTCAACAAATTGCTGTTGGACAGTCATGAATCTTTCTGAGCAGCTTGGTCAGGACGGCCCACAGATGAACTCAACACCCATGTCCAAATACTATCAATCTCTCGTTCCTGCTTTGCTTCAGTCTGCTTCTCGAAGCGATAATGAAAATTCGTCTAGAACTTCTGCATATGAAGCTTTATCTTCGCTTGTTGTGTTTAGCGCTGATGACGTTCAGCCTATCGTTCTTGAACTTTCTACAGAAGTTCTTGGCAGACTTGAGGTCACCCTTGCCATGCAGCATCAAATAGTCGGAATGGATGACCGTGCAAGTCTTGAAGAACTACAGACTAATCTTCTGGGATTGCTCACTAATATTATAAGACGTTTAGGTAGCTTGGTTACAACAGCAGCCGATAGACTGATGACATTATTTCTCAATCTGCTTCAAAACAAACTCCCAAATACGTTGATTGAAGAAGATGTTTTCATTGCTGTTGGGTCTGTGTCGGGCGCTATTGGGGAGAACTTTGCTTTATATATCGATGCTTTCATGCCATTTCTGAGAAAGGCCTTGGAAGAATCAGATTCGCAAACCTGTTCAACTGCTGTTGGTCTTGTTGCGGATATATCTCATTCGATGGGTCCGAAGATAGAACCTTATTGCCAAGTGTTGATGAAACTCCTAGTGGAAATATTAAGAAACGATCGAGCCAAAAGAGACATTAAACCGATGATACTCTCGTGCTTCGGAGACATTGCTTCATCGATTGGTCCTGACTTTACTGTGTATCTGGAGGTGGTAATGCAGTTTTTGTTAGAAGCCTCAAATGTTCAATCAGATGCTGGATCTAGCCTAGAATTTCTGGAATATGTTACCTCTTTGCATGAAGCAATAGTCGACGCATACGTTGGAATCGTTGCTGGGATGAGAGATGCTCCAGATATTTTATTGCCCTATATTCAGCCTATTTTCGGATTCCTATCGCTTATATATGCGGACAACCAGATAATTAAATCAGAGACTGTTTTAAGGTCCGTTATAGGGCTTATAGGTGACATCGCATCTATGTACCCCAAAGGTGAGGTCAAACAGTTTTATCAAGAGCCTTGGATAGGCGATATGATTAAGCGAGCGAGAGCCAATAAGAACTTCTCGGCAAGCACCAAAGACACCGCAAGGTGGGCCCGAGAGCAGCAGAAAAAGCAGCAGTCATAGATCTAGTGGACTATATCATAATATGCATTATTTCCGTATCCATGAATTAATATAAGTTATTTTTTCATGCGAAGAGTAATTGTTTTACAAAATGCCATTTGTAGCATTGAAATTTAGTTGGTACAATGCTTCAATTTATGACTATTGTTAATAATAACCCCGATATAAATATACCCCGATATACATATCCTAAACGTTTTAAAAAAATGGATTGAATGTTTGGCACATCGAGTTAAGAGAAAAAAATAGCTTTTGGATCTCTAGGTCTCCCGTCGCTTCCTAAAGGATTAGTACGGAGGAGACTTCCATAGATGTAAAGATAACTTACCTATATTATTTTCCTCCATAACCTTTTTCACATAAAGGGCTCTTGCATTGTCAAAAGAGATATGATTGGTGTTCATGATTTTGACGATTTCATTTCGAGCTGCAGGGTCCAATCCTGCTCTATTGTCCCCAGCCGCCAAATTGTCTTCAAGTAGATTGAAACTGTCCGAATTCAGTCCAGCATTTATATCGTCCACAAATGTGTAATTCTGGCCTCTTCTGAAAAGACCATGTAGATTAAAGCACCTCAACCTATCGAGTAAATTTGCTATAGATCAGTATATATATAATTCACATTTGAACGTATGACTTACGGAATAACTTCCTCCCCACAATCCAAAAGATCCCGGCAATCACTGACAAAAAGACGCCGAGCCACCAGAGATTGTTCCAACCAAAAATAGCTGTATCGTCTGGCTCTTCCATGTGAACAGAAGCCTACCAAGGTCACACAAAGCTATTCTAGATAATATCTAAATCCTAGTAATAGCAGAGATATCGGTTCAGAGATAAGTATCTAAACACTCTTCAGAATGAAATAAGCATTCGTGAAACTCGGATTTTGTGCGAGGGCTGAGCGCCTCAGCTCTATTAGATGATTAGGTAATTGCAATTAGCTTTCTTAATAAGAAGGATAATTGCTAGTCCGAAATTCCGAATACATGAACCTAGCAAGTTTCGATACATACAAGCTATTAAGGGAAAGACCTGTAATATCTTAGTTGTATTGCGTAGCCATAGACTTTGAATAAGTGAAAGACTATACTACTGCTATTAAAGGGAATTACTGACTGCTCTCCTACTTAACCTATTTCTGATAAATAAAAATGCCCATTTCTCTAATAGTGGACCTTAACTTGGCTCACACGCAAAAAGAAATGGATGATCATTTTTCATCAATTACTATCACGGAGCTAAGAATGTCTCGCGTTCAGACATTTTTCGACTAGCTAGCAATGCATGACTCATGAGGTATGGTAATTGATGATCAATAAATTTTATTGATCAAGCCTGTTTATAATCTGTTACTAATCAATATTTGCAAACTGCGAGAGGAGCTGAGAATAAGGGTAAAACCCTAAAATTGTGACTACTATAACGAAATGGGATTCGACAGTTCTAAGTGATACCCAACATAACACTAAGTGACAGACTCCAACGAATTAAATATCGCAATGTCGGTTTCAAGGTATGATTTAAAGTCTTATTACAACGTTCCGTGGCTCTGAGAACCAGATTCATAATTGAGCGGTGTTATTATGTTTATAGCTATATTCGATTTAACATTTGACATTGTCTAACCACAGTGATCTTCTCTGGGAACTCACACGATCAAATACAAGCTTCTTGGTGAAGCGTAGATCTGGAGCTGGTGTCCAGTTTTCAAGAGAGCCGTTAAATGTTACTGGAAACCACTCTTACAGCCAATCTGGATTGGTCAATGAAAGAGCTCTTGGAGTGACTGGATTAGCTGATGGCTCTATACAGCTTTCTTCTAAAGTAGCCAAGAACTCGAACAAACCCTCTAAATCGGTTTCTGTTACTACTTTCAAACCCTACAAGTCCCAGCGCAAGGTCGCTTTGGCTGTCTCTAAAGCAGCTGCCGGTTACCGTGAGGACCTCCGAACAGCTGCTATTATCAAGGCATCTGCTCTGACTCGCATTTCAAAGTCAAAGAAAGCCCAACAGCCTAAAAAAGTTCGTGGAAAGAAGGCAGTTTTATAAACTGCTTCCCTAGATGAATAAAATTTACAATTTCTGAACTAATAAAATCCGGCCAACACTTCATTTCAAATAAAGATAATAATTTTATCAAGAATTTCCTATGGAGATCTTTTTTGTTGCAATAGTTCGCCAAAAAATATATATCATTTCAAATTCCATTTGGCAGTTTGCTGATAGTTTCTAATTCAATGGGTCACAATTTCATATCCAGGCACCTAAGATAGTTTAATTCAAGTCGACGCATATGATGATTATATAAAATAATTGTACTGTAAACAAGTCACCAGTTGTTAGGAGTCCTAGGACAAAGGAAGACCCAACAGTTTTCAAATATCGTTATTGTTTTATATTAAGGACCAATGAAAACAGGTCGGGAATACGCAGAGGTATGGGTATACAGCCAATATGTCGTAATTGAGCTAATTTAGCTATAAAGGCGATTTCCAGTAATTTTATTGATCCGAGATTTTATCGAGGCAGATAATGCGGAGACAGCTTTCCCCGGTTTATTTCCGTTACTGCGCAAGAACCTAACCCAAGTAATGGACCTATCATATAAATTCTGAAGTGTATCCTAGGACACCTTCTCTCTTTTAAAACCCTTCAGCGAAATCAGCTTATTATTGAATAACCTTTTTTTCATACACAGTCATAAACACTCATATATATTCAGAAATGGTTAAAGCTGTAGTCGCGGGAGCTAGTGGTGGCATTGGACAGCCATTGTCTTTGCTGTTGAAACTTTCCCCTTATGTCACTGAACTTGCCCTCTATGACGTGGTGAATAGTCCTGGAGTCGCCACCGATTTATCTCATATTTCAACTGCTTCTTCCACTAAAGGTTATTTGCCTAAGGACGATGGTCTTAAAGGTGCTTTGACTGGAGCAGGAATTGTTGTGATCCCTGCTGGCATTCCCCGCAAGCCTGGGATGACTCGAGATGATCTATTCAAGATTAATGCTGGAATTGTGCGTGACATTGTTGATGGCGTAGCTCAATATGCCCCAGATGCTTTCATACTTGTTATTTCTAATCCTGTGAACTCTACCGTACCAATTGCAGCCGAAGTTTTGAAGAAGAGAGGTGTTTTCAATCCTAAGAAACTTTTTGGCGTGACCACACTCGATGTTGTAAGAGCCCAGACTTTTGTTGCCTCTACGATTGGAGCAACCGATCCTTCCAAGTATACTGTTCCAGTTATTGGTGGACATTCTGGGGACACTATTGTTCCATTGATTTCATTATGCACTCCTTCTGCCGGCGATATTCCTAAGGAGAAGTTGGACGCTCTTGTAAATCGTATTCAGTTCGGCGGCGATGAAGTGGTCAAAGCAAAGGACGGACTCGGATCTGCCACTTTGAGCATGGCCTACGCTGGATTTAGATTTGCAGAGGCTGTTCTAAAAGGTGCTGCTGGCGAAAAAAATATTGTCGAACCATCTTTTGTATTTTTGGATGGTGTCGAAGGCGGCAGCGATGTTAAGAAGGTCGTAGGTGTCGATTTCTTTTCGGTTCCAGTTGAATTCGGGGTGAGTATCAAACTATACACAGTTGTTGAATGTGGAACTAACTTAAATTAGCCCGATGGTGCGGTACGAGTTCATAGCCCATTGGACAAAATCAATGAATACGAGAAAGGATTGGTTGAGGTTGCCGTCGGTGGTCTTAAGACAAATATCGCTAAGGGCGTTGAGTTTATTCAAAGTCCTCCTGCGAAGTAAGTGTTGTAAGACCCATTTCGAAGACCTTTCCTTTCAAAGATAGCAGCCTGACTAACCTAGCTAGAATTTAAGGACTTCGAGCGTTTAGGCAATCTATAAAGTATTTCCAAATATTTTCATAGCTTCAATCTTCTAGTTTCAGAATTACTTAACATATGACTACAAATTAATATTTTGACCAGTCTAAATTCCGTTATGGCGCTGTAATTATTAAACATTTTATGGGTTTGTTAACAAAGTTGCATAAATTTTGTGTGTGTAAATTCTAGTAAAACAAAAACAAATTATACAAGCTGTACGAGCCCGGGGTAACCAATCTAATTTGCCCTCTCTCGGATGACAAAACACAGTGAATACTAAATGTATTAGATCCGGACATAAGACAGCTATTATATGACATGAGCTTGAGTTTCTCGACATAAAAGATTAATTTATCATTAATTTTGATCTTAATATCGAGAAGACTTATTTGAATAGCGCTCTCCAGATCAAAAACAAAGAAACAAAATAGTTCTAAATCTTTTTTGACGGACTGGCTCTATAAATCCCATAGCAATTTAATGGAGAAAAGAAGGGCGTTCATAACGACCAAGCAGTGAAAGCGATCTTGTGACGGCGATAGAGTCCATTTGAAGATTTGGTATTCCTTAGTGGACCGATCGCTTTCAAAATTTCTACTTGCTACTATCCCTCAGCGAATTTAAGTCTCCTTAATTGATTTGAAGCTTCTTAAGGATGAAAAGAAACGTCTCAAACTCCTTTGAGGGCCAAAATTTGGTACGTCCCTTTACACTAATTTATTTGAAACATCTACTTATGATAATTAGCGGCATGGACCCGACTCATCTCAATATAAGCCTCAATTGAAAAAAATAAGAGTAGATAGCCTTCCTGTATTTCCGTCATATGTTTCTGATGCGCTGGATAGCAAGCCAATACATATCCGAAACACGAACGAACAGCTAATATTTGAACCATTGTCCAAATCTTCAACTGCTGTATTGTTTTCGGAGATATTCAAAAAGGATCAGAAAATATATCTAATTTTGTTCTTTGGCACGGGTGATGATGAGCATGTCAGACTCATTCAGTAAGTATCGGCTGTCATTGGTATTGCTAATAAAAGAAACTCCTTTGGTCAATACTCTGAAAGGCTAACCATCCTTTCTGTCTCAACAGATATATCTAATAATGATCTTCCAGTTTGTCTAAGTGAGTCAGAAGAACCACCATTCCTTTTCTTTCCCTGTAGATCCTCATGCTGACTTGTCTAGTTGATGACCAAAGTGGGGAACTTGTGCGGAGCTTCAAAGCGGTTCACCCTCTAGGTGGAGGAAGAAAACCTTTGGATGCGATAGCAATTTTGGACTGGAAGTTACGAAATCGCTTGTTCTTACCTCTGGGATTTTCCAGTGTCGCAAAAGGGCCCCTATGTTTCGAAGATGCTGAAAAAATACTTATTGAATCCCTGAACTATCTTATTTGGGAACAGGAGCACGGCGCAGGGGTATAATGCGTCTGGTAGTAACTGTGTTCCTATTTGTTCCTATTAAGTCATTTCGTGTGTGGGAGCAGACGAATGAATATTCTGATCTACGCCCAGTGATAGAACTCTCAACAGTGTTGTGTTGTCACTGTTCATATGTGGATGAAAATCTTGTTAGTACCAACGTCATTCTTGTCACCTTATATTTATCAATAACAGCAGTATGCAGTTGCTGCTTGTTAGGTAGATTCTTTTGCTCTTTATCCTTCGTTTAATTGCAAATTTAAACAGATTTATGGTTATATTAACAGAGATGATGGAATCATCCTCTTGGTTGATGTTAAATAAAATTTGGTTCAGAATAATTTCAACTAGTTGTAGTAATATTTTGTGACACGTATATAACAGGAGGATCTGTTCACATTGAAGAGAGATCTAGAATTCGAATGGGCAAATTCTTGGCCAAGAATTTGATAGCTGCCCACTGGAAGCTTCCAATGTGATTTTGCACAGGAGATGTCAAATATCTTTAGTAAGGATTTGAAGAAGCCTTAGCGAATGATGAGTATACTCCCTTTTCAACATTTGTTATGACACTTGAACTCGACATATTGTTGTTCGTATTAACGACAACTCGTTTCTTTCCACCTCTTTTAGGAATGTAGTCTTCTGGGTGTAGCCTGCGAATGTGCTGCTGCCGATGTGTGCTTGCTTTTGGTCCCTTAAAATTTCGGCCGCATATAGGGCAGTCTTCCGATTTGTATTGGGCATTCGAATTATGGCTTGACGAATTGCTGGAGCCAGAGTGTTGTCGTGTGGTTGGGTGATTGTAGCTGCCAGAGTTTGAGACGGTGCCAGTCGAAGCAGAGTTGTTTTGCCGGCTGGTTGTGAGATTCTCATGCTTGCCTAAAAGATTTCCGGCAGATCCATTTGGTATCGTTGTATTGAGCACATTAGATATCGGGTTGGAGAACCCATTTAAAGATCCGTTTCTCGGATGATCTGTACCTTGTAAATTTGATTGATGCTGCAGAATGCCACTTTGGAATCCAGAGAGCTCATTTCCTCCAGTTTGAGTAGGTAATTGGACAACACTCGAGGGGCCATTTGAGAGATAGCTTGGGTGTGGCGGTCCATAGACCATCGGGAAATTTGGCGGAGGAGGAGGAGGAGCAGATCCGTGTGGAACAGGTGTGTAGGTATAGGAAGAGAGAAGATGTGCAGGTGCATGTGTCAGGTATGGGTGCTGTGGATACTGCGAATTCTGGGTCATGTCTGAGTAGCCACCTGGGCTATTTACCACCTGTGATGTAGGAGGGTAGGGATAAGGAAGAGACCTAGCTACTAACATAGGAGATTTGTTTTCAGGCTTCTCGTTATCTTTTAACTTGACCTCTGCAGTAGCCGGCTCGATTTTCAAACAATCTGAATCCTCTCCCATATCTAATCGTCGCCTATCACCGGCTCCCTTTTCCAAAGAGTCTTCTTTGGAGTTTTGGGACTCTGATACTTTTGATTCATATGAGCTGGAAACAGAAGGCTCAGGGATCTCGGCTCTTCTAGAAACGAATGGCGAGTTTTCATCCTGTTTAGAAACAGGGGAGTCTTTTCGTGAACTAAGCAACGGTTCCGAAGGTGTGGAGTACACGGCAAGCGGAATTCCTTCGGCTGATTCTATCGCATCACATATGGCCAGTAAGCCAAGAGTATCGTAATATGAAGTCATATGAAGGGATTTTTTGAACAATAAAGAAGAGATTTGTCTCAAAGTTAGTAGATGTCCTATCACAGGCTACAGTAGTAAGACGCTAAAAAGAGAAAGGGAAATTATAGACGGATACGCGCCAGTAAGAAAAGTAAAAGTGAAGAATTTAGCAACACCAGCCATTTAAATCAATACAATAAGATCTTTGTCCATAAATAAGGCACTTACTTTTCATAAAATAGTTCACCTTATAGATTTTGCAGAACCTCCGCATACGATAACTCCAGAGCTCAGCTCAAGTCGATGGATTAATCAAGAGGTAAAGTGAAAGTTGTTATTTTCAGTAAGCTTTGCTCCGAATAGAAAGAAGTCGGGAAGTGCAATTGGGACATTGATCATTGATCCTATATTGATGCAGATCTTGGGAGTTTCTGTTTGGGAACATGGGACTAAAGTGGAAATCTCGCAAACACTGGAAAGTTAAATTTCAGACTCCAACGCATTTATTCTTTAGACTGGAAAAGCACTTACACACGGGGGATGATATTGCATTCTTGGATGCAGTCTCTGATGATTAAATTATTTAATTATAGTCAAAAAATTCGGATTCTCTTCTTATCAGCCTTTGCTTTCTGAGATAAATGCGACTAATGTGGCGTTATGGTCAGATCAGCTGCACCCCACTGGAAGGATGGAGATCAAATTTGGTCCGAACTTTTTGCCCGAAGACAACAGTTTGAATTCGGGTTTATTCATATTAATTGAGAGAATGCCCTCAAGAGCTTCTTTTGATAGAATTTTCCATTGTAGATAACATTTTAAATATATTATTTCAAGTTTTGAAATCAATAGTTGATAACAGCAGTTCTTGTTAATAGATTCTCCTTGTCCTATAACTTGCTTGCACTTTTAAATCTCAGCTTCAGAACCAGTTCGCCTGAACTATGACGAGAACTGATTGCGGAAGGTATTCGAATTTGCAGTTATCAGAACTGATCTTTTGTCCAATAGGAGCGGAGAAACTGGAGAGGTTATAGCTGCCCATGTGTCAAATTACTCCAATTAGTTTCCGTATTAATCCTCCCACTTGAGGCCCTAATACGCATTGAGAATTTATGCATATCATTGTTTGGTCTCGATCTTTTCAATAACAAATTGCTATTTTAATTGATCCTGGTGAGAGATATAGGATAAACAATTTTCAGATAAGAATGTATTAAGCTCTTTGGATCAAATCTGCTCTTCTTTGAAATATGACGGCATTCATATCAATCATTGAAATCACGATGAATGCCAGTCAGGAGAGTTTTGTTGGCGAGCTTGATCTCATTGGTCACCGCGGTGCCCCGCTCAATGAACGATTTAAGGATTGCTCCAACGACCCTTGGCTTCATTACCAATGAAAAACTTTAATTCCAATCTCCCAAGGCATTCCTCCCAACTGTGCTCAAAACGGACAATTCTCCCAAGGACAGAAAAAGAACTCCCAAGTAGGTCCCAACCAGTGCTGATAGCGAAGATCGTCATCTTATAGGATAATATTAGATTCTGAGTCTAAGAGTGCTCGCGGCAGATTACTAAATCTTTCTAATTAAGGAGTTTCAAAGTTCAGTTAATCCTATTCATCATTCTAAATATTTCTAAAAGGTTAGTAACATCGAGGCCCTCATAGAAAGTTTGACAATTCATATGCATTCCTGCTTCGAAAACACATGCGAATCGCCAAATGGGTTGGATTCTACCTAAGACACTCACTATCTAACATATGCAGACTAAAGATTGCTTCAGTAACAAAGAGCAAATTGTTACAGTTTTAAAATGACATCAGCAACCGGAAAGAACTTAACACGTGACTTAGGCAGAGGAGTGATTTATGCATCTTGACCTGACCAAAATCATGAAATTGATTAGATGGTTAATAAATCCTTATTCTCATACCAATAAAACCGCGTTAACACAACCGTCACGATCAGGTTCGTTGGTTATCTGTGCATATTTTCCCCACACAACCTTGCCCCCAGCTGTAACTAGACCTAGTTCACTAACATTAACTTCGATAATGGTTCCCTTAGTCAGCACACCAAGGTGTGTAAACATAGGACTTTGAGGATTCTTTTTAACAGAGAGAATTGGAACACTGACAGTGACTCCCAATTCAGGGTGAGTCAAGTTAACTTTCTTTTGCCGTAGAGCAGCAGGCCGAATTATACGCTCAGTTTTAACCGGTCCTCTCGTGAAACCCGGACCCACAAAAGTGTGTTTCGTGATCATTCGTTTCCAACTTTTGGATTTACTCTTTCCAGTCTTGATAACCTTAAACATCTCTTCCTCAGTTATTCCACGAACCTTGGGTAAAGGGACGCTGAATTTTTCAGCCTTTTCAAGCCGCTTTTGTTTCACAGACGTAGACAGAGCCTTGGCCGAGGTCGGTTGCTGCCTATCCAACAGATACGTAGGCAACGCCTCTCCACTATTGTTCTGAGGTTTTGAAGGGCCGGAAACCTTAGATTCTTCATGCTGCTTTATTCTCTTCTTCATCTCAACCTTTTCAGCATATCTCTTTTTGGCAAACATCTTAGCACGGAATCCTTTAAGATTCTGGGCATCTTTGGCTATGCGATGGCCCTCACGAGCTTCCTTCTTCCGCTTTCTCTCCTCATAGTCAAGTCTCCTACCATGCTGCTTTATGTGTTGATCAATATAGTCGTTTTGAGGCTGAAAAGGAGTTAGAACTTCATAAGAATATCAAGGAAGCTTCCAATATGGCATTTGCCAAAATATTTCCAGCAATAATTAGATTTTTATAATACATACCATGGCTTTTAGATGAGACGAATCCTTGCAGTAGTTGCAACGAATAAAGAAAAATTCCAATTTTTTTTTCTTTTCAAAAACACAAATGCCGGGTAATAGTTAGAAGCGAGGACTTTAAGTGAGTCGAAAAAAAATTACGAAAGCATCAAACTCAACTGCGAAATGGACGGCCATTTGAAAGATTTAATCACGACCCTTTCTTCAGTGAACGATCTTTTGAAAGACGATACATCCTTTTCTTCTGGTTCGGTTCAGGAATCAACCGATGGAATATCTCTTCTTTCCCTTAAAAACCATGCATTATTGGCATATCTGCACAACCTTACGATGATAGTGGTCGGAAGAATAGGACTTTCACGGAGTACCGATTCATCAGAGAATACGATACGAGATGCACTGATGGTATCGATACAGAATTCTATAAAACAGCGTATCACATTGGAAAAAGGAATAAAGAGTCTGGAATCTAAAATTTCGTATCAGATCGATAAAGTGATCAGAGCTACCTCTAACGAAGACACAAAAGTGAAGCGATACACTGAGAATTCTCTAAGCAAAAATGATACTGTCGAATCTTTAGCAGGTGTCATTGATGAGCATGACGAGCTAAATTTTAGACCGAACGCTCAAGCCTTCGTAAAAGAATCAGATCACTCTTCACTTATTTCTAGGGTTGGCTCTTTGCACTCTACGGGTGTTAGGACCGAGGACGGTTCTTCTAAATATAAAGCACCAAAAATATCTGCTGTCACTCCTTTTACAAAGGATCGCACTACTAAAGTTCGCCAAAGGAAAATGGCCGTCATGGAAGAGTATCTTCAAAGCACATCATCGACTCCGGTGGCCGAACCCTCAGTAGGAAGCACCATTATTGATCACGGAAGAGGTGGAGAAAGTGGCCAACGCGACAGAGCAAGTCAAAGCAAAATACGTAACTACGAGGAAGAAAACTATGTACGGCTTCCAACAGTACCGAAAAAGAAGAGAGGCAGAGACAAGAAAGGTCAGAACGATCAATTTTTTGGAGAGGATTGGGGGTTCACAGGTCACAGTGATCTTAATTTAAGTACCAAACGACAAAAGACAACGTCTAGTATCTGGGAGCGAACCAAGAGGCGTCAGTATAAGGAGTAGATTTTCAATGTTATTTTTTATTTAGCACAGATCTCGAGCACTCAGTCAACTAAGAAACTCAACTTGAGTGGTGCTGATTAGTGTGACAATTAGAATACATACTGAATTGTTAGTTAGTATCTTGATCCGAAGCACTGAGGTGTAAAAATTACTTACAGGAATGTATATGTAAGGGCATCGCCTTTTGTATTCTTCCCAGTCTTCTCCATACTTCTTAGACATCTTCTCGAAGTCCCTATTTGTTCTGTGCAAAATCATGAAAAAGAAAAAGAAAGGATAGAAATATGGCAAAGGGGAAACAAATCCGGTGTTGAGGGCCCAGCAAAGGTTCTGAATAAAATCAGCAGTATAGTGGGCTTTGCGAGCATAAACGACTGAATTAGCCTTCAAGTGTACAAATCGATTCAACATAAAAAATACTTACACCATCCATCGGTCAGCAAAGTTCCACCATTCTTGCACTTGATATACTCTGGATTTTTCACAACTTGATAAGGAAGTTGAGGAAAAGTTTTACGTCGCGTGAAGTTTCCTGCTATTTGTTGACGGAAAGAGTTCTTTTGACCGTTTGCAGTATCAAAAATATAGTATGCCGAGAGGAGTAAAATAAGAAGGAATGCGTTGTAAGCATTCGAGTGCTGGTAGTCGAGTGGATCATGGCTAGATAAGTACAAGGTGTTATAACAATAGGTGAACGGGACTCCAGAAATATTCCAGAATATCAGCATGAAACCGAACTTTTCATAAAAGATGTCCCACGAAGGAACAATCAATTCTTCACCCTTTGCACAGGCATTCGCGTATAGCCAGGTGCCTAAAAGACCATAATACAACTGAAAGCTCACTGTGCCATATTCATCATATTGCTTCAGGACAGCTGCAAGAGACAGAAAAAATAATGTAAACCAAGGAAGTCGAACTTCGAAAAACATCTTTAGATCGAGGATGCCAATTCTAGGATATAAAGGAGCTCCCATGAAAAAATCATAGACAAAGTTTCCCGTCAGTCGTACCGCATTTCCTTCCAAAACTGCTCTCAAATAGACTGCAATAGATATTAGGAATCCGCTGATAATCGATACTGTCATAATCTCTCCAAAATGGTCTATTATAGTATAGAGTTTGAAGGTGCCTGTGAAGTGCAAAAGAAGAGCAACTACGGCACTAGAATATAAAGAATAAACCGCATTACAGTAATATTTCAAGCCTTTGTTCTCATTCTGAGGAATTGGAAGACCAGTGGTCCAAAATCCCGGCAAAGAAACATAGTTAACAGCTTGGAAGAGCAAAAATCCCCATTCTATTTTCCAAGCTAACCATGAGGGTGATGCCCCTTCTCTAACGTGATTGAACATTCTCATAGCGAAGTCCTTCATGCTTTCACCAGATTGGATAGTCGCAAACTGGCAATCATAATATTTATAACAAATCCACATATACCACATAATCAGTGGGAAACATATCATCATTGCTCCTGCTCCAAAAGGACCTCCAAATTCATAATGAACCGGGCCTATCACCTTCGTGGGGTCATAAACAGTTTTTGGCCCCTTGGATTCTGAAGAATCCTTCTCCTCTTCTTTCGACAAGGCGCTCATTGGATTTCGGAACGAGACCAAAAAAAGAGTATTTCGGAAGAGCTTTTCAACACAATTGAAAAAGAAATACTGTTCGTACAAATGTCACACAGAGGTCTATTATTTGTCGACAGGCAGCAATACAATTTGCTATGAAAGATCTCTCCAGAACGTATGTTCAAGTTTCAACTGGCTATAAAATACGAGGAAAGGCCAATATTGATTTTCTTCAGGCTATGGCTGTTGCCATGACAGGAGATTTTCCTCTTACAATCTCCCAACCGCCGTTAAGAGTTGGTAGTAAAGCCGATTTGTAAGATAAAAGTAGCATCAGGTCTTGATATGAAAGGGAACTGGACATTTATAATTTAGCTATATTTTGCTATCTTAGTTGACTGGGCAAGTGAAGTAAGTGTCCCGTAATTTTATTGCGCATTGCCTTGAATATAGAAATCTTGATCTTGAGCCTACCCTCTGCTCTCTTAAGAAATCTAAATGGAATCCATTTTTTACCAAAATGGATGCGGATATATATTTCGAGCTAGATCGCCCTCATGCGATTCATATATATCAGGACAACCTCCTCCGACTATTGGATCGACTAATAAATGACTGCAACCCTCAGTTTTGTCTGGATCAAAGCAATGGAGATATTAAAGACGACTTGATCGGTAGGTGTTTTGGCTTTGTTAGGCGCAATTTTGTTAACACAGTCTCTAGATTCGTCTTCTGATCTGGAGTCTCTCAATATAAAGGTTATCGATAGGGAAATCAAAGTTGCGATTATACTTTGTGATGTGGCCCATGTGGATGATCTTAAAAGGCTCCAAAAGATAAAATGTAGCGGCGATACTCAGAGGTTTGCCTGTTCTGTGTCCTTATCAGATGACCCCAGCGACCCTACCCGATTCTCTGTGGGCTGGATTGACGACACAATTGGAAGTGGCATTCTAACTCGTCCTAGGAAGAGACTTAGAAAGAAAGTTGATAGCAAATCCGAAAAGCCGTCTAAAGCACATCTTCATACGCCGTTATTTGACCTTCAGATTACAAAGTTTGAGTCAGTCAAGAAGGAGCTTTCGATAATTAAGCAACTGAAAAGAGCTAAACTTTTGCGAGAGATATATATGGTACTTCCTTCCCTACAATTTGGACTGGAGCGTGATTCGGGATCTGGAAACATCATACTTTCCGGATCGATAACATATTCAATTGAAATCCTCAGCTCACCATCCCCAGTTAATTCCAACCCTACATTTCATAACACCACTTTGAAGGAGATTCTCGATTATCTAATATCAACTGGTCAAACAGATATTCAAATCAAACGTTGGCAAAAAGCTGTTGACTCGACTTTTTTTTACAGATCCATATCTCAAAGGTCTTCTGTTGCCACCCCAAAACATTTTTCTTGCCCTGAGCTTGTCCCTACTCTTCTGAATTATCAGAAGGAATCCCTTTTTTGGTGTCTTGCAAAAGAAGGAAGGATTTATGAAGAGAGCTCTGGAAAGCTAATCCGGCAGCTGTCCAAAAACTCCATGGGAAGTTCCGGACACAACTCATTATGGTCCCGGGTTTGCCACCCACAGTATGGGCCCATCTGGGTCAATAGATACACAGGAGTGATATGTCGACAAAAACAATATGAGCGCCTTAATGATAGCTCATCTATATCAGATTACGGTGGAAAGGGACTTCTTGCTGAAGAAATGGGGCTGGGTAAGACAGTTGAGATTATCGCACTTATATTGCTCAATAGCAGGGTTTTGTCTGATGAATTATCTTTTACATATGACCTAAATTTGGGTCGAGAGGTACTTCAGTCCAAGACTACGCTCATAATATCGCCAGCTTCTATTTCGGTCCAATGGATAAGAGAAATAAAAAGCCATGCTCCAACCTTATCAGTTTATCATTACCTCGGTTTTGGAAAGGGGAAGAAGAGATTATCGTCTGGTACCATCACAGCTGAAGAACTTGCAAAATATGATGTTATTGTTACGACTTATAGTGTAATTGCAGCAGAGATTCACTATGCATTCTATAACCCTTTAAAGAGACCTTCAAGAAGTATGGTTTCGATCTCATTGGATAAAAATAGTCTAGTTTCCCCACTAGTGCAAATGGAGTTCTGGAGAGTAGTCCTCGATGAAGTCCAGATGGTTAACACTGGCATCTCCAATGCCGCCAAGGTTGCTAGAGTGATACCCCGCGTTCACGCCTGGGGTGTTACTGGAACTCCTGTCAGGAATAATATGTTAGATCTTCAAGGAATATTGATATTTCTAAGAATCGAGCCATTTTCGAGCTCTCTTAAATCCTGGACAATGCTTACGGAATCGCCACATGACTTTCAGTCATTTTTTTCCACAATAGCACTACGACATAGCAAAGAGATGGTCAAATCAGAGATCGAGATCCCACCGCAACGTCGTATCCTCCTCTCAATTCCGTTCACGTCTATAGAAGAGAACAACTATGATCATCTGTATCAAGATTTTCTCAAAGAATGTGGATTTAGCAGTTTGGATGACTACGTACCTAAGAATAAATCACTGTACTCTAGTGACAGTATTATTCTAAGTAGAATGTCTCAATGGCTTTTAAGGCTTAGACAAACTTGTTGTCATGCGCGAATAGGATTTGGCAATAGACGCGCATTAGGAGGTGGCAGTATTCGTACTGTAGTAGATGTACTAGGGGCAATGCTTGAACAGGCAGAAAGTGCTTTGTTATCAGATCGTAGGAAATATTTTTTGTGCATGATTGAAAGGGGACAATTTCTGGAGGCCATGGGAAGACCGAAACTTGCCTTGAGGCTGTGGTTAGAAGCTTTAGACGGCATATGGCCCATCATTGCATCGCTGCGCGAGTCGGTTAAGCAACGAGAGCTATCCGTTCTATCTTCCAAATCTGAGCTAATTAGTCAGGATACGGGCTGTTCGCCAGACGCAGATGAGGAAGATATGGCCAAAATTAACCTGCTTCGACTTCGCTCTTGGCTAGAGGTTCAACATAGGTGCTTTTTTTTTATAGGCAGCGCCTATTTTCAACTTCAAAGTAGTTCAGAAGAAACTAAGAAAAATATTGCCAGTACTATCGCAGCTTGTGATGATGGATTGCTTGGCATCCCTCAGGAAAGCGATGACTTGGATCTGTCCGGCGAAGAGCTTTCAAAGTTAGAAGAGGAATTTTACGACAGGGCTGAGCTCATTCGACGGGATATCCTGCAAGAGTCTATGGCTAAAGTGGAAAAATATTCAATAAGTTTGAGCCAATCTTCGTATTCAGTTCCCTTGTGTGATGTAGTATATTTTGACAGCGCGTCTTTCCGCTTACTTTCTTCAAAAAAGCCATCTGTTTTGAACGGTGCGAAACAGTTGGTGGAAAAGCTCAATGTTCAAGCGTTAACCATAACCGACTGGCTGTCAAGGCTTAGAAATTACCTTTTAAAGGCAATAACTGAGAAAACTGACCCGCACGGTGGTGAGTATGAGGACTCTCTAGATTACCAAGCATATGCTTTCGATTATCTTGAAGTCATCCAGGAGGTGGTTGCTGATCGTTCAGAAGCTATCACAGGAAATTCAGAGGCGACATCTCAAAGCATACCATTAAAATTGAAACCTACTTTAAATGCTGATCAAAACTTGCTTGGAAGACTTAAAGAAAAACGTCAAGAGATACGCCCAAATCCAATAAATTCCCCGAATCTGTCGTTGAGAGGTATTCTGCACATTATTAGAAGTCTAACTGGCTCTACAGAAACATATAGCGGCTCTCCGCTGTCTTCAATATCAGAAAAAATATCAACAATGTTTGAACAACAAAAGCAGAGCCTTATGAAGCTATCTAAAGAAATCACAAACTTAAGGGATGCGTATAACGTACGAGTGGAGTACTATCGTCAACTTCAGGAAATTTCTGATAATGTGGTAGGAACGGCTGTAAAGTCAACTCAAGATTTTCTACAATTGTTTAACACAAACGTTGTAATGGAAAACCAACTTTTACCTAAAGTTAATCAGCAAATGGCACGGATAAGGTATTTGGAGAGCCTTAAGAGGGCAAACGAAAACTCCGAAGGCAGCAATTCAAGGGGTGAGGATCGATTCTGCGTCATTTGCCAAAACTCTTTCATGATGGGTTCTTTGACAATATGTGGACACCAATTTTGCCGAGAATGCTTGACTGTATGGTGGAATAACCACAAATCTTGCCCTGTATGTAAGAACGTCCTAAGAAACGATGAGGTATATAATTTCACCTATCGAGCCAAGGATATTACAGAGAGTTCAGGAACTGCTGTTGGGGCAATTGAACAAAGGTTGACCATAGCAAATGGGCTCTACACAATTCTTGACAATGAGTCTTTAGCTTCTATTCAACAAATAGGCACTAACAAATGGTACGGATCGAAGATAGATTGGATTATCAAGCATTTGATTTGGTTAAGGACTCGTGACAATACAACCCAAGTTGTGATATTTTCGCAATGGAAAGATATGTTGGATCTTCTATCACTGGCTTTAACGGATCATGATCTGAAATATGCTACTGTCGACAATCAAATGGAAGCTTTTAGATCGAGTCCTGAAATTTCTTGCTTTCTATTGCATGCAAAGTCGCAGGCGTAAGTGAAATAGGAATAGCTTTTATATTATTTTCTCTGACATTTTTAGGGCCGGTCTGAATTTGGTTAATGCCACTCACGTCTACCTGTGTGAGCCTCTTGTGAATACAGCTCTGGAACTTCAAGCCATTTCCCGTATCCATCGAATCGGGCAGCTCAAAGCCACCACTGTTTGGAATTTCACAATTAAGGGAACAGTAGAAGAATCGATTTTCAGTCTCAGCTTGAACAGGCGTTTGGAATATCTGAAAAAGCTTCAAGGTGACCACAAAGCTATAAGTTCTAATTTAAATGCACTACTAGATGAGGCCCTTAACTCGTTGGACAGTAACGATATGTCGAAATCTTTAGGAAGTATGGTTGACAGAGCTTCTAAGGGGGGAGAGTTGGTCGATCCTGATGATGTTATTGATTCATTATTTATGACCTCGAAACACTACAGATAAATGACATTGTAATAGTTATAAATACAGGAATAAAATATTTTCAATAAGTCGATAAGGTTGACATGATTCTAGTTTCGAATCATGATGTAACAGTCGTCATCACCCTGGAAAATGAGTCCACTCTCCTCAAGGGCTTCAAGATGGCTTCGGCACTCATTTCTATCTAGATTCAAATGGCTTGCAATAAAGTCAATAGGAACTCCTTCTGAATTAGATCCTGGATTTGAAGAAATGGCGCCCAGTATCCTTCGTTCAATTTCAGATATCTCATTAGAAACGAAGAGCGAATCTTCTTCCACATTTCCAGCCAAAGCACTATTAGTTTCGTTCTTAGTAGCTTGCTTTATAGATTTGGTGAATTCCAAGTGCAAGGCAAGAGCTTGAAGAAAATTGTAGGCCACTAAATTGAAATCAGAAATTGGGTTCATGTTCACTACGACAACATGGACCTTATCGTTGAACTGCTTAATATTGCCGATAACCGTAACATATTTTCCGACTGTCAGGCCCTCGTTGTCATCATACACAGATGAATCGTCGTTAGTCTCCATCCACTTTCTAGCCTCCACTGTACCTGTCCCATCTTCAATCTGATATATCACATTCGTCGACCTGTCAACAATGTTTCTAATGACTCCAATAAATGTAACTTGACCAATAGGAACATTATCGATAGAGAATTCATCGTCTGGATTTGCTTGCGAAGCACCAAGAATTTGTTTTATTGTGACATGCCTGATAGTAGCAGTTGAATGATTAGAAATAGCTTTCTTCTGAGTATTTGAGAACGAATTTGAAAACCCTCCTCCCTCGTTGCTATTAAAAGTGTCGTACGCTAGAAATAGGTCAGAAATGACTCCAAATCAAGGATAAGCCAAATATTTATTATGATCTAGAAAACAGCTAGCTTACCATTCATAGTATATCAATCGTTGGTTCAAACGATAGAGATATTTATTATCGTTGCTAATGTTGACCTGAATAAAGAAGGAACGCGCGCCACCCGAAACAAAGTAAATAGGGCAAGGTTATTGGAACGCGTTTATTGACTGTCAGCAGAGCTCGCACGTGACAATTTTAGTTTGAGCTTTGGCTGATACAAAGCAACCACTAATTATACATAAATCTGAGTTAAAAGATAAGTTAGTCTATTCTTTGAAAATCAACAAGATTTAATATATCATAGTCTAAGTTGCTGTGGACTATTTATGGGATAGGAAAGAGTAATCTCTATCGAATAATACATACAATGCCTGATCTTTAGAATGGGAAACTGGATATAAGAATCCAGAAATTTAATCCTAACTGAATCCTTTTACCAAATGTGGATATCGCCGTCCAAAGTTGTTGTAGCAAACTGTGACCCAGAGTGGCCAACTGCCATAGAATATCCCATCTCAGAGTTGTCCGATATAAAATCACCTTTACTCTTGTCGCCATTTTTATCAACACCTCGTAGTTGATGAATGAGCTCCCCACTGGAAAAATCCCAAACGTATAGACCTCCATCTTCACTTAACGTCATTATAGTAGAATCATTATTCGCAAAGTGTGATCTAACTCTATACTTTGAATTGATATGCCCAGTGTATGACTGCAAAAGCGATCCAGTATGTTTGTCGATGAGCCTTATGGTGCTGTCAAGCGAGGAAACAAGAAGACAAATTCCATCTTGTGAGATAGTTGTCGATGTAACTGGGTGACCTATAACATTTGTGATCAGCTTGCCGTTGCGGATATCATACAATCGGATTTTGCCATCAATAGACCCGGTAAGAATATCACAGCTTTTTATATGAACGCTTGTGACGCTATCCTTTGCATCTCTCAATGATTGTATTGGCTTGTTAGATTTGGATCTGAGATCCCACAGGTTGACAGTAGCGTCAAAACTTGCAGAAGCAAGCACCGAATCATCATCATTTAATGATATACTATTGATGCGTGCTGTGTGCCCGGATAGTCTAGCAGTGGTTTCTCCTGTCCGCACATCCCAGATAAATAATGTGCGATCACCCCCACAACTTGCAAACTTGAAGAAATTAGGAATGCTCATAAAAAATGGATCTAGAATCTTCATTCTACATACCCTTGAATTATCTTTGTAAACAGTTAGATCCAATATTTCATAAGCATGCTAATGAAATGGTTAAGACAAGTTCAGTAATTTTTTATGCATTAGTTACATACCAGCTTATAACTTTTGATTTTAAGCCCAGTATTCGGGTTCCACAGATTTATGCAACGATCCTGTCCTCCAGATATCAAATACCTTCCTAGAGTATCAAATGTCAGAGCATGAATTGCTCCAAAGTGAGCACACGTAATTGTTGACTTCACTGAAGTCGGAAAACTCATTTGGAACTCCTTGAATATATGTCCAATAATAGATCTAACAATATTTGAATAAATTCATTTTATATCTTCCACATGTTGGAGGTGCAGTAATCAACTGTTATAATGGGAGGAATGAAAATTAATTTATTACGACTCAGAAAATTCTTTCTTACCATCATCCTTGTGGTCAAATCGAATGAAAATAAAAACTGTAAGTATATGGAATCAAATTTGTTTATACTCTCAAACCATCCTATTACTTGCTGTATACTACTGTCTTGGAAGGTAGCGAAATAGAAAATGATGAACAGATCCGATCTCAATTTATATAGGAAGTGCCGTGTGACTTTCGAGAATGACCATAATCTTGGATGAATATCTGAATGCTATTTTACTATTTTCAAAATGCAGCTGTTTTGTATTTCAACAAACTCTTATGGGCTTTTGCTCCAGAAACCTATTGATACATCTAACATATAGAAACGATGATTGTATAGCTAGCAACTTATCTACGCTTTGCCTATTATAGCGGTATATCATAGATCCCGTATAATTGAAAATATATACATTAAAATAACTAGTTGCAGTATCTAATCTTCTGATTTTGATGATAGCGTCAGTTTCTCCTGCAATTCTGCAGGAACTTGTTCCCATTCCAGATCTCCAAGAGATGGACCAATCGATCTTTTGGTAATCGTCTGGCTCTTTTCGGCCAGGATATCTTCTATTGTTATCCTCTTATCAGAGAATATCTTCAAATGATCAGCTATCAAGTGCCGATTTTTGCAATCTGGGCATTGGATCAAAACTGTTCCATGATGGTATGCCTGTTTCGAGATATTATGGGACGATCTAGTCGAACAGACTTTGCATGTAAACGTCAGTTGATATTCAGGTTTCTCGGATTTAAAGCTGATAGTTGAGGAACCATGCTCAGACTTATTATTACATGGCCCTTTTGTAGATAATTGTCGCAGTGATGTGGTCAAATGTGAGCTTTTGAAAGATTGGGCAGTTCGGCAAGCTATGAACTGAGGCCCAGCTAGACTTGACCATTTTCGATATGGTACCTCAAAAGGATTTAGAGTAGGCCGATGCCAATATCTCTGCAATCTCTTCATACTAAGATGATTTGGCTATTTTAGATTCCGCAGTTGAATTCAATTACTCCGTAATACTAGGCAAAGTTACCCTTCCTTTAAACTCGTAACATGAAATCTTCGATATTTCAACCTACTGATCATCATAACTCATCTCAGCTTGACTATGGATTTAGTTGGAAAGAGCTTGAACCCTGTAGGTGTCAGAGGAGGTAGAGGTAAGTAGTGGAGTGGTATATGAGAGTCCTGAATCATTGATCTAACATTCAGGCGACTTCAAATGGGAAAATGTTCAAGATGATAAATATCGAGATAATTATCTAGGGAATTCTCTCATGGTTCGAGGAAAATGGCAAAAAGGCAAAGATCCCGTTTGGTACGCAAAGGGGAATTCTGATTCTATAACGAAAGACTCCAAAAAGGAAAACGAACAAGAAACAGAGCTGAGGAGAATCAAATTAGCAGAAGAGTCTGCAATGGCAGCTGCTCTTGGATATGAGATCATACCTGGGACTAGCTCTCATACCAATAACGACGGCTCCAAGCATGAGACCCGGCATAAAGGTAGACATTATACTGGTGAACGCCGTAGGGAGCATGAACCAAGTCGTCATCACAAACGACGACATAGAAATATAGATGAGGCCATTACAAAGGACTCCAAAATATACAAGGAAAGAAGATCCCATGACTCAAAATCTTCCCGCTCTAGAGGAGATCGCACAGACGATAGAACACTACATGGAGAAAAATCTCGTCGATAACAAAAATAAGGAACTACTAGCCCTTTTATGTGTTGTGCGCTGAGCAATTAATTAAGCTCGCCTGGCTCGATTAACTGTTAATTGAAACATCCGACAGCTACGACAATTACTGCTGAGTAGTGGCACTTATTTGAATCTATTCTGTTGGCCAACGAATCAAGGTATTAAATTCTATGGTTTCAAATTGTTATGACTAGCTACTTTTGATGACGCATTGACTTTTTGGATACAGGAAGGTATTATATCAAGGTGTTGAAATGCAGAGGCTGAAAAAGACATTAAAAGTTTGATGCTGTGTTGACTGGGACAGGTTGGCTAGGAGCATGATACTGGTTGATATTATCGCGAAAAACATCCGTAGTCTCATCCAAACTGGATTTGTCATTTCTTCCTGATCCAGCTACTGAATCAGACCGCTTCTTTCCCCATATCCTCCAGGCGGCAAAACCAAGACCTGCTAGTATTAAGGCACCACCAACTCCTACCACAACGCCAATTACTATGTTTCGATCCCTCTTAGACAAGCCTCCACCGCCTCCTCCCTGAGGAGTGTTGGTAGCAAGACTAGCTGAGGAGGACGAGGACGACGATGTTACTGCTTGTTCAGTATGAGTAGGAGTTTCGCTTGATGGGGTCTGAGTTTGAGTCTCAGCTGGAATAATTAGTAACAATGAAGTAGCAATAGGGCGTATTTTTTACTTACTTAAAACCGTAGTGACGGTTTTCCCGTTGTCAGAATCTGTGCTCAGAGAGGTAGAGGTGAATTCAGAAGCCGGATTAGAACTAGTGCTTGACATTGTTGAAGTATCCTTGGAGGTTGAACTAGAGGTGACGGAAGTAGTTGGAGAACTCACAGATGAGGAATTTGTTGCAGATGATGAGGATGACGAAGAATGTTCAGAGGACGATGATGAGGAACTAGAGACACTTGACGATGAAGTAATGCTGGAAGAAGATTGAAGGGTTGAAGAGGAAGTAGACGAGCTGCTAGATACAGAACTAGAAGTATCAGATGAACTTGCGGAACTCGAGAGGCTAGTCGAGAGAACAGTTGAGTTTGAAGTTTCAACATCTTGTCGTGGCATTATCTGGACCTCCTTAGCTTGTAGTTGACCATCAGCTGCCGTCATATGATCATTTGCAGAATCTATGAGTTCTGCGTTATCTAGAAGTTCCTGTCCTTC
Source organism: Middelhovenomyces tepae (assembly GCA_003708105.3). Taxonomy (NCBI): domain Eukaryota; kingdom Fungi; phylum Ascomycota; class Dipodascomycetes; order Dipodascales; family Dipodascaceae; genus Middelhovenomyces; species Middelhovenomyces tepae. The sequence continues at coordinate 864,035 of PPNF03000003.1, read as the reverse complement.
ATAGTTCAACTCTTTCACATTTTTGGAGCTAACGATACATGTTAACGTCAAAAGCCATACAGAAGCGACACAGAGAGCGTCTATTATCCTCATTTTCGGTTTCAAAAAATGGATAACAATAACTGCAATGCCAATTTATGTTTGGATGTTCAGACAACTAAGTTAGGAGTTGGTTGAAAAGTCAAACTAGTGTAGTGAAGAAACTGTCAAATTACAATCACTTTTAGATAGTCAGGATAATGGAAGATCAATGGGCGACAGGTAACGCAAGACACTACTGGTGATAGATCGAAGAAATTTTTAATATCAGGGACGTATTGATTTTGCCCAAAGGGCTGTTCAGAACCGAAACAAAAAAATACTTACATTTGAATTGGCCAATTCTGAGCTGGAAGCTCATAAAATCTGCAGGAAGCGAAAGTATGCAAATATCTGCAAAGCTCGGACTCGGTTGGTATGGCCTTTTCCAAGAATAAATCAAAAAACTAGCTGAAGTTTACAGATTTAATGCAGGACAATCTCGAAAATTAAACGAACCGGAGTTTCTTTACACAAAAAATATATTTTGCAGGTATTAATAGGTTTCAAATGTCACTACGGCCTAACTCCCTAACCTTATTTTCCCAAACGGAAACCAGTTAATTAATTGAATTTTAATTTGTGTTCTATATTTGGTGTCATAGGTAATATGCAATTGATCGTCGGAACTTCTTCGTATTATGGGCACGTTGGAGGGCAATGCTGAACTGATTAAACAATGATGATGATTTATCTTTATTTATAGTCGTATGTAGGGAGTATACAATGTGTGCGGGACTGTTTACAGATTAAACTTAACAATTCTATAATGAAACACACGATTATTGAACTGTTCCACGCCTAAAACAGACTCAACCGTTCTTAATCTTAGTAATGCTTACTATACTATTATCACAGACGATAGTATTAACTTATCGAAAAAGTCTGGATCTTCGTAATCTTGATTGGGTACTACTACAGTACTACTGTTCACAACAGAGATTTTCTTTTGGAGGCATATTTTTATTTAGATACACTTCTGCCCGGTGAATGCTCAATCCATTGACAAGTTCCTAAAGAACGGGCTATAAAGATCGTAACCCTTCATAGCCATTCAGACGATTAGATGTGTCTGATGAAAGGAATAATTGTTAGATAATGAGGTTATTATTACAGAGATATCAAGTAACCACCCGTTTAGCTATTCAGGTTCAAACATGTATGGAATTCTAGCTATGTTTATATAGAGCCTCGGTCAGGATTGTGATTTGAATGAATTGAGATTCGGATTACGATATCGTCTATTCAGTTTCTATAACGATTGCCATGATCATGGCATAGAGGTAATAGAAGAATAAAATCAAATGAAATCCAAGCTTTATAAATGCCTCCTTTTTATATTTGTTCACAGTTCGGAAGATCTCAGTGGCATCCAATAGGTAATTACCGCTAACATATTTCTGTATGTTGTAAGCCAAAAGGGGAACATTAAGGAAAAACGAAAGCCACTCCCCGTGTACTAATAGTAAGAAGGTTAAAATCGCATGTCCAATGGCTTCAGGCAAGATGTACTGTAAAAAAAAGTTAGTAACCTTATATCAAACGTGGGGCAGTTCGTTTTCATACGTAGTTAATTTTGTTGCAGAGATCGACAGGATTTATGTAGTCTGTAAGGAAGCGTTAGTGTGTTTCAGCGGATGATTGTTCCAATTCTCTTGAGGGTTCGTGCAATTGGTCTTGAACGGATCCGCAGTCGCTTACCAGATTCTAGATATTAGCTTATAACCTCTTATCATTTTTCCAAGCTTTCAAAACTTACCTAAATCGCTGTACATTACAGCAAAAAAGACTTGAGAAAATAGGTTGAGAGCATTGATGATAACTGCGAGTATATACAGGCTGTAAACTTGTTAATATTTGAAAGAAAAAGCGATATGCACTCTCTGGTTGATTCTTACAATATTGGAGACAACATGATTCTGTTCTAATGACTCTCAAGCTTTAAGCAATGGAGAAACGGTGCACAGTTACTTCTGAAGCAATGCAATCATTTCATGGACAAATGCTTCAAAATAATGTTCAGGAGGGTAACCCCAACCTCTTGAGATTCTCACGGATAATCCGTTGCTTAGTGACTGGTTAGATCGAACGGAAATGTGCATTAATAGAACATATGTCGCTTAAAACACCCTCATACGTAAGTTCCAGTTTCTTGATGTCTCTTCTAAACAAGATTCTAATCTATTTCTGAACAGTATTTGATATTGGCTTTAGCAACTGCGTCTCTCTCCTCATGGGTTTTGTATTCAAAGTCTCGTCGATCGGTATGTCCTAAAAATTCGAGTCTAGAACCTCAAGAAGATACCGAGTCAAAAGCTTCAATTATTTATGAGGCATTACATGATTTAAGCCAAAAAAGCTTGAAACTTAACTCTGTTGAACATTTGAATATTGAATGCGGAATATGTGACAGGGCCATTACTGGTGTTCGCTACGTTTGCACACAATGTTCCGAATTCGACCTATGTCAAGACTGTGAACGGAAAAACCTCCATGATAGATCACATATTCTATACAAAATCAAAACTCCAATTCCTCCGCCCTTGCAAACATTCTATAATATTTATGGACCATGGCAATCGATCGAAAATATTAAATATCTTCGAGAGAACGATGTTCCGATTGATCTATCGTTCTCTCAAATTCAAACTCTGAAACAAACATGTTCTGCACTATCGGCCGCGGAAATTGAAGCCCTATATGAGGTATTTATGAATCTGATTGATTCTACAGTCACTGATATTGAAGGATTTTCAACAGGAATCTCTATCGAAGCACTTCATTTACTTTTGCCAACAAACAACCTAAGTGACTCATTTCTCGAGGATTTCCTAACAGGAATATACGATCGTGAAGAGAAATTTATCGTATCTTTTCCAGAATTTGTGCAAGGCTTTGATCTGATCATCAATTCTGATGTTTCTGCAAAAGTCAGATATATAGTGAACTTGGCCTTGGACCCATCCGGTACTATGAGTAGTTTAAAAGATTTAGAAGACCTGGAGCCATTCAACGCTATGGTCGAGTTCCTGAGAAAGCTGCTATACTCTTATCTCGACTTATGCAATCTAATGGTAGCCAATGCGTTGGCATTGCAAGAACAGGCCATTCTTCGCGGAAAGTCGAGCGAAGATACCGACAAATCACCAGTTAAAAACAACGGGCAAGATATTATCAAGTTGGATCGTGTTATTCAATGGAGTGAAGGAATTGACATTGCCGCAGCTATAGATCCAATTCCAAGAGACCCAGGTTTATACCTCGACGTGACACAATTGTTAGATTCTTCTATTGAAGAAATTCTTGATGGCATCCGTGGTTATGATACAGAATCTTTGACGGATTCTATTATGACCAATGAACGATTAACGTCTCTCATAACTGCGATATTTCAGGCAGGAATTATATAATTCGTTTTGATGGCACACCTCCTTCGATTGAGAATAGTGTTACATCTCCATTACCTCGAACTCCAGAAGAGCCTTTTGCATCATATTGGTCAAAAAATCTGTTTTTGCTTTGAGCAGTTTAATTTTGTACCAAGTCGCCATGTCTTTCATAATTCTCTTATGCCGAATTGCTTCGCCTAGTTCTTGCCCCCAGTCTTCCACCTCTCCATTATTATCTTTAACTGAAGCATTTTGAACCTGAGGAAGGAGGGATCCAGACCCAGTGAAGTTAGCAAATTCTAATTTTTCAAATTGGTATAAATTACGCTTATAAGAGCCAGAACCCACTTCAAATGAAGAATGAGACCCTTCGAGAAACTCTTCTGTAAGTGCTGTGTCTTTTTTATCTTCCTCGTATTCTTGACGCGAAAACGTCCTCGATTCATTATCGAAGTAATCATCAATAGATTTTACATGATATTTGTCATATAGCCCCAATAAATCATAATTCTTGTTCACCAGCATAGCAGTATCTTTGATGTCATTTTCTTGCGATATCAGGCTATAAGAAATATCACTAAGTAGCATTTTCGCTTCGAATGGGTCCATTTCTCCAAGAAACTCTTTCAATTGTCCGGGGTCATCTTGTGGAATGGGTGTAATATTATTCGACGTAAAGGACGCAACTTCCCGGCCATTTATCTGTTTAGAACTTCGTAGTGATTCTGCAGCAACTTCTTTAAGCTGACGAAGCTTTTGTGCAGGGTTTGAAAGCCTTTGATCAAACAAATCCATTACGGTTGAGTTCACGTTTTTCGTCCGAGATCCCTCGACATCCTCTTCTTCATTCCATTCATCCTCAATTTCTTCATACTCATCTTCTGCTCCATCACTAATGCTATCATGTCTCTTTGATTTTTCATGGTTCACCTTTTTCTTCTTAGAACTTCCACGCTTTTTTGCCATGCTGAGGAGATTAAGCTGGTGGAATTATGCGAGTTAGTAAACTCCCATTTGGTATTCAGCAGAAACTTTCTATTTCTAAATTGTGGGATCGTAATTTAATATCGAGTCAACCGGTGTAAAAGGGGACATTGATTAAACCCTGTATAACAAATTAGCATAACAATAGGTTTTGCTAATAGTTTATCGGTTCTGCAGAGCTAAACCTTTTGTGACAGCTCTGCAATGGCTGGGAATCCGCCTGCTAATACTGGACTATCATCAGTATTTCCCCCACCTCCAATCTACTACAAATACTTCACAGCTGAGAACTTGGACAAGTTTCAAGAATGGACTAAAAATGAAGAAACACAAGATGTGTTAAAAAAGGAAGAGGCGTCTGGAATTAATGGTAATCTACCAAATGAAAATCTCATCGTCGAAGAGCAATCCAAGGTTGATATTGATAAGAGCTCTACGTCTCTATCTCATCCTCTGACCCTGTTACGACCGCCAACTCCTCCTATTACATCTGCATACAGAAGCTTCGGCAATGTGTGGCAGGTTAATGACGAGCTTTTATCTTTATCGGAACTTGGTATAACCCAGCTCTATGACTTGTCTGAAGACAAAATCAAAGACGAAAATGACAAAAATTTGGGGACTGGGGGCCAAACTATAATATCGAGCAGTGCGACAGATCAGCGTGTCTCCACAAAACTAGAATCCAGAAATAGAGTATACGAGCTCAAGAAGTTGGTTAAAAGTTTATTGATTCATTATTTAGAGCTTGTGGGGATCATGAGCATAGCTCCGGAACAATTCCCTCCAAAGATCGAGGATATACGGATAATTCTGATTAATCTGCATCATCTCCTCAATGAATATAGGCCTCATCAATCTCGGGAGAGTCTCATCTTATTGATGGAGGACCAAATACGAGAAAAGAGGATGCAGGTAGCCGAGCTTCGGAAGTCGAATTTATCTCGTCAGGAACGAATCGTAAGCCTGGCCAACCAGTTCAGGGATGTTTTACCAGAAAAGGGCTCTGGATTTCCAGATGAGCCTGAGAAGGCATTGAATACGTCTGGAGAGGCTTATCAGCAGAAAATCGATCAGTATCTTTGGTCTTCAATTGGCTACTGAAGTACTTGATTTTATTGCCTATGGAAAAGTGTTTACAATTAAACTTTCAATTTGAAATCTTCAGTAGTGATATACTGATTGAATCCTTCAAGACTCTTGGCTACGGTCTTGTGCACGAATTTTTCGGTCTGTTGAGGCGCTCTTCCAATGAATGTAGAAGGATCAAGTAGACTGTCCAATTCGCTCCAAATAGGTTCAAAATAACTGTCATTCTTGACTCTGTCGATCAGATCGTTATCTCCTCCTTCTTCTTTAACAACTCGAGCAGCTTGATGAGACAATACCCGGATCGCTTCGTGGCATTCTTGACGATCTCCTCCCTTCTTTACCATTGCCATGATGATATTTTCAGTGGCCATAAATGGTAGTTCCGAGTTGATACGACGCTGAATTACCTTTTTGTATACAACTAGGCCCGAGGTGATGTTCAACATTGTAGAAAGAACAATGTCAGCAGTTAAAAATGCTGATGGAATAGAAACTCTTCGAATAGCAGAATCATCCAAGGTTCGTTCGAACCATTGAACAGAAGCAGTGGCAGTAGCATCGTGATATAGAGATTGGAGATGGCGAGCCAATGAACAAACTCTTTCACTACGCATAGGGTTCCTTTTATAGGCCATTGCAGATGAACCGATCTGGCTTGCTTCAAAGGGCTCTTCAATTTCCTTGAGATTGGCCAAAAGACGGATATCAGTAGCAAATTTATGAGCTGAAACACCTAATGAAGACAATGGACCGAGGACATCGACGTCAATTTTCCGAGAGTAAGTTTGACCAGTCACTGGATAGGCATAGTCGAATCCTAGTAATTCAACAACTCTGTCGTCTAGCTGCTCAACTTTGTCATGATCTCCGTTGAATAGTGACAGAAAGGAAGCTTGAGTACCAGTGGTACCCTTGACACCACGTAGGCCAAGATCATCACGCGCCCGTTTGAGATTTCTCAGATCCCAAAGAAGCTCTTGAATCCATAGAGTGGCTCGCTTTCCAACAGTTGTCAGTTGGGCAGGTTGAAAATGGGTCCATCCTAAGGTAGGAGTATCCTTGTACTCCATTGCAAATTTGGACAATCTGTCTATGACATTGACAAGCTTGGGAATAAGGATGTCTAAACCATCTCTAAAGAAGATTAGGTCTGCATTGTCTGTGACATAACAAGAGGTAGCTCCAAGATGGATAATTCCAGCGGCTGCCGGAGCTGTTATACCATAAACATGAACATGAGACATGACATCATGTCTGACCTCAGCCTCTTTCTTAGAAGCTTCGGCAATTTCAAGGTCAGTTATAGTTTGATGCTCTTTCAATTGCTCAATTGCTTCGTCCGTAATCGCTTCGATTCCCAGCTCTTTTTCGGCAACTGCAAGGTTATACCAAAGTTTTCTCCAGGTTGAGAATCTGGTTCGAAGAGAAAACAGTTGCGACATCTCTTTTGAGGCATATCGAGATGACAGAGGCGTTGCATATGAGTCGTTGTTAACTGAAGCCATTCTTAGCTAGAATCAAGTAATTGAGAATGATTTTGATATCGACTGAAATTCAGCTTGAAAAAAAAAGATCGTTGATTGGAACAAGAGTCATTGGGACTTAGTTCCCTATAAAGGTTAAACCTCAAGAAATTCGGTCAGGCAATTATTCTTCAAAAAGAACTGCGAGAAGGAACAAGGATCAAGTAGACGAAAAGAGTACGGAAGCGTCTGAGACATGCATGGAACATCCGAATGGGATGAAATACAATGAATACAATAAGATATATAGTTATAATCGATCCCAAAACGGCTTGGATCCTGCTTTATTCGTGGAGATTTTGAGCGTCGAAATCATTGAATTTAAAAGCTTCTAACCGATAGTGCCTCTATATACGCACTAATTGCAAATGAATATAAATCTTCTGTTCAATAAAAAATTAAAACCCGAAAAATTCCACAATTCCGCTTTTGAATTGATGGTAGGTAAGCCCTTGCTTGTTTAACAAATTAAAGTACCCCAAGAATTCCCTTCCAATACCTGACTTACCCTGTCTAAAAGCCCCCTTCACTCGATCAGATTGGCAGGCTTACACTCCAGCCCAGCTATATTTCAATTCAATTGTTTCCTGTCATCAGTAGAGTGGTCTCCTGTTGATAGTATATCTTTGGTTGAAATTTTGTCATTTCATTTGCATCAAATCCATTTGCAGATCGCGCAAATATTGTCAATTGACCTCTCATTCCGATTATGCCGGGAGCTCACGAAGCTTACAACTTGGGCCTTTTGCCTATAGCTGATCATTCGTTCAGCCCAGATAGATCACTTCTTGCTGTTGCCCGACAAAATGATGTACAACTTTTCTTCAAGAACGGCAAGAAATACGAGTTGGGTACGACTTTGTCCGAGCACGATAAAACCGTGACTTCTGTAGATGTATCACCTAGTGGACGTATAGTTACTTGCTCTCAGGACAGAAATGCCCTTGTATGGGAGCCTCAAGTTGATGGAAATTGGAAGCCAACTCTTGTTCTGCTCCGTATAAATAGAGCTGCAACGTTTGTGAGATGGTCTCCTGATGAAAAGAAGTTTGCAGTCGGATCTGGTGCTCGTGCTATTGCGGTTTGCTACTTTGAAGAAGAAAATGACTGGTGGGTCTCGAAGCATATTAAGAAACCTATTAGGTCGACAATCCTCTCGATTGCATGGCACCCCAACTCTGTTTTACTGGCTGGAGGCTCGACTGATGGACACGCAAGAGTGTTTTCTGGTTATATCAAGGGATTAGACGCCCGGCCTGAGCCATCTGCCTGGGGTGAACGAATCCCGTTTCAAACTTTGTGTGGAGATTTTGTCAGTTCTAGTGGAGGATGGGTTCATGGTGTGGATTTCTCGCCATCCGGTAATGCATTGGCATTTGCAACTCACGAATCAAGCATTGTAATTGCCTATCCTTCGGGGCCAGAACAGCCTCCTTTGGCTATTGTATCTGTCAGTACTTCATTTTTACCATTCCGAAGTCTGACATGGACACGAGAGAACCAGATTATAGCGGCTGGTCATGATTGTCACCCTGTTGTGTTTGAGGGAGACCAGAACGGATGGAGATTTGTTAGTTCAATCGATGACCCTTCTCAAGCCGCCAAATCTGAGGAAAAGGAAAGCTCTGCATTGAATATGTTCCGGCGTATGGACCTGAAGGGATCGGTTCAGGCTGCTACTGATAATACTTCTCTGGCTACTATCCATCAGAACACAATCAATACTATTCGACCATTTCAGACTTCAAATGGCAAGGTGGTCAAGATTTCTTCTACTGGTGTGGATGGACAATTGGTGATCTTTTCTGTTTGAACGTTACTATAGAGTGTTTCATAGCCGATTGGAATCTTTACTGATTCTTTAGTTACAATATTATTCGTTTTGCGATTTGAGATTTTTTGCTAACACCCACACTTCTGAAGAAAAATGGGGGACTTTAATAGATTCCATATAAGACACAACCCTTTCAACACTCTTGTTTACCGTTCAGTCAGTCCACAAATAAACGATAAATCTTTATCAATTAGGATGTAACTACATAAAAGGGATAGAACAATCTCTCAAATTGTCTTTTTTTCATATATTAATATAGCCGCCTGGGCAATTGAAGGAATAATTGATAATTAGTAGATGTGTGGTTCTAGAACAACTGACTTAGGTAGGCAAATGAACTGGGGCCTGACTACAGGGTAACCAAGTATTACAGCCTAACAATTCAAGCTATTGAGGATAATTCGGAATCGAATTTCGCATTGACGCACAAACTTTAGTCATTCTAAATAAGCGGTGAAGCAAACCGAGACCATTTAAAAGGTCGTTAATAAAAAGGCTCACAAAATTGACATAGGTAAGTTCATTTGGTCTGATGCAATTTCGATAGCATAGCAGACCGAGACATGTGTGGTCAAAGATAACATCAACCATCTAACTTGAAGCATGTACAGCATCAATAATGCCAAAATTTGAAGAATGGGAAATCAGTAAATACTGGGAGATTTTCTCCGGTCTAGACCCCGTAAATGGCCTGTTATCTGGCGATAAAGTATCGACAGTGTTGAAGAATTCTCAATTGCCGGACCAACAGCTGGAAAAAATATGGGATTTGTCTGATGTGGACAGTGATGGCAATCTGGACTTTGAAGAATTCTGTATCGCTATGAGATTAATATTTGATATCATAAATGGTACAAGCGAGACTGTTCCTGACAGCTTGCCTGAATGGCTTATCCCCTCCAGCAAAGCCCACTTGGTGACTGCCAACAAAGCAGTATCCCAGTATTCCAGTACAGGTCGCAGTGATTACGATTCGAATGGATACAATAATGGAAGTAGCAAAAATGACGATGATGAGGATGACGTGGGCCTATCTTCGGACTTTAATTGGTATATTTCCCCTTCAGACAGAGATACATACAGTGCCATATATTCCAGTAACGCAGACTACCACGGACTGATATCTTTTGAGTCTCTGTCTGAATTGTATGCCAGTCTGCCTAATGTACCGGAGACTGATATAAGTTCGGCATGGAACCTTGTGAATCCTCGGTCTGAAGAGAAGATCGAGAAAGAACAATGCATAGTGTTTCTTCATATTCTCAATATTCGAAATAAAGGTACTCGGGTTCCTCGTTCTGTCCCTGCCTCACTTCGGGCAACGTTTGAGAAGGCCAAGCCAGAATACAATATCAATTCCAAACAATCCATTATTCGACACAGCGACTTGCCTAGTAACAATGGATCGAAAACATCCAAGAAATCAGTATTCGCTGAAGGCTATTTGTCGCGGCTAGGGATCTCAGGAAGGTCGAGTGGATATAATTCACCGGGCACAGATTTTTCTTCTACCAAAGATACCGACTGGGAGGAGGTCCGTCTTCGAAGACAACTTGCCGATCTGGAATCACTGATCGAACGGGCCGAGGAGGCCTCTGACCGTAGAAAGCAAGGCGTGGAGGATTTTGGGAGTTCCAATTCTGCGTTATTGAGAAGAGAATTTGAGAGACTTTTGGAATATAAGGAAAATCAACTAAGAAAGCTTCGGTCAGGTGAATTTGCCTCGGATTCCGGTAACGACCTCAAAGATTCAACTGAAGAAGTCGATCTAATTGTACAACAAGTCAAATCTCTCAATGATCTTCAAGAAAAGAAGCAAGCAGAACTCAAAGAACTGCAAAATCAGCTCGCTGGTATATAGGCGGTCTAGTTATTATTACAATTCATGTGTTTAATTATTATAGATTTAGTTGTGATTAGAAACTATTTCTTTTGATCCTTGGGCTCTTCTGGTTCTGGTTTGGGAGTTGGAAGCTTGAACGAGTCTGGCCTGTCATCACGACCTGGTCCAACGGGCTCCCATGCAGTCGAACCGGCAGAGAAGTTTCTAAATGCTTGAGTGAGTTCCAGCGGTTCGTATACAACGCGCTTCTTTTCTTCATCGTATCTAACCTCAGTATATCCTGTTAGAGGGAAGTCTTTGCGTAGGGGATGACCTTCGAAGCCATAATCAGTGAGAATTCGTCTTAGGTCAGGATGATTTTCAAATAGAACACCAAATAAATCATAGGTTTCCCTCTCAAACCAATTGGCGCCTTCAAACAGTCGAGAAATGCTAGGAACTGGGCTTGTTTCTGAGGCATAAGTCTTGACCCGAATTCGGGAATTGTGACGAACAGACAGTAGGTTGTAGACAACTTCAAACCGATTAGTTCGCGATGGGAAATCCACGGCAGTTACATCGACTACAGTCTTGAATTGAGCAGCAGTATGAAATTTTAAAAATGTGAAAACTGGAATAACCGCAGTAGGGGGAATGAAAATAGTCAGTTCATCCTTCCACACAGAAAACTTTTGAATGTACTTTGGAAGAGCAGTTGTAAGGTACATGCCGTATTTGTGCAGATCCGCAACATGGTCCAGGAATTGGTCCGCCGGGTTGACGATTTCTGCTCTCAATACTCCGGGGTCCACTCGGGGTAAAGTGCTAAGATCCAGTAATCCTTCTGGAGCTTCTTGGGCAGGCAGCAGCAATCGGCAGGCAGTTCTGAACCCTGCGGTCTGTCCAACTCTTGCAATCGACCGGCTGGCGCCTCTAGATCTAGATAATGAATTTCGAAACATCTTCGAACTCTGCCAAGTTGAATGGGAATTGTCTTCGATAAGTTCACCGATTTGGTGCTTCTTTCTTAAATTTCCTTAAACATCATCAAGATTCTGATTGGACGCATCACGTGATGAAGCACAACCTTCAAAATGTTTAGCTGATTTCGCCACTTTTCTCCCACCTTCCTTCAACCGTCAAGCTATTGACAAACCTCTAGTTTTCTGAACAGCCAAGTTTGGATCTAATCTTCGGTGCTTGTTTGAGTCTTGTAAATTAATATTTAATATGGTATTAAATACTCATGATCCAGGAGATTCCTTCATCTCTGATGAAGAGGAGGAGTTATGGTAAGTGATCTGGATGTTTGTCAGCATGTTGTAAAATGATCTAACATAGTCCCCTTTGCGTGGAGGAAATGGATATTTCCGATAAGAATTTCAAACCATGCCCTTGTGGATATCAAGTGTGCCAGTTTTGTTATAATAACATTCGCCAGAATCCTCAGCTGAACGGTAGATGCCCTGGATGTCGAAGACCTTATGATGATGATACTGTTGAATATCGAGCGATTTCGACCGAAGAGTGGAAGCATGATCATGCCAAGCAAGCTCGACGAGAGCGCGAGCGTAAGCAACGGGAACGGGAACGAAAAGAGACTGAACAAACATCTAAAAAGCACCTGTCTGGAATGCGGGTCATTCAGAAGAACCTTGTTTATGTTATTGGACTAAATCCTAATATTCCCACCGACGAACTTCACAACACCCTGCGGGGCGATCAATTTTTCGGTCAATATGGTAAAATTCAGAAAATTGTCATCAATAGACGAAATAATGCCAGTGGAAACCCCGGGATTGGAGTCTATGTGACATTCGCTAGAAAAGAAGATGCTGCAAAGTGTATAGCCGCTGTGGATGGCTCGATAAATGATAGCAAATATCTGCGCGCTGCTTATGGTACAACAAAATATTGTTCATCATATTTAAGGGGACAAACTTGCCCCAATCCTCATTGTATGTTTTTGCATGAACCCGGTGAGGAGGCTGATTCATATACTCGACAGGATTTATCAACTATTCAACACGCAGCTAAGCAGGGACTGAAGCCATCGCAGTCATCTCAACAACGCCCAGTCAAATCTGAAATGTCTTCAACCAACAGTATAACTTCAGAACCGGAAACCATTGTGGATCCAGCTCCATCTGTCTCTTCTGCTCTTCCCCCGACAGCGTCTTGGGCTAATAAATCCCCTCAGTCTCAATCGCAAAAATTGCATTCTACCCCACCGACAGCAACCCAATCCCCATCTGCTAAACCTAAAGCTGAGCTCAATCCTGCTGTATACATCCCGCAAGCAGAACCTCCTGCGCCTGATCCTAGTTTGGTTTTCTTCAATGAGACGTTGGATCTTCTCTCATCCACATCAGCTCCTTTCTCATTCTCTTCTAGAATGATTTCCGAGTCGGAGTTGAATGATAGTTCATTAATAGTTCCTCTTTTCTCTTTTTCGGACCAGGCTAATACTTATAACAAGTCGCCAAATCTGTCAAGCTTACTGTCATCAATGAGTTTTCTGTCTGGAACTGGTGGATTACCATCAGGAAACCTCAAAATCAAATCAGCCATGGCAGAAATCGAAAAGACTACCACACCTCCTCCTGGATTGTTTGGCAGTACGGTTTCCCATCAAAATGAAAACAGCCATAAACTGTTGGATCATTTAATGAATGGAGGAGCCAGAGGTTAGTCACAAAAAGATCTTAACGATGAAACGTTTTTAACAAATCAGCTCCTTCTACGTCAGAATTCGCCTCTTCGCCGAAATCAAATGATCAACTTCTAGGTGTGTATTTCTAGACGGAATTGTTTCGTTTAAGAATTAAAAAAATTTTGTTATATAATAAGAGCTATGATTTAATTTATAATGAGTGGCTCTTTTATTATTGTATTACTTGAATTGTTCACTAATTGTAGATTTTCACGTTGCGTCGAATTCTCTGCTGAGTTTCATCGAAGACGAATCGGACAAGGCATTTGACGACGCACGCCTAAAAGCTAGTTCCACTGTCACTGACCCTCAAGTTAAACCTGAATCCTTTCTTGCCGGTCCTCGCACCGAGCAAGATGTAGAATTGTTGACGCTAGTAAAAGGACTGGGGACCAATACCCCGGCTGCACCTGCTAAGGAGCTCAAAGGAGTTTATCTCAGTGACTTTGAAGCGACACTTCTGCCAAAACATTCTCCTAACGAATCGCCCTCGTTGGATTCATTAAATTCTACTGTTGTTGAGAAGAACCATAAATCTGATGTCAATTTTAATGAACAAGTGATAAAACACGAATCGCCAATTCTTGAAACGAAAACACCGGAGAAACCGCTTTCAAAACGCCAGAAGAAGAGATTGGAGAAGGAACAGCGAAGGATCGATAGTCTTGAGCCTGTCCAGACTCTTTTCACTGGTAGGAAAGCTCGGGACATCAGTCAAGAGGAAACACAGTTGGAATCTAAAGCTGCAGTATTGGTTGAAAAGATAGTAGCTACTGATTCTGGAAAAACTGAGACAAAGACTGAACCAGATGGAGAAAGCATATCGGACGCTGAGAAAAATACAGCTGAAGAAACTGTTGTACTTGATGCAACAGAAAGTGTTGAATCTAAAGAATCTGCGCCAGATGTCCTTATTAGCGCATCTACAGAGATAAAGACCCCAACACAGAATGATCCAGAGACTTCAATCAGCTCTAAAACTAAAATGTCGATTTCACCTTCACCCTCACTTTCGCCTTCACCTATGCATGTTGATCAACAACTTGAATTAGAAGCTGAGTCCGATGGAGAACCTACCATAGTTGCCGAAGTATCTGAACCGAAGATTTCGCCTATTGCTGCTTTGCGCGAACTGGTTTCGGAAATGGATTTATCATCTTCTTCCTTTTTCAAGCTTCCATTCAGCACTGGTCTAACTTTTACATTCTCCGACGAGGATTTGGAGAACGCCCTTAGATATCTTCCAACAAAATTGCCAGACATCGTTGACATAGACCTTGAAGACTCTCGCCCAGTCAATGATAAGGATGTAGATGATTTTCTAGAAGCTGGTCAGCAGGAACCTCTATCTATGGACCGCGCAGAGAGTCTGTTAGGAGCGGCAAGAAAGCGTCTTGATATCATGGAGAAAAAAATCGACAAGCTTATAAGGCGAAATAGGAAACAGGCCAACTTGATTGTTACTTGATCATAATTCTATATAATTTATTTGCATTATTCATAACATTATATAACTGTAGCTATCAAAACGCTCAGTCCGTTTATCATCTATCAAACTTACGCTTGGCAAGAGGTTGATCTTTGGTCATTCCTTTGCCAGATCCAATAACGCCCACTATTGTTAGTTACATGATAGACAATGCAGTTGCTAGTTACTCACCCTTTCCGGTGGGATTATCTGGAGACCTAAACATAGAATCCTCGCCAATCTTCTTAGCTTTGAGACCTCGGCCTGCTTTCACACCCTTCTTTGCAAACGCTTGCCATTTCATTTTCCCCGAATCTAGAGCCTGGCGCTGAATCTCAGATTTGCTCGGCACTTTTGCATCTTTATTTATTCCATGTCCATGAACACGAATACCGTCAGATCGCTTTGAATCTATGGTGTTCTTCCGGCTGGAGTTGGAAATAGCAGAAACTTGAGATCTCTTGGCTTCACTGAAAGGTCTTATTGATTCTAAACCGACAGTATCAGATGACGAAGAGTGGTTGGAAAATATCACCGTATAGACAGGGTGTTGAGAAGATCCTGTCACTGATGATATTTTTGCAGGGTAGAACTGCTTATCTCCCGAAATCCAGCGTGCTAAGACCTGATCTCCAGCAACATATGTGGAGGCCCCAGGTTGGCGGTTGGCCTGATTATTAGAATCATTTTTTGAATATTGTGAAGGTGGAGGTGACACTGTATTGTTACCAGAATCTTTAGGACTGTTATTGCCCGTATTTCCTGCAATGGTTGGGCGTTTCGATACCGCAGACTCTTCATCTATTTGCTGTTGCAGGAGATCAACTAGATCGGTGATCTCTGATTTCAGCAGCTGTAGAGATTCATTTTCCGGGTCCAGTTGCAACGACTCTTCTACTGTTTTTAGCTGTTGTTTGTATTCTTCAAGTTCTTCGTTTGACATCTCGTCTCACCAAATTTATAATAAATAATGCTGAAGTTTCAGTGCTGAGAGGATTAGAAAATCACCAATATATATTTATGTGGGTTAGGGTGTCAAAGCGCTAGGATCTCTTCGAAGAACTGAAACTGTTAGATAACCTTGTAATTATACTCTATAGGTGTCACATCATGGAATATATTCAATTCATAATCTATTCAATTCTACATTCTATTCCTATCGGCAGTTCTTGGCTTAGCTCTGATGATATTGTCGACCCGTAGTAATAATTCGACAGCTTCAGACGCGCTTGAGACAACTGCTTTTTTCAACTTATAGCTTTCAATGACTCCCAGTTCTCTCATGTCGGCAATCTTGCCCTCATTTAGATCCAGGCCCGAAGTGGTCATTCCGTTGTAGATTGACGACCGTAACTTGGCCACCAGCTCACTAGAATCAAAGCCTGCATTGTCAGCAAGAATTGTAGGCAACTGCCTTAAAGCAATGGCAAAAGATTCAATAGCCAAAGCTTGTTTGCCATCTTCATTTTGTGCGGCCCTATCTACAGCTTTAGACATGAGCATCTCAGCACATCCTCCTCCAAGAGTCGTCCTGGTTTCACGAGTGGTTTGAGAAAGCACTGATAGAGCATCATGAAGAGATCGCTCTGCCTCAGCCAACAGCTGCTCTGTAGCTCCTCTAAGAACTATGGTGCAAGCCTCTCCAGCAGCAACTCCTGAGAACTTAATCATGGTATCCTCTCCAATGATCACTTCCTCAATGGAATCACAATGTCCAATCTTCACTAATTCAGGGTGATCAAACGTAGACACAACTTCTCCGCCAGTAACAAGGGCCAACCTTTCCACTCCTTCAAAATCAGCGTGTTCAATACTATTTATATGAGCGTCAGTAAACAACTGCTCAGGCCAGTTATAGATTAACTGCCGATTGACAAAGCAGTTGATATTATGAGCCTTGATCTTCTCCACCTTGGTCTTCATTTTATCCTTTTCGGCACGTTCGAGCTCCGCCAACTTCATCGTGGCATCAACCTTGAATTTGGCGCCAAAAATTTTCACTTTATCAGTATCCATAGAAGTATTGGCTATTAGGATTCTGGCATTGGTTATTTTCTTGGGTTGCTTGACTCCAAATCTCTTGTCCAGAATAAATCCTTCATCCAGATACGAATCACTTAATTTACCTCCTGCTTTCTTAATGATTTGAATATGTTCCAAGTTGGTGCTGCCTTTAAGTCGTAACACCGCGTCCACTGCAAGAGTTGCGAAATGGTCTTTATCTTGACTCAGAATCTTCGAGCTCAGTGTTGTTTTGGCGATTGCGATCAAATCCTTTTTGAATAGAGCAGGATTCGAAGAAGTGTCGATAGCAGACTCTTTCAGTGCCTTTAACGCTGCCGCAGACGCCACTCGATATCCGTCAATAATAGTTTGAGGGTGGATTTTCTTGTCCACCAATTTCTCAGCTTCTCGTAACAGCTCTGCCGCCAACACTGTGACAGAAGTGGTACCATCTCCAACCTCATCATCCTGAACTTTGGAAATATTTACCAACACTTTGGCTGCTGGATTGTCGAACGGGATTGATTTGAGAATGGTTGCTCCATCGTTTGTAACCAACGAGTCTCCTGTAGACGCTGATTGCAGAAGTTTGTCCATCCCCTTGGGTCCTAAAGTCGTCTTTACCAGATCTCCAACTGCAATAGCACCAACGAACGCCGATAAACCTGAGATTAGTTCTATCCTGACAAAATCATAGATCACTTACGGGCATTCTCAGCTCTTTCCTCAATTACTTGATCTCCAAAGATTTGAACCGACTAATGTTAGAATGTGACGAGAATACTATGTGAATTATCATAGTTATAGAACAGATGAACCTCATTCCATCATTATTTGTCGTGATGCCTCATTCACTTACCATTTTGACTGTAGAGAATAAATTAGGAATCTATGTTGTGGAAAAAACTTGACGTGTGACATTGGGACTAAAAGTGAAATTCAGACATCTTTTACGAATATTGGCATGAGGCTTTTGACTAAAAATTTAGACCCCAATATTATTTCATTAATTATCGGCAATTGACCATTTAACAGCTGAAATTAAGATAAAAAAATATAGTAAATTGATCCGTCATTTAATCCTACTTGTTAAGGCACAATAATATTTAGCACAACTAATCTCTAGTATTCATTCTAATTGATAGGAAGGGGCTCCACGTTCCAGATGGTTTCAGCATATTCATCAATAGCACGGTCAGAGCTGAAGAATCCCATATTGGCCACAGCAGTGATGGACTTGACGGCCCAGGCTTGCTTGTCGGCAAAAGCCTCATCGACGGAATCTTGGGCGTCGAGATAAGATTGGAAGTCATCGCTGACCAAATAGTAATCACCACTTCTGATAGATCCAATGAGACCAGCATAGATTTCGGGGTCTCCGAAAGTTCCAGATTCAATTTCTTCAAAGACCTTGGCAAGATGGGGGTTGAGGTTGACAGGTCCGTATCTGTGTCCATGTCGTAGGTCCTCAACGGACTCAGCCAAATGACCGAATAAAAAGATGTTGCTTTCACCAACTTCCCGAGTGATTTCAATGTTAGCACCATCAACAGTTCCTAGAATGAGACCTCCGTTGAGTACAAACTTCATGTTACTAGTACCAGAAGCTTCGGTTCCGGCAGTGGAAATATGCTCGCTAATATCTGAGGCAGGAATGATGATTTCGGCCTTGGATACATTGTAGTCCTCAATGAAAACAACCTTGAGCAAATCGCCAATATCCTTGTCATTGTTAACAACCTTGCCGACGGAATTGATGAGCTTGATGATAACCTTGGCCATATAGTAACCAGGAGCACTCTTACCTCCAAAGATGCTGACTCTTGGAAGTACCTTGGCTCTTTCGGCAGCAGGTAAAGCCTTGATTTGCAAGTATCGGTAGATTACGGCCAAAATGTTCATTTGTTGACGCTTGTATTCGTGGATACGCTTGACTTGGATGTCGAAAAGAGCATCGATGTTAACATCGACTCCAGACTGGCCCTTGATCAGTTTAGCCAGACGGGCTTTATTGTCCCGCTTGATTGTCATCCATTTAGTCTGGAAGCTGGCATCATTTGCATAGACCTCAAGCTTCTTCAACAGTCCCAAGTTGTTGAGATAAGAGTAGCTGCCCAACTTCTCCTGGATCAACTCTGAAAGCTCAGGATTGGCTTGATGGAGCCAACGTCGAGGAGTGACACCATTGGTGACATTGGTGAACTTGTCGGAACCATAGATGGTAACGAAATCCTTGAAGATGGTGGTTCTAATGAGCTCTGAATGCAGTTCAGCGACACCGTTGACCTTATGTGATCCAATAATGGCCAGGTAAGCCATACGGACTTGACGACCGTTGCTCTCTTCAATGATAGAGACTCTAGAAAGAAGTTCTCTGTCCTTGGGAAACTTGGTCTCAACATGTTGCAAGAAGAACAGGTTGATGTCATAGATGATTTCAAGATGTCTGGGCAATAGATTTCCCAACAAATCCACAGGCCATTTCTCCAAAGCCTCGGGCAAAACGGTATGGTTGGTATAACCAAAGGTCTTTGTTACAATATCCCAAGCCTCATCCCAGTTAAGCTTCTCACGATCTACAAGAATACGTTGAAGTTCAACAACAGCCAATGTAGGATGAGTATCGTTCAACTGGATAGCGACTTGCTCCGGGAACTCTCTCCAAGGTCTGCGGCTCTTCTTGAACCGTCTGATGATGTCGCTCAGGGACGCAGCTACCCAGAAGAATTGCTGCTTAAGACGAAGCTCCTTGCCGGAATAGAAGTTGTCATTGGGGTACAACACGGCAGAGATGGTTTCCGCTTGCTGTTGTTCACGTACGGAGCTTTCATAATCACCTTCGTTGAACTTGGCGAAATCAAACTCTCTGTTGGGCTTTGAGGACCAAAGACGCAAGTTGTTAACATTCTCAGTACCATATCCAGGAACAGGCACGTCGTAAGCCACAGCTTGGACCAAATCACCACCCTCCCAGGACTTGCGGGAAACTCCGTCAACATCGGTATACTTTCTCACATATCCGTAAAACATAACATCGATAGCAATTTCATATCGAGGGATTTCCCAGGGATTGGAGAAGGTAAGCCAATAATCGGGAAGTTCGACTTGATAGCCATCTACAATCTTCTGTTTGAAAATACCATATTGATATCTCAATCCATAACCCCATCCAGGATAGTTGGAGGTGGATAGCGAGTCAATGAAACAAGCAGCCAAACGTCCAAGACCTCCATTACCTAAGGCGGCATCAGGTTCTTGTTCCAAAAGGTCCTCGACTCTGAAACCGAATTCCTTCACTCCAGCAGCAGTCATATCCTTGATTCCAATGTTAAGAAGGGCATTGTCCATAGCACGGCCCATTAAGAATTCAAGTGACAAATAGTAGATTCTCTTGGGATCAGACAAACTCTGCTTTTGCTGGGTTTTGTTCCAAGCAACAATAAGTCTGTCTCTGATAGCCTGAGAAGCAGCCTGGTAAGCGGCCAATTCATCACAGTTGTAGAGAGATCGGGCTAAAGTGGTTTCGACATGACGGACGAATTCTCCCTGAAACTCTTGTTTAGTGGTAAACTCTCCGACGGCAAACTTCTTCCATAATTCTCTGTATTCCGAAGGAATAACTGAATCAATTGCCTTCAATTCACGAGGAGTAAACCCGGTGAAAGTTCTCTTGTGACGAGGTCTAGGAACGAAGGGAGTGTCATCATCGACGATGAGAGAAGGTGATTTAAGAAACGGAGAACTCATTGTTTAAATAACAGCAACAATGGCAGCAGCAACTAACAAAGGTTTGAAAACAATCGATGCGCTATAATGACAAATCCAATGACAATTGACTTGCTGGATCTATAATTTAGCGACCGGAAGTAATTGACTTAATCAATTGTTTAATGTTGTGATTCTCTTACAATGAGGGTTGCTTATAAGAAAGACTTTGTTGTAATTATATAGGGCCACACACCACTATTGAGTTTTGTCCCATCCGATGCATCCCCAGGCCGCCATATCGATCTACCCGAAAAGCTGCCGCACTTGGCATTTTGCGGTGATAAAATCCCAATTAATTATTCGACTTGTTGGGACAAGTAGGCATTTGGCTTGTAGGACGGTGGAAATTACAAGACATGCACAGAACCCGTTTTTTAGACAAGAAGCATTCAAAGCGAATAATTGCAATAATTTACTAGAACGCATAGTATTTATTGTGATCATAATCTTAATAATTGATCAATTGTAGCTACAAGTCCTGTTTGTTGCAGCAGGTTTGTCCATCAGCTTACAGCCTTCTGCCCTGCAACCCCAACCCCAGATGCAGCAGTTGATTCATATTCGAACGGTTGATGTCTTAGCGGATTTTGGTATGAAACGAACTGGCGTTGTTCAGCCACGGGGTGTCATTATACGCTTGTGAACTAAACAATCATCCTTCATTTATCTGCCAGATTTTCCTAACCGTATGAGGCATTGAATTGTAAAACTACCGTTGCTGCTTTTACGAGGCATTGCTTCTATATGGGAATTGTCATAGTAACGATCCGTGGAAAAGATGGAACTTCCAAGGAAGTATGTCTTCTGAGGTGATCGTCCGCAAAATGACGATCCATAGTAATCCCTTGGAAACACGGATTCTGAAGAATGTTCTAAAATTATTGATTGAGATCGTTAAATTGTGTAGAATTGCTGGAACATAAAAAAAATGCTGGTATTGGCAAGATAAAGCCAGATAACAGCAGAAATTGCCAGATAACGCAGAATTTCTTCTCCTCTATCTTTTGTTAGGAATATAACTTGCCAATATGTGTGTTTTGAATTCAATACCTTTACTCAATGAGAATAAAACAGTATCTAACAAAGAGCTGTTCACAATTAGATATCCAATATTTTGAATACCAGCAGGATTTGGAGTTGGAAAAGCAACTCTTCTACAACCTTATTTAAATATTATTTCATTTGATTACCTGAATAAGTTAGTCTTTAAACGTCAGTTTCTAATGAGTTTCCGAACACTCAGTGTAAAGATTTATCTAACGGTAAATTTATCTAATTAGCAAAACTTTGGGGGTTGAACTTCAGAGAGCTACGCGGCTAAGATATTTTTATAAACATAAAATAAAAAAATTGCTTTATCTAATTTTCTATTGACTTCTATTGCTACTAGTAATGGAATCAGGAAGTGCTCCTTTTTTATACTCAGCTTAAGGGCTTTCGGAGGATGAGACCTCAGGACTTAGCCTCAAAAACTGGGGCCCTAGATCGCATTTAAAATAGGGTTAGGGTGTTTATCCGGGGCCCGGAGGACCGGGCCAGTGATAATGTCAAAGCATTAATATCCTCTGGTCTACTTGATTTCAATTTAACAGATCGCTTAGGTACGCTCCCGAGATTGAATTCTTCAATTGGTCCTTTGTAACATGTGCCAGGTATACAGCAGATTGCTGAATAGTGAAAGTTGCTTCATGAAGCAAACTGATCCGTTCGTGAAATAGTCATAGGAGTATCGGTAACTGCCTCCTCCATAATTCTCCTCCGACTACAAAGTTCTTACACTATAGAATATCATGAATTGCCGTCAAGTAACTACAATGCTTCAATATCTTTAACATTCATATACTAACTTACACCAGGGTAGTTTCAACCTACATTGAAGCTAACCCAATTGGGCCCGAACAATAGGAACCCACTTGGATCATCCTCAAACTTGACATTTAAGTCCTTTACAATGGAAGCGAGCATTGATAGTACAATTATGGACGAGATAAATATCCTGATTGATCCAATTGTATATAGTCCCGGTCTAAATCAAGCTGGAAGCCCCACATTGGCTTTTGCCTCATCTCAGGACTGAGCGACAGCTGAAAATGCATATATATCGTAGCTTGCACTGAATCTTTGGTCTTATACATTTTCTTCCTTTCCTACTGATAATATAATTTCATAATGGTTTCGTTATCTGAATATTACACCTCTGGAGATCCTTCTCTGCTTACTCAGGTGCTTAACATTACCACAGTGGACGGGGTAGTGCCTCTTCCTTTGCCAGCCCTTGATGATTTTCTTCATGATAAGATGGTAAAGGCAGTCATATTCGGAGTACGTGTTGGTGCCGCAGTAATTTCATCTATCATTCTTGCACTTATTGCCCGCAATCGCAGAACTCCAGTGTTTATTCTAAACCAGCTGTCACTAACATTTTTCATTCTAAATTCCAGCCTGTATCTGGCATACTTATTAGGCTCTTTCACTAAAATATCATCTGCATTCACCGGATCTTATAGTGAAATAACTTTGAATGATGTCAATATCTCTATTGCCTCGGGCATTTTTGAGCTGTTGATGGTTATAACTGTTCAATGCTCGCTGATCTTTCAAGGACTGGCAGTGTTTGCTCCAAACACAATGGGTCGTCATATAACTCTGGCTGGGCTTCTTCTCATTACTCTTTCTACCATTGGATTGTGGTTTGCATCTACAATCATGAACACAATGAATATTATAGATCCTTCCAACGAGGTATATGCGAATCACCCCCATATCCCCACGACTGCACAGTTGTTATTCGCGATTTCAATCACTCTCTGTTCTTTAATTTTTGTTGGCAAGCTGTTCTTTGCCATTCGCTTGCGTCGCGTGCTGGGACTCAAGCAGTTCGGCCCTCTTCAGATCGTGTTTATTATGGGAGCTCAGACCATGATAATCCCCGCTGTGATGACGATTTTGAACTCGGCATTAAGCTCCGGAGCTCCATATGGATTCTCTGCTTTGACTTCTCTGTTTGTAGTGGTATTCTTGCCCCTTTCTGCCATGTGGGCCTCTTCTGTCAATACAGACCCCATGCCTATTTCGACAGGAAATCTCAGAATCTCCAGCTCCAAGCGATCTTCTATCTCGTTCAAAAGCAACAGTTCAATGCCTCCTCCTGCTTCTCCTTCTGGTTCTATTCCGGATCATGGTATGAAGCCATATGGCAGAATAAATGATTATGAAGTGAATTATAGGGCAGGCTCTATCAACCCAAACTCTCCTGCTGGCACGAATAAGACTGCTTCTTCTTATCAAGAGTTCCTCAATGATGACGATTGCGATTATAACAAGGTGATAGCATATACCGAGGTGCATCCAGCAAGATTAAGTAATAATCCTGCCCAACATGACTTTGAAGAGAAGCCAAGTTTGTAGAGCTGTTATAAATTGAATATAAATACAATAATTGCCTAGCTATTAGTTCTAATAAGATGCTGATGATTTGGAATCAGCTCGCACTGAGCCTTCTTTTCCAGACGATGCAGGAGATTCCGGCTTCCGAGGAACTTTATCGCCTTCTATATAAATCACCAGGAGCCAAGCCGAAAAAAAATTCAGTAAATGATGCAGCCAGTAGGCATGACGGATGCCGTAAATAAGCGCGTAAGCCGAGATATAGATTAACATGACCTTTGTAAAATATTGTTGCGATACTCTAGTCATGCGAGGAATCATCTGATTTGCAGCCATTTTCTCCACCAGTAGAATCATGGGTCCAATGGCAAAGAAATTGTGATCAGTACGGAAAGACGTGTTCCATCGTAACGCTAGATTGTGGATCCAGACGATTAGCACCGGAGCATTCACTGGCACTATCCAAATCATGAAAACGAGCATTGTTAAAGCATAGTTATAAAAGTTTCTTTTATCGGCGACTGCAGCGACCGAAGAAGCAACGTTGAGCTTATACCGAGCTTTGATTGTAGTAATGACTTGAGCAATGAACCCCACCACAAACACAAACTGATACGGCACAAATACTGCCACGGCACAGAGAAGAACAGCTGTAACTACAAGTCTGCGACGGCTCATGTTCAGTACAGAGCCTGTACTGTCCAAAATATGCCACAAGTCTATGCCATAGTTGAGTTCTGGAGCTGTCGATGTCAAATCGCTAGACGAGTCCCTTGGTTCACCGTTGTCGAAGTTCAATCCAAAGACTGCTAAAAGCTTTACTGCCAATATGACCGGCCAGCTAATAAGCCGGACGATTAGATCAACTAATATTGACACAAGAAAGCACAGCCCCGTAGCTACTGTCAAGAACAGTGGCCCCAAAAACCATAAATGACTCTGTTCTAGTCCAAGGAAATATTGATTGCGTTTGACATCTACAAATATCGTAGACAACCCCTCACTGGGTCTCAAATCAGAGTCGGGCTCGAAATGATATAAAAGATGTCGAAAGAATGGCGACGACAGGAAAAATGGAAGCAGGCTCGAAAAGATAATGAGCCAAATCAAATGCGAGGAAGCAAACATCTGCAATCCTTCAGAAAATGGCATGAATACACCACTCGAGCCATATTTGTCCAGTTGAACGATGAGGACTAGAGCAGCAATGCACATGGGAAACACTACAAGAGCTATTCGATAGTGGAGCACTAGCTTGCCTAAGCTTCCGGCAACATCCAACTGGATGGACATCTCTAAGGGCTTTAAATTCTCACAGCTTGAGTCCGACCATAGTTGAAGATGCAGATTGTGATATCTAAAGCCACTGCTGCCGACTTGACCGTCCTGTATGATATGGAAAGGTGCAAAAGGAGCTACACCGTACAGACTGACATCAACAGTAGTATCTGTGCAAAGGTTAAGGAAATATTTGGATTCGTAGACGTCGCTAGTAAATTGGCGTACAAATGGCGAGAAAAGAGGAGCATTCAAAGGCGGAGATGAACCGAACCTCTTGACATCGCAAATTTCCCCGGAACATGGTTGCCTGCCGATATGCAGTTTATATGCCAGCAGACTGCTCCAAATATCTTTAAAAGATATATCCGTCATTATAGATCGGGAGTTAGGTAGTTTAATAGTGACTCCGCCAAACAACAGATGCCACAAACTAGTTGTTACCTCAATATGAGACTTTGCAGAGTTCGAGATCTCACTGACTACAAACCCAGGGACTGGCAGCTCATTGGTATCCACCACGGCCAGAAAACTATATTCGTGCGAGATATTATACTGAACGAATTGCATGGTATCGAATTCACTTGGAGTTGAAAGAGGAGCTGAAGCACGAGGCAGAGCAATTGCTGTCGCAGCTAAATTCCGACAGAGCATTCCCGAGGAAAAGGGGCTCGAAGCAGAAGAAGTTCCCAGGTTAAGATCCATCACAGAAAGGAGAGAGCCATATATTTCTGTATTGGAAACGGGGTATTTACAAGCAAGGACATAAATGCCTGGACTGATATCGTTGTCATCGACATCGGCTTTCGTGTCTGCATTCAGCATGGAGAACTTTGAAGGTCCATTTAAAGGCCTATCGGTCAGCAAAGTGAACATGTTCTGACGACGGAAATTGGCCTCCGAGGGGATAGGCATGAGCCTTACTGAGGGGGCAGTTGAGGAACCCAGGGATCTCATACTGAGGCGTTTTCCGTGAGGTACTAGCGACACCAGACTATAATCAGCCAACAGGATAGTATCAGGAGCATTTGACGAATCTGTAGCAATTCTAGAGTTATCTGCACCAAGCATCTTTTTCCGTAGATTATTAGCTGATATTCGGCCATAATGCACAGGCTGTTCGCTAGTTGTTTCTAAAGGTTCTTCCAGACCGCTCAAGAAGTATTTTCTAAAAACTGCTATGCGAGATTCGAGAGATTTCGTTCTCGAAGGCTTGCGGATATCAACGATCTCCAACAGCGCTTTTGCAATAACCTGACGAAGCTGATCACACCAAACAATGGCTTGATGATCTATAGACGACCAGACTCGAGGGATAGTGCTTGTAAAAGCAGTGAACCCGTTAGACGCAGGAACTATCGAGGAAACACTGGCATAATCGGAAGGAATCATGCGATCAAGACTTCCTCCTGCTATCGAGATTAACGAGATAGAAGCCAGTGGATTCCGGCCGATCTGAGCCTGGGAAAATGAGTCTTCCCAATACTTGTTGACCTTCTCATAGATCTTGACCACGTCCCAATCAAACGATGCAGGCGGGAAGGAGTGAGGAGCGGATAAGGTGATTATTGTGGTAATAGAGTCCTGTCTATAGTTTGGCAGAGTAGGCATTGTTCGTGCAACCATACCACCCATAGAATGGCCAATGAGAATTACGGATTTCGGGAGGGGAAAATGCAACAGTTCAGGAGATGAATTAAGGGTCGAAGATTTTTGGTAAAGGGATAGGATGAAATTTACTGCGTCGTTAAGATATTCGGCTTGCTCTAGTAACGACCGGCCATGAAACGCAGTTAAATCTTCACTGAAATCGGCGGTGAAGAAGTCGAAACTGCGGATATAGTCGTCTTGGAAAGTAGAGGCCGAGGTCTTGTTGAACGATGACTGTCGGGGCGAATTGTAGTACTGATTGGCACATTCGGCGGCTATGGCTCTGACTTGGCGGAAACTGCCAGCATTTCCGGGTATAAATATGACCGGAATACCATTTGGCTCGATGGTTTTATCCAAGTTTTGCTCCCGGTAGAGGTAAAGAGAGTATTTGGAAGCATAACGAGTGTAATTAAGGTCAAAGGACTTGATTTTGGCGTATGAAGGCATCATATATGACATGCGGCAGCTGCGGCATTCAACATGCATCCAAATAAATGATAAATAGCACGACAGAATAAAAATTATAGCGATTAATGAAAGGATTATTCCGGGATATCTCGGCTTTCTTCTGCTGGGATCAACAGGCCGATCTACTAGCAAGGGTCCCAGTTTGCAGCAAGGAATCTTTGGTAGATTTGAAGGGTTCCATGGGTCTGCTATGTAATTAGATCCGTTTGTAATAAGGCTATCTGTCGAGTCGTCAAAGTGTTCAACAGGTAACGAGTCGATCGCTTCGGAGATATCGGAAGAAGTGCCATTGGAACTGCGTTCGGCACTAGAGCTTAACCTCAAAGTTGATGTTGATATGTAAGAAGAGTTGGCAGTTTTCAAAACTGATTCAACCTCGGACTGGTGTTAGAACCCAAGAAAATTGCGTCTCGATACTCACCTCCATTTGATAACGTAACAGAACATCACAGGTAGATCATGCAAGAAGGATGTTCGAATATATAATACAGACCGAATGTACGGTAGTTAACGAGATTAGTAGGCCCTAAAATCAGAGTGTAGGCGATCTATGATAAACAAATTGGTGCAGTCTTCTTGACCTTTGCTGCTGCACCTTGCACAAGTAAAATGAAATTATGGACCAAGGATTGAAGTCCGATATTAAGAAAATAACCACAAGATTTAGTTTGGTTGGTCAAATCAATTAGATAAATCACACGGGAAAAATTGTTGCCTGTAACAAATTGACGTTATGGTTTATGGGCTCTCAGTTATCCAAGGTATTAATTATCAACAGGGGCTGAGCCGAGAAATCTCACAACAATTTCAATGAATATGTAGTTGCAAAAACGTAAGTGCCGTATAGAGTAAGGAACGTTGTGCAGTTTGCACAAATAGGAAAAAAGCCCTGCTGGAACCCGAACAAAGGCCTATTGAAAAGCACGACAACAATGGCAGCCTCTTTCAGGACCTGAGCTGATGGGATATTTTTTAAATTTTCCAAGAAATTTTGGATTTTACGTAATCGGCTAAGGCTGTAAATTTGTTGGTCTCGACAAAAAACCGTTGGTTTGGCTCAGATAAAGGGTGAACAAGGTTTTCGGTTATGATAAGGCAATCTAAGGGAGTAGAAATCTAGAAAATTACATCAAGTTTATTGGAATGTATGGCTGCTGTAAATAAAAGGGTCAATTTCAAAGCCAATTGATTTCGCGGCTACATCTGCCTCCTTCCTTCCATCCCCTCGGGCTATATATTAGATATGCGCCGGCTGTGCCTACTGGGAATACAGATATAATGCTGAATTCAGTAGGATTGCTTCCTAGACAGGGGCTTGTTACTACGGCAACCATTCATTTATTGCCCTCCCATTACGTATAGGTTTTTCTGCAATCGTAATCAGAGTCCGAACATAACAATTGTCAATTAATCAATATTTAATAATAATTAGATAGGCTAGAGACCAGCTTCAGCGCCTCTTTGCTTAGCCAGGTAGCCGGAAAGTGATAATGATAGTTAATAATACCGCTCCTCTGCATGCATAGGCCAATGGGCTCTTCTGATGTAAAGATGTGAATCACTTATCTACTGAAGATACTCCTATAATAATATTGCTATACGTCCGGGGAGTCCTACATATACTAATATATATGATAAATCTATGACACTGAGTTAGACCTGCTGAAGCTAAACAATAAGATTTAATCAAAAGTACCTGCCCATATTTTTTAGTTCGCATCTTCTATGACTATCTGATTTATTAATCCGAGTCGAATTATAATATGCTAATTTTTGACAGAAGTCTATCTGATATCTGCGAGACAGATCTATTTAGGCTAGACTTTCTAGGATCTGAGCTTGTTCGAGACAAACTTTAATAAAGTGAATCTCCGGTAGATCCTGCAGACGGCGGTAATGAGTTTAATGGAATCTCTTCTCAAAACGGAATATCATTGCGCGTGGTATATCGTGGAAGGAGGGAGAGAGGAGTTTGTCAATTGTATTTTGCTTAATGTATAATGAGCAATTATCACTATCGAACTTAGGCATAAGGTCTGCAAGGTGATATGATAAGTTTGTCATATTTAGCATTAGATCTACTATTGGAACTGTATGATGAGCATTAGATCTATTACGAATAATGTAAGTGATATTAGCATTATATCTTTTAGTATTATAGCTTTTGAAGTCTAAATATATTTGTCTAAACACTCAAGTTCCTTAATCTACTTCTTCACACCTTCCGGATCATATCCGTGATCACCCTGTTAATCTCGGGCTAGGGCCTAAACGAGAATAGTGAATTACTTTCAATGCAATTAATATCGACCAAACCGGTGGTATAATGGACCTATATGGAATTCTGTATCTCGATCCAGTTAAAATGCTATCCTTTTAATACAAGTGATTTAATTTTTAAATAATATTAAGTGGTCTTCAAAATAATCGCGACGTGTTGGCGAACTTAAGGCCTAATGAGGTATTGTAATTAAGGGGTACTTAATACCGTATTAGGATGTGATGGGAGTTTTAGAATCACGGAAATCGCTTTCTATCACCAAATAATAAACCCTTCAGGACCGTTTAAGGTTGATAGCACCCCCTGCATTCCCAAATAATTGGACAATTGTGGAAAAAATATAATTATCCCCCCCTAGTTTGAACGCACTAATGTATCAACCCTAATTAGCGTCGACAAATGCGGTTAAGATTTTAACTTTTTAGACTTTTCAGCACCTCCTGCGGTTGACAGAGCTATGAAACATGTAATAATAACTTTAATATCTTATTTTTACGTGATTAACGTGTCACAGAAATCCAACTATGACGCCCAGAGTTCAGATGATACTGTAAATTCCTTTATGCCTAAATTTTTCGTCCCTATCACCTCCTACATTCGATCGCATATTGGTATTGGAAATTTTCACGACTAGGTAGACGATCTACAATTGAATAGGCTCTCTCTCGATTCGCTCCTCCTATTTTTTTTACAAGCTCCTGCTTTCTCACCTTCATTTATTATCGCTTTCTCCGGCTGTTCAAGCTGTGTTTTTACATCCACTGTTAAGTTTATAGATACATTGACGTCGAATTATACACTGGATCTCTGTTTTGGTATGTTGCTCTGCGCTATTTTTATCTAGTCTCTAACTGTAGGCTGCCGTTTTGTAAAATGACTAGGAGGCATCGTAAACTGGTGCCAACTGTCATTGGTATCGTGGTTTGTTGGATATGTGGTGTTCAGGCGGCTCCTATTGCGGGCTACTCGTTTAACGCCCAAATCCCACTAATTGCTCACTTTGGACAGTATTATAATTACCAATTGCAAGCCGATACTTTTATATCGTCTGATAACTCTCCTATTGTGTACTCTGCACAAAATCTCCCCGACTGGCTGCAATTTGATTCTTCTTCAAGAACGCTTTCTGGCACTGCGCCTCAAGGAGATCAGGACCAATCCGTGAACTTTTCGATATCTGCCTCGGATTCAACTGGCAATTCCACGTCTAATGCTTCCTTGGTCGTTTCCAGTCATCCTGCTCCGGTCGTTGTTACTAGCCTGGCTTCACAACTTGAAAATGCAGGTCCAGTAGCAAACTCAGACAGCCTAGTTCTTACACCAGGCCAGACGTTTAGTATCAAGTTCTCCAATGAGACCTTCTCTACGCAAAATACGACTGCCAGCCCCAATAACCTGCCAATCATTGGATATTTTGCAACCATGTCAGATCATAGTCCGCTGCCTATCTGGCTCAATTTTAACTCCAACGACTTGGAATTCTATGGAGTTGCTCCTTCTATTAACTCCAACATCGCTCCTGCTGAGTACTTCAATATTGCCCTTTTGACGTCCCAATACATTGGATTTACAAGCAATCAATTGATTTTTAACCTGGCAGTTGGAGCCCATCAGTTCTATACAAATGTTACCCAGGATGTAGCTCAGGTGTCGCAGGGCCAGGCTTTTCATTACAACATTCCTCTAGACAAAATATCGTTGGACAATGCTGCATTGTCTCAGCACAATATCTCGTCAATAAATATCAACAATACGGATTCAAACCTTAACTGGATCCAACTTGACTCGAGCAATGCGACGCTTAGCGGCACGGTACCAGGAAATTTCACTTCCGACCATCTGAGTATTTCCTTGACGGATACATTTCAGGACACTATTCAATATGTGTTGACTCTAGACTTTGTCAACAGTACTAATAGCACTCAACAGGGGATTTTCCCTTCTCAGAGCATCGGACCTGTTAATGCTACTCGAGGATCATTTTTCCAATATAAAATACCAATAAACTCTACTCAAGGTGTCAGCGCTACCTTCAATCCTCCAGCCGACTGGCTCACGTTCAATCAAGATAATAATACCTTGACAGGAACAGTTCCTTCGTCGTTTGACCAGTCCAAGGTGACACTTTCTGAAGGAAGTGGCGATTCTCAACAGACTTATTCGTTCCAGATTGAAGGGATTGCGGCCAAGTCTGTTCAATCGGCTTCAGCATCCAGCTCTGCATCATCAACATCATCGACCACTTCTGCCGCCACTTCTGCAACCTCCTCTGCTGCCGCTGGATCTTCCAATGGGGTTTCGGGACGGACTGTGGCTATTCTTTGTGGTGTATTGATTCCACTATGCGTGATAGCGGCGATCTTTATTCTGTGTTGTTGCTGTCGCCGGAAAAAGTCAACTCCAAAAGACGGCGGTTTCAAGAATAAGGAAATCTCGGGACCAATCCTCCCTGGAGGATACGAGAAAAGCGACTCTTCCCTTAACCATATTGCTGCATACAAATATGACCCCGAAAAACAGATTGTCACTCCCATTATTGACACCGGTATGGATGATGCTGATAAAAAGGCCATGGAAACAGGGGACTGGGATTCTCCTCGAAGAGTTTCTGCACTGAATTTCTTAAAGATGGACCGAGGACCCCCACAAGAAAGTACAACCAAAACCAGCTCGGCTATAGCAGAACTGGCGGTGGCTTCAGCACCTAAAATCCCGCAGAAGGCCATGTCGCGGGATTCGAGCCAGAATACGTTGGCTAACAGGCCTAACAGCACAGGAGTTCCAAGGAATTCGTGGAGACATGTTGTAGAGTCAGACAGAAGGTGGCAGGATCGCCAATCCATGATGTCGCTTGCAACAGTGTCTACAGATGAACTTCTCAGCGTACGATTGGTTGATAATGATGAAGATGGAACCAAGCCACGCAACACTTATATGAATCCCACCAAATCAACAATACTAACCCCACGACACTCTATAGTAGAACAAGGAGAATACGACGACGATGATACTTCCCCTATACTAAGGAGACTTGGATCTCCTGGATCGGACAGTGACCCAGAGCATCCGGCTGCTGTGCCTATTGCCAAATCCCGCAGCATGAATTTGGATTCAGTGGGCGAAGAGGAGACCTTTTCGAGGCCAATAAATAATTCTACACCCGAGTCTAAGACTGCACATATAGGGGACATTTCAAAAGAGTCACTGGATACAGATAACGAACAATATAGAACTGCCAGTTCAGGAGAAGAGGATCAATATGATGATTTAGATCATTACTCATCTTCAGACACCGGCGAGGATATACTAAGGCCACTGAGAAATGACGAAGGAGCTCTTACCTGGACTCATGTGCCTCCTATCCAGTACGGCCGGGCATTAGATGGATCAGAAGGAGATGATAGTGGCGTGGAGACAGAGAAGGAAGACCAATGGAACCATGATGGATCCAAGGTTTATGGAGGCAGTTCTGATAGCCAGAGGCAGTCGAACGTCAGCAGGGCGGATACTGCAAAGTTAGTGGAGTTTACTAAGGGCAGGTCCATGAGCCAGGGTGACCCTGCAGATTCAGTGGGAATCAAACCAATGAACCCCAATATCGGCCATAGTGTGTCTGCCGAGTTGGCGTTTTTATGATGTACTGACTGTGTATTATATATAATTTCTAATAGTATTGCATTAATATCAATGTACGCGAACATAGATAAAGTCTTGTTGGTATCCTAGAGATTGAGATACGTTTAGATCAATCTCAACGATAACTTGCCAGTGTAAGACTTCATTTATAAAGTATAACTCGTAGAACGATAACACAACTTGTCTTGCTAAAGTAGAATAATGCCAGATATTTTTTTAAAATCGATAAGATTTAAAATATTGTGGGCCATGGGTTGGGGTGTTGACGTAGTTTGAACTTTGAAATTTGTTTACGTTTCGAGTTTGTTTAAGTTTCAATTGTCATTCTAACTGCGTCAACCGGGCCTGGTGATCAGTTTCTCATGTCCTGGAAACAATAAAGCAACCCATGATGAATACGCGCCATGGAATGAGCGTTATTAGCTCCGTTTTCGTCAGTTTACTGGCTTGTGCCAATGCTCTGTCGGCGTCTGACTTTTATGTGTGGGATCTCCCGGGACTGGACAAGACCTCTCAATGGTTTCCAGTAATGCATTCCGGGCGGTTAGCGGTCAATCCTGAACACAATGGTAATCTATTTTTCTGGTCAGTAGACAATCAATATGTTGTAGATGTGCCGAAAACAGTCATCTGGCTGAACGGTGGTCCCGGATGTTCTTCCCTAGACGGTGCTCTTATGGAGATTGGCCCTTACCGGTTAAAAGATCAGAATATTTTGGTGGAGAACTCTGGCAGTTGGCATCAGCATGCCAATTTATTATTTGTTGACCAGCCAATTGGAGTTGGACTAAGTACTGGCGATACAAACAGTTACATTCATGAATTGCCCGAGATGGCCAGAGACATGATAACCTTTTTGGACAGATATTTAGAAACATTTCCCGAGCATATTAACGATGAATTCTACATTGCGGGAGAGTCGTATGCAGGACAATATATTCCCTACTTGGCCAAAGCTATTCTTGACCGCAACACACAGCTTGACGAATCCTCCAAATCTACTGGATTCATCAACTTGAAGAGCCTCATGATTGGCAATGGTTGGATTGATCCTATCCGTCAATACCTTTCATTTGTACCTTTTATGCTTAAGGAAGGACTAGTAAAGCCTGGGTCCGAGCTGGCTAAAAATCTTGAAAGCAAGCACCGAGAGTGCGCTGACAGCCTTTCACGCTCGGAGAATGCAACAATCAGCGATGATATTTGTGAGGGTGTAGTCCACATGATGTTACATGGGTTTCAAAAGTCCAGTGGTCAATCACCTTCTAGTGACAGTGCATGTCTAAATGTTTATGATATTCGGTTGACGGATTCTTATCCATCATGTGGAATGAACTGGCCTACAGATCTTAATTATGTAATCCCTTATCTACGAAGAGACGATGTTCTCAAGGCACTTCATGCTTATGACAGCAGTAATGAAGGCTGGAAAGAGTGTTCCGGTGCCGTAGGCTCGGCGTTCAAGGCAAGAAAATCGGCGCCATCTGTTGAACTACTACCTGGTCTTTTGGACAAGTTGCCAATTATGTTTTTTAATGGTGATAAAGATCTAGTATGCAATCACTTGGGCAATGAAGCTATGATTCAAAATTTGGAATGGAACGGAGCCAAAGGGTTTTCCGAGGGCGACATGGAGCAGGAATGGCAGTATGACAATGTTTTTAGTGGCACAGTGCAAACGTCAAGAAACCTGAGCTATGTAAAGTTCTACAATTCTTCACACATGGTTCCTTATGATCTTCCTGAACAGAGTCGATTTGTACTCAACAATTTACTGGGAGTTCAAGACTGGCAAGGAAACAGTGTATGGAAATTCCCTGCTACAAACTCGACAAAAGCACAAGATGATGAGAAGGAGAAAATTGTTAGTGAGGCTACCTGGAAGGCATATTACCGTGCTGGAGGAGTAACTCTAGTATTTGTTGTTGTAATTACGGGACTGTTCTTACTGTTTCTGTGGAGATCGCGTCAAAAGAGACGCTATAATTTATCAGGATTTGAAGAACAAGGAGATGGATTCTGGCAGTCCTTATTTGGAGGAGTTTCTAGATGGAAGCCAAAGCATCATGGCACAGGGCCTTATGAGGGCCTATCAGGAAGCCAGATTCGATTGGCTGCAGATGATGAGATCCAATCTCTTGAGGAAGGGTTCCGAATGGTTCCACTTGAAACTGACCTTGATCAGGTCAATGGCTCGGAATTCCAGGAACTTACCATCCATAAACCTCAAGACCTGTAAATATGCATTATGATAGAAAATTAACTATGATTTATCACTCGGATACAACTCCGTGAGGCGCTGACGTTATCTGCTTAGAGCGGAAACTGGCTGTCTCAAGAGCCTTACGCCGTCCTTCCAAATATTCCATCATTTCGTTGTATGATTGCGGTTGAACCGACAGGAACTTGTGGGCTACGAAATAGGAGTAAGTGAACTGTCCAGTGTTGGTCGTAGTTCCATGTTCGAGGTTGTTCACAGTACTGTCGACTCTTATCTGGATCAGGGTTCCGGGCGCTTTTTGATGGTGCTCACTCACAGGCTCTCCAGCTTCATCAGGATATTCCCGGTTAATGTACTCAGTATAAGCGACGGTAGCAGTCAAATATAGCACAGAGCCTACGGGGACGGGGGCACGGAAAGTAGTAGAATCCAAAGATACAAATCGAGGAACATCATGGGAGAAGGCTGCTGCACAAGCATAAGCCAATTCAAAAGTTTGTCGCAGTAAATAGCCTCCGAAAATCATATACGAGTGTCTGTTTCTGTACTGTGGTTGCATAATTGACGTAGAGAATATTCTTGTATCTTCCATATTTACAAGATCCTTAGGCCTAAGCTCAGGCTTGGATGAGTATACAACCTTATCCTTGGCCCACATTTCATGAATCAGCCCTGCTTCAAACTCAGAAGGAGGAGTTAACGTTAAAGCTGTTTTGGAAGCAATCTCCTTCTTGCGGGCGTTATACTCCTCAGCACGGACGAAATCGCGCATTTGATCGGGCGTTTGCGGAATAAGCTTGTTTATAGGGAAAGATTTCTTGGTAGAAGGATCTCTGGCTACGAACGTGAAATTGGCAGTTAAGAAGACATCGTCATCGATAATATCGGCTTCTTCAAGAGGAACTTCAGTGTTAATGTGTTTCGAATGAGTAGCAGCTTTAATAGTGATCTCCATAGAACTTCGGCCTGTCCAAGTGACACTTCCAGACAACGTGACATTATATTCGGAAATATTGTCCAGTCTTTTCAGCATATAGATTCGATCCACTGAAGCGGTGACAATCACAGGCTCGGCAGGAGAACAATGCTTATAAGCAATTACACCGGCCAATGCGTCGAGATCCTGGAAGATCTGGCCAATTCTTAGTCGTCCCGATGAATTGATGTAAGCGTCGAGGAACCATTCATCAGACATGAAAGGCAGAATCACATACGTAAAGGAATCATGTCTGGATCTCTCAACCACATCAGTGCTTTTGACTGAAGTGTATGAATAAGAATCCATTGGAGGTGGTTTCTCGGAAGGTCCATGACTGTCGATCCACTCCTGATGATGCTTTTCCCTGGCTCGAAGTGCGGTTAACCAAGTCGTCGTTCTCCTCATAGGAGATACCGATGGCTGAGAAGCAACGGGTTGGAACAGATGCTCGGAATGCTCTTTGTCTGCTGAAAAGGATCTTGGAGTCGCAGAAAACGCTCTTCGAAAGGCTTTAAACCCATTAACTGATCTTCTGGAAACCGACATGTTGTATAATAGATTAATAGATCAACACAAATTTCACGATCTAATTATTTTAAATAGTCGTCGGTAATTATCCGGGAGTTGGGAGATAAAGTTATCGCGATAATATCCGTTATCGTAAGGCTGAAGAGGGGAACATTGACAAAACGTTGAGTAGCATCGGCTCTGAGCTGAGAGATGCAATTGAACAATTGAGGGTAAGAGGTTAATAAGAACCCTGTACTGTACAGTACTGAAATCTTTTAGAATACCTTCCATCTACATGAGGCTACGCAATTGCACTCATTACAATGCTAAACTGAGTCTGTTGAGCTGGTATGAATGTCTGAATAGGAAGCATGACTCAAGAGGTAGACGGGTAGCACACTTACAGTAGCTATTAAGATTACAATGACTCAATTATATTGTGGTCCCCTTACATCGGAAATTGGAAGAGAGATCCAATTCTCATTGGTCGTCGGCGGCTAATGTTAAATACTATTTCCAGTAGGCTGTCACCAGTAGAATTCTATTAATTGTCACAAATCCGACAGTATGTCGTGATTCTAATGCTTTTTCAATAATTTTTCAATAATTTTACGTGGCTTGAGGCTCCTGCCTTAGCAGATGTCCAGCACGGGTTCAAGCCACACAAAGGGCTTCCATGCATTCTGCTACTGCAGCCCCTATCTCGATAACTTAGAAAGTAATAAGCTCAAGGTTTACAAGGTTTATGTTATACAAGGCTTTAGTTTCAAAAATTGAATTACAAATCATAGATACTACCTACTACCTGGCATCAATTCATTTGTGAAAGAATGAATCGGTTGGTACTGTAGACTTAGAGTGTACTACAAAGTAATCCAATGGAACAGCGATCCAGGCCGGTGGATCCCCTTAATTTAACACGGGTTCCAATTCTAAATCCGCAGCGATCGGGACGTTTTAATGACTCTCCGAATTATCCAGTTGAAAGTTTCAAAATGAGCCAAACAAGTAATAATATCCTGCACGTGACATATGCTAATAGGTCCAAGGCGGCAATTTGCAGGACGATCTGTCCCCAGTAAGTGAAAATTTGATCCAAATTGTGGCTTGCAAAGCATTACCCGGCTAGGTCGTGTTTGTAAGCAAAGTTTTCCTTCCCGAGGACATTCGCCAAACATCGGACATGAACATTGCTTGAATCTATTCCTTCTTGTCTTCATAACAGTTAACGCACAAAAGCCTTTGCGCTCTGAAGATTAACACCTGGAGGTTTATCACAAGACGATACATATATTTTTGGCCAATTATTTTCGATACTCGTATTTCAATATATTTCCCGACGGCAATTGAATCCATTCGCTAAACTACTCAATTAGTTGCAATGTCGGGCTCCAATTCAAGAGGTTTGAATGTTTCCGAGTTCATTGCCAACCTAAACTCGCTGGAGGATCCTTTAGACTCCATTGGAGCTAACGGTGCCAGCAATGGCAATGAAAACCATGAGGATGAATTGTCCATCTATTCCAATACCCATTTCTTCGACTTTGACATGGGATGCTCTACCGATATTGCTGCCACAGTAGACGATCTTTTGATGCAGCAAGAGAAACAGCTGCAGTCGACAAAACATGTTCTACCCAGCCCAGGGCTTCAACATCACTCCCTTGACTTTACTGACCTTCAACAGTTCTCCATAGTAAATGAGCTGCTGCCTGAGCAGTCTGAATCACAACACAACGCTCCTTCAAGCGGTCGTGCTCAGCACCAGCAAGATTTTGCTTACCCTGCTCAGCTGCACAGTGCTTCAAGCTCTAGAACTTCAGACTCTTCGTCAACCCCTAACTCGCAGTTCTCACATCATCTAGCGGGTCAGCAGAACCAGTTCGGTAGTGGCCAGTCTGGCGACGATGATGGAGATTCAGGCAACTCAAAAAAGCGAAAGATTTCCATGACTGCTGGTGCAAGCACTCCCATGTCACTAAATTCCGACCCTGCTGACATGAGTGAATATACTCCTGGAACACCAAGAGTACCCGCTGAAGAGGACAAGCGAAGAAGAAACACAGCAGCCTCTGCAAGGTTCCGTATTAAGAAGAAGCTACGTGAACAGCAAATGGAAAGAACGGCCAAGGATTTGCAAGAAAAGGTTCAAAGCTTGGAAACCAAGATCATGCAACTAGAAATGGAGAACAAATGGCTCAAGAACCTCGTTGTTGAGAAAAACGAGGCCCGAGACCGGTCGGATCTTTTGGACATGAAGAACAAGGTGCTTTCGTCCTCGAAATCCAACCCCACTGCTATCAAGACTGATAGCCGAGGCTTGTTCTAGATTGACTTGGAACTTATTAACGATTTAATGTGATTTACTGCAGAATAAATGGCTTTTTTTTATAGATGTAACAGAGAGCGTCTAGACGTTCATCCGACATGAAATGACTGTAGAGTAGTATTTCTCATGGTCGATATGGCCGATGAGAAGAGCTTGCCACCACCATGCAATATCGGCGAGATTCCAGCCCTGTAGAGTAATCGCTCAATACAGCTATTTTAATCAGATTATATTTAATATTTTTTATGTACACTTTGAAACTCAATCTGTCTATTAGTCCAGTGAGTCCAACAATTCAGCTCTTCCATCCTAATTGTCCTCCTTTTTCAAGAATGGGATGTTCAAATAACCAGCTTGAGAAGTGGAAATCTGATAGCCTCCTATCAAAATCAGCATCCCGGCTACTAATTTAATATATTTGTCGTACATGGCACCTGGATTGTCCGGTTGAGGAATCCGAGGACCCCATTGTCCATAGGAAATAAACCACACTATGTTAGTAGCTGAAAAAGCTGAGAGTCATGAAGAAATACTCACTGGCTTGTTTCTCAGGAAGAGTTAATTGTTTCCAATCTCCTCGCATTTTATCCTCAAGATATAATTGAATATCTTCTTGGTCTAAATGCTGAAGTTTCTCCCATCTTTTAGGCAGATTGTCGATGTTTGGAACGTCTGGATTAACTACCTTATAGTTGGATGGTCTATCTTCATCCTCTTCATCTCCAAATTTGAATGCTTCTTGTATTGGAGAACTCGAGGCCTTTTTGTGCCGTAAGCGGATTCCAAGGCCATGTATCCTCTGTAGACCAGGGCTACGATATCTTAGAAGATTGGTTCTAAGCATCGAGGTTTAGATCAAGAGTCTGAGAGTGAAATAATTTGAATGTTTTCGGTTGGGACTCGAATCGGACTCGGGACCTCAACTTTGAAATTCTTAAGTTGTACAGGAACAATTAATGAACGGAAGCCATTCTTTAAATCAAGATTGAACTAATAATAACAAATAAAAGCGAATTATAGTTGGATTGAAATATAATAGTTGGATAGTTCAAGTCAAGCTGGCACAGAAATGGCACAGAAACAGACGGTCGGAGATGGTCATAAGATTCCAGGACTGACCTTTAAAAAGCTTGAGTTGAACTAGAATATATGCTATGATAATGTATTAAGAACAATAGGCTGCGATATGCGATATATATATAATTATCACTCCGTTATCTAGTATTGTAATATTATTCCTCTTTCTCATTGGTTTCCCCGTTAGTAGTTGTACCTTTACGATGTCTCCTCCTTTTTTTAGGTTCTGATCCCTCATCATTCGGACTTGTAGAAGCTGGCTTCTTCTTTTTCATACTTAAAGGATTCGGCTGTGAAGGTCCTCTTTTCTTTCGAACAGGCTGCTGGTTTTCCTCGTCCTCTTCAGGCTCTTTCTCTCGCTTCCTAACTG
The DNA here is from genome assembly GCA_003708105.3 of Middelhovenomyces tepae. Taxonomy (NCBI): domain Eukaryota; kingdom Fungi; phylum Ascomycota; class Dipodascomycetes; order Dipodascales; family Dipodascaceae; genus Middelhovenomyces; species Middelhovenomyces tepae. Next base: position 823,171 of record PPNF03000003.1, on the reverse strand, counting down.
CAGCATTGGGATCATTGAGTCCCCCAGAAAGCTTTTCGTTTTCAATGAGTTGACGGCTTCTTTCTGTGATGGGTGACATAGGCTCAAGAATCATAACTGAACGATTTATATAGATTAAAGGAATTGCAGGGATTCGTCTTAGCTGTGCTCGTAGTTTGAGCTTCTGAGTTGCGACGATATATCGATGCTTATTATGGCCTTTAATATCCACTATACTTCTTATACATTCAGAGGGAGTAGGCAGGTCTGAAGTAGATGCTGTTGATGTAGAAGAAGACTTGGATTCTCCATGATTTGGCCTATGATTACATCTTCTTCTTTCAAACGATTTGGCCAAATCTATGGCATCTTGAGATCTCGATCTATACAGAGCTTCCACACAACACTGTGTAATCACTGAGTTAGGAGATAAAAAAACAGAAATCTCACTTACTGGGCTTTATTTGATCTTGAACCGTTCGTTCAACCGCCTTGACAAGATCAGTCTTGGTTCTCAAAGCTTCTATAATGATTTCATCGTCGACTAGGTCAGTTGAGTTGTTAACCAAGATTACATACAAATCACTTGATAAGGGGCTCTGAATTTGAAGTTGACATGATAATATGACATCTGCTTTCGATACGTTTTCGCTCTTTTTTGTCTCATATTGAATATCTGCCGGAACTTCTCCAAGAAAGTTCTTGGTCTACTTGAATAATTTACGGTGCAATATTTTTTTCGAAATAAATTTCAGGGTTAGGCCGTCTATCAAGATTCTTGATCGGTTACCCGGATTGGAACTTCACCAGTTCGACAACTTCGAGTTGGCTGGCATATTCAGAATCGTAAAGGATAGAAAATGTCAACACCTTCTTTAAGAGAGCTAAGGGTAAGAAATACTACAGAGAGATAATGGTCGAGGAGACGTATGGATATAAAGACGGCAGAGTTTCACGGCAGAGTTTCACGGCAGTTTCACGGCCAATTGCCAATTGCCAACCGTTAATCGCCAGTTAATCGCCAACTAATCGCAACTAATCGCCAATTGATATACAGGACTTTGCTAATTTAGATCCTATGGGAAAATGCCCAGCCAATAGCCCCTATGGCATCTTTACAGCTGCAAAAGATCTTAGTTTGGCCCATTATAGCATTCAGTAAGCTATTTTGTACTATAGTGGTGCGATACTAACATTAAGTCTTTGTATTAACAGCCGTATTCATGATTTCTGGTAAGTATACTTAACATTGATCTGACAGGGTTAACATAGACAAAAAATCGGTTTCGGGAATTGCTATAGCTGCAGTTGTAGGACTGATAGCATCCGTGGCCATTGGGTTAGTATATCGTTGCTTGAAGGGTTATGAAGAGTTATGAGTCTAACTAAGCTTTGGAGAAGTGTTTCTCATCGATACTGTAGGAGTATATACGTGATAGATTAATTAACTATTTGATTGCTGTTCCAGTTGTAGATTTAGATCCGACAGGTTGAAAGTTCAACTTTACTGCTTGTCCCAACCGATATCGGCTAATATTTCAGCAATTTTGATCCACCTCAAAATATATCTCTGGACTCATGTATTCTAGAGTGACAAGAACAAGCAAAAGCTCGGCGTTGCGATTTATACGATCGTTTTCCTCCTCGCTGATATGCAAGGACACTAAACTGTTCTATTTAGAGCCCAACAGCGTTCTGGCGTCCAATCCATCTTCTTTCCAATCCATCGCTCATTCCCAGCCGATAAAATCGGTAGTATCGTTTTCTCCTGATCCAAAGGCTTTGCCGATAGGACTGATTCGAAACCCAAAGAACGGATATGAACCTTCGTCGAGTTTGCAGAAACTGGAGCAACTTGATGCGCCATCTACTAGTCCAGCTGATTTTATAGAAAGCCCAGGGTTCTTGGACATTCTTCAGCGGGTCTTGTCAAAGCATATTTACGAATGCCCGGTATTTGTTCCATTAGCAGCTGCCGATTTCTTCAACGATGGGGAATTCTTCCATATTTATGACCTTCGCAACCCTCCACCTTACGGTCGGATCCCGGAGGTCCAAGATATACTGGGAACTGTGCGGTTAGAAGCCCCGGGCAAGATTGTCCCCGGATCCTACGAACCTAATTCAATGTATCGAGTTATGACCACTGATGGGTTTGTTAGTCTTAGTGATTACTTGTCAGCGAAGGTTCGACATGAATGTGAGAGTTTATAGAGTCCGTTTATGTAAATAAGTAATGTAAAGTTGTATTTCTATCAACTGGAGCCTAAATAATCATCATGAACGTTAAGAATGCTAACATTGGGTTGGTTATGGTCATTGAGCTCCCATACTAATTGAGTAGCATGCTGAGCCAGCCGTTTCAACGACGGCACTGACGGTTTGCCAAGTGATACCAATATCTCCGAATTGAGCTCTTCCGCCAACGGCACCAGCTCCGACCGGTCCAAAAGATGCGCTACATCTGGAGCCGTAACTGGGTCCTCATAGGCAAATAGTGAAAAAACCTCTGTTAGCATCGAATGCACATAAGGCCGCGTGTCGTCTTTATAATCTGATCGCAACTGCTGCCCGTATTGCATGGCATTTTCCAACAATGCATCAAACGACTCTGAATCCCGTGCAGTCTCAGCGGTATGGCGGATCATTTCAATCAGCTTTCGACAACGCAGTTTAAAGTGGATCAAATCGTTCGACTCTAGCACTTGCGGGTAGAAAAGTCGCACCAACTTCAGAGCCGCATCGATATCTCCGTCCATGATCAGACCGCGGATTCGCTGCCGGTTGTGGATGTCTATTTCTTGCTTTGTTTGGCGTTTGTCTGAGTCGTGTGATTCCGGTTCTTGGTCTACGTCCATTTTGTCGATTCCATCGGCTGTTTCCGGATCGAACTCATTGCATTCGGAACTAAACGCTTGTGCTGTATCTACGTATCCCACGTGAGTGAAATAGCTCGAGATGAGGCTGTTGATAAGACCTCTTGCCTCGGGATCGGCCAAATCTTCACTAAGATATTGAGTCCCGGAGCTGTTTATTTGTGCCATAACTTTGGCTTTTTCATCGCGAATATATTGCTTGATATCAAACCGGAATTCAGTCTGTCCAAAGTTTGTGTGAACCGATTCCCCGGCCTTGAGACCTATACAAGGGTATATAGGCCCCATATCCGTCCCGGACGAGTCCTTCGAAGCATGAATATCTCGAAAGGCAATGCCTAAAGGAAGTCCGTTCTTGGTATAAAACACCGATTGGTTTCTGAAATTTACGCCGCATCCTATAATATCGCCTGCTCCATATTTGGATCCATAAGGTTTAGCAGTTCCCTGACAAGCGATAGTACGACCATCATCACTATGATAGCCCCAGGAGTTTAGTTCAAGACCAGGGACTTTGCTCAGCGAAACGCCTTCTCCACATACTCCTATACTAATGAGACCTTCTTTACCATATGACAATACTTCGACTTCGAAATAGTATACACTGCAGCTGGGAGGGACTGGAACAGCTGTACGCACAGTGACAGTCTCATGAGCTGTAGGCTTTGAATCGGAAACAAGTTGTAGACTGGTGCCATCAGAAGATATTGTAACAGGCCTGTCTGCGTCGCGTTTGACCCAGGCAGTAGGAACAGGTGGAAGCCCTTGTTTTTGCTCATCAAGTACCTCATTACTACCAGAAGAGCCAGCGGAATCCGGAGGGTGGGCAGCTCCGTTCGATGACGACTGACCATCCAACCTTCGGAGCAAGGAGCTACTAGCACCATCAGAGCTACTATTGCCATTGCCATGGTCTGCCGTAGTAGCCGACGATATATACATAGGAGAACTCAGCTGGTGCCATAAACCCAACGCATCTAGCTGAGCGGCTGATCGAGAGGGGAATATCTGGGGTAGGTTGAATTGAGAAGCGGACACTGCCGAACCACGTGAGTCTGTAACGTCGGCTCCGTTACCATTTCGAACAGGAGACGATTTAGCAGAAAGCTTGTCTGAGTTTAATCCATTCTGGAATCCAAAAGGTTTCGAAGCCCCATTGCTAGAGTACCTATATCGTTCACCATATGCCGTCGAGTAGAGGTAATACGGGATCCAGGACTGCGTCTTGGAGTCCGGTAAGTGTTGTTTAGTCGTTCCCGACGGAGAATGTAGCATATCCGAGGGCATCAACGATAATGAGTCCTCAAAGTCGATGATGGAGGAGTCTGTTGAAGGAGAAGATAATGCAAGAAGGGAAAGGCTTGTCATGCGAAGAGCACGTCCTGTCTGCGGCAGCAGTTAAAAGAGAAAGGGCTCAAGCGAATTCATGTCCCGCCAATGGCGAGTAAGGGCGAAAAAAAATGGGCGGGAAGCTGACAACAGGTCGAATAAGTAACGGGTTGAATATTGCGATTCGAGACGGGCAAAGCTAGAAACTCAAGTGATTGATCGCCGGCGATTTGCAATATGGTATCTGTGGCGGATGTTGGCGATATGGCTTTCGTTAACAAGGTTAGGTAGGGTAAGTAGTGGGAACATTTCTAATATCCGATAATTCGGCGACAACTGTGCATGAAATTGTCTACTAATTAGAGATTAATATTATGATGGTTTATTAAAATTGATTTTCATATAGATTGTAGAGTGAAGAATTAGATTGGACGATTGATCAAATTGGATTAACTCAACAGTAGCAAGGTTTGCCAGAGTTTTGATAATCTCAGCCGTGGCCCATTGGCCTATATTGTATCGGCGAACTATCCCTGCGGACTCAGTTATTATTCGAATATAGATTTAAACTCATTTAGTTGCTAATAAAATCTATTCGTATCAGAGCGATAAAACGTATATCTGTAACCAGTGTCCTTTATTGTCTAGTAATATCGATCTTGGGACTTACACTGTATCCGCAAACAGCCGATATCATTTAATGGCAAATTGGGACCGATATATCGGCAGACTCTTACAGGGCAGTCAAGCCCTCTACTCTCTACGACCGCCTACTCTCTACGACTGTTTATCCGTTGAGGATTATATTAATTCTAAATACAACTCCGAGACAGAGTTAAACAAATTCAAGAACCGTCGTTAGATCATAAAAACACCCCACTCCATAACCAGTACCGAGTGGACAATATAAAACATTTAGAATGCAGTTGATGCATATATACAAGACCATGGGATTTCTATTTGGACATTGCAGATTTTTAATATCTGTAGATGTCACTCTTGTAAGGTCCCTCAATGGCAACTCCCAAGTACTCGGATTGAGTAGTAGTAAGCTTGGAAAGCTTGACTCCGAGATGGTCCAAGTGAAGTCTGGCGACAGTCTCGTCAAGGATCTTGGGCAAGACGTGAACACCGACGTCAAAGGGTCCAGATTTAGCGAACTCAACGTGCTTGGCACGGAAAGCGGCATCGTCGGATTTGTAAAGGGCGATCTGGGCCAAGACTTGGTTAGTGAAAGAGCACGACATCACGAATGAAGAGTGGCCAGTAGCACAGCCAAGGTTGACAAGACGTCCCTCAGCCAACAGGATAATGTGATGACCATTCTTGAGGAGGTATCGGTCAACTTGGGGCTTGATGTTGACAACAGACTTGGCGTTGGCCTTGAGCCAGGCAACATCGATTTCAATGTCGAAATGTCCAATGTTGCAAACAATGGCATCATTGGGCATAACGGCGAAATGAGCTCCAGTGATGATATCTCTGCATCCGGTTGTTGTGACAAAGATTTGTCCAATCTGAGCAGCATCCTCCATGGTAGCAACCTGGAATCCGGAAACAGAAGCTTGAAGAGCATTGATAGGGTCGACTTCAGTGACGATAACTCGAGCTCCCATTCCGTGAAGGGCCAAAGCACAACCTTTGCCGACATCTCCGTATCCAGCGACAACGGCGACCTTTCCAGCAATCATGACGTCAGTAGCACGCTTGATTCCATCGACGAGAGATTCACGGCATCCGTAAAGGTTATCGAACTTGGACTTGGTAACGGAGTCGTTGACATTGATGGCGGGAACTTTGAGTTTTCCATCCTTGAGCATCTTGTACAAATGATGAACTCCAGTAGTGGTTTCCTCACTCAATCCATAACAACCCTCAAGTAATTCAGGGTATTTCTCATGAACCAAAGAAGTCAAGTCTCCACCATCATCCAAGATCAAGTTAAGCTTCTTTCCATCCTTGAAGGACTTCAATTGCTGCTCAATACACCAAATGTACTCCTCCTCAGTCTCTCCCTTCCAGGCGAAAACAGGCACTCCAGCAGCAGCAATTGCGGCAGCGGCGTGATCCTGAGTGGAGAAAATGTTGCACGAGGACCAAGTGACCTCAGCTCCCAAAGCAACAAGAGTCTCAATGAGAACAGCGGTTTGAATGGTCATGTGTAAACATCCGGCAATACGAGCGCCAGCAAGAGGCTGGACATCAGCGTACTTGGCACGGGTCTGAATAAGTCCGGGCATTTCGTTCTCGGCAAGTTCAATTTCCTTTCTGCCAAAGGCAGCAAGGCCAATATCAGCGACTTTGAAAGAAGATGTGCTCATTTTGAAGATTTACAATTATCAACGGGGTTAAAAATTGTGATCCGCCAGCAAGTTGCTTTATATAATTTTTCAAATTTTTCAGCGTTACCCGGGAATGAAAAACGTGTGATTGCTGACTGGACATCGAATTTCATTTAGGAAATCTGGCTTTTAACCAACATGAGCCCGAATATTTTGGTGTTTAGAATCTCCGAATAATACCAATAAAATCGGCTAACTAACTTGAACCCTTAATTGAAATATTATGCATTTTTCTTTACTATCTTAACTTCATCCTAACTACCATGAAAATGCCTCCTCAAAATAATCCACTCGGCCATTTTCTGCCAAATCCAAATCCGTAGCAATGGCTCTTCTCAAGTAGTCCATCATTTGTGGCGGTCCACAGCCTAAAACACAAGTACTTCCTTCTGAGTTGAGGAATATCTCCTTTACAGTTTCGGTGAGAACTGGTCTTTGACCCAAGTTAATGTAATTGGTCTTTAGGACGGGTCTAGCACCAGTTGTTTCTGGTCTGCCGGCTTTTTCAATCTCGAAATAACTGGTTCTGCTTGCAGCCGCTGGTCCCGAAACCAACCATCCAGGACTCAGATCATCCATGGAGCTGTCACTACGTTCCTTCAGTGAAACCCTTGATTTCGATACCTCACCATGCTTGTTGCTGTGTCCTGTGAATAGTCCTGAGTCTCGTAGACGCTGAATGGGATGATGATGATGATGATGCTGAGCATCAAGTTTCCTCATGTCGGCATTGAATTCATTCCCTTCGCTCCCTTCGCTTGATTCAAAGCTGCCACAGACTGCGACTCCCACTCTGCCGTTTTCCTTCTCGCCAATTTGGCCGTCCTCCTTATCCTTTAGCTGCCTCGTGACATAAATACGCACGTCGACGTTTCCTGCAGCAACGAGATCTTGAAGTCGGTCTCCTATCCAGGATAGATCGCTCTCGTATTGAATGGTCCAAACAAATGTGACGATCTTGTTTTTGTCCATTTTAGATAGAAATTCGGCGTACGGAAGGACTGCTGTGATTCCAATTCCTCCTGCCACTAGTAAAATGCTGTCGTATCTCTCCACGGGACAATGAACTCCATATGGACCCTCTACTGCCACATTCATAGTCACAGTCTTGAACTCATCACAGCCTTCTTTCTCAAGATGATCTCTCAGTCTTTTTGTCATACCCGATCGGCCTTTGAAAATAAGCTGCAGACTCTCTCCTTCTTTAGATGGCCCGACGACAGAGAAAGGATGAGATTCCCAGATGTTGAGTCTAGCGATGTGAATAAATACATATTGGCCTGGTTTTGTGATCCAAGTGACCGGAGTCCTGATTTTCATTACTACAACATCATTAGCAGCAATGCCAACAGAAGCTGTCGTCAGCTTGTGGGACCCTTCAACAGGAGGCATGAATAACGACACATTAGAGAACAAGATCCTAGAGGCACGAATGACCCAATCGCCAGCCCAAAGTCCAAATGCCACATAGTAAGGCTGCTTGTATCCGAGTCCGTTGAGATGGAAAAGAGCACAGATGAATGACCCCACTGAAGCAGTAATATGGAGAATGAGGAAAATCTCGTAGTTCTTTGCTCGGAAAAATCCGGAAAAAATCATAATGCCCATCAGCACCAGAGCGGCTACTCCAACACTGTAATATGGGAGGGGATAGAAATATTTCGTTAGAGAAACATTATAAGTATGAGCGTGAAGTTGCTTAACAACAGCATGAATGACCAAAAGTGTATAGGTGACTCTGGAAACTGCCCTGTGGTAAGTATTGAAAGTGGAAAAGGACCATCCGGTTACCCAGATCATAATATTGTTTCGAAGAGCAAACAGAACTAAAAGGGGAATCTGAATCGTTCCCATGACCCCGCTTCGAATAGACACGTAGTTTAGTGTTTGCTTATATCTGGAGCCAAGGATGTCATCCTCAGGACGATACTCGTAAGGAACTGCCATGAAAACAATGTTAAGGCCAATATATACAATGACGACCAAAGATTCGAATCGGGTTGGAATTGACAGATCGATGAATCCAAAGAGTTTGACCTTTTGGATATGAGAAGATCCGAAAGCGGCCGGTAGACCCACATGCTTTTGAATCATTCTTGACAGACCAGAGGGTCGGGCCATGGAGTATCTTGGTGGGGCGAATCGATATTTCATAGATTGCCAGAGTCGACTTGCACCGCAGATCAAGGCCACAAACACCCACCATCCAGCTACGAACGCACCTTCGTATGAGCTGACGTCATACATTCTCAGCTGTGTTGCTACACTGGTCCTGCTTGCCTCGTAGTACATCTTTTTTAGATCCACGGGAGTTTTGATAATTGCCGTTTGATTGGTGATGTGGGACATTTTGGTGATATTGGTAGTACTTAGATACTCAATAGCCTTTTGCTGGGCTTCAGTCTCGACAGCAACTCCCTTAATGGTACAAGTTTTGTACATGAAGTAATCCCAGGCCTCTGATTCAAGCACTGAATCTCTCATGTCAAAGGAATATTCGATACATAGCTGGACAGTGGCTAAATAGTTTTCGTTGCTGCAAAAGCAAGCCCAGTCCATTGGCTCACAGCCGAAATTGAATAAAGATGCCTGACTACAAGTGTTGGCATTGATCCAAGCCTTGGGCCACATGGCATGGCTTCGTCCTGTAAACAGCCCTAAACATAGCACTAGAAAGGCAAAGTGATGAAGTGCCATGGTGTAATGGTGAATAGAGACAGATTCTCACATCTTGGAATGCGAGACAATCTCTCAATATATACCTTTGTATAAAAGTAATCATGCTAATTAGAAGGATTTAATCCGAGTGATAAGCTGCTGTGTTCGGAAGTTTTCTCGGTTGGTCCTACAACCGTCAGGGTTTCAAGAAAACCTTATATGAGGTTATTATGGCTGATTAAGATTAACTGCAGGAATAATGCCAATACAGAACTGGTAGATCTAAGCATCAAGTAAGATTATTAGGTTGATCTTAGATTAAACTATAACGAAATTTTCCGGTGTTCTAGCCCAAAATTTTCCATGTTTCCCAATCGGATTATCTATTCGCTGGAATCGAAGATCTTTGCAACGAGGAAAGAATAGTACTGAGTATAAACAATTCCTTCCAAAGGAGTTCATTTGTTGCAATTATTAAATACTTGTAGCCATCATTTTCTTTATTATTTCTTACATAGATTATTTTTTATTTATTTAACTATCACATGAAGGTGCATGTGTTCAATGTACGGCATGCGCCAAAACTGCCTATAATGCTTTAGTGCGTGGTTTTGTATGCATGTCTCAAACTTTAAATTCTTTTTATCTATGATCGCGAATTTAAGGTTAAATGAATAATCTGATCTAAACATTTGCAAAACAGTAACTGGGCTGAGCATTGCAGTATACAAGCCATTTAAAGAAAGTACTGTGTTAAAGCAAAGACATCGAGATAGACACATATATTATTATATATATTAGTTTGCTTTATTGTCCGAATTTTTGCACCAACTAAATATTCTTAACATGTTATCTTTTTACTCTCGGCAGAAACAATTTGTATTATTTTTTATCTGATTATATTTCCATTTAGGTCAATGCAACGGCATTCCCGACCGAGCTTTTAATAAAATAGTTAATAATCTGATCGCCTAGACTTGACCAATGTTAAATTAGATTCAAAGCTTGAATTCCGCCAAGGCGCATTTAAAATAACGTTAGGTGATATTTATTAAACATATTACACTAATAGCTATCTGATGAATATTCTTCTTTAAGCCATGTGAAGGCAAAAAATTCCTTATTCAATTTCGCATTTTCCGAGATTTTTAGGCACTATTCACTCTGTGATACTTAGGCATGGAAATGCTGCCAAGATCAGCAGTATTGTACAATGTTTAATTGGAGTACCTTAGTTAATCTCAGGTAAACAGCACTAAACGATTCAGAATTGGGTTTGATTTAAAGAATTTCCTTCTATATTTTGATATCAGAAGCTGTTCAAAATTTGAAGGTTACAGATATCAGATTCATATGCAATCTCAAAAACAATCTATATTGTTGAGTGCCGTTTAGATGCAGCCGCAACAACTTTCTTATTACGTAGGCTACTTACTTGCAGATGATTGGTGACTTAATACAAAGTTTTTGAAGCAGGCATTCACTATAGTTACCGTCGGTGTTGTTGAGTTGTTCCGTCTATAATGCCGTTAGCGTATCGGCAAGATTCGGGTAGCCATGGGTGGATGATATTCTCTGTAACAATAACGCCAGTAGACTTTTGCAACACCGTAACTATTGTCTAATAGATTCAAAAGCGGTTTTGCTAAGCGATGGACTAAGAAAATATTTCATAACGATTTATTAAATGCTAATATTGATAGTTAATTACGTACAGTCCAAATGCAGGAAGAAGCCATAAAGGTTAAATAGATAGCTTCGAAGGTTCTGAGGCAATCGAGCCTACAGATATTGAAGATACTGAAGACTCTTCAACGAGAGAGGGGGCAATTATACCGAGACAACAGTAGTTTGAGTGATTGTTTGTGTAATTGTTTCAACCTCATCATCGTCATAGTCATCTTCATCATAATCTTCATCTTCTTCATCATCTTCTTCTGATATAACTTCCTCCTTAGTTTCCTTCGTCTGTGGCACCTTGCCTTCATCCTCATCCTCATCCTGTGCATCGTAATATTCAACATTATCCAGCTCATGCGGCAGGTCTTGAGCCTTTAACTTTTCTTGAAACAAGAAATCAGCCTTTGCCCTTAGAGCCGTAAGATATTCGGCAGTTTCTCGAGCTAAAACGTTGGCAGTTTCTTGGATTTCTCGTAGATACTTGTTGACATCATCCATGGGAATATCATGGTCTACAACCTGCTGCCTGGATTTTAGCAAAAGGGCTTTTAATAACCGGTACTCTTTCCAGTCTTTCCATCCTGGGCCAGTGCTCTCGGTGGAAACACTGCTTGGAGAAATCATTGTCCTGCCAATTTCTTGTAGGGCGGCTTCAGCGAAATCATCCAGAACCTCGACCGAGTCTTGTCTGATCTGCTCAGTTCGATCAAGTACTCTCTGAGCAAATTTCTGAGTTGCTTCACGGACATTACTAGCTGATGTTCGAATGTTTTCTGCCTGCTGTCGGAATTCCAGTTGAACCAATTCAGGAGTCACCAATTCGGCATCTCGAGGATCAGTAGAATTTATCCTGTTGACAAGTGAGCGAAGCGTTATAATACTCTGCCTCTGGGCTGCTTGAAGTGATTGCAGCTGCTTGGTGAATGAAGGAGTCATATCTTTCAACAGACGTTGTTTTTCCTGGTTCACTTCGGCCAGGAAAGACTCAAAGCCTTCGGAGGTGGTTTTTTCAACCACAGATTTCCACCGAGATAAACTGAATTCGCTCGCGGGCTCTGCCTCAGCAGTTGGAACACTTGCCACTTCTACAGAGCTTTGAGGGGCTTCTGTAGTAGCCTCGGTTTGTATTGAAGTTATTGGCGTAGTTTCAGTCAATGGAAGCTCTGACGTCACAGACGATTCAGAGGTCACAGACGATTCAGCCGTCACAGATGGTTCAGTCGTCTCAGACGGCTCAACTGGCTTGTACTCAGCCTGTAGCTCTTCTTCTGACAGCTCTGGTTTGCGTAAGATACGGTCTTGAATCTTGAGCAATTGAGGCTCAATAGTATCCATATAAACTGCAGAGACTTTTGGGGAAACTACATTCAAAAGCCAGTTATAACATTTCAGCGAAAATGTCTTCACGTGACCGGCTCCGATACGGCCGTAATGGTCGATATGAACGGCAGAAACATTGTACACCCGCAAGATATATGGCCAAGAAGCATCAACTGAAGGTACTATATAATTCTGGTGGAATTTTCTGGCTTGAGCGACCCCAGTACGGTAGATAGGAACTACGTTGTCGTTTAAGTAGCCTCTGGTAGTCAGTATTTTCGGATCTACTTTGTCGTTGTAAAACTCCAGCACCGAGGCCTCTAGAGGTGAAGTCAATACGCGGACCTTGGCCACTGCCATGTCGACATGAGGTTGTATATACTTGCAAGACGCCTGTAGAGCAGCATTGCCTTTAGCAAGACCAGGCGCTACTACAGCCTCAACTCGCTTAGCATAAGGTGAAACAACCTCTACATAGTCATGTACATAGCGAGAATAGTAAGGTTGAGCAAAGTCAAAAGCCGAGTGTAAAGGAGTACAAAGGGCAGGAGCAGAAGCATCTAGTGTGGATCCTGGAGGGCATTTGAAGATGCTCAGATAGATAAGATAGTATACAAAGAGTCTAGTTAGAACGGAATACGGCATATAAAGTTAGTGAGTACTTACCTAAGGGATATGGACCGCCATCTTTGGAAACGAGACTGGTTAGCTTTACTTGACGCCATACTGTTGTTGGAGTAGAAGCACTTGTTCCGTCTGGGGCGGCTGAAAAATCTGGGTCAGTATTTTTGGCGAACTGCACCGGGTCAAGTTCTTCTCTCAGGACTCAAAAGTGCACGCTGTATTATTCAGTCCTCTCACCACGATTGGGACCAAACAAGAAATAAAGCAGCTCCCAATGGACCATCACGAACCTATGGATCGAAAGTTGATCTGAGCTAACATTTGGTCAACAGAATAAAGGATCCTTTAATTAACAGCATTGTGTCTAGACGTTGATCGGATATCACATAGATATCAGTTAATATCGATCAATATCGGTTAAATTATCATACCGTATAGTACTTATACCTCACAGCAATCATGGCATTCTGGCGTATGGGCAATGGGTTTTCCACGGTATCTACCATCGACAAGATCTTGGATAAACCCAGTCCTGAGCTGACAGAGCTTCTTGATGAGCCCGATCTGTTACAGGAGCTCCTGGCTCCAAATACAAAGCTGGTGGAGTTTTTACGAGATCCTCAAATCATGACTGAACTGGTTAGTCTTGTCACTGGACATAGAGAAGAATCGGAAAGCGAGGCGGAGAGTGAAATTCCACCTGGTGACCAGCAGCTTGATTCCTCCAGCAATCTTCAACCAGAATCAACAGAATCATCTACAGAACCTGGTCGCGTGCCCAGTTCCCCAGCATTGAAATCGCCTGATGATGGCGATCTTATTATTCCCGATAGCAGCTTGGAAACCAGCGCTGAAAACAACGAGAACGACAATCAAGGAGATGCTAATGATATTCTTGAAGACGACGAAGATACTGAAAGCGAACAGCATCATGCTCAAATGGCAGCGGAAATATTATCGGCTGACGTATGGAGTATCACTGAAGTTCTTATGGAAAGCCATGATTTAATAGACCAGTTATGGCAAGTATTGGACTACCCGACGCCTCTAGACATGTCGCATGCATCGTATTTCACCAAGATAAATGAACATTTATTGGACAAAAAGACTGAAGAAATGTTGGAATTCATCCGCAATCAAAGAGGTTTTGTGCGCCGGTTCATGCGGCATATTGACAACCCTCCGCTAATGGATTTCTTGCTTAAAGTCATATCGTCTGATAAGGCAGAGAATTCAGCAGGAATAATCGATTTCCTTCAACGGCAAAAACTCATCCCATCATTGATTGCATTTGTTGGTCCGGAGATCCCGTCTTCGGTGCAATCGGCCGCTGGCGACTTCCTTAAAGCATTTGTGACCATCTCAGCCAATTCCAACTCCGATAACAGTACCATCGGCCCAAATGAACTCTCTCGAGAATTAGTTAGCGAACCGTGTGTACGTGAGCTTGTTCGCCTTATGCTCTATGGTGGAACTGGCTTAACAACTGCTGTTGGAGTCGTCATTGAGATTATTCGTAAAAACAACTCGGATTATGACTTTTTCCCCGTCCAGTTTGCTACTATTGAATCGCATCCTCCAGGGCCTCGGGACCCAATTTATCTTGGAACCCTGGTCAAAATCTTCTCTGAAAACATTGCCAACTTTGAACAGATGCTGACCAGGTCTCATCTTGAAAGATTAAAAACTCCCTTTGGTGAAATCGAGCCTTTGGGGTTTGAACGATTCAAGATATGCGAACTCATTGCTGAGCTTTTGCATTGCAGTAATATGGCTTTGCTTAACGACCCTAGTGGAGAGGCCATTGTTAGAGCCCGAGACCAGGAGCGCGATCGCGTCAAGAGGGTTATTGCTGCTGCTCGCGGTGAAGAGACTGCATCCACAATGGTATCCGAACTATCCCAATTGAATCTACATACCGAAGGGGCCACTGCTCCAGAAGGGATTTCCACTACTGCCACTGAAGTATCTGAGACAAGTGGAGATGTTGAGATGTCTGAGCCTTCGACCAAAGACCAAATCAGTGAGGCTGATCATGATTCAACTATTGTAGCAACTTCAGATGAAACCGGCCAGGATGAGGCTAGTCTTCGTGCAAACCCAGTAGTCGGTGACCGTTTTAAAATCGCACTAAGAGACCACAATATTATTGTGTCCATTCTGGAAATGTTCTTCAGGTTCCCCTGGAACAATTTCTTGCACAATGTTGTGTTTGATATCGTTCAGCAGATCCTCAATGGCTCCATGCAAGAAGGCTATAACCGTTACCTTGCTATCGACTTGTTTGGACGAGCAGGGCTCACGAGACTAATCTGCCAAGGTCAAACTCGATGTGCTGAGTACGAAAAGACCCACCACTCGAGATTAGGCTATATGGGTCATTTAACTCTTATTTCTGAAGAAGTCGTCAAATTCACTGCTGTATACACTGCCGAGAACATTGGTCCTGAAGTTGTGGAGGCCGTGACGAACCAGGATTGGATCATGTATGTTGCCCACTCGTTGGTGCGCACTAGAGACCAGTACAATGCGATTCTAGGAGGTCAGAGGCCCGAAGACAGCACCGAAAGGCTTAACCCAGATGCTATTCTACTTGGCAATGGAGAAGAGCAGGATGAAGATGATGACATAGGGTCAGAGTTAGGAGAGGACATTGACAGGAGGGTGATTGCTGAGAACAGGGAAAATGACGACGATGACGAAGAAGGAGAGGAGAATGCTCGAACTTCTCGTCACGACAGTTCAGGTGATCAGTTTGCGAGGTACATGACACAACAGATTTCTGGCGCCGGGCATTTCGGCTCTAGTGATGAGGACGATGATGACGAATGGGATACCGAGAGAAGTGATTATCGGAATTCAGTCCAACATGCGCTCGAGCATGAATCGGCGTCGGGGTTCAAGATCTTTTCTGGAGACGATGTTGAACATGAGGAGGAAGCTGATCCGCTACAAGAAAACCCCGACAGTCCAAAGGATTACGGAGAAGATGAAGATCTGGGGCTGGTGCGCAGCAAGAGTTACAATGAAATGAATTGGGATGAAGATGAACGAGAACGAATCATTCATACCGCCGATTATCTACGAGAAGCCGAGAAATGATCACACAGCCATCTGGGCCTGTATAGTACAGCAATACGATTTGGTACTTTGCATATATAGTAATAATAGGGAAGAATCAACAAAAATGTATAAATCTATCTTCTTCGAACTTTACCAACCTTTGCTGCTGGCTTTGCCTTTTTTTCCTTGCCATTTACCTCCTTTCCATTTACTTCTTGCTTCTTTTCACTTACTTCTCCTGGTACAGAACCGAGCTTCTGACCCGGAGGTAGGCCGAATTTGCTGGGGAATATCCGGGCTAGAATAGCTTTTGGAAAAGTAAATAAAACTGTATCTTTCCACAAGGGATTCTTAATTCCATCAATATCCAATGGGTATTCAGTTCCATCGTCTATTAGACACACTTGATTGGACCCTGAATGAACCATAAAGTCCCTACCATTTGGCAGACAGACTTTGATCTTTGCTCCTGGGACTATAGGAACATTCCCTGCACGATCGAGGACCATTTGCTTTATTGAAGCCATGCGTTTTCGGTCCTGAACAGCAGTCAAGCGAAGAAACCAATAATGAGAAACTCCAATTAGAAGATATAGAAACACCAAGACTGTGGGAAGACCTGGCTTGAACCGAGAGTAGTAGTAATCTGTGCCTTTCCATCGAGGGAATCCATGATCGAGGAAAAAGTTATATCGTTCTCGAGAATCGCGATCTCGAAGAATTCGCACTATCAATCCTAGCCTGGTGAATCTTTCTGTGGCCGAAGAAGATGGATTCTTGTCAGGATGAAGTTGCCTTGACAGTTTTCGATACGCTTTGGCAATTTCTGCATCTTCAGCGTTCTTGGAAACGGAAACCCATTCATAAAACGTCACTCCAGACCCGACATCGGCTTTTAATCGGTCATTAAGATCAAAGATCTCTCTGTCCAGTGATGACCACGCACTCACTGTGCAGATCAAACTGACCAAGATCAGACAAATGCTAGTCAATCTCATCTAGCTGAAGCCTACAGGTTAGGTTTGAATATTATGTTCTGGCAATATTTCAAATATTTCAAACATTTCAGTTACCCTGTGAAAATCGAAACTTTAATAGAAGGCTTCAAAATGGTTCGAATTTCGAACTAGAAAGTCAATTATTATCGTGGAGTTAACTGCGTTGATTCTATATGCTCTATTTTAGTTGTAATCATTAATAGTTGTTTTCTACACGCTATTGGCGCACCTTTAGAATTAGAGACAGTAGATATCTTCAATTGATTCGGAATTGGGCAATTGAGTGGATAGAAACGCGATGTAGGCGGTTTTCCAACTGCGATTATGGTCCTGCAGATTTATTTGTGTCAATTGGCTCAATTCTAAACCCATAGGATTCTTGCCGATAAAGTAATCTAATGTTTCTGTATCGGCTGACATGAATGCCTATAACCACCTTTGTTTACTTAGAGATATTGAGATATTCCCGCTGTTATAACTTTATAGTCATTAGTCTGACGACTTGCATTGCTCGGCATTCTTCGTGAATCTTCTGCTGGAAATTTCACTTGCGTTCGGCATCGACATCGCGTAGATTCTAATTTATTAATTTGGATTTTTCACTATTAATCTATTGTCCCAACCCCCAACATTTCGATTCTTGCTGGAATTGCTCAAACTCACACATTACCATGGCTAAAACATATTTGATCGCATATAATGCGATTTCGGCTTTTCTTTGGTTTGCCATTCTTACGCGGCTGATCATCTTGTTTCCGCTGGTCGGCCCGCGGCTCGTATCCGGCGGATTGGCTGATTTCACGCGATGGGTACAAACTCTGGCCGTTTCCGAGGTTATTCAAGCAGCTTTAGGGATGGTGAAATCCCCAGTTATAACAACAGCAATTCAAGTATCATCAAGGAATCTACTAACTTGGGGAATTGTTTACCAGTTTCCCAAGGTAGCCACGCATCTAGCTTATTCCACAATGATTCTAGCGTGGTCAGTTACAGAGGTAATCCGTTATTCGTACTATGTGTATAACCTCACCAAGGCCGGCAACGTGCCTAAATGGCTTGTGTGGCTACGATACACAGCTTTTTTTATTCTATATCCTCTTGGAGCAGGAAGTGAGATGTATTTGATCTTCCTAAGTCTCGGATATGCCCAAAGGATCAGCCCTTACTTCAGCTTAGCGCTTAAGGCGATTCTTTTAATCTACGTGCCAGGATTTTACGTCATGTATACCCACATGATTAAGCAACGAAAGAGAGTGTTTAAGAATATTGGAAAACGACGACTGGATTAGATAAAGTCAACCAACTCTTGAGCCAATTCCTCGGCCAAAGCTTGCCGTTCACTGGTCGACAAGTTTTTACTACTCGCCCGAATCTTTGCCAGTTTCTCCGCCAAAATATCCATTCGATCCACATCCTTTTCGCCAATATTTACATCTTCATTAGCCTTATCGTGTTGTTGTAGCAAATGATCGAAATAACTCTCCAGTAGTTTTCTTTCCCCGATCTCTGACTCGCCATCTACTTCCTTTTCCTTGTCATCTGTTGGCCATTCAAATGCTTCTAATGCCTCTTTAATGCGATTGATTCCATCGGTTTCTCCTTGAGAATTTGTCTGTGAATTCATGTCTATAAATTCAACTCCATGATCAAAACATATATCTTCCATATTTTGACTAGTTTCAGTTGAAATCTGTTTTATTTTGTGGCTGTTTAAGACTGCAAATGATAGTCCATCCCAAGACTCGTGTTCAAGTAATTGTAGAAATTTGGATATTTTCCCTAAATCTTGGCTTAACTGATCTTGATCAAATGTCAATATAACTGCTGCCAAAGCTGCCCGAACTTCTTCAGCTTCTTGAGATGTAAATGCCTCTATCCAGGCTTCTAAACTATCCGAATCTTGTCCTCCAAATTCATCTACCCATATCGGAACTGTAGCGTTGTAGTATTTATTGGATATTTCAAGCTCATGACTGAGTCCTGAATGGCTTGATCGATTGGGAAGAATATCAGGCAAATCTTGAGGTAGAGAACCCGTCAGTTCTTTGTTAGAAATTGAACAACCATGACAATAATATGTCATCATGATATATTATTGTATAAAAACCTACCCTTTATTAACGTTAATTTCCCTGTTCCCGGTCTTCCGACTATAAGTATTCGATTTCTTTCACTCATGTTCACTCATGTTCAATATTTGGCTGACAGTTGGGAGAATCATGATTAGAATCACGTAAATAAGTTGAGAGAATTCAGATATTGTCTGTACTGTACTGTCTGTAGTACAGATTCTGTACTAAACTTTGATCAGCTATTCGAATTTCACCGATAATGGCAACGATATTATCAGTAAATTTCAAGCTTTAAGTTGCTACAATGAATATTCACCGTCTCAGCATCCAATATCGTACTGTAACAACTTAGACTTGACCTGAAAACTTTTATTATTGGCACTGCCCTAATCATCTATTTTATTATTGGCACTGCCCTAATCATCTACCCTGATCATCTACTTAAGTTGACTATATTGGTCCTTACTTATCGCTAGAATGTCGATTACAAGTGAAATATCGGATTGTCAAGGAGCATATTGCGAAGAATCGATGACATCATTTTCTACTTGGCAATTGGCCGATTGTTATCGATATCAAATACAAGCAATTAGAGCCGATCTTGGCTATTTACAAGATTCTTTATATCTAATATGATTGAACATTTCTCAAAGTAATCCTTCGATAAATTGTCTCTCATCCGAGCAGTCCTTTTCAAGTTGTAAAGATTCCTCCCTCCTCCGTCCGCCAAAACGATCTGCTAAAATAGTACAAGATTACAATCTAATTATCAATACGAGAACAGTTCAGTTTCCAAGCAGAGTAAGACCACTAAAATACCTCACACTGAGGCTCACACAAAAGCATATTCAAAATATCTTTGCAGCGAATTTAACTGTTGCCTTCACATGTTATTCATTTAAGGTTTCAACAGCGTTCCATCAGGTTATTATTACCCTGTTCCCTTAGTCTAACCGTTTGTCTAGAGTTTATTTTATCTGGGCAACTCTGATGTGGGAGAATTAGGAATTGCTAGGCGAACATTGGACTTCGATTTGCTGAGCATTCTTGTTTGAGAAAACTGCTGATTCAAACCCTGCTGCCTTTCAAAAGGTCGTAAACTAAAACAGTGTATCAGAAACTGCTGTCCAAGAGATATTTTTTGTAGATATTTTTTGTCAGGAAACTAAAATATATTGCCGAGATCGAGAATTCTCTTGAAGGTTCTCCGTATAGACTGCAGAAATACGGGCTGGCTTTTCGGATGCACTAGCCGCTTGAGAATAGGTCCTTATTGCCGAGAAAGTTGTGTCCCGCCAGTATAGCGAGTCTAGCCATAACTTGATGAATCTGGTGCTGTTGCGTCAAGAGCAATCTATTATCTATGCCAAGGGTTTAGGAGAGGGAGAGGGGCATCCCCTTCATAAAATATATTCCATAAGGCGATGAAAAGATGGAGATATAGTTGTTGGCAAGTATTTCAACATATGCGATCAATATCTTGACAATAAGAGACTTTAGAATTGGTGCAACTCACACAGCTTCAGAAGTCAATGAAAAGCTTCAATGCTTGTCAGAATAATACTTGGCAGTTTTGCCTTATCTTTCAGTGTCTCATTTAACCAGCAAGACCAATTAAAGTCTCGAGTGTATTAACTCAATGTCGTTTTTAGTTTTGTGGAGTTTGTGAAATTTCTTCGGGTGTTGAAGCGTTGGATCGAAATGTCCTTGGCAATTTGGTTAAATTTAGCTTATTTATATTATTTTGGCTTTTCCACAAAGAGATTTCTTTGGCTATGTTCTTTCTACTCTTTGAAAAGTCCTTTATTAGAAACATATGCCTAAGATCTTCCTCTGGGCTTGTTCTATATATCTAAAAATACCTTAGAATCCTTCCTCAATACAGGGGGATGTATTTATTTATTTACAAGGCTGTAACTGAAGCGCAGGGAACTCTCGGCGAGCGTGCTACTGCAAACGTAGATCTTGGCTGATTTATTGTTTTTCCGATTGGTCCGCTTCGGATATTGGCTTGGCGGTTGTACCGGTATGGATTTCAGGCAATGTTATTCGTTAAACTCTTTGCCTAAACCTGCAGCAGTCCAGTGACGGCAAATGCTTGAAAGTGGAGTCATTCTAAGGTAGGTTTAACTTAACTTGGGGTTCTATCAAACCTTCTCGAGATAAAAAATTCGAGAACTTTCATATGATCTACGGGATCTCGGTGTTTATTTTCAATATTTTGCATTTGGTTCCTGTTTGGGAAGCTAAATCGGTTTATGATAGTCTAATTAGTGCGGCTGAAATTGGAAAGATCTGGCTTGTGTTCCTTTCCTTAACAAGTATTTTCTTTGCTTTTAGCTTCGTTCTTGGCTTTCGATTTCTGGGCCTGAAAATGTTATCAAGAATTGGGCAAAATATATGATAAGTTACAATATGTAATTACGGCATACATTTGATACAATATTCTTTAACATCTTGTGATCCGCCCAAAAAAAACTTTACAATACACTGAACCTGATCTCGTGTTCATCGTCGCATTTCATGTTTGATCGATTTCGCTATACCTGGATTCGGAGGCTAGGCTAGCAGTACCCGCTGTGCTGAAAAAAGGCCTGCAGCATTTGTACAATTGAGGGCGCATTTGGCGGTTTGTGTGTGCTTGTGGACTCATTGGAAAACTCTTGAGCTGACTCGATAGGGGCTTACTTTTTCGTATCCAAGATCTATTACTGTCATTATCTTCAATTATTATGTTTCCTGTCTGCTTACCTTTGCAGGTCAATCAGTTAAACCCTGATATTAGTTCAAGCTCCTATTGGCAGATTGTATCCTACTGCATGTTTCACATCATTTGCACCGTTTTATTCGTTTCGGTAGCTGCATTCGGTTTCATTACAGCTTCGGGATCGTTGGGCCAGCCTCTCATGTCCCATGATATTTCTTGTCTCGGAGTTTATTCCATGCTTTTTCTTTTCTTAATTGGTTTAAGGTCCAGTTCTTTTTTTAAAGCGTTTGCTTCTAGATCTAATGTAATTGGATACTTCTTGATCAATATTCGATCTTATCCTTAACATTGATTCAGCCGCTTCAATTATTGGCTTGAATGGACAAGGAACTGCCTTCATTTATTTCTATAAGTGTTTTATGGTCATCCGAAGAGCTCAATGAAAAGAAAGCTAAAAATATTCAGCTGATCTTGTTCGGTTTATATAAAGAGGAACGATTTCCTTCTCAATTTCATTATCTATAAGATATTGGGTTAACAGAAATGAAAATAACTTTAACTGTGTCTGTTTTGCTGTTGGTGACATCGTCATTGGCGCTCCCGGTGAGTATTTCGTCTTTCATATTTCCCTTAAGCTAATTCCAGGGATTTGCCCTTCTTGACAGAGGTTTTCCTCTAGTTCAAAGACAGGATGATACCGGTACGTTACCAACTTGCGACCCGTCTGTTGAGGACTGCCCTACAAATCCACCCATTGAATGCGATCCTTCTATTGAGGATTGTTCTGTTGTTCCTCCTGTTGAATGTGACCCTGCAACAGAAGACTGTTCCACCATTCCTCCTGGTGTCTGTGATCCTACGAAGGAGGCCTGCCCCACCATTCCCCCTGTTAGCTGTGATCCTACGAATGAAGAATGTGAATTACCTCCAGATATCTGTGACCCTGCTACGGAAGATTGTCCAACTGTTCCTCCAATTGGCTGTGACCCTGCTACGGAAGATTGTCCAACTGTTCCTCCTGGTGACTGTGACCCCGCTACTGAAGATTGTCCAACTGTTCCTCCTGGTGGCTGTGATCCTGCTACTGAAGACTGTCCTACCGTTCCTCCTGGTGGCTGTGACCCCGCTACTGAAGATTGTCCTACCGTTCCTCCTGGTAAATGCGATCCTACTGTTGAAACATGTGATAATCCACCAGTAGATGACTGCGACAAAAATGATGAAGACTGCACAACCGATGGAACCGATGGAACTGACGGAACTGATGGAACTGATGGAACTGATGGAACTGATGGGTCCGATGGAACTGATGGGTCCGATGGAACTGATGGTGCTGATGGAACTGATGGTGCTGATGGTTCTAATAGTTCTAATGGTTCTAATGGTTCTAATGGTTCTAATGGTTCTAATGGTTCTGGTGGAACTGGTGGAACTGGTGGTAGTGGAGGAAGTGGAGGAGGAGGCTCCAGGTCATCCAGTGTCAGCTCCAGTAAAGCATCTGCAACAAGTGCAAGGCCCACTTCAACCTCACCTTCTGGAATTAACTCTTCCAACTCAGCCAATGCTGTTCATCAAGGTCTGCTTCTCAATATTTTCGTGACTTTGATTGTCACAAGGCTTTTATTGTAGTCTCAAGTGGCCTGCGAAATCTTATTAAATATTCGTTTCTTTAGCTATAGCTCTATATCCATATTTTACTGTTTAAGAAATTATTGTTGAGAAATCTCCAGAACTAAATTATTTACAATCTAATTAAAGTCTTTAACAACCTAAACTCTTGGATCTAAAGCTCTAAATTTTGCTCTTAAGCCGGCGAACAGGCCATCAGTATGTATTTTGACAGTCCTCGCTTAAAGCTGATTTGAGAAGACCGCAAAGCCAAAGAATCCAATAAATCCAAATGATTTAATTAAATAATTAATTGTAGAAAATTTATAATAGTTATATATTAAATAGTATGATATTTTTTTAAGTCATGGGTTGAATATTAATCTTGGCTATTTCGGAGTTATAATTAGTCTTGAATATTTTTGTGTTTATGAATTTTGGGCTTCATCATAGGATGTCAATTTAACGACCTTGCTATTTTATGAGGGATTGGAGATCTTCATTGCTTACACCTTAATGAGAATAATGTCACGCTAAAAAAGAAGTCTAATTGGGTACGGCTGAGATTGAACATCCTGTGCTGTTTTCGGCAATTCCTACCTTACTTCTTATATTGGTTAGCTAGTCTTTACAAGGGATATATTTTTGGATCTGGTGATTCCAAGTGAATAATGGGTGAAGTAGACAGTAGAAAAAAGCTATTTGAGTCTGATAGCAATCTATTTTGAGGATTTCTCCTTTATGGTTGACTGAAATACAGCACCTCAATCAGTCCAAGTGATTGAATTTCATTAGGGCGCTCTGGTTTATTATTAGAAACTCAAACTTCGAAGGCTCTGAGCGGATACGGCGGCTATACCATTGAATCTCTTGATTGTCTGTAGTTTGAATGCCTTTACTTAGTTGACATTTGATGCTTCACCTTTTGAGAAAACTATGATCTCAAGATCACACACTATTCGTTGCGTGCAGCCAGCGAGGCTTATATGCAGCAATAGATCAAGAAGTCAGCCAATATCTCGCCTATATGAATTACGGATAATATCGGTTGGGTCACCATTTATCCGATAAAATATCGGAGAACAAAAAATGGAAAAAG
Organism: Middelhovenomyces tepae; assembly: GCA_003708105.3. Lineage (NCBI taxonomy): Eukaryota > Fungi > Ascomycota > Dipodascomycetes > Dipodascales > Dipodascaceae > Middelhovenomyces > Middelhovenomyces tepae. The sequence goes on along the minus strand of PPNF03000003.1, from coordinate 798,816 downwards.
ATATGGCATCTGCAATCGGTGAATTATATCGGTGAAATTTCACGTGTCTATATAGTGCCAGGTAAAATACTGTATGAAACAAGATCGGTGGTATCGGTGATTGCCCCGATTTGATCCGATCAACAGAGCCGGTCGTTTTCTAGCAGGATTGCTACAATCGTTTAGTTTATTGATTCATTGTGTGCAAACGAGAAGCATTTTCAGAAATATTTAAGTCCAGATTAAAGCCCTCAAGGTCACCAGCTTAAATGTTTCGCAATTGTAGATCTACAGGGTTTAGAGGATTTGACAGGTCTCAGCTTGATTTCAGCTTACAATGAAATATAAAGGAAACTAAGCAGAACAGAGCAAACTACAGAGCGCAACCTGACCTTATTCAACAGAGTATTAACACACATACCTGGCTAAGGTAATTCGACCATCTACATGCTAAGCTTGAGAGAGTCCTAATATTTTTTCAAAACTACCTCAAAAGTCAGTCAGTTGACAGTCGATAAGAAACTAACTTCTATTCTCCAAGTCGAAATCGTTTAAACGCAATTCTGACTGATATTCAGAATTTTATCAAGAATACCAGGCCCGTGTCACAGAAAGGTCGATCTATGGACTTGACAAAAGATAGGCGAAAGGATTTCCCTAGGGAACTCTGATATGCACAGTCTTGGATAGTTTCACTACGAAAGGTGGTTACTCTCACCGATGATGATGTGCTCCGCCCTTCTATATAATTCGTCTTGAAGAAATCATGTTTAAAACAAACCTTCCAGCACATGCTGATGTCTCAGGGGAATCTGGGGTCTTGAAACCTTATGTTTTCATACCGCAATGTTAATGCTATCCTGAAACTTGCAGTCTCAATCGGTTATTCACTCTATACGAAAGTTCGAAACTTGTCTGAATCTCAACTGAGGTCTATCCTAAGACAAAGAGATCCTTAAAGGGCTCAACCGCCAATGACCGATTTTGAGCGGTTGATTGAAGCTGAGTACAATGCTTTCCAACAGCTGACTGCTACGCATGATTTGTAGCAATTGTTCAGGCAGACGATACAGAGAATCAAACATGCCATTGAAACACCGGGTATCAACTTTTTGCTAATCTCTCGAGAATCATTGCATTAATTTCGAATTCCTTCTTAACTATCGAAACTGCTAGTGGGGGCCAACGACAAACCAGCGTATTCCGGTCAATTCTCGTTGAGAGAATAGAGTTGACTAAAAATTCCCATTAAGTACATAAAATGTCTATTAAATCGAGTAAAATATCATGAGCCGAGGAACAAACTGGTCCAAGTGCATAAATTTGATTAGTATTCGACTTGGTTTAACATTGAAAGCCCATCTCGTTGTCGGATATGAAAAGAAGAAGATCTTATTAATGGAATTTTCTTTGTCCGGCATGAACAAGAACGAAACTAGAGCTAGACGGGCTTCATTTGAAGTAGTAGAGGAATGCAGGGAATAGTTTTGTCATTAAGTTTACGGGGTTCAGCTCCCCTCCGCGGAGTTGACCTAGGCTTGGCTTATTGAAGTCCAGTGTGAATTGAAGAGTAAAGTTCAACGGGCCAATGGAATTGACTAACCCGGCCTACGCCCATATGACAGTGATCGGGCCAAGATAGCGATCCTAGTTCTTGGGTCGATCCACAAGCCACTAGTGACTATAGAGGAATAGCGGATTTTACTAGTCTGAAAAGCGTCGATCCGCATTTTCCAACATCACGGATCAAGACATTAAAAACTAATCTGAAATGTTCCAGAAAATCAACTAATTTAGTGGTTTTCTCAAAGCATGTTTCAGCAACTGCCGCTAACCTGACAAGGAAATTCAATGGAACTCCTACCCTTCGATTAAGTTTACTTGTCTCACTTTGGCCACCATTCTTATGCCCACTTACGTTTTTGGACTAGTGATGGTATTCTTTACTGTAAATGGTAGTGTGGAAAACCTTAAATATTTACTGATTCTTTTGGGCCGGCCACGGCATTTGATAGTACGATTGCGGACATACTAAAACAATTCCGAGGCTTTTGATGTCATTCCCCCCCTTTTTTTGTGTAGTATTGGAATTAATGTTTCCAAACCTGGGGTGGAGAGGGGTGGTCATTACCTGAAGCATGTTTATCTGGGCTTCTTTGTTATTCGATGATCTAGCTGAATGTCACCCCTAATAACATGCCTATTAAGCGGGATGCTCTTGCTTGATTGACAATCTGACAATAAGCAGAGACATCAACGGCTCGATATTACGTTTTTCAACACCTTAGGTTCTTCGGCCTAGGATAATTCCTTTAAAGTCCAAAATAAATGGTTTAATGTCTTTTTCTGACTGGCTTGTTCTTTGGTGAGATCTACAGTTGCAATTAGATTTTATTTGGATTCGTTAGAGAGCACCGGATATAATATTAACCGTCGCACCAATGAAGCAAGTCCAGCAATCGGGATAATCTTGTGCATTATTTTCAGGAACTAAACAAGGGAAAACGTTTTATTTTTATATAAATTAAGAGCAAGAGTCTTCAAAATTTAAAAGAAAGTGGGAACAGCAGCGATCGTTTTGGTTAATATACCAACCCCTATTTGGTGATGGAGAATCCAGACATAAGGAACATATTTGCAAAGCGTTCCAGTCCTCTGGGTGAAGATAGAATTTTGTACAAGCTTGTATAGGAAGGACTTTATTCACCTATCTCCTTAAACTGCTAAAATACGCACCACTGTAGAGATCGACAGAAAAAGAGATTTTCCAACTCTGTCATCCCTGAACTTGAAGAGGCTAGATAGATATTTCTCTAAACTCAAGTTTTTTTTGAAACCAAGCGTAATTTGACGGGCAGATCGCATGGTGATCTGATATGGTTGTAGGCTTGAAAATGGAATTAACAAAGATTTCACATCTTGAAGTTATACTTTTCTCTAATAGCTTTACAGCAGCAATCTGAAACGACCGACATTTTGGTAGAGACATTTTATGTGACCTTAATTTCTTTTTCATATGCAAAGTACAGTTCCATGCCAAAAAACAACTTCCACAGCGAGCAACTTCAACTGTTAAGGGAAGTTTCCGGCGATATCTTCACATCTTTAAATCAATTGCGGAGCAAAGAATGGAATTTTGGTGCATTGAAGGCGATAAGGTTCTCTTTGATTGTTCCTCTATCGCTTGTCAGGTCTAAGGTTCTTATCAATTCTGAAACTAAAGCCACACAGACCATCAAAAGGTCTTAAGGCTATTTCACCTTTGTCATCCACCTCGGCACCAGAAATTGGTTGCCATATTGTCAACTTTTGCCGGTCTCATGCTGCTAATTGACATTGAATAAACTCCTACTCAATTTTGACTTCATTAATCTTGCCATTGTAGTGTTCAGTAACATTATGACCAATCAGTAAACAAAAATATATTAATCTTCTTTCAGGGATCAACGTCAAACATATCGTGAAGTGCCCAACCCGAGGTGTATGATCGCAGGTATAGACCCCCTGTCATTATAGGTGGGCCTCATTTGAAGGTGGGCCTCATTTGAAGGTGGGCTTCATGACAGGCCCCACGTGATAGACTGCTAGTTCTACAATGGACTTGGAATACATTTAAGATTAAAGTTCGATATTTGAGGTGGACGACGAAAATAATATTGGACGGCTGTTCCCTTTCAAGCCACTTAAAATCAAGTTTTTTCAAACTATGTTACGGCTTGGTAATCAATCGTGGATCTGCATGTCTGAGATGGAACATCCATGTTCATTAAAATCCAAATCGATAATTAATATATAGCTCGGTCTAGACTTGATCGCCTAAATGTTACTTAGTTACAGGACGATGTACAGCGCTCTGGAGATCTTCTTTCTGGAAGGTTTTGTAGTCACCAAATATGCACTTCTATCTAACACATATGTTTCATATTGGCATTAGCAGATATGATAGATTATTGATAGGCGTCAGAAAATTGAACACACTAAAAAGCTGAAAGAACCAAAGCTCCGGAACATTAAACCCAGAATTGCCTTGACATCCTACTCTGTACGCCAGCATAGCGGTAACACATTCGATAAAGGCAGGTGCTCGAATCTTATCGCGTTCAGTATCCCCTTGCTCATAAGATGAAAAGTTGCATGTAAATCCTGTTTCTCGAATTATTAAAGCCGATACCTTGTTAATTATGTTCCTATAGAACTGGCTAGTTTAATACAAGCGTTTTATATTTCTCAACTGTTAGATAATGTTAAACTGTTCCGGTTTCTTGGGCAAATCACATTGACTATCTCATAATGGAAATTCATGCTTCGCGCTAATTGAGCTGAATATATTGTAACAAATATCACTATCAAACATGTAGAGGCATTTTATCACCAAGTCTATATTGCAAAGATCTTCCTTCACCACTTCAGTGTTTAGTTGCTTTTCCTCGAAGACCTTCGCATGCAGACCGGGGTTTAGGTGGAAATCTGATGTGGACTATGTCAAGACATTGTTGAAAGCCAAGAAAGTTTGCCCCAGTTTGAATTTTTTTTCTATGTTATTACTTTTTCAATACATTTTGCTTTTGGAGATTTTCTAGATATAGTTACGTTCAGCGAAGGGCTGTTAACAGGGCTGTTATCAAGAATAAAGACAAACTTGACCAATTGCAGGTTGTCGCGATACATAATTGTGGAATTGAGTGGCTGTTAGAGCCGGAATAAAGGCTGAGCAGAATCTTAACAGCAATTGGCAGCTGATCGACTGAGTATATTCGAGTTAGTCATGAAACAATTGACAGTGTTTCACTGGAATTAAATGAATATTGATCATCGAAGGTTGGAAGCAGCAAGAAGTCGTTGAAAGGACCTTAGTTTGATTATTGGCAAGCCTAGACTCCAGACAGATTGCGTCTTAACAAGCATATTGTCATATAATTCTATCGTGCTGCTTAGGATTGACAAAGATCGCCAGCAGGTTCTATTTAAACCTCTGCATGCATATGAAAGATGCGCAGAAAACTCAATTTGACCCAGTCCTAAGAAATATGTCATATATGGAATTAGAAACAATAATGTGGGATATGATTCCAGGAATGCAAATCTTTACTGACCTCGGTAGCCTCACATATGTGGAAGGCAGCTGGTTCCCATGAAAAAAAACATCTCGGCAACCAATCGACTAACGAGTCAATGGAGAAATTCTTTTAATTGCACAACTAGGCATATCGAATGGAGAATAAACGACCTTAAATTTGTAAAAACCGCTGAAAGGGTTATCTTGCAGGGCCCGTCTGAGCTCAGAGACTAACCAATTTGTGGTCAGACAATGTAAGACATTACTCACTTTTAATCCGAGACTTGTCTAACAAGTTGCCAAGATTTTGTAGAGCTTGAATGACATTGAAAATTACACATACAAATGGTTTCAGGGGTGGTTATAGTTGTATCATAGTTTAATATCTCAGAGGTAGGATAAAAGTTGTATGCGGGAGGTATAATTTAGAAGCAATGCCGACCAATCACCTTGTATAAAGTTTAAAATTGGTTCTCTAGGTAACATTATTAAAAGAAGTAAACATATATTGTGTTGAAGAGCAACTTGAGCAAGCATATGAGAGGGCTTATTGACAGCCAGAAGTCAGTAAAGTGCGGCGAACTTTAATGAAACATCCTAGGCATCGCGCCAATTACTCGTGGTTGCACTTTGCACGGCGATTGAAACTAGAAGCTTTTACGTTCCACTAGTTCCCTGTCGGCATTTGCACTTGGCGTTTACTAGAGTCGATTAGGAAAAGACGCTGTAAAGTCCCGATCTAGGATCTTTTTCGGTTGAAGTTATGGCCGAAGTGGGCGGTAGGCATGGGTAGGGGTAACATAACAAGCCCCACGATTCCGCCTTGACAGCAAGATCGAAGCTGTTCCCCAAATTGAACGGCAGTTGATTAGTCTAGGATTTTAGGTGGAGAACCCTCTATCAAATAAAGAATCAAATCTTGCATCCGATAAGAGCTTGGCATTGGCGCTTGCCCAACATCTGAACTGAGACTTCAATCAAGACGCAAATGGAATAGTTGCACCTTAATGAAGAAGGGGTAGTAAGATTCTTTTCTGTCCAGTCTGGGTATTGTAACATTCCCTTGACCGATCACTCTCCTTCTTGGAACATAAAGATCAATTTAATGCGCCCAATGCATCAACCCCACCAGCCCCCAGCCCGCCTGGTGCCGTCGCTTCTCCTCAATTAATATGAAAAAGCTATTGAGATATCCCTTTATGCCAGGGGTAAAAGTACCAAATGGTCAGGTTGCATCATCTGCTTTTCATACCAGTTCCCTGCATTGTTAGCATGAGTACCACATGCAAAATATTATTTTTATTAATTATTATTTTTTAATTATCGCTGCACTTATTCTCGTTAATACCACTATTATGCTAATAATAATAATAATAATAATAAATATTTATTTTAGCAATTAAATCGGGGTTTGATAAGAGCAATTGACGTGAGCTCTAGCATAGCATGTAGAAAGCCATTTGAGCTGTGCGGGATTATCATCTCTAGTGGGCAACTAATTATAACATCGGGCTCTGTCATTGCCGTAGAAATGTCACTCATTGACTAGGACCTTGAGTACGCAATCTACTGTCATTTTTTGTTGCCAGCAGCGGTCAGTAGCCATTTACCAAAAAGTGTCCTCGAACCCTATTTCAGGAGTAAGCTAGGCCTAATTTGTGAAAGAAATAATAAATATGGAGGGTGCCTTTTTATTTCCTTTTTCTTGAGGTGATATTATTATCTCTTGCCCATCGCATTCTGTTCCCATATTGTTGGTGATTATGCCAAAGCTTAAAAATTCCTAGGGTATTTTGCTTTTTTGAAAATTAAAGTTTTTGACAGAGCCTTTGCTTTTTATGCGCTCGCTACACAGCCATTATTGTTCCTCCCTAAAATAATCTAGCGCCAAAAAACCTACCCTCCACCACTTCAGATCGTTTGCATCTCTAGCTGAGGAGCCCAAAGTGAATTTCTTTTTTCTAATAGCAGCCATTTGTTCTATGCAAGTCTCTGTCAATCACCCTTTTCCCTCTTGCAAGGTTAGGGCATTCTGTCTTTTTTGACAATTCTTTTCTTTTTTAGTTCTCTATTGCTTTCTATATTGAATCCTGATTGATTTCTCTTTTGATTTCCATTTTAGATGCCTCTCCATTACTTTTTCTTGGAATATTTCTTTTTACTGTCCGAGCAAGAAGGACATAATGACCAAAAGAATTAATCGTGAAGGTGCCGAAGACTTTAATCCATCGATATTAAGATCGCAAGTTTCCCTCCACGTTTAATTATCTGGAGATAAGATCAAATACTATATATACCGAGGATTCGCCCCTGGAAAAGATCTTACTTTCAACAGTCAAACTAATCTGGTTCTAAAGCTTCACATCTATTATATACACTGGAACTCGAGCGTTGACATATTACAGTCACTCATATATATATTATTCACCTTTTACACACAATTATACAATGTCTTCTACCAGCCTATCAGATATGTCTAGAAGATCCTCGATCTCACGATCAAGGAAGTCTACACTCACACAACAACAAAAGAACAAGAAGAGACAAAGAGCTACCCCTGCTCAACTCCTTCTGCTCAAGAGTGAATTCCAAAAGAATTCGACCCCTAATGCCAAAACCAGAGAAGAGATTGGACAGAAAATTGACATGACTGAAAGATCCGTTCAAATATGGTTTCAGAACAAGAGAGCCAAGGCCAAGCTCTTTGCTAAGAAGCATGGCTCTGGTATGGGCAGTATATATTATCCTGGATTGGCAAGTCCCCTAGACTCTGATGACTCTTCCTGCTCCGATGTCTTGTTTACTAGCCCTTTCAACACACCAAGTTTATCTTTGAATGGAAACATGATGTCCACTCCTGCCTCGCCCATGTCACAATCAGCCCCTCAAGTTGTTCTACCTTGCTCCTCATTGTCAATTGGATCTTGGAAAAGAATTTCATCTAGAGGGACAACAGCAGAAGACTTGACCATCGTCTACTCGCCTTCAGAATCAAATATTTCATATACGATGTTTACAAAGTCCACTGGGTTTAAGATTGAATACCCCTTGGCATGCATTGAAAGTGTGCGACTTTCTCCTCAGGCCAATCATATGGCTGGAGATGTTATTATCAACCTCAGTCAAAGCCCCTTATTTTCTATTCAAACTGAGAACTTCCCTGGTGTTTGGCTTACTTGCGACGACTTCTCAGAGCAAACACAAGCTTCAACTGTCCGAACTCATAGACTGGCAGGCCCTTATAACCAACTCAGGAGAGGACTTGTTGAGCTCTACGCCCGCATTCCTAACAAGGTATCAGGGGTCATTTCAAATGGAATTCAAGCTATGAGCAATAGCACTATTGGATTCCGCACTCCATTCAGGGCTTCAGTCAGTGGACCCATGGTACAAGCTGGTCTTGGAAACTCCATGGTGTCTTCTTCCAACAGCCTCTTCCCTATCCAGGAAACAGCCAGAAGCAAATCAGTTCCTTCAGTGTTAACTATGGACTCTATCTTTCCTGATACAAACTCCTTACTATCCACATCTGAGTACAATAATTCGGATCTGATTGCTCCCATGTTCCTTGAGCAGTCCTCAAGCGACAATTCTTTCGGCAATTCATATTCTATGAACTCTAGTGAGTCTTCGCTTTGTTCACCAAGGGCATTGGAACCCGTGGATAGCAGTCTGTCTTATTTCCCCCTGAAAATGGAAGAGTCGGCCCCCATGTATGACATTGACAATGAATCCTTTCAATTCGATCAGTCTGACTTGCTGGATGAAGACAAACTGTTGATGACAGCTCCAGTGTCTTTGCCCGAGGACCTTTCAATGGGATCATTGAATGATAACTTTGACGGGGTTCTTGACAACTACACTTACGACAATTCTCTTATGACTTTGATCCAAGCATAAAGGTCTTTTCTTCTCTTATACACATACACATTTGAATAGTTTTGGAGTCTTTGATTTGGACAATCTTAATAATGGATAATTAACTGAGATAATAGTTACATATACTAATAGAGCGAACCCTTGAGCTAATTGATACAAGTCCTAAATACAATAATTCCTGTAGAGCCCTTCAACAATTTTCTACAATGAATAACAAATTCAAGTATTGGAAAATAAGGAGGAATAATTAGCCGAGATCAATTACCTATACTGATAAGCAATTGATAAAAGATTAATCTAGGAATGTCTAATAGGCTCCTTAATCATTTTCTACACCGTCCAAAATGTCCAAAATGAGGATCAACCATCTACTTAGATTAGTCGCTATCGCCTTCACTTTTACAGCCGTCAATCATGTCAATCTGTTAAGGTTCTTTAAGTCTTTCATGCCCTGAATTCTGTATGGCAGATCCAATTGCGTTAGATTGACAGTTGCAAAGAATAAATCCGAAGGCATTATCAGACCATTTTCCTCAAATGGCAGTATCTTGTACCTTCTTCTAGGACAAGAGATCTGAAATTGTCGAGGACTGTAGTTAGATCGAAAATTGTCAAATCATCACTGCTCAATAAGGGATAGTCCAAGAGGTACCCAGAGCTTTGGCTTCTCCAGAATACCGGTACACGGAAGAGCACTCCCCGAGTCCCAGATAGAGAGGGGTGAGGCTTTGATCATTCCCCGAGAGTCTAAGATATTACGTTTAAAAACCTCCGTAGGATCGAGATCCCGAAGTTCCCTTCTCGAGCCTTAAAAATGATATAACAAGATTCAATCCCCTGCGGTTGCCCATTTAAATCAGTTTATAATTAAACTTTCCATGCAATTCTAAATCTAGCGGCGATGAATGTCAGAACTTTTCAGCATTAATGCCAACTGGTAATCCAGTACCCCTATATAATATTTATAATTTTAATTTTAGAGGCATATTATCACCAATGCTATGGGGAATGAAGGCTACGTACCCGACTGTCGACATTGATATCAATGAATTGTATATTAGGACGTGGCAGAACGAACTCATCCTGAGATGGCCTACATATTCATGCTTGAAACAAAGTTGTTGAAAGATTTTTAGACAGATATCGGCAGGTTCAGGTAACCGATAAAATATCGGCTAATGAAGCTTATCATATCCGTTATTATATCGGCGGAAATTCTTTGTATCAAAGCGATCTGCACATTCCAGTATCAGTACAAGCAATTTGGAATTTTACACCCAAAGTGACTACATGTAAACTGTCTCTTGGTTCAGTTATTCTACAGTCATCCTACAGTAGAATTCATTTCAATCTACCAACAGAGCCGTCGCTTTCTCTTGAGCTCTAGCAAGAAGCTCTTGCAGGATCTATGAAAGAACTCGAGGCCTATGGATTCTTCAGCCTAGATCGATACAGGGTAACTCATGACGTAGGCATGTAGGGTAATCTGGGTAATCTGTTAGTGACAGCGCCCGTTAAAGTAGCGGCTTCACGTGATGAACACGTGATGACCTCACCCACCCTCTATTTCAGCTTTCTCCCCTCTAAACCAACCTTACCTATCGCATCCGAATCGTGGCCAATTGCCAGCTCGTGTACAATAGAGCGTTTATTTAGGCATCATTGTCATTAGAACAGGTCATTGGACTTATAATATCACGTCAATACAATAATGGCCACATCAAGCCTGATAAGGCCTTGCCGGATGGGCTGGACTCTGGTATTTAGCCTAGTGTTAATGTTTCTAGGAGCTGTGAACGCAGATGAGGTTCATTTAGTGAGTCCACTGGTCTATTTTATATCTTTTTCTAATAGTCCAACAAACTTCAAAACAGGCAGAAATGTGCCGGGATATATTCAAAGAAAGAATGGGGAGGTTCAATAGATCCATATATTGAAGGTGAGTGTTAACACGCACTTTTGCAGCTGTCTAACCTAGTGGTGGTACAACCTTCGGAGAAGTTTACCGAAGGTTGGGTGGCCGTGGTGATTTTTGAGTACCGTAACATCGACCTACTTGGAGTCAAGCTCGATGACGACAATTCCAAATATATCTGTGACCAACAGGCCATTGATGCCGGTTTATGTCAGTCCGAGCAGCTTGGAACTTTTATAGTTTCCGGGTCTCAAGATGAAGCCTATGCTAAGATTGTGACCCAGAAAATCGATGCCCAAAGCCCTGCTGCCATTAATTATCCCCTGCTAAAGACCGGTTATTATTGTATATCCACGTATCCGAGTGACAGTTCAGATGAATATAATGCTGTAGTGGTGTTTCAGAATGCTTTTGGTCAATTACCTGCTAATCAAGTGCCTAAATTACCTTTCTTCGGAGGAGCAGCGTTGGCCTATGCACTTGTTCTGATCATGTGGATGTTCTTGTATGTACAACATCGGGCAGATATTCTTCCGGTACAGAACTATATCACTGCTATTTGCGGATTCCTCGTGGTTGAAATGATAATCATTTGGGGTTACTATGATTTCGTCAACAATCATGGCAATACCGTTGGCTCAAGAGTTTATTTGGCTATTCTTTCAGTGCTCAACTCATTCCGTAATGCCTTCACGTTCTTCTTGTTGTTGATAGTATGTCTTGGATATGGCGTAGTAAGGCCTTCACTAGGCGATCTTATGTGGAAATGCCGTGCACTCGCGCTGGCGCATTTCGTCTTTGCCGTTCTATACACTGTTACCTCATACGTCGTGACGAGCAATGATACCGGCTTGATTATGCTGTTTGTTGTCTTGCCTCTTTCACTCACCATGACTACTTTCTATGTGTGGATTCTATCTGCTTTGACGCATACTACGAAATATTTAGAAGAACGTAAACAAGATGTGAAGGCAAGGATGTATAAGAACCTTTGGCTGATGTTGCTGGTGTCTATTATTGTGATTTTCGCGTTCTTCTTCATTAATGCTGTCATCATGACTGGGATGTCGGATAAAGAGTTCATCACCACTCACTGGAAGTCTAGATGGTTTTTACTTGACGGATGGCTGAACGTAGTATATTTCGTAAATTTCTGTGCCGTAGCCTTTCTGTGGAGACCAACTGCAAACAACCGAAGATTCGCAATGTCGACTCAATTGGCTCAAGATGAGAATGATGTCCAAGAGTTTGAGATCGGGTCTTTAAGAGACTCTCTTGAGATTGATGATGAAGAGCGCAACACTCCTCTGACTGACGCTGGTACTCCTGCTCCTACAGCAAACGAATCTGCTGCTCCTCCGGAATATTCCACGGTAACGGACCCAACCGTACCTCCGCCCAAAGATGACAAAGCCACTTATAAACCCCAAGAAGACGACCGCAATGCTGGACCCTCAGACTCAGTATTTGAGTCCGAGACGGTTTTTGCCCTTGAGGATGAAGATGAAGGATATGAGCAATGGGATGATGATGCCAGTGTAATTAGCGACGAAGAGGAGGGAGATGAGTCTCAAGGACTTCGAAAGAAAGTGCATAAAAAGAAGGATTAGCTCTGGACGGCGCGCAGCCCGGGGATCGCAGGAGCCCGTCAAGATTACCCGGCTTAATTTACGTATATAGCAATAGATATTACCCGGCAATCGCAAAGTTGGAACTTGGAATTTTCACTTTTGAACATTGAACTGAGATTTGTAGACGAAAAATGCCGACGGTAAAGTCGTTGGATGCTTTTATAGAGCAAACGAACAGTCTATTAAGTGCAAGGCCAAGTACTGTAAGTTATAATGAAGTTAGAAGAAACTTATAACTGACATAGACGCGGATAACATGCACATATTCGCATAGCCGGCGCAAGGCCAATAAGAGCTCTTCTGCCGATACGGCGGAGCCAACCGATTCAGCAGCTCCAAATGCAATTCTATATGTCAAAGCATATGATCCATTATCGGGGACTTGTTATAGGATCAAAATCGCAAAAACAAACCAGTTGTCAAGAATATGGTCAGCATTAGGAACAAGAGGAGTGGACATAACTAAGCGACAATCAGTTAAAAGTGAAGACAAAATGGACATTGATGGAGAAAAGGTAGCTACAAAACATGTGAAGGGAGCTGCAGCGGTCATGACCGGGGCGGAAGTAATCTACGAGACAGAGCCAGAGCCAGTAGCTTCAGCAGCAGCAGAGAAGCCAGTCAAAGCAAAGAAAAAGAATAAGAAGCGGTAGTAACCTACATAACCATGTAATGACCTAAATAAACTATTCATGTTGAGATTGTAGACTCTGTAGCCTCGGTCAATGCATCAGTAACTGAGTGGGGAACATCCGTCCTGCAAATCTCCTCATACCGCTGGTCATCTATTACTGACGGGCTTTCATCTTCATCATCTTCATCATCTTCATTGTCATCGTCATCGTCATCTTCATCGTCACTTGAATTGGACGAGGTATAACTTGGGGGAGGAGATCCACTTATAAGGGGGTGAGATGTTAAAAGTGGTTGTTGTTCTTCTTCATGCGGTTGAACTTGGAGTTCAAGATGAGAAGTAGTTGCCGGTTCAGGAGAGGAGCTTGGGCTGTGGTCATGGACCAGAGCGTAGCCATCAATGCTGGAGTTACGGGTAGGGAATCGGGTGAGGTTTATGCTGTCGGAATTCTGAGTGTCTGAGAAGACCATTGAGTCGGAGGTAGGAGTGCGCTGGAAAGGTGGAGGGGAGGCATTAATATTATTGGAATCACTTGGGGAAAGAGAAGATCGGCCGGATTCAAGAAGGACAAAATTGCCTTCTGCGCCATACGGAGGAGGAGGGGCTAAAGAGCCATGAGCAGGAGCAAGACCCCATTTCTTAACATTAGCTTCAATGTAGACGAAACCAGCCCGTCCAAAGTTCACCACTACAGTACAAGGGCCTGTAGCTCCTATTGTAGGGAATAGATTAAGCCGCATTCCATGTAAAGCGTCTTCAAGTTTTTTCCCATTTCGAGTGAAAAAAACAGTTCCTGTTCTCGGTCGATATCCTACACCTACTACATCCCCTTGCTGTAATGGAGGTCCATAATGTGGAGCAGAGAAGGGCTGGTTTGTTCTTTTCACGCCTGTTGAATCATATGCTACAGAGTACCGGTGATAACCTGGTAATCGGAACATAGGATATGGCTTAGTGGTCAGGCCTATTGAAATATTAGTCTGGGCCGGTTTTTCATAGATCTTTGCTTCCCAGTAATAGACCTCATTTTGTTTAGGGATTGGGAGGTTAGTTTGAACGCTGCAAATGCTGTCAAAGAATTCGATTTCCGTGCGACCTTCTACAAAACAATTTGCGCTGGAGAAATCCACTTCAAACTCCCAAGCAGAAACTCCCTTTTCTTGAATCGTCATAAACTGTGATAAGCTGATATCCGTTGTAGCACTATTAGGAGGGTTGGCTTCGATCCATGCCTTGGCTTGTAAATACATTTGACGGGATGCATCATCCATGATCTCCAGCGCCGAGTCTTCTTCCTCTAAAAATGCTTGCTCATCGTCATATTGTCCAGGACCTCCCGATCCTAGCCGTATGCCTCCTCGACTAGTGACTGCAAACCAGATTATCCCACATAAAAGCCCCAACACCAAAGTCCCAAAGCCAGACAATAATCCCACTAATAATGGCACATTAATAGAAGGACTCTCCTCGGGTATATCTCCAAGGCGGCCTTGTAAATACATTTGTTTTATCATCGTAAATGCCGTGCCACTTCAGGCGTTATAATCCGCCAACAGTAAGGGGGTCAACGGCAGATAGCCAACAACCTGTCAGGCAGATCGCTAAACACTACGATACCTAATAAATATTAACACACCACCTAACACTAACGATCTTGCAAACCTGAGCTTGAAAGACGTCCAGATAATGTGGCTGAGATGGTTTATCTCGTAAGCTGGAGAGATTGACACAAACTTGCATAAAAAAACGGCATGAAGTACTGGCGTTACCCTGCAAACATCACTGAATCATAAAATTGCAGATATCGGCTGTAGAATGAGAGAAGTTATGCTAGTAGGAGGCTGTAACATATTTAATCCTTTCTATGGCAATTGCTAAATATATGCATTCTATAAGACTTAACTAAGTCAAGTTACTTGATCCCCACTAAATATTGATAAATACAAAATCCCACTTTCCGCGATAGCCGCGCCGTGACTAGGAGGTGACAGAAGCCGACGCCTGAGCAACTTGAAACAGTGAATTGTAACAGCAGCCGCTCTTTAGACAACTATTCAATGTTATTGAATAATTGCTCTTCTACGAGAATAAAACCAGGATCTAATCGTTCTCTCATCTGAAGGGCAAAAATGCCTCCTAGCGGAATTGAACCGCTGACCTTTGCATGGCATACTTCAGTACAAGTGCAACGCTCTACCCCTAAGCTAAAGAGGCAAAAGTTAGCAAAAATTGCTGGGTGAGTTTATAACGTACTCACAATAGGGTAACCCCATTTTCGTCACCGCGTTAACATTTTTCTGGCAATTGACAGTGCAAGATTAACTCGACAATAATGAATGAGAATCGATCAAAGATCCAATTAGATAATTTGACCAAAAATAATCTAGGGGTTTTGAAGCGAATAAATTCCGTCGTATTGCCCACTGCATATTCCGAAGCATGGTATAAAGAGTCGTTAGAGGTTGGAGAACTAGCGAAATTAGGTACGTCAGTAGCGCGTAACTTACATCTACATCGGAAGAAAATGTCTCATCTCTAACTTAGCGTTTTATAATGAAATCCCTGTAGGAGCCATTCGATGCAGTCTAGAAGTCGGCGCTAAACAAACTTCTCCTGCTCGTATCTATATCATGACCTTGGCCGTACTGGCACCTTACAGAGGATATGGCATTGGAACTATGCTATTGGATCATATAGTGGAACAAGCAAAAGAGAAATTCGTTCATGAAATCACAGTACATGTTTGGACAGAGAATGAAGAGGCTATAGATTGGTATATTCACCGAGGTTTCACCAAGGGCGAGTTGATCAAGAATTATTACAAGCGAATGAATCCTCCTGGAGATGCATATATTTTGATCAAAAAGTGTTAACCTTTCAATGTGTGAATGATACATGTATATATTAAATTCGGAATTTTTGCTTATAGCAAATCGCTGATAAAGAATGGATGAATCTAATAGCCTCTAATTGGGCATAAAAGCAGTTGGATCTTGAATAAATGGCTGGATTTCTGATGTCCTGGATATTGGAAATTAATCTGTTCTTCATCTAACAAATTGCCATGTAAAAGTCAATAATTCTTTCCAATTCAATCATATTTTCCAATTCAATCATATTTTGATCTATATTGACAATCTAAGGTTCCATTTAAGAACCAATAGAATGCTTGTATGTTACATAGCTGAGCGAAATAAGCTATATCGCTATCGCCATCAAGTCTAGAGCACAGCTCTTGTATTTTGCATTCATTGGACCGACTGATCTATAGAGCAAAGATCTGACAGCATGATCTCCAAGGCCTGGAATTATGACTACACCTTTGACATGGTGACTTAGTTCACAGACTCGATCAACTCGGATATCTCCTTATCTTCTTCCACAGCTTCTTTAGAATCAGTTGTCTCTTCTTTCGAATCACTTTTGTCGTCTTTTTCATTTTTATCATCTTTCTTTTCCTTTCCTTCGCTGTATTGCCAGAGCAAAACCAACTGGTCGTTAAAATATGCTACCAATAATGTTGAAGTAGCGATTGCTGGACATAAATATAGAAGAGCTGGTTGTCCAGCATGGAAAAAATGAAGAACAACAATAGTAGTAATCAGTCCAAGGGCATAGGCAAATAAACCCCAATAGAAATACGTTCGCGTATAAGGACGAGCTAAATGGAAGGTCAGATCTTTATGCTTGTTATGATATAGCCAAAGATCGAATCTCAAGCATAAAGATAAGAAAACCGCTGGAACTACTATATCGCCCAGTCCTAGCATGGCTGTTTTGTTATTCAAAGACCCCAAGGCTATTTCTTCCGCCGACAAAGGCCGGGGGATTTCCAGTTTGACGGGAACGGTAAGCTTAGTAGCTACAGTCAACATCACATCAGTGAAAAAGACAAAAAAGATATCGTAGAAAAACAGTCCTGCCAACATGACAAAACCCGTTTTGAACGAATCTAATCGGATCATTTGGATACCCATAATGGCTACTGAAGCTCCTATTATATTGCTAATGATCCAATTGTTGGTATAGAATTGTAGTCCTCCTAAAAACAGAGCAACTGGCACTGCCAATACCTCACCCAGAGAAATGTAAAAATTGGAGATTTGGTTTTTCACTAGAACATCGTCAGATTTTCGATCCGGGTCTTGGATTCCGAAATCATGGTAATCTGGATCCACGGAGCCCGTGAACCTCCAATGAGGTAATGAAGCATTGAAACCCATGCGTAGAAAGCCCTTTAATGCTCCTGAAAACACCGATATGCAAGCCATTTGGCCAACAATTGCAAAATAACAGTTGAACATAAATTGGATCGTGTCTTCATCAAAGTATTTAAAAGCAAAATAAATAGCCAACAAAACTCCTCCTCCGAATATCGGCATCAAATACGCATCTCCTTGACTGACTCTTTCTGGCATAGCGGACGAGGCCAAATCTGAAGGATGAAAGAGCACTGAAAACCGGTCAGGTTCAAGAGCATTGTCGGGTTTCTCCACTGTGGAAATACTCGAGAAATACACCACGGCAACTGCCAGGAATATGATGATTGCATAAGTTATGTAGATGGGAGGGACCGGGGATCTTGAGAAGAGAAAGTCCAGGTTATGAAGGGAATCGGGGTAAGCCTGGGCCATGCGATCTAGACTGGTTTTAAGTACATTTTGAATCCGATTCACGTCCCAATTGGACGTGATACTTTCTGCAATTTCTGCAATTTTTACCGGTTCCATATCAAAGTATGGAGTTGAAGGCGAGAGTTGTGAATGAGGTGAATAAGGTGAATTGAAGGTTGGCCGGATTGGGTCAGATTCGAGGCTGGAAATTAATAAAAATTAAATAAAATATTTTATGAAAATTGGAATAAATTTATATTGGAATTCAAGTATATTAAGACCTTGATCTAGTTGATATAAAGTGATTAAGGTGTGCCGATACAGATATGGTGGACGATAGGTGGCCGATATGCGGTCGATAAGTGGTCGATAGGTGGCCGATATTATCGGCTAATTGACCTACTCTTTCGATATTATCGGCTGATTGAACCTACTCTTCTACTTAAGTATACTGACGTCTTTAGTTCTAGACAAATCTAATATGCTCATTATCTACTTCGACTTTACATTTTCCTCGTCCTCATCCTCTGTATCAGTGTCTATATCACTGAGATCATCCTGCTCGTCTTCTTCTTCTTCGTCGCTGTCATTCTTGCGGTCGACTTTAGCAGACTTGACTTTATTGCCCTTCATTTGAGCTAAAGCTCCTGCTATTGAGTCCTCCTCAGGTTCGGAAATATCGTCTTCTACCTCTTCAACTACAGACTCTGGAGGGGGATTCTCCACATTCATGAGCACATCCTCGACTAAATCGACTCCAAAGTATCCACTTGATATTAACATTAGCTTGAAATGGAATTTGCCCACCATTGGAGGGGTTAATGTGGTGACGCGAATCTTGAAAGATGCGACGGTGACGTTTTGTGGTGTCAACTTGTCGATAGACAGGTTGGTTAGAGAGACTTTGCTTAGTTCTGCAGGGCCATCTATGATTTTATTGTCGTGGATATTCACCAGGAATCCATACCATGGAGCTTGAAAGTAGATCGGCAGATAAGGAGCATGAGCATTGGGCAATGCAGGGGGCAGTTCGTTTGTGGTGAATGGATCACTGAGTAACGCATGAGTTTCGGTTTCTTCTAGCGTTGAGAAATCGATCTTGGGAACCTTAGCGCCAGGAGGTAGAACTGCAAACTGCACTATAAGATGGGTTAACGATTGCGTAGTTACAACCGATTCTCCAGGAACCTTGAAATAGGCCCGTATTAGGTGAAGTTTGGGGATTTGCTTGGCAACGGCCAAAACAGATTCGGCTTTAGATTCGGGAATTCCCAAGCTAGAAGCAAACTCTGGTAAAGGTTTACTTATTACTGAAGCAAGTGTTGGAGTCGCGAGCTTTTTAACAGCTTGTGGACTAACTCCAGGAAGTTGTAACAGTTCACCAAAGACCTGATCTTTCAGAGGAACTGCCTGTACGATACAACGTTCAACTTCCAAGATCCGCTGGCACAGCAAACTATCCTTAAAAACAGCTGCCATATCCAAGAACCCTTTCAGAATCGTCGGGCATTTGGCGACGACTACAAGCCTTTCAGCTTCAGTTCGGTCATTTTCTTCAGGTACTCGGTTCAAATGACCATCAAGAAGTTTACGAATGGTAGCAGGAGTGGATCCAGGCAGCAAAACCTCGAATTCCTCTGACTTGCTAATAGCATCAAGGATCTTGTCACTTGTAATTGCATAAGCCTGTTCTTTAGCTAGTAGTTCAAACAATGTAGCAGCAGTTCCTTGACTAAGTCCACTTTTTGTGTATTTCAGCGATCCATTCCACCATTTTCCTACGAAAAACGGGATTGCTACGAGAATGAGGATAGAATAGGCTACAATGACAGCTGGGATTCCATAGCCAGAAACTAGGAAATTGGGCAGAGCAATACCATGGAATATTTGTTGAGGTCCATCAGGATGGCCATATTTAATGTAATTTTCCCTGATTTCAGGATCGGTCAGAGACTTGTAAGCCTTGGTGATATCTACAAATAATGATTCCAATTCCTCGCGAGTGCTATTTCCCACATCACGGATCTTGTCAGGATGGAATTTCAACGACAGCTTGCGGTACTGCGTACGGATCTCCCTCTCGGTAGCAGAAAAGGAGACATCCAAGATCTCGTAGGGATCAAAGACTTTCCTGTCCACTATGATCTCTTGCGTTAACACCATGTAAACAAGGGCTAGAAATGCCAGCCATGCCAAGGCCAGGAATAAATTAGACACTTTGAGCACCTGATGCGGTTTACTGCCTTGTCGGAACTTTTCGATTTCTTTGTGATTTGGGGCCTTGAAATCAGATGTCAAGGACGATTCTGGCACTTTGTCAACTTTTACTGCATTTCGTACACTGACAACAGTCCAGGGAACTAATACAACCGATAAGATTGTAAGCCCGAAATAAGGCCAGACCTCGGAATTTTCATCATATGAATAACTTTGGCTCATTTTAACACGGCAGAGTTAAATCAGTTCTATCAATAGTGAATGAAATATTTTATAATAATAAGAGAAATTTGGGAGCTTCGGAACCAGAGAATTTCAGGTTTTTAAGAATTTAATTCAGAATAAGAACTCGAATTTCAGGATCTCGATTCACAATTTCAATTCACAATTTCAATTCACGATTTCGATCCAATTCACGAAATTGAACGTTCTGTTCTCAAGTGAGACACTGCTTTTGAACTTAAATAAACAGCTGAAAGTGAACAGTTGAACTTCTTCAGGTCTTCTGCTTCTTAACAGTATGCCTACAATCGCATACAACCTTCTCGTGAATTAAATATTGAATTAAATACGTGGACTAAATGGATTTGCATGCTGGGTTTTGTAGGTGAACATTTGAGACTGGGGCCGAGATCTCCCAACTGGATGGAAATTCAAAAATTCATTATCCAGCCTTCTTCTGCACATCTCATTAGAGACCGTGAGCCATGTCTTATCGAGGGAATCGCAGATATAATGGCCCGAGTCTATCTAGCCGACTGGACAACGGCGATATGGATATCGAGAATGCAGGCGGCGGATTTCAGCAGCGACTAGACCATTCGCGTTCTAATGACAGCCAGACTCGGCTGGTGAATGTGGAGGTAAGAGGATGGCAAGGAGGATCTAAAGACGATCTGGTGAACTTTATACAGAGGAAATCACAGATTCGTTTAAGGCAGGTTAATGTGGTGGGTCCAGTTTTGTCGGGTCAAGTGCCATCGAAAGATGCTGGGCCGTTAAGTAAATGGTCCGGAGTTCGATTCGCAGGTAATGCTTTGACAATAGATATTATCGAGGATAATGCTGGCCTATCGTCGACTTCAGCTACTACAAATGACACCATTCATGCATTAACGATGTTTTTAAACAGCCGTTACGATAAGAATGCCAAGCTGCTCAACCTGCAGTTCTTAAGTACTGATCCAATCTTGAACCAACATGGCTTATTAGCTACTCCCACTGTAAGCTCCAAGATGTTTCCTGCTCTTATGAAGGTTGCATCTCAGCAAATATCTGATGTCGACAGTGTTATTCTTGCCAGCAACTCTCTGACGTCAGTGTCAGCTGTAACTACCTTGGCCCAAACGTTCCCAGACCTCAAAAACCTATCGCTGGCAGACAACAGCCTCAACGATATTAATGCATTAGAGCCATGGCGCCACAAATTCCGCAAGCTCAGAGAGCTCGTGTTGACTGGCAATCCAATAACGGGTTTACCCGACTACAAGGACCAAATACTTCGCATGTTCCCGCGTCTGATCCTTTTGGATGGCATCATCATCCAGGATGAGACCCAGTTAGACACTTTACGACTACCACTTCCCATTAAACAATATTTCTTTGAGCATCCCGACATCCAGTCAGTAGTAGGCGGATTTCTAACAACTTATTTTGAGCTTTTCGACCGTGATCGCTCGCAATTACTGGGAATATATCAATCGAAATCCTCATTTTCACTATCCGTCAACAGCAACTCGCCAAGGGTTTTCCACAATAATTCTTCTGGGCCCTTGAATTGGAGCGTTTATCTGCCGCTCTCAA
This sequence comes from Middelhovenomyces tepae, assembly GCA_003708105.3. Taxonomy (NCBI): domain Eukaryota; kingdom Fungi; phylum Ascomycota; class Dipodascomycetes; order Dipodascales; family Dipodascaceae; genus Middelhovenomyces; species Middelhovenomyces tepae. The sequence continues at coordinate 777,089 of PPNF03000003.1, read as the reverse complement.
GAAACCTCCAAAGAATCTCCACAAACAGCGCTCGCCTCAATCGGTTATTTATAGGCCCGGAATCAATAGGACAAGTCTTCAAACGTATCCCGGCCACTACGCACAACATTAAAGATGCTCAAAAAATCTCCACCGAGAGCTGGAAAGTGTCTGGGATACTCCAACCTTCCGACACTGGAGTTATGGTTGTAGTACACGGAGAGTTTGAGGAGCAGCAGACTCATCAAAAGCGGTCTTTTGACAGATCTTTTCTGCTGTTAATCCCAAGCCTTGGGAATTTCATCGTGGTGAATGATATGTTGACAGTAAGAGCTTATGGAGGGTCCGATGCTTGGCAGGAGACGGTCGCAGCGGCTGGAGCGCCGACTGAGCCAGCTGGTTCATCAACAGACGCCTTGTCGGACCTGAAACCAGAACAAGCAGTTGTTGTACAGCAGTTAATGGCACAAACAGGTCTCAACGCTACCTACGCCAAAATGTGTGCTCAACAGGCCAATTTCGAGCTGGCACAAGCTGCAGTCCTGTTCCAACAGTCGCATTCTCAAAATATGCTTCCTCCTGAGGCGTTCAAATAGTGGGACTTGTCAATGTCTCAGTCATGGACTCGACCACGATACATACCACTGCATGAATAAAGTCCAGCGATTTCGGCCCATCAGGAACCTCACACTGAGTACGTAATGCCGTCCGAAGATTGTCCGCTAGTTTATATATATTATTTTCAAGTTCTGAATGATGTTGGGTCAAATCCGCATATCGGTCCTGCTGGGCCTGGATCAATTCCACGTAATGATGATGAATCCCAAGATTAGAGATGATTCGTTGGTCCACAACTTCCCGTAGCACGTAGAGGCATCGATGTAGAGTAAATATACATATTTGAAGTAAGTTCATAAGCGACTTGTTCCGCTCTGTTTGTTGAACAATCTGGTGCTTGAGTAAAGCGTTTTCCTGTTCCAAAGAATCGACTTTACGCTCCCTCAGGCTTCGACTGCCCTCCTCTTCAGTTCTAACGGCACCAGAAACTATAAGCTCGGTATCAGCAAGACTGTCTACACTATCACTGCTTTCAGAAGGAGCAACGTCGTCGGTATCCAAGTCAAGTAGATCTGCCAGCTGGTACACCACGTCTGCGTTTACCCTGTTCATCTCCAGGATCTCTGTCAGCTCGTCCACGAGCGCTTGAATGACATTGAGATCTTCTGATTGAGTGAGAGGAAGAGAAGAAAACCGAGGATGCAAACCCTGAGCGGAATTAGCTTCTACCATGACGAGCAGAGATTCTGATTTAACATTCAGCTTCTCGAGTATATGGTGAAGGTAGGGTAATAGAAGGTATCTACGAATAATATCGGCAGAAAGCAGTGTTATCAGAAAGCAGTGTTATCGGGGAACTGGCTCTTACTATATGATCGTTATCAATGTTATCAATGTTATCAATTTATCAATTTATCAATGTTACTGTAAATACATATCTATGCAGATCCATTAAAAGATGCTATTATTATTAGGGCATGCCAGCCTTGAATTCAGGATCCGGATCTTGTCAAATAGCAGTGGGATCAGGGCGCTTTGAGAATTCTAAAATACAATCATCATCAGGGAAAATAGTAGCAAAAACCCGGATATCTTCTGATTTATCAGTGATGGTATGCTTCCAGTCGTATAATAAAGCAGCCTTGCCAATAAGAGCAGTCAAATGCATATAGACATAAGTCTGGCCAAGACAAACATGAGGTCCTGTGCCAAATACCAACCAATTCTTATGTGCGTTGTTAGCATCGGAGCCAGGAAGCCATCTTTCTGGAATAAATTCATCGGGATTCTCATATACTTCAGGATCATGTAGAGCAGGATATAATGTAGGAATGACCATTGAGCCCTTGGGAATGGTGTAATCAGGAGAAACAGGGAAGGCCTTTTTAGCAACATAAGGAACCATGGTGACAGGAGGTCGATATCGTAGGATTTCCTTGACCACCATTCTAGTATATTCCATCTTATCAATAAGATCTCCAGATAATCTCATATTAGGATCACCCTCACGCACTCGAATCTGTTCCTCGCGAATCTTCTTCATTACATCAGGTCTATCAGATACAACCTGGAAAAGCCAGGTGACGGCAGAAGAAGAAGCATCTTGAGAAGCAAACAAAAACGTAAACAATGTCTCGGAGATCTCCTTGTCGGAGAAAAGTCTTACATTCTTAGCAGAAGTAGTCTTTACTGAGGCACCAGCAGCAGCTTCAGCCTCGGCATCAAGCATTAATTTAACCCAAGCATCCACTACGCATGTGACCTCGCCTCCAGCTGCCATCTTCTTCTTGGACATGGCGGAACATGAAGCAAAGATATCCATGGTCATATCAGTGATTTTCTTACCATACCAAGTCTTAGTAAAAGGGATGATTATAGGGAAGTTGACGAGCTCCAAAGCAGCAGTAATTTTATAATAATTATCGGCGATTTGTTTAACTTGTTCTTCGGTAATATATTCTCCACAAAACGTTCGTAGAGAAATTGCACAATTGATTTCTCGGAACTCATGCATGAAAATAACTGGGCCATTTTCCTGGGAGATTTTCAGCCAACGGGCAAAATATTTGTCATAAAGAACCTCTTGAGAAGGAACATAGACTCCTAAAGCTTGACGCGAGAATAATCCGTTAAGACCTCGACGATAATCAACGTGAGCTTTACCGTCCAAAAAGACCCAATTTGTAGGTCTCAACAATTTAATTGCCACGTCCACTACACATGGTTTCACATAAGCAGGAGAGTTAAAGATCTTGCGGGCCAAATCTCTGTTTGGAGCAATAACAACGAATTTGTGAAAGACAGAAACACAAGACAAAGGACCAGAATCCCACTTGGCTTTATACTCTGAGAATTTGGGGTTCATGGACTCAAGGAAAGGACCAATTATCGGGTACATTTTGAAAGTTGGGCCAGCAATTGAGCCCTTGCGAATCAAATACATGACCTGGTCATATACCAAAGCTGCTATTAGAAGCGTGATAAATACCGGCCAGAACTGCATTCGTTGCCAGACAAAGTCCAGGGCCCAAGCCACTAGCGATTTATTGCCATTGTCAACGCCCAACGACGCTGTTTCTAAGAAGGAGCTATTTATTGACATGCTATCAGCAAGAAGAGAAAATAAATCAACGAACGACTAAAGTCTTCACCAGACGAGAAATAAAATAAATTTAAAAATGAATTTAAAATATTTAAAATATTTTAAGATGAAATTCGCAACTGGAGATCCAAAAACCTGACCAGGAAGCAGTCCAAAAACAATTGAAAAAAATAAAAATAAAAATAAAACGTTGAACCCTTAAACTCCTTTAAATGGACTAGGAAATAGGAGTAATAATTAAACGAATAACCCGCGAAAGAATAAAAGACTGGATTTCTCGAGCCAGTATTGATCCAAGCAGGTTGACGATTCTATATTTATATAAATCGAATGTTGTAGAGTCAATTGCAAGACATTAATTTGTGCTTATCAGCTAATAATCATAAATTTGTTACTGGCTGACTTAAACCGGAACTTTTGGGAATGTGACGCGAGGAATACGATTTGGGAGGTCACCGATAACGGAGCGAGCCATACTGCAGTACAATAGACGATTGTAAAACGGATTTGAAGATTAAGATATTGTTATTTGATATTTACAATTGTATAAACAGTTAAATCCATCAATAGAAGCATCTGTTTAAACGTTTACTGTTCTCTTAACTGTTTAGCTGCCAAAACACATGTTATGATGACATAACCGATGGCTAAGAACAATACGATCTATGCCCCTTGAAAGAATGTCAATTATCGGATCATATGAATCGGATAAATAACAGGCCATTGTATATTCCAACTGGTTGTTTAGATTTTCATGAGATTACTTATTATCGGAATATAGCCCCTGAAAAATGAGTCACGTGGTTATTAGAGGCTGAGGCTCCGACGAATCTCGGAGGTTAGGGCTCTGGATAGCCGAAGCTTAAATTGATGCTAGTTAGTGAATAAGGTTAAAATGTAGCAATTGAGAGCGAAGTTAATCTTGTGGCGGTAATGGGGAGTGGGGAACGGCGAGCGGCGATGAGTAGTGCCGATTCCGATATGCCGGTGGCCAGCAGATATCGGTGGACACCAAGGGATAATCGCCGATATCACTACCCGGCTCTCTACGAATAGATGATCCGGGGCTCCTAAGGGGTGGACTTGAATATACTGGTGATTAAAGCCAGTGCAGAACTGAACATGTAGACCGTAGTAGAATCAATAGTACATCCTTCCATCTACTATATACAGTACTGCTCTACAGTAAACATTTCCAACTTGACGAATCAAGCATATTAACTATTATTAAGATGATAAAAATCATAAACAGAAAAGACAAAATACAATAGAAACATGAGAGTAAGCTACTTTCGTCCAAAAACAACGGCAAGAACAATGGCAATGATGATCAGGATGATGATGACAATTCCTAGGCAGTACCACTTCTTCCTTCTGGCAGCTCTGGCACTTTTAACTGCTTTGTTGGTGTGTGCTACACCTTGTTCAATATCATTTTGAACAGCAGTGGCTTGGTTGTCGATATGTTGTACAGGTGCCTCTTGTTCTGCAACCAACATTTCCATATCATGAAACAGTGTAGCTAACTCCGTCATTGTGCGTTCTATCTTCTGGATCTCCTTGTGTCGTGTTTGTACTTCCGTCAAAGCCGATTGAGCTTGGCCTCGTCGGTTAGAGCTCAGTAAAGCCTGTGAAAAGATCTGAGTTCCGGCAGAATCTTCTATTGCCTCCTTGACCTCCGAGTCCGTAGCGTCCGGACGGACAATTCGATACTGACGTTCAGCCCTTTCCCGATATCGCTGGCGATAAGTAGCTTCTACGACTTGGAACTTTTGAATCGAGCTCATGAACTGCCTTTTAACGTTCTCGGCCTGGACCTTTTTAGTGCTGTCTCTCTGAGATTTGGACTCGAGTGTTTTGATTCGGGTCTTGAGGTTTTGTGACAAAGCAGACGTTTCTTCGATCAAAGCGTTCAACTGGTTCTGAGTCCAGTCCTCTTGGTCCTCGGAGATCTCATTAAGCGATCGTTTATGAAGTGATTCGATGCGCTCGACATTATCGTCATATTGAACTAGGTGTCGTTTAATTTCGTCGATTTCCCCGAAAAATGTAATCATATCGTCGCCTCCGGCCTGAGCGGCTGCGGTCGGTGCAGCAGCGTGATTCACCTCCCCTGTGTTTCCGTACGGGTTAACATTTGAAAGCTCATATTGTTGGCCAGAGTAAGGATTCCCTTGGTCATATTCGCTTGTTAGAAAACTAATGCAGTATTTGCATTCTCTTACCCATATTGATTATAGTTACCGTTCCCGTACTATATGTTAGATAATATTCATCATTGCCAATTCTATGTTCTGCTTACTTTATCTGAACTCATTTTGACGATGTTGGAATATGTGTGGGAAGGGGAGGATTTACAACACAAAACACCTCCTTTATTGAATATTTCAAAAGGCAGAAGGGAAGTAAAATCTAAATACGACCGTGGTTGAATGTTTTTAGTATGTTTTTATTTCAAAGTCCCAGCACTGCCGCCCTAGCCCTGTTCTGGAGTTCTGGAGCCTTGAAGCCAGAAGCCCCTTTTGCCCAAATCTATTTATGTACTATAAGAACTTTTTTCGTTCTGGGACTTCACTGGTGGCTGAGCTTAAGAAATCGACTGAGGAAAACTAGCTCAAATTCTACAGTAGTAACTCTCCCTAATTCCAGTAGTTACTGCGTTCTGTTTTAAGTCTGTAGAATCTGTTACAGTTAACGTAGCCGACAGGCAACTTTACTTGGACTAAGGTTTAAATAATTAGCTTAAGCTCACACATATGTGCAGTCCAATTGTGTGATCATAAGGTTGGTTATTAAATGCAATTAATTACAATATTATTCTAACGTAAAGCCTTGTTTTACCGTACAGGCCATTGATTGTTCTACCGTTCAGCCGAGATCATTTGACCTGGTTATACTGCCCACATTTAATTCTGTACTAAATATGGTACACTTGGCACTCCCTAGACAGAAATTAAGTTAACTGATAGTAGAATAGTTAAAAATAAATAATACAGTAATCATCATACAACAGGCTGGATACAACAGGGCTGGATCTGAAGATTAGAATGACCTGCCTTACTCCAATAAATGTGCATGTATTGAGTCATTGCAGTAAAACATACAGGTTAGAGCTGGAAGTTAGACCAGACTGGTGCAGAAAGAACTACACAGCTTAGCCTCGGCAACTGTCAATTCATTTTCAAAAATATCAGATGAACTACTTGAACCAGACAGTCTATGACGCCTGCTATGACATTGCTTGCTCATAACATCTCAATCTAATCTGATCTAAGCTACTATATGTCGGTCAGTGATTTAGTCCTAATCATATGTAAATACCAATATAACAGGGTGGAGTTGACCTTTGATCTTCCATTGCAATATAGTGTGCCTTGAGATCATAGATAGATCAAAAGGTAGGCAATTGAATGGCTATATAAACAAATGTGTATATATTACTGATCTAGTTATAGATAAGAGAGAAAAGAAGAGTAAATGAATATTATGATAGATAACGGTCTGACATTGAGATCAATTCAGGCTTTGAGATCGATCCGGCTAGTCAAGATATTTGATAGAATTTCTCGGTGAAAAATTATCGTTTTTTTTATTTTCGTGAATCTTTTGTGCTAGTTACCCTGCTTATCACCCAACACCCGGCTGGACGGATTCTCTCCCAACAGAAGCCCCAAGTTGGGACTCCCAACTCAACTCCCAACCGAAAATATATTCCGAATATTTCCTACCGATAAATAACGGTTGCATCGCTGATCGTTGAATCTTTACCTTTTTTTTGGAACTGCTATTAGTTCTATCTTTTATTGCTATATTTCTATCTAATTGATTAACCGTTCTATTTTTTTTGACTAATTGTAAACCATGCGTCCCGAAGTCGAGCAGGAATTGGCCCATGTGCTTTTGACCGAGCTTTTGGCCTATCAATTCGCGTCTCCAGTAAGATGGTAAGTGCTGTCAATTGATTAGTCGGATCGTGCTAACTAGGATTGAAACTCAGGATGTATTCTTGAAGCAATTCAACGCCGAGAGAGTTGTGGAAATCGGCCCTTCACCTACATTGTCCGGAATGGCTGATCGTACTCTCAAGGCCAAGTATGAGGCTTACGACGCTGCATTGTCTTTGCAACGTCAAGTTCTTTGCTATGCTAAGGATGCCAAGGAGATTTACTACACTCCTGATCCCGTTGAGCCTGAGGTTGCTGCTCCTGCTGCTGATGCTGCCCCAGCTGCTGGAGGTGCTGGAGGTGCGCCCGTGGCTGTTGCCGCCGTTGCTGCCGCTCCCTCTTCCGGCCCTGCTGCTGCTGTTGCTGACGAACCCGTCAAAGCCCAAGAAGTTATCCACTCTCTCGTCGCTCACAAGCTCAAGAAAACTCTTGACCAAATCCCCCTTTCCAAGGCTATTAAGGATCTCGTCGGAGGAAAGTCCACAGTTCAGAATGAAATCCTTGGAGATTTGGGCAAGGAATTCGGTGCCACACCTGAGAAGCCCGAAGAGACCGCCTTATCCGAGTTGGCAGAGCAGTTTCAACATTCTTTCAATGGTCAATTGGGTAAACAATCCTCTTCTTTGGTCTCCCGTTTGATTTCGTCCAAGATGCCCGGTGGTTTCTCTATCACCACGGCCCGTAAATACTTGACTGACCGCTGGGGTCTTGGCCCTGGAAGACAGGACTCTGTCCTCTTAGTTGCCATCACCATTGAGCCTAAGAAACGTTTAGATTCTGAAGGTGAAGCCAAAGCTTTCCTCGATGAATCCGTCAACAAGTACTCTGCAATCTCTGGAGTCAGCCTGGCCGCTCCCGGTGGTGCTGGGGGTGCTTCTGGAGGTGCTGGAGGTGCAGTCATTGACATGGCAGCTTTCGAGGAGCTCAACAAGGACCAAAAGTACCTTGTCCAGCAACAATTGGAGCTCTACGCTCGCTATCTCAAGGTGGACCTGCGATCTGGCGACAAGGCTTTTGTTGCTCAGAAAGAGGCAGCTGCTTTGTTGCAAGCTGAACTTGATTTATGGAACACCGAACATGGGGAAATCTATGCTTCCGGAATCAAACCGGTGTTCTCTCCTCTTAAAGCTCGTGTTTACGACTCATACTGGAATTGGGCACGTCAAGATGCGCTCAACATGTTCTTTGACATCATCTTTGGCCGTTTGTCCACTATTGACCGTGAAATCGTAGCAAGATGTATCAGTATTATGAACCGTGCCAATCCTGCCTTGATCGAGTTCATGCAGTACCATATGGATCGTGTTCCAGTGCACAAAGGTTCTACTTACAAGCTCGCCAAGGAGTTAGGAGTGCAGTTGCTCAAGAACACCAAGGAATCCTTGACTCTCGACCCCGTGTACAAAGACGTTACTGTTCCTACTGGACCTCAAACTACTATCGATGCCAAGGGTAACATGTCCTACGCTGAAGTACCTCGTCCTGCTGTGCGTAAATTCGAACAATATGTCAACGAAATGGCTGCCGGAGGACCTGTGACAAAGCAAGACAGCGAGCTTACTTCTGTGTACGAGAAGCTTGTTGCTAAAGTATCCACCACCGAACGTGTTCAAGCTGAGGAGCTTTATGGCAAGCTTGTAACTCTTCTTGGAGCTGCCAAAGCTGAAGCCGAAGCTCCTGTTCCATTCCTTCATCTTAAACAAAAGACTGGTGATGATTGGAGCTACTCCAAAGAGCTCTCTTCTCTCTACCTCAATGGTCTTGAGTCTGCTGCTAGAGATGGTCTCACCTTTGCTCATAAGAATGTCCTCATCACTGGAGCGGGTGCTGGATCTATTGGTGCAGATATCCTTCAAGGACTTGTCTCTGGAGGTGCCAAGGTCGTAGTAACCACCTCGCGATTCTCTAGAAAGGTCACCGAGTACTACCAGTCCATCTACACGAGATTCGGTGCTGCTGGAAGTACTCTTATCGTAGTCCCCTTCAACCAGGGATCCAAGACTGATGTTCTTGGCCTCGTAGACTACATCTACGGTGACCCCAAGCAAGGAGGTCTCGGATGGGATCTCGACTTTGTTATCCCCTTTGCTGCCATTCCTGAAAACGGTATCGAGCTTGATGGTATCGATTCCAAGTCCGAGCTTGCTCACAGGCTTATGTTGACCAATGTATTGCGTCTTTTGGGTGCTGTCAAGGCTCAGAAAGTCGGTCATGGCTACGATACACGTCCTGCTCAAGTTATCCTGCCTTTATCTCCTAACCACGGTACTTTCGGTTCTGACGGTTTGTACTCCGAGTCGAAATTGTCTCTCGAGACCTTGTTCAACAGATGGTACTCTGAGTCATGGAACCCTTATCTCTCTGTCTGTGGAGCTGTGATTGGATGGACTCGTGGAACTGGTCTTATGAGCCAGAACAACGTCATTGCCGAAGGTATTGAGAACATGGGAGTTCGCACCTTCTCTCAGAAAGAGATGGCTTTTAACATTTTGGGACTCATGACTGCTGATATTGTGTCTTTGTGTCAGAAACAGCCTGTGTTTGCTGATCTTAACGGAGGTCTTCAGTTCCTTCCTGATCTTAAGGAGTTGACGTCGAAGCTTCGTGGAGATCTGACAGACAAGTCTGAAATCCGCCGTGCTGTATCCGTCGAGACTGCTATCGAGCACCGCGTAGTTAAAGGCCCTGCTGCCGACCTCGGCTACCAGAAAGCCCATGTAAACCCTCGTGCCAATGCCAAGTTCGAGTTCCCCAAGCTCAAGACTTTCGAAGAGCTCAAGGAAATTGCTCCTGAGCTTGAAGGAATGTTGGACCCTGAGAGAGTTGTTGTTGTCACTGGTTTCGCTGAAGTTGGACCTTGGGGTAACTCTCGTACCCGATGGGAAATGGAGGCGTTTGGAGAGTTCTCAATCGAAGGAGCTATTGAAATGGCTTGGATCATGGGACTTATCCAGCATCACAATGGTATGCTTAACGGCAAGCCTTATACCGGCTGGATCGACTGCAAGACAAAGCTTCCTGTCGATGATGCTGATGTCAAATCCAAGTACGAAACATATGTTCTTGAGCACTCTGGAATCCGTCTTATCGAGCCTGCTTTATTCAATGGTTATGACCCTGAAAAGAAGCAGTTCATGCAGGAGATCATTGTCGAGCACGATCTCGAGCCATTTGAGGGATCCAAAGATACCGCTCAACAGTTCAAGCTTGAACAAGGCGAAAAGGTCGAAGTGTTTGAGATTGAAGGTGGCCAGTGGAGCATTCGATTCCTTAAAGGTGCTCGTATCTATGTACCTAAAGCTCTTAAGTTTGATCGTCTTGTCGCTGGACAGATTCCTACTGGTTGGGACGCACGTCGTTATGGAATTGGCGAGGATATCATTTCCCAGGTTGACCCTATCACCTTGTATGTTCTCGTAACAACCGTAGAGGCGCTTCTCAGTGCTGGTATCACCGATCCTTATGAGTTCTACAAGTATGTGCATCTTTCCGAAGTCGGTAACTGTTCAGGTTCTGGAATGGGTGGTGTCTCTGCCTTACGAGGCATGTTCAGGGACAGATTCCTCGATCAACCGGTGCAGAACGATATCTTGCAAGAATCCTTCATCAATACGATGTCTGCCTGGGTTAATATGTTGTTGATCTCGTCTTCTGGACCTATCAAGACCCCTGTTGGAGCCTGTGCTACTGCTGTTGAGTCTCTTGACACCGGTATCGACACTATTCTCGCAGGAAAAGCCAAGATCTGTTTTGTTGGAGGTTACGACGATTTCCAGGAGGAAGGTTCTTATGAGTTTGGTAACATGAACGCTACTTCCAGTGCTACTGACGAGTTTGCCAAAGGACGTACCCCCGGTGAAATGTCCCGTCCTAACGCTTCCACTCGTAACGGTTTCATGGAGGCTCAAGGTGCTGGTATTCAAGTTATCATGAACGCCAAGCTTGCCGTTCAAATGGGTGTTCCTATCTATGGAGTCGTAGCTCTTACTGCCACAGCTTCTGACAAGATTGGCCGATCCGTTCCTGCTCCCGGCAAAGGAATCCTCACCACTGCAAGAGAGTACACTGCCGACCTCAAGTTCCCGTACAGACTTTTGGATATCAAGTATCGTCGTCGTCAATTAGAAGCCCGCAAGGCCCAGATCAAGCAGTGGACAGAGACAGAGTTTGAGTATCTTCAAGACGAGGTTCAAGAGGCTGCTAAAGACTCTTCCATCGATGTTGAAACTTTGTACAAAGAACGTGCTGAGCAAATCCAGAACGAGGCATTCAAGCAGGAGAAAGAAGCCCGCAACACTTGGGGTAATGAATTCTGGAAACAGGATCCTCGTATCGCTCCTTTACGTGGAGCACTTGCTGCTTTCAACCTTACCATTGATGATCTCGGCGTCGCATCGTTTCACGGAACTTCCACTAAGGCTAACGATAAGAATGAGTCGCAAACTGTCAACGCCATGCTCAATCATTTGGGCAGAACTGCTGGTAACCCGATCTTTGGTGTGTTCCAAAAGAATCTTACAGGACATCCTAAGGGAGCTGCTGGAGCCTGGATGCTTAATGGAGCCCTTCAAGTTCTCAACTCTGGTGTCGTTCCCGGTAACCACGTAGCAGACAACGTAGATGCTTTGATGCAAGACTTTGACAAGATCTTGTATCCTTCTATTACTCTTCAAACCGATGGAATCAAGGCTGCGTCTGTAACTTCGTTTGGTTTCGGTCAGAAAGGTGCTCAAGCTATTATCATCCACCCCGGTTACTTCCTTGCTTCTCTCAGCAAGTCCACCTACAGTGACTACGTTGACAAGGTTGCAGCCCGTTACAAGAAGGCTTACCGATACATGCACAATGCCATTGCTGAGAACGCCATGTTCGTGAGCAAGGACCATGCTCCTTACACTGACGCCCAGGAGATGACTGTGTACTTGAACCCTCTTGCTCGGGTCAACCCTGAGACCAAGACCGAGACCTTGATCTTCCAGACCAAGCAAGCTCCTTCTGCTGTTTCCGTTGGACACACTCAAAAGGTTCTCAACGAGCTGGCTACTGCTGTCACTGGCTCCTTGGTCGGTGTTGATGTCGAAGCTATTTCCGCTGTCAATATCGACAACGCAACCTTTGTTGAGCGTAACTTCACTGTCGCTGAACAACAGTACTGCGAAAAGGCTGCTGACCCTCAGTCGAGCTACGCAGGTACTTGGAGTGCCAAAGAGGCTGTTTTCAAGTCTCTTGGAGTCAAGAGCCAAGGAGGAGGTGCCGAGCTCAAGTCCATTGAAATCATCAGAGATTCCAAAGGTGCTCCTCAAGTATCACTTCATGGAGCTGCCAAAGCTGCTGCTGCCAAGGCAGGAATCAAGACTGTCAAGGTCTCGATTTCTCACAACGACTTCCAAGCTGTTGCCGTAGCCATTTCTGAGAAATAAGAATAATTAGTTAATAGGAATATATTATATCATACAAACTACTGCCATACAATAATTGTCACATTATGCGCTCTGAATCCGCCGATATGCTTTAGCACAGTGTAAACTGTCTGAATCGAATCCACCGATACGACGGAATATATATATCGAATCACCGATAACAGGCTCGTCAGTGGGAAATATATTGAAAGACAAAACTGACGATATCGGCTTCTGCTTCCTGCCTAAGCAATAGATCCTCTATCGACTTCATTTCATTTCTCGAAAAATGATTCCATGTCGTAGCATCTCCATAAAGCATTGCAGGAGCTTTAATCATCTGCTTGCCATCTTTACATCGTTTACATTTGAAGCTGTCGTGAGTCTCGGAAAGCGTATCTGCCTTTAAATTGAACAGCTGCCTCAAATTGTCAAGGGAAAACAGTCGCTCTACATCCTCGTTCTCATCCACTACACAGGAAGAAAGCGATTGCTTCATCGATTGCCTTTGGAAGATTTTCTCTTCTATAGTTCCCGTTGCAATGAATCGATATACAAAGCAGTCTTTCTTCTGGCCATCTCGCCATACTCGCGCCAAAGCCTGTTGATCGGAAGCGGGATTCCAGTCGGGGTCAAGAAGAATGAGTCTGTTAGCTCCTATTAGATTAATTCCACAGCCACCAGCTTTGGAGCTTAATAAGAAGATAAATTCGGGGCTTTCTGGGTCGTTAAATGTATCGACAAGTTTCTGTCTTTTGTTGATAGCAAGTGTGCCATCTAGTCGAAGACATCCGTATCGTCTGCTTCTACACATGGATTCTATCAAATCCAACGTCTGTGTGTAATTGCTGATAAGCACGATTTTGTCATTAGTATCGGCTCTTATCCGAGCCAGCATCCGTTCTAGAACTGCAAACTTGCCTGAGAAACCAGTCTTGACCTCTCGATCTCTACCCCGATGACTTTTGGGTACATATTCATCTGGAAGAATATTTTCACAGCCTTGAATATCCTCTTCGAGATCAAGAAGATCAGGATGACTGCACAGCTTCTTGAGGATATTGATTCCTTTCAGCGGCTGAGCTCCTCTGCCTCTAAGCATATGACTGACTTCAGGAGAAGAAACAAAGTACTCGTAAAGAGTTCTTTGCAAAGGAGACAGATCGCAAAAGACTACATGCTCGAACTTCACCGGTAGGTATTTGGACAGAATGTCGTTTGTGCGCCTGATTACGAATTTACTGACCAATGTAGAAAGGTCTTTGAGCTTCAGCTCTCCTTGTTCAACCTCTTTCTCGGTGGCATCGGCATCGCGGCCGCGCAGAATCGCCATCTCGTAGTTTTTGTGGAATTCCTGCCGAGTGCCAAGAAGGCCCGGATTTGCAAATGATAACAGAGCGAAATATTCGGATAAATCATTTTGAATAGGCGTTCCTGATAAAATAACTCTCCTAGTGACATTCAGAGCGTCCAGAGCAGTAAAAGTTTGGGACTCTCCGTTTTTTAAACGATGACCTTCATCGCACAGCAAAAGGCCTATTTTTGCATCTTTTAAATCGTCAACATTGCGCCGTAGAGTGTCGTACGAAACTATTAGTACAGGCCGAACTATTTGCCTGCCACTAGCATTAGCCCATTGTTTGAGCAAAGGTTTAAGTTCTCCTGCTTTTATACCCTTTCCATCCAAAGCAAACGGAGTAATAGTACCTTTTCCCAGCCATTTGACCAGTTCATTAGCCCAGTTTCGTACCAGACTTGAAGGACACACGATAATACATTTATCAATTGTTCCTTTACCACTTCCAAGAGGAGATTGTTTAAGCAAAGTCCACATTAAAGCGATACATTGCAGAGTTTTTCCTAGCCCCATTTCATCAGCCATAATACATCCATTAGCGTCTTTCTGGATCATTCCAGTCACGCTTCTATAGAGGAATTTAACTCCTTCAACCTGATGTGGCCTTAGGATTTTGGCTAATCTAGGATCTATAAGCACAGGCACTTTGGTGCTTACTTTAGGAGGGGGGATATTCAGTCCAAGAATGTCTGCCAATGATTTCTGAGATTTCTTAAACCGGAGTTTGACAACATCGTTCGATTCAGGAGGTGTTTCAACTGTAGGAGGAGTTGGAAGAGGAGGAGGCAGTTCTATAACTTCCTCCTCTTCTTCATCGATCGTGGGATCGTATAAAACTATGGCAAATTCACCACAAGGATCGTATAAAGGCCTTGGAATGAAATTTGCTCTTCTCTTCATGCCAAGAGCAGGTGGGGGCCGGTCAGGGTCTATGGACATAGGCACATTTACAAGCGGCATAGTGAACCTTTGTTTTAGAACTGTTTCCACGTCTTTAGGCTCGAAAACAGGAAACCGGTTTGGATCTAGAGGCTTTAAACGGTCCTTGATCTCATAAACCCATTTATCTTGAGATTTCTTGGTTTTCTGCTTTTTTTTCTTCTTCTTTCCTTCATCCTCATAATTGTCATCTCTATAGTCGTCCTCGGACAACAACGGCACTTTGAACGGTTTATTCAGTACTTGAAGTGGGTCGACCTTGCTCCTCATATCACGGGAGTCCTCACCAGTCTTCGTTCTGATCTGGCTCGGAGCCCCTGCGCGTCTCATGCTAAAGAGATACGATGGTTTGTAATTGAAACGCGATCAGGAAATAAACACTGAGTCATGTGATTGATGAAATTACCCCAACCCTGTGATTACAAACAATTTGCAGGTCCCGGGATTCCCCCGTCGCCGCCCGTGCTCTCAGATGAGAACCGGGAGGAATCTCACGCTGGTGCTCTTACGCTCGCTCATCTCAACTAGATTTATTACTGGCTAACGATTCTAATTTGTGAGCACTTAACTCATCCATAAACATATGCTTTAAGCATTCTACTTTTATTTTTCATTCATACGTAGCTCAGTAGCCTAGTTAGCAGGCTTACTTCTCTTAGTTGCAGTTGTTGTTGTGCCTGTGGAGGTAGATTTGGCCTCTGATTTCTCATCGGCTGCAACCTTTTCCTTGACTTCTTCAACCTTCTTTCCAGTAGCTGGTTTAGGAGCAACAGCTCCTCCGGACAGGGCCTTTTTAATGACAAAGATCAAAGCACTAAGCAATCCCACAACGATGGAGACGGCAGCAATAGCAGCAGCAGCAAAGGCAGCAGCGATTTGAGGATTCTGATATATAGTCTCTTTAGGACTGGCCGAGAAGTTCAAGATAAAGAGTCTTGTGATCTCCACAACATAATCAACTGGATCATCCTTGAAATGATCCCAGTGACTGGTGTACTTGGTCCTATCTTTGGGAGGCTTGGAAGCGGCCTTTTCGGCAGCAGATTCAATCACCAACTTGGGAATGAAGGTCTTATTTCCAACCCATTCGGCCTCTTCAACCGAATGGCCCAAATATATGTTGTCAAATAGGATATCCGGTTGCATGGTCCAAAGCTCGAAACCAATGGCTCCAATAGGCTCCAAGTCCGAAGGAGTGGCATCTTCAAAGTAGTCAGGATTGGGGATCTTTCTAGGGGCCCAGACTCCCTTGTAATCAGGGTTCTCGATCTTGGGGGGGACATACTTGCCCTTATAGTCAGGATTGATAATAAGAGGAGCTTTCCAAGTTCCACAGCCATTGTTACAGTCGGGATTGGCGATTTCAGGAGCAACCCATTCTCCATCCTCTTCCTCATCCCAATCTTCAGGGATAAAGGCCTCGGGATCAGGAATGAACAGCTCAGCATCCTCGTTCCAGCCCTCAGGCTTGGTGGCCTCGGGATCAACGATCTTATAAGGAGCATCTTCATCCCAGTCCTCAGGCTTGGTCAATTTGGCAGGGTCGGGAATGTATTCATCATCGACCCAATCATCAGGCTTTTCATCTTCGAGATCATCGATCTCGGCCGGAGGGTTGATACTAGGAGACATAACTCCAGCATCAAGCAAATTACCAGCACGAGAAGTGAGACCATTAACACGGATTTCAAAGTCCTGATTCTCACGAATGATCAAGGTATAAAGGTTGCTAGACAAGTTAAGACGAGCAGGAATAGGGCCGGTCAAATGTTTTTCTTCATATTCTCCAGTATTTGGGTTTTTACGTCTGATGATGAAGTGCACCTTGTTGGTAGACCCACATTTATCAGGGCCAAACATGACTTGGTAAGGAGTATCATTGGAAAATTCTTCAGCATGAAGTTCTGCACTTTCAGACAACAGCTTCAAATAAGCTCCTCCACATTCAAGACCCTTTTGTAGCTTGACCTCATACTGAACGACAAGAGTCTTGCCCTTATTATCCAATGGAGTGTTTAATTTGGCTGAAATTGCATGATGAGCAGCAGGAGATTTAACTACAAGTCCCTTGTCACCTTTGAACCCGGGAAAAACAAATGGCTCTTCGACGCTCCATTTTCCCACATAAGAAAACTCGTCATCGCCAGCCTTTTTAGCGAAAGAAGCTTTCCATCGAGAAGCAGTTTCTTCAATGAATTGTTCCCAAAAGACGGCACCCTTGACAGCCAGAGGTGTGAACTGAGGGTGTTCGACCTTGAAGTTAGGATTTTTCTTATTAAGATCACCTTTAATCAGGTCGTCAAAGTTCAAATCTTCAACTTCAATAGATCCTTGCACCACTGCGGCACTGGAGGCCAACAGTCCTAAGGCAAGATTAGATACACGCATTGCTGTACTAAATTATCCAACAAAAGTTAACAAGATGTCTACAAAAGATCGGAGTAAAGGATCAATTTATACTGATGATGGCACAAACCTTGTCAATCACCTATATTCTACTGTATTTGCGAGTCTGAGTAAATCCTGAACCTAATATCTCATTTTGTGTGACGTAGCATCTATTGTCAGTATTGTGGGGTTGAGGGGCTCCGGGTAACTGGTCTCTCCGGGCAAAAAAGGCTCCGGCATTTGCTTCATCTTTGTAAATGCCACCTGGCATTTTGCCTAATAGCCTTAATTATGACCTATTTGGTTATAAATATCTTAAATTTATTAGTATTTAGTTATATAACGCCCGCCAATTGTAACGTTATCAACTGCCGTGCCAATTTGCCTTTAGCTAAACCTTAATCAAACCTTGTATAGAACGGCACTTGGATTGTAGCGGAGTAGAGTTGAATAGGTAGCCTAGTCCTGTTATGTGATGAGTGGATGAGCGAGGAATGATGATTGGGGTTCGGAGCTTTAAATAGCCTTATGAATCAGCCTGCTGATTCTTTTGCATACGATTCCAGGCATAAATGCGTGAAAAGTCTTAAAATTTTGGCGACTTAGATTAGATGTCATAGCGTACAGCCAAGGAAAGGCGAATTTGAGCATGTGCCGCATGAATGCCCAAGCCTAGTACTTTCGGAGTAAACCTTTATAACCTTTCCGATATGCAATACTTGACTTTTCTTGGTGTGCTATAAATGGAGGGTTCCATTTCTGTATGCTGACGTCCTGTTCTTAGCCTCGTTCCAAAGTTGCATGTAATTGAGGCTTTCATTGATGATTCGCGCTGGCACAGAAAACGCTGAAATAACACAAATCATTAATACGATGATAATGACTAGGAAATCCGAAGGAGTAAATTCAATAGATGCATCATGAACAAGACGTCCTTCTCGCTGCAAGGGCTTGCTAGAAGGCTTGCTAAAAGTCGAGTCCTTTTTCTCTCGCCGAGGAAACGACGCCATATAATCACAATATCCTTTGTCCCATATGGCTGCACAAGTATTTTAGAAATGAGGGCTCACGTATATCCGATAAGTGGCACCTCTTAAATCAAGAGCCTCAAATGGAGTTTGGGATTGTAAATCGCGATTCTGCTCAAGCACTTTTATAATTCAGTATCCAAACATATGATCATCCCTTTCAATTGTTTGGACGGTCATTATAGTTGTGTGCGGATCGCCTACGGCTCCTATTGGTCTTGAAAGTTAAACTTTATCAATGCCGATGAACCTAAATATTGGCCGATGATATCATCCATATTCAAAATCTGACATTTAACCTTGTCGTATTCCTATGAATTTCTTGGCCTTTTTATTCCAGTTTTACGAGATTAAAAGAAGCTCTGAGGAAAATTCTTAGCAGCATTTAAAAATTGAATATGGCGCTCTTGAGGTTCTATTCTATGTTAAACAACAAAGGCATTTATTGAAGCTTATTTGAAACTCTATCTCACTCATGTCGCGTTGTTACATAGATTTAGGGTTGCAGATTGTAGACTCGAGGTCGTTGACGTATATCTCCTAGCGCTTAGGACTGCCGTGATTCAAAGCTGAGCCAATCTTCTCTGTGATTAATTCAACAATTCCTATCCGCAGATCCCGCTAACATCTGATAATTTAATCAATGGCTAATTATCTATATTTTGCAGCAATGATCGCTTTGCTCTACTAGGACATGGAAATCAATTAGTCAATTACACCTGAATATTGCCCCTTTTCAGCTTGATTCCGTTATAGTTTATTCATTTACTCCTGAACCTAGAAAGTTAAGGCGCCTCGCTGATCAATAGATCGACAATTTAATAAGAAAATTGTGCGTAAAATCAGTACAATGGTGACTGATATTGCTAGGAGAAATGAGACCTTGAATTATTCGTTTTATTCTCGGCATTTGACACCGGCAACATGGCAATAAAAACGAGGTAACATCACGAGGAATGAATGAATGAATAAATCTGTATTTAGAGTCGTATGTCTTACATAGTAATCTATCTAAAACAACGAAGGCGACTAGTTCAAGTGTTTTGCCCGCTCCAGGCTACTCGCTAGACAGCTAAGTTCTGTAGCTTACCACAGGCTAGAATTATCGAGTTGAGGATTCTTATTTTGAAGATCAGCGCTGAGATAGAAAATGTCCCAATTTGGAACTATCACGTGATTAAGGGATGATTAAGAGATTATCAATCACAGCAAATTTTTAGTTTTAGAAAATGGGCGTCTGGTGTAGTTGGTTATCACACCCGCTTAGCATGCGGGAGGTCTCCGGTTCGATTCCGGCGTCGTCCAATCTTTTTGCAGCGAGTTAAAAGGATTGAACAAAAATGATAAGTTATAATGAAATGGAATGCTCTTTAATATATTTATTGTTCATTCAAACACGTTACCCACATTCAACTATATACCAGACATCAATTGTTCACAAAGGCGGATTTTTGGAATTCTTCCACACTTAGAGTTGCATCAACAGGCTTCTTTTCATCTTCAACCTCTTTGATTTTGACATCTTCTAATCTCCTGGGAATAAGCTCAACATATGTAGAAGGTACATAACCAGATCGTCCATCTCGAGTTCGAACTCTCCACCATTGACTGGGTTGACCAGACGGGTCATTCTTTGATAAAACAGCTACCAAATCGCCTCTACGGAGTTCCAATTCGATTTGAGGGTTCTCAGGTACAAAGTCGTGTAAAGCCCTGCAGAATTCGAGCTTGGAAGGATCCAGAGCACCTCCAATGCCGTCCTGAATCTGCTGAGGGCGCGGATTTCCATTCTCATCAAACAACATAGCTTGCTCTTGCTGAGCTGCGATTGCTTTGATAAGTCTTCCTAATAGATAAGGTAGGCCTATGACAGCAGCTAGGAATAGTACTAAAGGCTTGAAAGAGGGACGAGGAGTGTTGGGAGCTCCATTACCTCCAGAAGACTGGAATTTGGCGAATGCTGATGGAGTAAGTTCTCCAGAAGTTGGTGGAAGGGGATGGCCTGTTAATTTAGCTAATAAACGCTTTAACCATCGCATAATGGCGAATATGCCTAGGATAGAACCTAAAGTGTTGCGCAGGTTTCCAAACTGCTCTGCTACTGAAACCATGGCGAAAAATGAAGAATGTGTAGCCATATATGTGGATTCAAGCATCTGGGCAAATCCACCAACGGCTCCCACAATGGACTCTATAAGTTGGAATGTAGCAGCAGTACTTTGTTGTAAACCTCCTTGCATTGCATTGGGATCTTGTCCATAACCACCTCCTCCATACATGCCACTTCCATACATGCCTCCACCGTATCGAGAATACGGAGAAGAATAACTCCCATATCCACCATATCCACCTCCTAATCCTCCTCCTAGTCCGCCTCCTAATCCTCCATATCCTCCAAGTCCTCCTCCAAGTCCTCCAAGTCCTCCATATCCTCCCCCCATTCCTCCATATCCTCCATATGATCCAGAGCCTGAAGAATAAGGGTTATAAGCAGTTGTGGTCGGAGCTGTGTTTAAACTTGTGGGTCTAGTAGGTATTTCAGGTGCGGCTGTTGATTGTGACGAAGTTAGTGTGTTAGTTGATGTGCTGGTCGACGGAGCTGCAAATGAGGGCGCTGCCGGAGCTGGTGTCGAACTAGCCATATTGGCTGAGTTAGTTATAAATGAATCTATTAATATTGTCGTGAAAAAAACTCACCAGTAGATGTCCCTGGTTGGCTTTCCCAGGGCTTTGGACGCGCAACAGACATGCGATCTGAAGACGACAAGGATAAAAATTATAGATGAAGTTAAGGTGGAAGGTTTATACAAATTGATAGCTAGTGCAATATTTGATGATGTAGTATATTTGAGTCCGATGGACTATAACGCCTTCCTTGTCTTGTGAAATGCCGAGGAATTAATTGGGACTTCGACAGAAATGTCGGGGTAACTATTTAAGAGAATTATTTAAATACAAAAATACAAAAATACAAAAAATAACTTGACAAAAAGAAGAATTCAACAATTGAGGATAATGCAGACAGAATAGAGGAGGCTTACAAGCAGATTAAAGAAATTGCGGCTGTCTATTTAAATCCATTTGACTACTAATAAAGTATTGTATAAGCATAAGAAGCTGGCTTCAAGCCGGTGTCTGAATCAGGCACCAGAGTTAAAATCACGTGCGCACCGAAGCGGATTCCAAGCACCTAAATTACAGATTCGACAAGCGACATGAATACAGAGGTTATTATATATTATATAGTTTAAAAATGACCAACCTAAGTGGATGAGCCTTTATGAATCATTTTTATACGAAAATAATCAGTATAACTCTATTACAGAAGATTGAATCTACAATTGTTAGCAATTCACTTTAAATGTACCGAGTGAAAAGCTACAGTTTAATATTTTAATTAATTCTGGCTCTTATTCCGGGCGTTAATTATTACAACATGTAGTCCCAATTCTTGGCATTAGCTCATCTAACCGTGCCATTTTAAAGGGGTGTGTATTAAACTCCAACCCTCCCAATTGACTGGTAAAGTACTTTAGCCACATTACTTCGAAAACGTCCATGAAAGTTGAGAATAGATGCGGTGAAATTGAGTTTTGTCGATTCTTTACAGAGTTACAGCCGATATTAACCGAAAGTAACCCGATAGTTATCGGATTTCCACCCAAACGGTTGCCCATTGTTTGAATTCGAATTAACTTACCCCGGAAATGGCCTGAGCTTCGCCACTAGGGATTTCGTCAAGCGGCTCTCATTGGATTTATCTACACAAGCAGCTGACAAGTATAATTACAGCTGCCTTCTTCTCAACATCTTGTAAACTTTGCATTGGTGTATATATATATATTACCGCTGTATCCCATGAGAATCCGTCAACTAATACTGGAATCTCCCGGCAAGCCCCATATCGGTTAACGGAAGCTCTAAAGTTTAAACTCCCACCCCCACAATGGAACCTCAGATTCTTGACGACGACTCTCGGCCTCAAGGCCAGAACTCTTTACTGGCAACCGAGTCCATCCCGGATTTGATGTTCCATTCTCCACCAGGCAAATTGCCTGAATGCACTCCTTTCATGACTGTTAACGAGTCTCAACCTGAACATCTCAATGGAGAACTGGATGGTATAATGGTTGATGAACTCTCTTCTGGCTCACAGTCTGGCTCCCCAACTCCTCTAGGTCGTGCTGTACCTATATCTCCTCACCACTTTAATACATTCCCTCAAACACTCTCACTTTCAGCCAGTCCTCCTCCTACTTCATTCCCTACCAAAGGTATTTCCCTTGCTAAAAGATTTTCAAAAGGCATTTTTGACCGCTTGAATCATCCTTCTGATTCATCTCCTAAAGAAAGACGCTTGAGGTCCTATTCTTCCACCTCTGCTCTTTCTTCTCCTCCTTTTGCTGCTCTTGCACCAACAACTTCTCACCCTCTTAGCTCTGATGAAGAGTCCTTCATGTACTCTGGACCTTTGACCAAACAGCGCAATTCCTTAACCCACCAATCCTCGATAGACTCTCTTGAAAGGACGAGGTCGAATCCTGAGCCAGGCTCGCAATTGGATGACCTTGCCAAAATAGACTCGGGCCCGTCCATTACAAGCGATGCTAGAGAACGCATTGTCATCCCTGAAATAATGCAGACTGGAATGACCTTTTTACGTATAACTCATAAGAAAAAGGTCCAGAGGACGTTCCGGTTGAATCCCGATACGGGCATTGTTCGATGGGATACCAAGTCCACTGCCGAGTTTGAAATCGACCGAATTTTCGAGATCCGCACGGCTGAGAACGCTAAGAACTATCGTGAAGAGTTCAAAGTATCAAGTGAACATGCTCCTCGATGGGCCACAATCATATATTATCGTTACCCAAACAAACTCAAAGCTTTGCATATAGTTGCACCTACTCAAGACGATTTCAATCTTTTTATTGGTGTGCTTCAAAAGCTTGTCAAGTATCGTCAAGAGATCATGAGTGGTTTGGCACTGCCTGGAGACAAGATTGTCGATGCTCATTGGAGCAACTATGTGATCAAAGACGACGATGGAGAAGAACGGCTTTCGTTTGAAAACGTCGAGAAACTGGCCAAACGGCTTCATGTAAATTGTTCTCGATCTTATCTTCTTGCCAAGTTCAAAGAGGCCGATGCTGACCATTCAGGGTTCCTGAACTTTTCCGAATTCCAGCAGTTTGTCAAGTTGTTGAAGCATCGCAAGGATGTAGTAGATATCTTTAAACGTATTGGTGACGTTCGAAACAGCGATGGAGAAGTGATTGGAATGAGCTGTCATCAGCTCAAAGTGTTTTCGAAACATACTCAGAAAGCCCATCTTCTGTCTTCTCAGCTTAAGAAGATGTTTGATCGATTCTCAATCACTGATGAAGAAAACAACAACGGAGAACCGTACTTGACTGCTGAAACGTTTACAGACCTTTTATGGTCTTCTTATGTGCCTTTATTGAATTCTCATGCTGAGGATTTCACTAGACCTATTAACGAATACTTTATTTCATCATCTCACAACACTTATCTTCTTGGTCGTCAATTGGCAGGAGTTTCATCAGTCGAAGCCTATGTTCGTGCACTGCAAAATGGCTGTCGCTGCCTTGAAATCGATTGCTGGGATGGCGAATTAGGTCCTCGTGTTTCTCATGGCAGGACTTTCACGTCTTATATCGAGTTTGCGGACGTTGTATCAACTATTCGAAAGTATGGCTTCATTGCATCTCCATATCCTATAATCTTGTCACTTGAAGTCCATTGCAACTATGAAAATCAAGTCAAGATGGTGACCAACCTGACGTCAATTCTTGGGGAGCATCTAATAACCTCACCCCTGATGACCCACGCATTCTCTTTGCCTAGTCCCGATGAATTAAAGCATCGTATTCTTATCAAAGTCAAGCCTGGAAGTGAGCCTAATACTAGATCCTCCAGCTTTTCCATGGGCCAAGTGATCAGTTCGCTTGGTGGAACAAGTAGTGGTAGCAGCTGTGGAGACGGAAGCCTTTCCAGTAGTGGCAGCAGTGTCAGTTTCAGCGATGAACCCAGTGGAGGAACAAATTCAACCTCCAACACTTCGAAATCGTCCAACTCGCATAAACAGCGAAAGCCGAAACAGAGTAAAATATGTAAACAATTGGGCGACTTGGGGGTTTATTTACAAGGCATCAAGTTTAGGAACTTTTCGCTCCCTGAATCCAAGACTGTCAACCATGTCTTCTCGTTTGCTGAGCGCACTATTAACAGCTTGTTTAAAGATGCCGATAAATTGAGCCAGATCGAAAAGCACAATAAGAAGTATTTGATGAGAATTTATCCTGCAGGATTTCGAGTCACTTCGTCCAATTTCGATCCTATTCCATACTGGCGTCGGGGAATTCAAATGGTTGCCTTGAATTGGCAAACGAATGGTAAGTACACGAACGAACTACTTTTTTTTTGGCTCATTCTAACTAGATATTGGACTGCAAATTAACGACGCTATGTTCAACATTGGGGAAAAATCTGGATATGTTTTAAAACCTCAAGAACACACAAACCAGATGAAATTTGGGCGGATAGGAGAAGCCATGAGTCTTGTTTCTCCTTTGACCAAATCAGTTAAGTTGAACATCACAATAATCTCTGCTCAACAACTGCCTCGGCCTAAGGAACTCAAGCCCGATGAAACAATGGACACTTATGTTAGCGTTGAAGTGTTTGGAAACGATGTCGTTCCAGTATCACCATCAGGATCGTTCTCTGGTCGGCTGAGAAAGGGCAGTAATTCTTCCAATACAATAGCCGAAACTAAATGGCAGACCAAAGTTATCCCCGATAATGGTTTCAATCCCATCTGGAATGAGAAATGGCAGGTCTCCATTGATCGTAATAACTTTTACTATGTGTTTATTCGACTTTCTGTTTGGTGTCAGGATAATGTATTTGCCATGTATACAGTGCGACTTTGCAATTTGAACCAGGGATATCGTCATGTCCCTCTTCATGATCTTCAAGGAGAAGAGTATATTTTCTCTACATTATTTATTAACTCTTCGATATCTGAATGAAGCGGGCTTCTGGATGTTATGGCCATATCGAATCACTATATATATACTCCTTTGTGATGCTAACGAATTTATGTATATTTTTTTAATCATCAAGTTCCATAGAGTTCATTAATGGCCGAGTAGCACCAGACAGTAATTCTCTTCGGATTTCAGGTCCAATTGAAGCATGTCCTTTTGCTTTGACAACTTCCAACAAAGCATCTCTTTGGTCCTCTGTGATATCGTTCTTGTATCGTTGAGCAAACACTAGGAAAGACTGATGCCAAACGACAGGAAGTTCGCCTTGATGGGTTCGGAATCGAATGAAATGGAATACCACTGAATCCACAACCTTATAAGGTAGAGCATATTTCTTGTCGAGTAGGATCTTAATGAATAAAGAATTTGGACCTGAATAATCCATTTCTGCCAGTCTCATTAAACCTGCGGCAGAGTGCAGAATAGGCACGGAAACTTTGCTGAGAACAGATCCTACGATGATAGCCTCCTTTAAAGTACAGACGCCAGATTCACATAATGGGAAAAGGAATCCTTTAAAGAATGCAGCAGGTTTATAGAGGGATTTCTTTAGAGATCGGTAGATATGATAGTTTAAAGTCTTGTTTTCTCTGATTTCATCTTGAAATCGGGTTAGTAGAACCTGTGAAATGAACGCTTGTGATTGTCGGGCTTGTAAGTTGGACACAAACAGCTTTGTAGCTTCATATACTGCGTTGGGCGACCATGAGTCGGGCTGTGTCACATATAATACATCCTGCCAGTTTTTCAGTGACGGAATAATCTTGAAAG
Source organism: Middelhovenomyces tepae (assembly GCA_003708105.3). NCBI lineage: Eukaryota > Fungi > Ascomycota > Dipodascomycetes > Dipodascales > Dipodascaceae > Middelhovenomyces > Middelhovenomyces tepae. The sequence goes on along the minus strand of PPNF03000003.1, from coordinate 751,051 downwards.
CCTTTGGCAGTTTTCCTGACCGATATCGTGACAACAGTTCTCCGACTCTTACATAAACCTCTATAACTTTCGGAGGAAGCATAACACCTTGAGGAGCTTCATCTTCTTGTTCTGGGCCCTGTCCTTCTCCAAGAGCTTCTTGAGCTTCTTTCTGTCGGATCTTTTCCATGATTTTGTCGGCTAATGTAACCCCTCTTCCTTCTTGCTCATCTCCCTCATGGCCGATATATCTGTTGAATAAAGCATCTTCATCGGGGTCGATTTCTAATGCTTCTATCTCTTGATATTCTTCATAATCTTCATCATCTTCGTCTTCCCAGAAATCCTCTTCTTGGTCTCGGCCGAAATTTTGCGGTTCTATATCAGACTCATCATCTCCATCCAGTGAGTAATTTGATCGTTTTATCCTGTCTTCCTCGTCGATTTCTTCTTGCTGCTCCTTGGCGATTTGCAGGATTTTCCTTGATAAACTTGCGTCTACATAGCTATCGTTATCCTGGGACCTTTTGGCCTTTTCAGATCGAGCTTTTTCTCGTTTTTCTTTAGTTTTTGTCTCGCTTCGAAGGAGACCATGCCCATTCGACAGCTCTACGTGTAATGGACTAGCCCGGACCTTGGACTTTGTTTCAGTAGCTTTAGGCATTGTGGAGGATGATGAAGATACTTTATTTTTCAATTTTTTTCAAAAAAAAAAAATATTTTGGGATAAATGGGTTAGGGCGAGAATGGAAGTTATTATTACCCTGTTTTCATAATAAATATATAATCGATTATCTGAATTTCTGAATTTCATCAATTTTAACTGAACGGCGGCACAATTCTTAATAGTTGAACCGAATAATGGTTCTTTGTTAGGGCCGGACGGGATACTAATAGTCCAGGCATTTGGAGCATATGGTTAGCCTCAATGAGTGCGGCTTAATAGTAGCCGCAGCCGCACCATGCTAATTACATAACTTTGTCAGACTAATATTCAGTCACTCATTCTGACGGAGTCTGACCAAGGAAATATATTCCTAATGCAACGTTCGTACAAATGGATATAATCTACTCCTCTATTCAATTAAACCATAGAAAGAATAACCAATGGCGATTTAAATACATTAAATCTATCTATTCATCCGTTTTAGTTCCATCATCCTAAGTAAATCACATACTGAATTATCACTGTTGACATAGCATGAAATTGGGACAATTCGGGTTCGGGAGAACAGATCTTCAAGGTTAAGAAACCAGCCTTTTTAGCAGTCAAAAGGCCCTTGAGTTTGTTCCCAAGAGACTAGACAGATTTTACTATGGCGAAAAATATAAAGACCCGGTCCATCATTGGAACAGGTGCCAGAATCAAACCTGATGTTCCTGCCGACGTGAAGAAGGAAGAACCCAATGTTGCCAATGAAATCCAGGCTGATTTGGACAAGGTCACAAAGGCATTTACATCGCTTTTGGTACCGCCAATTCCTTCTCATAAGATGGATGTCTATGTGTTTGGATCCGGAGCAATGGCAGAACTGGGGTTGGGTCCCAATGTTACAGAGGTCAAACGACCAAGACGAAACCCTTATTTAACCGTTGACAAAGTGGGAATCACCAAATTGTGTGCTGGGGGAGCTCATGTAATTGCCTTGGATTATAACGGAGACTTGTGGACTTGGGGTCAAAACGATACCAAGGCTTTAGGAAGAGACACCAAGGTGGATGACGACGAAGCTGCTGATGAAGATTACGATTTAAACTATAAGGAATCGACTCCTGGCAAGGTGGAGATGCCTTTTAAGCTCAAGTTCATAGACATTGCAGCGACAGACAATTTGTCTGCTGCTATCACTACTGATGGGGCTCTTTATGCTTGGGGAACGTTTCTAGATGAAGGTAAAAAGTCCTTCTCTGCTCAGCTATCGTTACAACCTACACCTGTGAAAATCAGTGGTATTTCAGGCGCTGTTCAACTGGCAGCTGGAAAAGATCATGTTTTGATTCTAACCAAGCATGGAGATGTGTTTTCCTGGGGTTTAAATAATAGTTTCCAGCTAGGAGCAGGAGGATTGAGTATCATGAGAACGCGGCATTGGGCACCTCCTATTATTAAATTAAGCTCATTTATGCACACAAAATGCCGATGGGTAGGTGCTGGAGAGTACCATTCGTTTGCTATTGATGTTAATGGACATGTTTATGCCTGGGGACTGAATAACTTCGGACAATGTGGCATTTCCACCGACGTGGAGTCCGGAGCTGTGCTTAAAACACCGACCCATGTAGAGTTTTTCGATGATAAAAAGATTGTAAGCATTGCTGGAGGGAACCATCATTCCTTGGCGTTGACGGAATCTGGAGATATTTATGCGTTTGGCGAAATGAACTTCCATCAGTTAGGTCTAGATCCAAACAATCTTCCTGAATCAACAGTTAGAGAAGAAAACGGCACTCCGGGATATGTTCCCGTTCCCACGTTGATTCAACATCCCGGGTTACCTAAATTCAAGTGTGTTGCTGCAGGAACTGACCATTCCCTAGCAATAGATGTCGATGGCCATCCTTGGACTTGGGGCTTCGGCACCACTTATCAACTTGGCCATGGAAATGCTGTTGATGACGATGAGCCTCAGGATGAGACAATTCCTCGTAGAATCGACAATACTGCCGTGCGAGCTGCTTCAATGAATTATGCATCAGCTGGAGGACAATTTAGTATCTTGGTGGGTAATTTGATCGTTGAAAACAATACAGCAGCAGCAGAGAAACCAACTGCTCAACCAGTACCAGCCGTAGTCGATGGACTAGTCAAAGAGCCTACTAAACCCTCAGTTAAAAGGGGTATGGAAATTGACGATTCAGCAGAGAAAAGACCTAATAAAAGGTTAAGAAATGGACTTTCCTCTGACGACAAAGTTAAAAAGGCAGCCAGGACAAATGGCCGGTCAAATGGTATCAAAAGTTAAATGGATTTTAAATTAACTACAAGTGTAATATAAGTGCATTAATGTATTTTTTTTCTGTATTGTTTATTCTATTTGAAAGAGTTCGTTTTCATCATTTTCATCCTTTTCATCATGTTCAGTCCAAGGCAAGGGGGGAACAGGCCTCGAGGCGATCTCCACTTGCCGTCGTCGATTCGAATCTCGGAAATTGGTTACACAGGCCGCGATTATAAGCGCCAATGAAAAGCCGAAATCCATACCACTGGCTGCTGAATAGACCATAGGATTTCCTCGGAAGGGGTCGTAGATAGAGGATTGGAATGAAGTGAAGCTTTCTGTGCTGAGCATCAGCAACAGAGTATAGATACACCTTATGAGAGCAAAAGGTGCAGCCGTTAACAGGGCAATACAATGAATCCCTATGAGTCCCGGTTGTTTGTAGTTCAAGGCTGTAAAAGCGATTAAAGAACATACTAAGATCATCAGGTCTATCAGGCAGGTGATTGCATAGATGGCAAGACACAAGCCGGATTCTGTTTTCAGGAAATACATTCCTAGACATAATGCAACTAGCATTAGAAATCCTGAGCCACAAATCCACCAACTACATCGTAAACTTTTGAACCAGTGGTCGAGGTTCTTGGTGTCGAAAACGCGGACCAAAAACCGGTAGAATGTCCAGACCATTAAAGCTGTAGTGATACAATTGAACAGCACGAAGCTGAAGATTATCAAATACTCAAAGTTAGGCCGCTTTGGAGTAGCATCAGTGACATCGAGAGCTATGGGGATCAAGGCTCCAAACAATTTCGCTGCTAAGAATCCGCAGAAAGGGAGCCATCCGGGATCAGGGGAGATCTCACAGGTAACAGTATGGTGTACTACGAGTAGAAACAATAGGCCAAAGCCCGACATTTCGGCGATTGAGATCTTTTGTGAAATATCCATTATAATCTAACAGTAAAGTGTCTTTGGTACCTAGTGTCATTGCTTGTACTTTTATACCCGTAAAATGCTCCATAATGTTGATAGTAGGGAGGATGGAGATTATGGAAAATCACGAATAATTTAATCAACAAAAATAACCGATAATTGGGACTTTTTCCATTAATTATCATGATTGGCACATAGTAAACCTTTGGAGGAAATATAATCCTTCACTTGTTTAATGGTATATTCACCTCGGTGAAACATTCCTGCTCCAAGCGCAGCATCCGTATTAGTACTTGTAAACACCTGGTAGAAATGTTCGGGGTTTCCTGCTCCTGAAGATGCAATTACAGGAATATGAACAGCACCTTTAACCATATTAATTAATTCGAGATCGAATCCTGAATTGGTTCCGTCCTTGTCTATGCAATTGAGTAAGATTTCCCCAGCTCCAAGTGCTTCAACAGCTTGAACCATTTCGTATACTCCTAGATCTCGCACTTCTCGCCCTCCTCGAATTGTACATTGATACCAGATGTATTTCTCACCATTTGGTCCTGGGAATTTTGTCTCGATAACCTTATGAGCTGTTTCTGGAGGCGATTTCACGTAAACACGCTTTGGATCCACTGAAATAACCACGGCCTGAGCCCCATAAGCTTTGGAAATGGTTTCTATAGGCGATTTACCATCCCCTTTCTTTCCTCGAGAATAGTACTGCTCGGCAGCTAACACGGCATCAGATCCAATAGAAACCTTATCTGCTCCAGACCGGAAATATTCCGTAGCCACTTCCAACGCAGGAATTGTCTTACCAGTGATAGGATCAACCAAATCCCTGATTCCTCCTCCAATCGTAAGCGGTACAAATACATCTTTAGAAGTCATTCGAAGCACCTCTAACATGGGTAAATCTGTCAGTGGAGAGTTGCGGAATGACGTGATGTTGAGAAAAGTCACTTCGTCCGCTCCTTGTTCGTAATATTTCCTAGCCATATCGACTGGTTTGCCAAGATTTCGAACAGGGTTGCCTTGTCCATCTGTTTGTCGTTCTCTTACATCGTATTGATCTCCTTTAGTCACAACCAAATCTCCATCATCGTTCGTTCGAACGTCTAAACAGGCCACAATCCGGCTAGTCAGCCCCGGTCTGGAAGCTTCTCCTTGAATAGGTGAATATCTTTGACCTTTTAAAAATGCTTCTATAACTTTAAGACCAGGTCCCCCGCTCTTTTCAGGATGAAACTGAGTAGCAAACACTCCATCTTTAGCAACCGATGAAACAAAAGTCTGATCTTGATATTGGGTCACCGTGAGATCCCATCCCTTGTCTGTCAACTTGCTGATATCATCAATGGTGCCTTTGTAAGGACCCGAGATAACGGCTGCATAAGAATTGACATAATAGAACCTTGATGATGGTTGCACTTCATATAAAGTGGTATTCGGCACAGCAGTTTTCACTAAAATCTGATTATTCCATCCTATATGAGGCACCGACTTGTGAGATTCATTGAATTTCTGTAAAATCCCGGGGATAATTCCTAGACCCTTTTCACTTGCTTCGGCTGATCCCTCAAATAATGCCTGCAATCCAACACAAATACCCATTAAAGGCCTGCCAGAGTTGATATATGATATTATACCAGGAGCTAATTGTCTGTCGTTTAGATTCGACATGAAATGCCCGAAATTGCCTACTCCAGGAAGAAACAGGCGCTCACAGGTCTCCAGGCAGCTTTCCAGCTCTTGCTTGGTGCTGACGGTTTGGACCTCAAAACCCAATTTCTCAATTGCATTGCGCAATGACTGCAGATTCCCGCTGTCAACGTCTATAACATGGGCCACGGGGCTCATTTTTGCTGAAATCACAATAGATTATGGGATTATGGATTTTCGGCCTACTCGGGTTTCGAGATTTTCACCCAATGACTCAAAAAGATTATGTAATTTGACGATAGCCAAGATTAAGACATAAAGAGCACGTTTTCGAGCGATATTAACCAGCAAAAGGATGATATACAACAAAGAAGCTAATATTGTATATCATTGAATATTTAATATATCTCTATTCTCATAGCAGTCATTGCAATAAGACGGAGATTTAAGCCGGAATCATTGGTTACCCTCTTTTGTAATAGTCACGTGATTTTATGACTGACATTGATTCGAATCTTCAATTGATTGCTTGAAGAGAAGTTGGATGCCTAATGAGTTAATAATAAGTAGAAGTAAGAACTCTCAGATACGGTAGTTGAGCTTCTTTTATAACCAGGATCTTAATCCCTGTCGATGACCAATTTTCACTTGACGTTAGTTCAGAACATGTCTCTATCCTCGGCAGATCCTCGGCAACTATGGTTGGAAGAGATTTTATCAATTGGATATATCGCCCTGGTAAGATTGCTGAAAGTCTCTAGGGCTTGAGCATGATATAGTCCTAAATGAACTAAACAAGGTCTCTAAATTCATTTATAACTAGCCAGATCTCAGACTGAAGTTTTATGACATCAGACTTCATGGTAATTCTTATTTAATACTATTTATCGGTATATCAATGCCTTCCTCTGAAACTCCATAATGTGGAATTGTCTTTCTTTTTACAGGGTTAGGGTGTTTATGCAAGGGCCGTGAGGCTGAGCTAAGGAAATGAAAGTTCCTTGTCAGTCCTAATTAGTATAACAAATGCCGATGGCTCACCTTATTTGTGACTGGTACTAAAATACCCACCTGAATAGTCACTATTTAAGCAAGTCTAACCTTAACTTTACCAACTGAAGTTGCAACCGAGGGAAGTATTAATAGATTGATAGTTAGACCAGTGACGAGTCAGCTTTACGAGTCTTTGATGTAATTACAGGCATCTGAGAAGAGAGTCTAGAGACTATTTAGGGTGGAATATAAATACATTTATTTCAGCTTGAAGTTCAAGATCCTTAAATTATAGCAGACAGAGCCCTCATTATGACCTGCCAGAAGCTCTGCTTGGGTTGCTCGGATCGTCAACCTATAAAAGGCAAACAAAAGTGTTTAATGTGTTCAGTAAGTAATAGAGCTTGAAAAGTTTATAATCTAATATTTAGGATGAAATAAGCGCTCCAAATAAATCTCATTTTATTCCGACTGATTCATGGTCGGAATTTCTTTACGAATTTGAAATGTTGGGATCAGCTGTAGAATTCTCGGACGAAAATTCTATTGATCATTCTATTATATTTCCTGAGATGGATTTTGAACAGGATTTTCTAGCTGAATTTCTTCGAGATATAGATTTTCTTAGCCCAAACAAACTTACCAAATCATATTCTTCAGATTGGTTTAGCCAGGCCGAGGCATTGAATGAATTTGACTTTCAAACTGAACAACAGAAGAGTTCTGACTCCACATGTTTTGAAGATTTCCTCAACTTGGGCGACTTCGAAAATTGAGATTCTAGTTATTACAGTATTCAGTGTTGTGCAGAATAGATTGTTTACAACCTTTAACCTACATTCCAAAGAGGGAGAGCCTATATTAAACGACATGATAAATAAAGATATTTTAAGTTTTGAGTGCTTGCTAATGCTTTCCGTTGGACAATTTTGCGTGAACGACTCTGCGGGTCTCAACGGCCTTGGACAATTCCCGGAGCATGTCCACAGTGGTTTCCCAGCCGACACACCCGTCGGTGATTGAAACTCCGTATTTTAAGCCCTGCTTACCATCGGGTCCCACCGACTGTTTACCCTCATTTATATGGGATTCAATCATGACTCCAATGAGGGTATCTTCTCCATTAGACAATTGACGGGCAACCTCGCTGGAAACCTTCGATTGGTTACGGTAGTCCTTGTTGGAGTTACCGTGAGAACAGTCAACCATGACAACCTTAGAAGCAGGGCTATCAGACTTTGAAGCGTTGAGCTTAGCTTTGACTTTGGCAACGTTCTCAGCATCATAATTAGGTCCAGTCTTGCCTCCTCTTAAGATGATGAAACAGTTCTCATTACCCTTGGTCGTGGTAATAGCAGCTACTCCTTGTTTCGTGACTCCCATGAAATGATGAGGATGACTGGCAGCTTGAACAGCGTCCAAAGCAACGTCAACACTGCCATCAGTTCCATTCTTAAAGCCAATAGGGAAAGAAAGTCCAGAAGCCAATTCACGATGCAATTGTGATTCAGTAGTTCTAGCGCCAATGGCTCCTAGTGACAACAGATCAGCAAGATATTGAGGAGAAATGGTATCAAGCATCTCAGATGCGATTGGAACTCCCATATCAGTGAGCTCGGTGAACAATTTTCTCGACACTCGTAAGCCTTTATTAATGTTGAAAGATTCGTCGACATCGGGATCATTGATCAGTCCCTTCCAACCGACAGTTGTACGAGGTTTCTCAAGATATGCTCTCATTATGATAACTAAATCGTCCTTTAACTCATCAGCCAATTTCACCAGCCTAGAAGCATATTCCTTGGCAGCTTCGGCATCATGGATCGAACAAGGACCAACGATGACCAGCAGTTTGTCTGACATTCCGGTAAGGACCTGAATAGCTTCTCTTCTACCTCTTGATACTGTAGCATAGGATCTGGCACTAGGAGCAACCTCATGCTGCAAAAGTCCCGGTGCAACAAGTGGATCATAGCCCAAGATCCGAACATCTTCATACTCTTCCACGGGGCTGACCGATTTCCGGGACACTCCATCGGGTCCAAACATCTAGATATCAGCCAAAGATCAATATAATGTCGAGCTACTTACCGGTGAATGTACAGGTGATTCAGTCATTTTAATTGTGGGAACTTGATTCAAGAAATGGTTGTATTTATTGTCTCTAGGATGAAGCACCTTTTATAGATTTTTCACTGAAAAGCTATGACTATTCAAACTCAGATTATGGGAAAATCTCAGCACAGATTCAGGTAGCTGATAGGGCTCCACGTGAAAAACGTGGGCTGGGAGGATCGCCCAAAATGCCCGACTACAGCAAAATTATGCATTCTTCAGAAGCCTCGAGGGTAGGGGATATCTCATCGCCAAGTGGGGGATGATCAGCATGGAACCTGATTTCTCTATGATACGGAATAAGGTTGACATTTATGAAGCCCACCAGTAGGGTTGAAAGCCGCGGACTGTGATATTCCGTTTAGAGTTGTCCAAAGCATTGGGCATTTGGATGACAAAATTGGCGGCTGAGTCGGCAAAATGCTCTAGGCGCACGAGAGCAAGGCCTATATTACCAATCCCAGCTATTAGAGTGCCGGAAGATCGAGCCGATGCCGCAGAAGAGACAGAGGCGGAGCTGGAAGCAGAAGAGGGAGAATTCGAAGCAGTGGAGGAGGAAGATGGAGACAATGAGGCAAACGGAGAGGCTGCGAAGCCGCGGGAGATGGCCGAAGGGTTAATATTTACAATTGGGCTTCCGACAAGGCATGCCGAGGTGTTGACGGTATTAGCGATAATGGAATTGGGGTCGTAAACCAAATCGGGGGGGCAGTCGGGTGGGAATACTTCAGTTTCATCAGATAATAGCACTGGAATGATTCTTTTGCGCACTACTCCGTGATGATATGATCGTATAGTCAATTCCTGGCCTACATAACAGCCTTTGTGGAAATCGATTCCTCCCATATAGTCGATGCAAGATTCTAAAGGTAAGGCTCGAGAAGGAGGAAGTTCATTGACTCCTTCAGGTATTCCGTAAAGATACCTTCTTATGTTGTAAGCAGATATTGGAACATGATCAAGATCATCTTTGGTATACGATGAGGATAGAACATCGACGGGAGTTTCGTTACTAGGAAGAATGAACCTTAGACCAAAGTTTGGGGCCCGATTATCTGGAGATGCTATCAAATGAGGGACATATGGTTTAAATATTGCCTCCGAAGACAAAGCATCAGGCTGACTATCATCCCATAGAAACCATTGTTTATATTTCTCAGGATCCAATGCTGCGAATTCGACTTTAGATCGTAATTTGTATGTTCTTAATAGCAACAATAATGTAGACGATAATGTCGAATCGCAGTCCACTATATAGCAAGGTTCATCGTTTTTCGATAATAGATCGGAGATAGAAGACATATTATGGATTGGATAAATGAAAGACTCAGCTATTAATCGTCCTTTGGCGTTGAGAAATGACGTAAAGATAGCATGATCTTGATCAAGTACGACTTCTCCGTTTTTCTCATCGTTAGCCTCTTCAAGGCTAGGATCCACGACTTTTAGAGAGATGATCCCCTGTAAGAACTTGGGGGCGTCGATTCCGGTGATTGAGATCAAGCTTCGGTTGGAAAGTTGAGTGTAAGCACGTAGTGGAGGAGTTGGAGGACATGGAGGAGGAGTAGGAGGAGGAGAGATATGTAGATATCGTGATAGTGTCAGTTGTGAAATTGCAATTGTCTTTCTGACTGATGTCCTGGTATAAAAGGATCCCTTATTCCATGCCATCCGAGCCCCGATTGAACCGGGTAGTTTGAATACAAACATTATGATTAGATAAACAAGATTGGATCCATTCAACGCACTTCAATCGCCCAATATTACCGTCAATGATACCAATAACTGCAGAAAATCTACCTTCTTCTCCCGGATGTATCTACAACGATTCTCTGTCACCTAGGTCTGTGACTGTTTGAATCTATAATTCCAGTTCTTCGGATGGAGAATTCGGACTGGGAATTATCGAAAAGATATTACTAAGCCACGGCAAGTAAAATCGAGTTAAATCGGTTACAACTGTTCGAGCTTTAGGGAACTTTTAGGTAAAGGCCCGTTCGTTTAAGATCTATGTTGATAATCTAGGTTCAATTTATACTAGAATTAGGATTGTTACGAAGCCGTACAGATACCTTGAGGAAAGATGGTTTAGAGAGCATCAATGTCAGCAAATGGCTTGGCAGTATGGCAATTGATACAGGGGCCAACTCAAGAATGAAACCTACTGTGCGCACTAAAATAAACCTTTAAATTAAGATAATGGAAAGGATATCAATGTCTTTGTTGACGGCTCGGGATAATACCCTAACCCTAGTTCTTTTGAAATGCGATCAGGGGCCCCAGCCTAATAACTGGAGTCCTCAGGGTGAGACCCCCGAACGCCCTAAGTTAGTAAAAAAATAAGGAGAACTTACCTGAATCTGTTGTTAGTAGCAATAGAGGTCGATAGAGAAGATGGATAGCGACAATTGTTTTTTGTTTTATTATTTTTATATTTATTTTGTTTTTTAGATTTCTGGATGGATTTTTTTGATTTAAGATTTAAGATTTTTTTGGTTTATTTCTTGGACTGATTCGCTATAAGTAGTAGCTTTGGCTCTGTAGTAGTAGCTTTGGCTCTGTAGTAGCAGGTAATATGGAGAATAAGAATGGTAAAAGCGTAAGCTAGAATTCGAGAGTAGAGTTTGAAGCTGGATTCGATAGAATCGACAGGGACAACAGGGAGAGTGAAGAAGGTATTCATAATAAAAGGTTCAGGCTTTCTCGCTGCAGGAGCTTTGAAGGCTCTCACAGCGAGGGCCTTAGACATAGTGTCTGAATCTCTTATAGTGAGAGCTTTAGAGAGGATGATAGCAACATCAGAAGAAAGTCTGATAGCAAGAGCTTTAGACATAGGAGGAGCAGTGATTAGGGGAGAGGAGAGAGTTAAAGGAGAGGGAAGAGTCAAGGTGGAGGGGGTAGGTGGAGGAGCAAAGCAAGGAACGGTTATGAAGAAAGTTACAAAGGTTAGCCATGAAATAGCAGAAAGGAGTATAGATCGAATGGTGAAGGCCATTCTGAAGAGAATTTCTAGTTTGAAAGCTTCAATATTAATTCAGAGAAGTAATATTGAAATAGGACACTTTGAGTAGGTTTTTAAGAGCAGAAAGTGGTTGGTAAGAAGAAGAAAGAGATCAGGCCGGAAGAGTCAGGAAATAAACACGAAATGGAACGTGAAGTCCGGGTAATTTCCATCACACTTCCTAATTGGGACTAATTATATTCTCGGCTAAATAACGTGTCGATAGCCTTGAATAGCCGTAATTTCTTTTAGAAATTGATACCGACGATTCCTTAAATGACCGTGTAATAAATTGTTAAGAGCTGAAGCTTTAAAGAGTGAATCCTGAAGATCTCAAGCTAAGACCCTGAGTTTGAAGCAAGTCTCATATTTTCAGGCAATAGGGTAATTGTTTGCTAAAGGTCGAGAACTTGAAAGTTTCAAGTGGAAACAGTTCAACTGATCGTTTGCATCGACTATATTTATTTAAAAATTTACCTAACTAACTGTCCTAAATCCTGTATCGGAAATGAGGATTCTTATCTCCCATGGCAGATAATTCCTGAGGGCTCAAATGTTCGTACTTGCCAGCCAAAAGATCTCGTTCCCTCTTCTTATTGGTATGAATATAGAGTATATCTAGGGTGATAAGAGCAATAATACCGAGACCAATGAATCCAAGTTCAAGTGCATGTCCTAGAACGAATCTGGGAGCATCCTTGCTTCTATAAAAGTTGGAAGCCATGGCACCTCCAAGATTACCAACACCGATCTGAATGGCCATACCAACAGCTCTCTTATACTGACCTGCCAAATTGTTGGCCAACCAGGAGACAATACCAGGGAAAGCGGGATATAAACCAGCAGCAACAATATATACACCAGCGTAGATGACACCAGGATGAGTAGCAGGATTAGATGCGATGGCCATACTGTAACCAATGATCATACAGATCATATTGAATAAAATAAAAGGCGATCTTTTTCCAACCTTATCAGATAACAGACCTTGACCCACAGAAAGAATACATGCAGTGATATAGATAGGCACTGTCATCAATTGAGCCTTGGATGATGTATATCCTAGATTCTTAAGAATAGTGGGTAGGAAGAGAGATACTCCGTAAAGTGGGCATACAATTCCATAGTAAACCAACAGGTGCAAGTAAATTTGCCAGTCAAGGAACGCATCCCGAACATATTTCCAAGACACATGGCCAGCCTCTTCGACTCGGAAGGCTCCAGTGGCTTGTTCGAAGTTAGTATCATACTTGAGACGATGGATAACAAATCCCTTCTCCTCTTCAGTCAAGAAACTTGCAGTATCGGGGTAGTCGTACAACAAAAAGTATGCAAGGATTGCTACAAATACAGTAAGGATTCCCTCCAAGATAAAAATCCATCTCCAGCCAGCGTAATTTCCAACACCGTCCATCTTGGCGATTCCATAGGCCAACAAACCAGAGAAGGCACCAGCAACTGAAGCAGCAGAGAAGAACAATGCAGAACGGAATTGAAGTTCCCTACGACAATACCAGTTAGTAAGATAATATGATACACCGGGAAATAAACCAGCTTCAGCGACACCCAGAAACAAACGGCACGCGAAAAGACCCTGGAAATTGGTGACAATTCCCATCAACGTCATGACGATACCCCATCCGACCATGATAGTGGGAAGCCAGATTGAAGGACGCACGATCTTAAGCATCATATTGGAAGGAACCTCAAACAAACAATAAGTGATGAAGAAAATTGTCAAACAAATATTGTATTGATTTCCATGAAGATGCAAATCCTCAGAGAGCCCTTCAATGTTGGCATTTCCAATATTTCCTCTGTCAAGGAAAGACAACAAGTAAAGAATGGATAGAGTTGGAAGAATATGACGGTCCAGTTTCCTAAGCAACTTGGCCTCATTGATGTTGGGGTAAAGGTCCTTACTGGACATATAAGCCTCATGATTCTTCTCATCGAACTCGTCTGCTGTCATCTCCTTATCATCGGGAAACACGCCTTCGGCCGCGGCCTCAATATGTTGAGATACTTCAATCTTGGATTGATCCATTATTTTAATATTGCTAATTCTCAAGCTAGCTATTAATTAAAATATTGGACGCTTTTTCCTTGGTTGAAATCTGGGTTTGCTTTAAAACTGGTTACCACTACAGATATCGAGGGATTTCGACTCTTTAAGAATGCTGGCTATCGCAGGCCGGATCAGAGTTTGTCGATCCCCGAAATCTGCCAATGCTTTATCAATCCAATTTCATTTCCCCGCCACTTACCCCATGTTTATTTTGGGGGTGGGGAATCGACTTAATACCTTCATAAAAAGCCTCACCTAAAGCCCTTCCAGCTTGATGCATTCTGGATGCAACCTAATAATTAATTTCTTTTTCAAGCTCAAAAAGCTCTGGTGACCCCCAAATTTTCGCTCCCTAATCGGACTGGCTCAGGGTAAAAACCAAAACGGCGCGTAACCGGGGAGGGTTACATACCCCTCACACGATGCCAATCTAGCCAAAAGAGTAATGTACAGCATCCGATGCGATAGCTGCAGAGGATCAATTCGGATAATGATCCACATGCAAAATGACGCGATAGTCTATGAGCAGCTGAGTATCTAACACAAGGTGCTATGGATAGAGCCAGAATGATGGTAAGTACTGCGGATAATGTCGCACTCAACGTGCTAGCTAATTAGTAAATAGCCGTCAAAAATCCGGTCAATTGTCGGTAGAATGACAATTGCTTGTCGTAAAGGTGAATTCAACCGCTCAACATAAGTTAAACAAAAAATAATATCATACTTCAACGTCTAGACTCAAGAGTATCACTGGTCAACAAATTAATTATCAATTCCTAAATCTGTCCGTTGCATATTTCCGCAAAATCATTCCGAAAACCCCCTTGCTTCCCCGCACTATATCTAGACCAAATCGCCGTTACAAAAAACGCCGAGAAATTAGGCTATAGATCAGGCTTGCTGCTATTTCCGTCGATCGCAACCTAGTTGCGGGGTTTCATGGGTCGCATATATTTATAATTGCTTTTGAAACGGTGGGAGGCTCTTCAAGACATCGACTGATAAGTTTTCGCACTAACTTAGATTGAATTTAAGTAACCCATTAGAGACAAGTGGGGTACAAGGGAGAATCCAAGTCGAGCCAGACATTTGTAGATAAGCGTTCGGGTCAAGTTCCGGAGCAGATGCTAAGGCGCGGCGAAAGCAAAAAGAGGGGGGGAGTCAGGTCTTTGAGGGATCTAGGGTTGAGGAGAGGGTATTTTGATGGAATAGAGGGGCAATGAGATATAGGTTGGAGATAAGCATTTTTTAGCGGTATTTATGGGGAAAGAAAAAAGGCGAAGTTGCCAAGCTATCGCTGAATTTCAGGATGCCCACAGATAGTTTGAAGGGATGGTAAGAAAACCCAGAGAGGGAATATTGCAGGGGGAATGGAAGTAAAACAGCTCGGTGTTCGGTAACCTCGGCAATGCTGTTTCAGCTTCTCCTCACTTTTTAGAACAGCGACAGCAAGTATAGTCGACTTAAAAATTCCTCACCGATTCACAGGCGGGCCGAGATCTCGTTTTCCTATTTTCCCCTCCCATTATTATTTATGTAGTGAAATCTTCGGGAGAATCGCGGAGCTGGAGATCGGCCGGAATAAAATTGAATCTGTACAATACGGCTGATAGAAATGTCATTTGAAATTACGGAACAAGAATAATGGAGTCCAACAATTAGTAACTGTCGTTAGAATTGCTTGAAGCTGTGTAAAATGGCAATAATTTGGACGAATTGTTAAGTGTTAAGCGTGCAATTTCAAACTTTGATTGAGACTGGGAAAATAAGGCGCTTCCGCAAGTGTCTACAGTCAGATAGAGTTTGCTAAAAATCGAAAGGAAAGTCAGAAAAGCAGTCTGATGCAGCTGAGTGTGCGCGGGGTGCCGGATTTGTTGGGGCATCTGGTTCTGTAGTTCTTTACTGCAATGAGTTGACAGCTGCTTGCGGAGGCCGAATATGTCGTCAAACTTTCTACCCCATCTGACGTCAAATTAAGTTCATGGTGAGACCGGATTCGTCTGAGGTGACGCCGGAGATATCCCCAGCCTCGCAAGCAAGGTTGCAGTCTTCCGGCCTTCAACCGCTTCTGAACTGCATGGAGAATCTTGACTATTCAGTCAACGGGTTATGGTTCTATTTGGCAGACCATACATATGAGATAATAGGTGGATTTGTTGAGCCAGGCATTCTGGATGTTAATTTGTCTTATTAAGCTCTGGATCCATTAAACTTCAAAATCTTTTAGGTCTGGTAGTCTCGTTTTGTCCTCTCAATAATTTAAAAGTTTTGTGAAGTGGAGTTTGCCGATACTACAATTCAAAGCTCGCTCTCAGATTAATTTGAATGACCTCCAAACTTGTCTTTTACAATCACATCCTTTGCGAGCATGAAATGTTTTCAGATTCAATTATTAGAATAAGCTATGGTTGGTCTGTCTTCTGTCATGGCTTCCAATAGCAATTAATTTTTAATTACGTTCCTTTCACCTGGCATTTTAGGATTCAATTCTTTTATAAGCAATTGAAAGGCTTTGCTTCATTTAGGACTTCGAATCTGTGTTTTATATACAGTACTTCCAATGATCAGACAACATGGTAAGAGTTAAGGCATTTTCAGATAGTCTTAGGATAGTCTCCTCAAGTCCAATTCCTACTATATTCTGCAAAAGTATTGATCAGATTTCTTTAATGTTACTGGAACAGTCTACTGCAGGTCTTGCTTAAGGTTCTAAGAACTATATTTGATAGACCCTCTAAACTAATATGGCAATGTTCCATACAGGATTTACCGAGCTGATGGGATCAAGTGCGTGATGGTCAGGAGGAACAGTTAGAAATGTACCAAGCGGGATTTTGTTCTGTAGACTAAGTTATGAAGTCGAAACATACGAATTATCTATTCTACTGCCGTCTCATTCTACATGCCTACTGCTGTAACTAGGATAGAGCAGTAAACTCATACGATACTGCTATATAGGCGAAGAGGGAATTGAACATTTCGACCTTCAAATTACCAACAATGTCTTCTATCTGTGAGTGAGGTTCATACCGAACTGCCTGGTGTCAAGAAATAATAGCACTGAGATCATGCCTGATGATCAGCGAAGATGATTGCAAACGAAAATAATATGACGGCAGTAATTTGATATAATTGCTGCATGCTAATGCTCATTGGCTGTCAATATCATTCTCATAATTGAAAACTTTTGACTCTGTTCAAAGCTAAACAGCTGTCAGCTACTGAGCTACAACACAATTGAATGTTTCAGCCGTGCAATAGTTCACTAATTCAACTATTTCTTGCGTAGAGCTAGAGTCCAGCTACCAATTTCTCGACAATTAAACCTCTGAATTAATCTAATAATCTAACAATCTTTCCAGCTACTGTCATATTGACATTATAATAATATAATATAATCAGCCCACTAATATCTCTTATATTATGTTATGCCTATAACTTGCTTGTTGAACCATCAAATAATTAAGCATTCATTTCAGCAAGTCATATCCTTCCGAATCAAGCTGAGAAAGCCTCTCACTGCCCGAAACCTTATTGGGAGGTCCAAAACGAGGGGGAAAATTATGGCATCAAATGAAAAAAACCATTTCCCAACCACCAAAAATTTGTTTCAAGGTTCAATCTTTCATAACATTGAGTCGCATAAGGTCGAGTTGTATCTTGTTTATAATCAGGTTATCAACTCCTACTTCCTCCCTATCCACCTTATACTCTCTCTCTTTTTCCTTCAATGCTTAGGGCTCCTTCTCCCAGTGATGCTTCTTCCGCTTACGGACTTAATGGTTGGTTTCATTTTGACCAAGAACCTGCAGAACTGTTGTCTGATTCTTCCCAACTTTCTTCAAATGTCGTCTCAAATGTAGAAAGCCCCGATACTTCATACTCCAGTATTGCAAGTATTAGCCGAGGAGGAGGACCAGTAAATGGCGTTGCCGGCTCCATGCTACCCGTAACTGGTCCAGTAATGCCAGAATCTCAGGGTTATGGTTCGTATCAGTTGTCGGGACAACATTATTCATGGTTGTCCAATTACAAGAGGCCAAATTCAAATATTAACAGTGGTCAAATATTAGACACTTTGGAGACTTTACCCTCTACTAGCATTGAAAACTCTTCCTTTTCAGCTTGTAGTTGGATTCCAGCACAACCTCAATGGATGGATCTTCATCATATAGCTCCTCATCAGCCAATGCTTCGGCCTCAAGGAACCTCATCGTCTCTAATTTCAGCTGCGGCTGCACAGACGAATCCGGCCTCTAGTTCCGGACATTCTGCCGGATCGTCTGATGATGAATTAATTCCAACTGCCATTGTGATAAAAAATATTCCTTTTGCTATAAAAAAGGAACAGCTTTTAGATGAAATGACCAATTTAGGCTTGCCATTGCCTTATGCATTTAATTATCATTTTGATAATGGAGTTTTTCGAGGGTTGGCTTTTGCCAATTTCACAACTGCCGAAGAAACCGGCGCTGTTATCACCAATTTAAATGGTAGAGAAATTGGTGGTCGAAAACTACGAGTTGAATATAAGAAAATGCTTCCTTTAGCTGAAAGGGAGCGAATTGAGCGTGAAAAGAGGGAAAGAAGAGGACAATTAGAAGAGCAGCATCGTCCGAGACATAACAACCACACCCAGCAAAATCACCCCCAAAATCAACAGCACCAACACCAACACCCTCAACATCATCAACATCAGCATCAACAGCATTCTCTTCCTCCTCTTCCTTCACCTCCACCCCCTCCTCCTCCTTCTGCTCAAGCTCAATCTTTACCTAAAATTGATCTTAACGACCCTGAAACATTGGAATTTTACTCTCAAATTTTGTTATTTAGAGATGATAGATCCCGAACTGAACTGGTCTATCCTTCTGGTTTAAGCCCTTCTCAACGCAGAATCCTTTTAGTCTTGTGCAGCCAATTGGGGGTATTGTTTGTGGGCCAAGAGAAATCCGGTGTGGTCATTCGTAAACAGACTCTTGGGGTAGGGCCCATCGCCGCAGGTGGTTCCCCTCCTCCTCTTGGTTATGATGGATTTTACAATCCCCAGCAGTCGACTTCAAACTCCTCTTCTTCTAGCTCGAATTCTTCTCATCAACAGCAACAACCTCCTCAATTGTTCCAATTTGGAGGATCTCTTAGAGGTACCAAATCATTTGCTGACATGAGAACCACTTCTTCTAACCTTTATAACTCCAGTGCTCCAGGTACTCCTTCTGGAGGTTCGCCATTTTTTCCTTCTCAAACCCCTCCTCCTCAGCCTACTACCTCCGTTGCTCCTACAACTTCTTCCTCATCTAATTCTTCTCAGAATTTGGCCCCTCTGTCGTCATCTTCATTGCAGCAGCAGCGTGGATATCAGTATTTTTCTCAGCAACCCACGTCTATGTATTCTTCTTATACAGGCTCTTCTTCCTCTTCTCAACAACTGCAAGACTATTCCTCTTCTCACTCTCAACAATATTCCATGGGCTCTTTAACTGATTCTTTCTCCTCCGTGATGTCTTTAGGAGGAACACCTCTCTC
This sequence comes from Middelhovenomyces tepae, assembly GCA_003708105.3. NCBI lineage: Eukaryota > Fungi > Ascomycota > Dipodascomycetes > Dipodascales > Dipodascaceae > Middelhovenomyces > Middelhovenomyces tepae. The sequence continues at coordinate 731,838 of PPNF03000003.1, read as the reverse complement.
CAGAGTCCCTTCAGTTGGAAATATGCAAGTTGCTGCTGGCTCTGTTGGTTCTTCTTCTCCTACCGCTTCAGTGTCTTCTATCCCAACTGATAATGCCGGAGTAATTGGATCCAAGCTAATGGGGACGAACGCCAACTCTATAATTTTTAATGGAAATGATTCTAACGAGGCCACGCCGCCATGAATATGATGAAATGACCGCCAACATCAAAATGCTTTTCTTACCTTGACTTTCAACAATTATGCGGTTATGCAATTTACGCAATTATGCCTTTAATGCGATGATGCCTTTGATGCAACATGAACTTGAAACATTTACAGGATTTCTCCTCAGCTGCCGAGATATCTTTTTGACTCTTTGTGTTTTTTTTTAATATAGACGAATGAATATAAACGTATGCAATGTATTTTTCATGATAAAGTGATTTTTATTTTTCACATCTATTTACATTGTAATATATCCTTGACAGTCCATCTATTCCGCGCTGTCAAGAAGTTCTTTGATGTCGTCAAGGCTTTCCAACGGTATGAAGAGAGCTTCTGTAGTCGGTTTTGACCGCACTTGAACCTCTACCATTCCTTTTTCTTTTGCTTTTTTGCCAACTAAAACAGCTAATGGATAACCTATGAGTCGTGCCATACGCAATTTGGCTCCAAAATTTAGATCTCTGTCATCCCATACAGCATTAAGTCCAAGTTTGCGGAGCTGTGAAGTGATCTCTTGGCCATCTTCATCCGATGTTGCTATTACTACTGCGTCATAAGGAGAGATCGATTTGGGCCAGGAAAAACCTTCTGAATCCCTAGTTAATTCAGCAATAGCTGCTACTAATCTTGTTACACCAATGCCATAGCATCCCATCTCAATTGCCCCTCCGCCAGTGATTTTAGCATTCAAGGGCTCACTGTATTTCTTTCCAAGATAGAACGTGTGCCCTACTTCTATTGCTTTAGACGTAGATAAAGTTCCTTCTTCGCACTGACTACAAATATCTCCAGATTCTGCATTGACAATTGGTATGTCAACCAATGTGGTTGAATTACTTCGATGTGCAGCAAAGGGTAGATCAGGGACATTTATTCGTTCAGGAACTCCAATATCCATGATTCGAACAACCGATTTGGTCATTGAATCCGCATCGTTGGACAAGAAGGCATCCACTGCAGCTTGTCCTTGAAAATCACACATTTCCGGAACCTCTGCTTGAAGCAGAATACGATTGACAGTTCTTCCTGGTGCGAAATATGCTGCTATTAGTGTACTATGATCAGCAGTTACAAAATATTCAACTGCTGCTTCGGCGAAAGCAGATGAATCTTCTGATGGATAGCCTACCGCCTTTTCCAAATTGGCAGAATATTGACATTTAGGGCAATGTAACACCAGATCCTCTCCGCTCGGCGAAAGATAATGATATTCATGTGAAAGAGAACCTCCAATTGCGCCCGAATCAGCCTCGGCAACTACAGCAGGAATTCCCAGATCCTCAAAGATCTTCTTATAAGCCTGTTGAACTTCCTTATAAGTTATATGCGCCTGCTGTTGCGTTTGATCAAACGTATATAAATCCTTCATAGTGAACTCTCTTCCTCTCAACAGCCCTCCCCTTGGCCGCAATTCGTCCCTGAATTTCCGGCCAATTTGAAACAACCTTAACGGCAACGATCTGTGAGATGTCACATTCAGTGCTATTAGATTAGTGATTTCTTCTTCATGAGTGGGCGCAAGAACATAAGCAGAACCTCGAGCATCTTTAAGTTTGAACAATTCGTTATTGTTAAGGCGACCAGTCTTTTGCCATAATTGCTGCGAAGAAAGCGTTGAAAGTGCCAATTCACTACATCCTATTTCAAACATTCGATTCCGTATTATATTTTCAATTTTGGACTGGATCATGTATCCAAATGGTAGCATATGAAATGTACCAGCTGTGACCTGAGTTAGCTGAATTGATTCCATTTGGAAAGGCAATAGAATGTTATACAACCCACCTGATGAATGAACCCCAAATCCACCATAAGCTCAAGTGTCGTGGCTTTAATTTGTTAATACTTTTCAACTTTTTTGTTGCTCATCTCGCGCATTTTGAATCTTACAATCGACATCATGTTTAGCAGAGATCGGAAGGAACACTTTTGACAATTGAGTCAATGAAGTCTTGGTGAGAAACTGTTGCCATTTTTCCAACTTGTCATTTGATACATACGGTTGAATATCCTCTTTTACCATAGACCAACCTCCCCATTACTGAACAAGTCTTTATCAATTATGCCTTCAAAATGCTTGAATCCCGATCTCGAGTTTTTCAAATAATATTCACCCTAACCCTCCAAACCGGATCCCGGAAATGGGCCACGGGATTATCATTAGAAAGTTGAATTAGCTACTCGGAAAGTCGGAATTTCCGCCGAATAATTTATTCGCAACAAGGAGATTCTGTCACTATATAGAGCCCACCTCGAATTCTGCACTAGAAGTGTATCATATACTAGTTTCGACAAGGTTAATCACTTTCAAAATCTATTTAATAAGAGTGGAGATGTTCAGTAATGTGATATCGTCAGGATTTTGATAAACATCTATACGATATCGGCTAAGCTAAATCTCGCCGATATCTTATCGGTTAAAAAGACCCTCTGCCGATTTTATTCGTGATGTATATCGGTAAAATTTTTGCTTTCGCCGATATCAGATCGGTCAAATGAAACAACTGCTGATTGGAACTTAAAAAGAGTTACGGCTTTTGAACTCCAAATCTTTGTGGAAAATGGATACGCTATTTATCGGCAATAGCTTGATTTCGCCGATATTATTCGTAATTTATATCGGTAAGATTTTGTTCCGCCGATATCATATCGGTGAAATGGTAGGAATTTGTATCGGCAACTGCAAAATTTTGAGCTATCTCTTCACTATCGTCAATTGAGTGGACGGTCTAACTATTGATTGAACCCTTAATATTGATATCAGAGAAATCAAACTATTTATTTGCTCTTTGAATGTAGTGCTTAAACGTTTTAAATTCTCAACAGTCTACATGGTGTTTCAACTACAATACTAAGGGAAGTTTCAGGTATGGTTGATAATTGATATTATTGCTATGAGAACAAAATAGCCGGCTATTTAATTAGTTCACAAGGTAGAGGCATTTACTGCTTAGATGAGGCAGCATAAGCAGCCTTCTGTGCGAGTCCATGGAGGTTGGCAGCAGCTTGAGTATTACCAACACTGGCAGCTTGAGTTGAAGCCTTGGCCAAGCTAGCACCCAACTTGGCAATAGGAGCGGCAATGGCATCAACGGGAGCTCCAAGAGCATTTCCAATAACGACCTCAGCACCGTTGGTAAGGGATTGGAAGTAGGGACCGAGCAAGAAGTCACCGAGCTGGGTAGAGAAGCCCATGGATCCAAGAGCCTGGGTGATGGTACCAGCAGTGTTGTCGATTTGAGAGTCGAGTCCAGTAATGGCATCAACGATGACATCGGAGGCTGGGTGACCATCTCCACGTTGAAGCTGTTGGGTCAAAGTGTTGATAGTTTGTTGAGCGTTGATCATGCCAGATTGTAATCCATCAAGGATGGTGACCTGAGCACGAGCTTGCTTTGGAGCACCCTGTGTGGAAGCAACATAAGAAGCTTTCTGGGCGAGTCCATGGAGGTTGGCAGCAGCTTGAGTGTTGCCAGCCTGGGCAGCTTGAGTAGAAGCCTTGGCCAAGCTAGCACCCAACTTGGAAATAGGGGCGGCAATGGCATCAATGGGGGCTCCGAGAGCATTTCCAATAACGACCTCAGCACCGTTGGTAAGGGATTGGAAGTAAGGTCCGAGCAAGAAGTCACCGAGCTGGGTAGAGAATCCCATGGATCCAAGAGTTGCAGTGATAGTACCGGCAGTGTTGTCGATTTGAGAGTCGAGTCCAGTAATGGCATCAACGATGACATCAGAAGCAGGGTGACCGTCTCCACGTTGAAGCTGTTGGGTCAACGTGTTGATAGTTTGCTGAGCATTGATCATGCCAGATTGTAATCCATCAAGAATGGTGACCTGAGCACGAGCTTGTTTTCCAGCGCCCTGGTTCTGGGACGCAGCAGAGGCCTTTTGAGACAGGGATAGCAAGTTGGCAGCAGCTTGAGTGTTGCCGACATTGGCAGCTTGAGTAGAAGCCTTGGCCAAACTGGCACCCAACTTGGCAATAGGGGCTCCAATAGCATCAAGGGGTGCCCCAAGGGCATTTCCAATTACAACCTCAGCACCGTTGGTAAGGGATTGGAAGTAGGGACCGAGCAAGAAGTCGCCGAGCTGAGTAGAGAAACCGAGGTCTCCAAGAGCTTGAGTGACATGGCCGGCAGTGTTGTCGATTTGAGAGTCGAGTCCAGTGATGGCATCAACGATGACATCAGAAGCAGGGTGACCGTCACCACTTTGAAGCTGTTTGGTTAAGGTGTCAATTGTTTGCTGAGCGTTGATGGCACCAGATTGAGCACCGTTCAAGTCGTTCATAGCGTCGGCAAATTTTTGCTGAGGAGAGGCGTTGCTGTCAGTGGTAGGAGCAGCAGAGACAGAGGCCACCAAAGCGGCGGCAGAAGAGAGAGCTACAATTTTGGAAGAGACCATTTTGATTGATTGATTGATTAGAGATTAAAGTATACAAAGACCGGCTTTGAAAATGTTTTGATTAAGTAGTTGTTGTTGGATTGAGTGATTGTTTGATGGAAAAAAACTGAGGAAGTCGACCTGCTTTTATAATTGAGAGTCCACGATAATACAACATCGTGTAACAGCATATCGTCGCAATGTTAATTATTGCCTAATGGATTTTTTCGATGAGGTCTGGACACCTCGACGGCCTCTGTTTCATTGTTCGGACACAAATGTCCGAATCATTTTGAGACTTAATGAGTGCCAAGTTTCATGGGGAAATTGACCATTAGGATCCAGCCCCTCATTTATAACACTATTGTTCAAAGAACTTTAATAATAGTTCCGATTTTGAGATATTATAATCTGGCTTTTGACAGAATTCAAACTCGGATAAAAGATACCTTTGTTTCTCAGAGCGTTGCCAAAGACTGCAATATGCGAAACTTTAAAATTGTTTCGTTTTAGCCTTTACGAACTCGCCTCCATTGTAACACTATTTATGTAAGAACTTTGATGTAACAGGTCCAAGTTTAGATTGTTGTAGCGGAGTTTCCAATGAAGATTAGGAGGTTTCCTAGGTTTCTGAGGACTGCATTGTAAATCATAGCCGTATTCTGAACCTTAAAGTTAAATGTTGTTAAGTCATAGTTATTATTAATGCAAATATAAGGTTTAAGGAACCAAATGTTTAATCTGATAGTCAGGAACTGAAACAATTTTTGCCATGGATTTGTCTCCGATAGTATGTGCTTGGCGCAGGTGTAAGTTAAGGTTTGATGAAATGTAGAGAATTAAGGATTTAAGCGTGCGGCGTATGTTAGCCCGGATAAATTAGACTTATAATAGGAAAAAAAATTAGTTTCAGATGCCTAGTATGTCTCTTTCTGGAAAAATTATGATGTCAAAGTTCCTTTAAGCTTCGGTTACTGCGTCCAAACCTTGTTGTTTTGCAGTACTCCTTAGAGCAAGGGGCGGGCTTCTGAGACCTGCAGATAGTTCCTTACAGGCACATAAGTTTAAGTTTTCCTATTGTATTATCTGATTTGAATGCAGTTGCAAATCTTCTAACAATAGGTGATCTACTATGGTTTGCCAGTTGACATTATGGATTATTTATCAAACAATATAGGAAGAAATCGGAGCTTTGAAATCAGCAATAAAGCAATTTGATTCGCTTTCTAAAATTTGCTAGTTTCTAATTTGTAAATTGTAGTATTTTTAGAGGATCCTTAATCTAGAATTCGCCAATAGGGAAATCAACTACGTCAATGCCACATAATTCTTCATTCTAATATATAATTTTTTTTCCTGGCAGTGTTTGAAGAGAAGCTATCGTATCTAAAATGAAACGCAAAGCTTCCACGTATTTTTATTACATACGCTAATGCAATGCTCGGCAATTCCATATCCAAGAATCTCAAAGGTTTATAAGGAGTTAAGAAGACTCTCTAAAGAAAATTTCCTTCAACAATTATAACTTCACAGGTTTTATTCATTCTATTATCAAATTCTAATTTTCCTTATAGAGGACATTCATGGTATATCTTGAACCAGCTTTTACAAACTCATATGATATCACGGGAGAACTTACATCAAATAACACACATCTGTATCACTTGATTATCTTGAGCGATTTTCTAGGTCCTTTCAAGGCTATCATCGATGTCTAATCAATTCTTTAAACTATTGCAAGGATCTTCAACCTGCTAAATCTTTTATTAGTCCCTGTGCTTCATGTATATCACCTTGAAGTTCATGGAGCTAGAGATAAGCTATTATCATGCACGGAAATGCTTAAATGACAGAATGTCTAGGACATGTGTATACAAGACATATGTGCATTTCTATTCATGTATGATTGATATTCAAACTTTGTCTTATCTAACAAAAATCTTGCCTAGCCAGACTGTTATACTATTTGGAATTCTTCTGCTGGAGATCTGGACTCTACTAAAACAATACTGAATCACTAATCAAACTTAAATTCTCAAGTTCACAGATGAGATTTGATAGATGGACAATCGAGGTGGATCTTGGGCTACAAAGAGGCATTAATTAAGAAATTGCATTTCTGAAAGCTAACAATAGACTAATAAAGAATCTACTGCTTCTCGGCGGCGATGGCGTTAGCCTTGGCTGCAAGATTATTGAGGCTAGCGGCGACTTGAGTGTTACCACCGGCAGCAGCTTGAGTAGCAGCCTTGGCTACAGTGGATCCTAAATGTTGTAAAGGACCAGCGATGAGATCAATGGGAGATCCAACAACGTTTCCAATGACAACTTCAAGTCCATTGGTGACGGATTGGAAGAAAGGTCCCAAAAGGAACGTTCCAAGAGCATCGGGGACACCGACTGAGGTAATGGCATCGTGCACAGTTCCGATGGTGTTATCGATTTGAGAGTCGATTCCAGTGATGACATCAACGAGGGTATCTGAAGCGGGGTGACCGTCGGCTCTGGTAACTTGTCCAACAAAACTTCCAATAGTTTGCTGAGCATTGGTAATTCCATCTTGAATACCATCCAAAAGGGAGAACTGAGCACGGGCGCTCTTAGATCCCTGGCTAGCGATGGCGTTAGCTTTGGCGGCAAGTCCGTTGAGGTTGGCAGCGACCTGGTTATTACCTCCGGCAGCAGCTTGAGTGGCAGCCTTAGAGACGGTGGATCCTAAATGTTGTAAAGGACCAGCGATGAGATCAATGGGAGCACCAACAACGTTTCCAATGACTACTTCAAGACCGTTGGTAACGGATTGGAAGAAAGGTCCCAAAAGGAACGTTCCAAGAGCATCGGGGACACCGACTGAGGTGATGGCACTATGCACAGTTCCGATGGTGTTATCGATTTGAGAGTCGATTCCAGTGATGACATCAACGAGGGTATCAGCAGTGGGGTGACCGTCGGCTCTGGTGACTTGTCCAACAAAACTTCCAATAGTTTGCTGAGCATTGGTGATTCCATCTTGAATACCATCCAAAAGGGAGAACTGAGCACGGGCGCTCTTAGATCCCTGGTTGGCAATAGCAGCAGCCTTTTGGGAGAGACCATTAAGGCTGGAAGCGGCTTGAGAGTTGCCACCAGCGGAGGCTTGAGTGGCAGCCTTGGATAAGGTCTTTCCAAGAGATTGTAGAGGACCAGCTACAAGATCAATGGGAGCACCAACAACGTTTCCAATGACGACTTCAAGACCGTTGGTGACAGATTGGAAGAAGGGTCCCAAAAGGAACGTTCCGAGCATATCAGTACCTCCAACAGAGGTGATGGCATTGTGCACAGTTCCGATAGTGTTATCGATTTGAGAGTCGATTCCAGTGATGGCATCGACGAGGACATCAGCGGTGGGGTGGCCGTCGGCTCTTGTTACTTGGCCGACCAAACTTCCAATAGTTTGTTTGGCATTGGTGATACCGTCGTTGATACCATCCATGATCACGGCCAAACCAGTTGGACCGTTATCACGAACAGCGAAGTCGCTAGCGACAACAGAAGCAGCCAAAGCGGCTGTAGAAGAAATGGCGACGAACTTTGAAGAGACCATTGTTATTCTGAAGAGTGAATTAAAGAGTTAATGGGAAATATTGATTAATATTTGATTGTGATAGAAGGATAGTTGTTGATGAAATCAAACAGCAGGAGCTGGAGGGGTTTTTATATTGAAATTCTTTGGAATTTTCCATTCCAATGGTGAAATGAATTACCATCATCTAGACTCTAATCCGGTTAAATTAGCCCGTCTGGATCAGCTGAGTTCTGGGCGTATATGGGGCACTGCGTCCGATTTCAAACGGCTGAAACTCTGCAATGTCAAATTGATCATTAATGAGCAAAGCATTTTGATTTGGCTAGTCGAAATGATGCTTACTTTTTCAAAAAGGAAAAATTGAAAGTCTATTATTGCTATTGCCACATTAATAATATGATAACAGGCACTAGCTTTTTGGTACAATATTACCAGGGTGAAGGGTAATATTAAAGATACTAAAGCGAGACTTAAATCACAAATTAGGTGATGTTTGAGTGCCTTTCTGGAAAAATCGAGCCCTTAATTTCCGAGACAATGAATTAAACTTTAAATTGGGTTATCACAGCTCCCAATTCCAGCAAGTACAAAAGGTTGGGTACACAATCGGAAATCCTCCTGTCGATCTAATTTGACAAGAAGTAATAATTTGGATAAAAACAAAGCTTAGATTAACCATTTTCCGGATAGATCTTGCACACCCGGAATCCGAGAAAACTACATCATTTTATTGGTCCACTTTAATTATTCGCGAATAAATCTACGGCTTTGAAACACCTCCAATCAGAAATCTAGTCACATGTGTTTCATAGGAGGCTGCTACAAACCCGATATTTAGTGCCGGCAAAAAAGATATTTGGTGGAAATGTATCAGGCCTAGCACTTTTCTAAATAATAAAAGGATGGAATCATAGTAAATTCTAAATTTTTGGATGATAATTGAATGCGAGAGCAGCTTCCCAGTAGGGAAGGCCTTTACCTAAGATCCAACTCCTGCAAGATTCTTCCGCCGCTCACAAAGGTTTACTGCGAAACGACTTAAGGTCATCGACCAAATAGTTATCAACAGTTTTTCAGCCATGCAGTAAGCAAACAGCCCACCTTAGATTGCCAGTTTCAATGTAACAAATGGCTCGCTCTGGAGTCCGAGCCAATTATTATCATACATATGTCTAAACGCAAATTAATGCGTATACTGAAACATTTCTTAGACGATATTTTAAATTCGGCTAGACTTTCAGGGCTTGGAAATGTTAAATCCAAAATGATGTCACTTCACCCTGTTCAATATAAATTTTTCAGTAAATTAACTTGGTAGAAAAATATTCTTCTTTTAGCATGTATTATTTATACGTTATTTACTTGATATAATTATCACTTTCACAAATATTGACCTCTTATTAGAAAACTTTAAAAGTTTTCTCTATATTTGAATTGCCTGCTCCGTGGTTCCCACGTGACTTAAAATGCGCTCTCACTTGACTTGAAATACGCTCTATCGTATTTTTCCTTCAGCCTCTACTGGAATTGAGCTTTAGGGGTGTCTACGGTTATACGGATAGGCGGATACGAATAACTATATCGTCGTGCGGATACGATATAGCATGTCATTTTTTTCCCGACTATATAGTATCCGCACAAAATATTTTGACGATATCGTATCCGTAGACAGCCCTATTGAGCTTTCTTCTCATGAATTGCTCTCATTTTTTACTTACCGCTTGTTGAAGCCACTTAGTCATGAACCGGCTACAGAAATCCTAGCTCTGCCTGCCGATATGTATCGGTTAGATTAGTCTAACTCATGTATATACATATGTATAATGGCTTTGTATTGTCAATTTCTATTACTGCTACTATGCATATATATCCTTGAGAAAGGCGACAATATCGTCAACAATTTTCTTTCCTTGAGGTAAAACATTGTCCATAACGCTGACAGGATGAGGAACTCCAGGATATACAATAAGATCTGTTTGGACCCCGGCAGCCTTAAGCTTGGCTGCATATAATTCTCCCTCAGAACATAGAATATCACATTCAGCACATCCCACCCAGGCTCTACAGTTTTTCTTGAAACTTTCCATAGGATAATTCATAGGACTTGACTCAGGAGTGCTCAAATCTTTTCCTCCATTGGGCAAATAATGGTTTCTATACCACATCATCTTAGCTGTAGGCAATTGAGGAGTAAATTCGAACTTGTCCCACGAGATGTAACTGTCTTTACCGGCTTCATTGTCACATACGGGGACTACAAGCACTTGACCAATAATAGGAGGTAAAACAGTATTGAATCTGGGGTCATTAGGAAGTTTATGACTGAGGATAGCAGAGATGTTTCCTCCTGCTGAACCTCCTCCAATTGCTACTTTTTTATTGTTGATTCCATACAATTTGGGGTTCTCTAGAACATTTAAAAGAGATTCATAAGAGTCTTCAATACATGCGGGATAAGGAAACTCTGGAGCCAACCGATATATAACCGATATAACCTTGCATTGGGCCCATTCACAAAATCGAGACAGTATAGGGTTCTCCGTGTTGATATTTCCAAGGACCCAACCTCCTCCATGGTACCAGACTAAACATGGCCAACCGTCAGCTGGAGGTTCTCCTGTAGGGGTGAATACACGAATGGGAATGTCTCCATCTTCCTTCTTGGTGTACTTTCTGGGAATTGTACTGTCTTTTTTAGACCCCACGGTAAGCTCCGGTCTTTGTCCGGGAATAACATTTCCCCCTTTGTAAAGAACATCCAAAGGTGTCAAATGAGTGTAAAGAATGGCAGAATTGTCGGCGAGCGCTTTGCTGAAAAATTCCACATACTTCGGGTCTAACGAATCGATCACGGACTTGTCAATGGTATAAGGGGGGGAGGAGATTGAAGGGCTCATCTTAGAATAGATACAGTAGTTAGATGCAGTTGGTAAACTGTGATTTATTCGGTGCTAATCCACCGTTTATAAGTGATGGTATCTAGATCGGAAGCTCTCCGATAGTGAGGTTCGCTTAGTCACCGGCGGGGGTTTGTGGTTGATCGGCCAAATTGGCCTATTTACATATCGCATACCCCCCGCCAAATGCTTATCTTCTCAAAACGGAAATTCAATTGATAAGACTCCAAAATATTCAATATATTGAACTTCTCTCTCTAATTTCCTCCACTTCAGTTGCAAATATGACCTCTCAAATGAAACAAGTTCTCACCACAAACGCTCCAAAGCCTCGGCCAGTTTATTCCCAGGCCCTGGTGTATAATGGCGTTGTATATTGCTCTGGCCAGCTAGGAAAGGATCCTGTGACACAACAATTCGTTGAAGGAGATGTCGCTGACCGAACAGTGAGTAACAAGTTGTAAAAAGCTCTGGCTTACATAGAAACAATGTCTTTTGAACCTCAAGGCAGTGCTGGAGGCAGCTGGAACATCAATGGAGAATGTGCTAAAGGTAAATGTCTTTCTGGACGACATTGAGAATTTCGACAAGGTCAATGCTGTATATGAAGGGTTCTTTACCGATCCTAAACCGGTACGAACCTGTGTAGCAGTCCATCAGTTGCCGTCGCACAGTGATGTAGAGATCGAATGTTCTGCCGCTCTCAACCCATCCAAGATTTAGTAGCCCCTATAGATAGATATTTAGCAACTGGCTACTAATCTTCCAGTGTAGAACAAAAACTAGAAATACAATCATTCTACAGATTTAACAATTGACATGAAGTAGAACACTACGAGCACAGCAGCTGTTAGTCAATGAAATCAACATCGAGGTCCTCGGCCTTTTCAGCTCTTCAGGGTCTCTTCTTCAAGTTTGGAAGTATACTTAATCAGAGCATTCACAGTGATTCTAATCGTCACTGTAACTGCTTAATAGCTGACATAATATTGGCAGCCTCATACCGTCAAGATCGAGGCAGCGATTAGAGATTTCTAACGATGCTATTGATTCCCTGGCAATTCCAGGGTGCTTTTATATACCGCGGGTGAACTTGTCAGTGTAGTATCTTATATATGGTTATTTTTAAATATGTAAAAGATTAACTAATAGAACAGTTATTCAATTTTTGAACTACCAACCTCTCCAAGTGGACCAGACATCTACTACAGTGTCATCACCATCAGTAATATAATACCAGGGATAAGAATTGGCGGTAATGCAACAATGTTGAGGAATTATTCTCAATCTTGTTCCTATAGGAGGGAATTCTGGCTTGTAATCTTTTTCTGGTACAAGAATTCCATGTTCCTGACTCATTCGTCCTACGATCCAATGGTCAAAACCAGGAGTAGAGACTTTTCCCCAACCAGGGAAAGGTCCTGGTTCTCTAGCCAATGCAATGACTCCAGCATTGGTCAACACTTCCCCACGAGTGTTATAACAAGAAGCTACCTCGGTCAAAACACTACAAGAAATGTTGTCCAAAGTGATACAGTTTGTAGCCAACTGTTGAAGGTCACAGAACGGATAGTTTCCTGCATGAATCTCCAATTTGCCTACTAAACTGTCCATAATCGAAGGATCAATGACATCTGAAGTATGAGTAGTAGGGGTAGAACCTGCGGAAAGAACAAGGTTAACATCCGGGGCAATTTCTTTAGCTATAATAGCAGCATCATTAAGAGCTAAAATCTCATCTTTAAGGAACTTATTTGCTTTTTCTTTAGAATCTGCTGCATAAGCATGTCCAGAGTGACAATAAAACCCAAACAATGAGATATACTGAGAAACTTCAGGACTGAGTATTTCGGTGAGTAATTCCTTAAATTCAACAGACGCTGATTTTAAACCTGCCCTGTTATTTCCTACATCAACTTTGGAAAAAACAGACCATTTGAACTTGCGTTCTGGGTGAGCTTTTGAGAATTCAATAAGACCTTTAAGCTGATCTTTATTATCAATCATCAGCCTAAGTTGAACGAGTTTAGAGTATTCATGAAGCTCTGGGATTCGAGATTGAACGACTGGAAGACCATAAAGAACCTGAATTAGATAACCGGACACAGAAACACACGTTAGTACTTACATCGGTAATTAGACCCTTCTTAATTGAAGGAACCAACTTCCAAGCCTCCATTAACGTTGAAACAATGATCCTTGACGTCGTCAAACCATCTTTTCCCAACTGTAACTCCAATCCACTGTCAGTTTTATGAGTCTTGACATGAGCTCTGAAATCTGCTCCAATCTTACGCGCTCTTTCAAGCATAACATTGCAATTGGTCTTCATAACCTTGCGATTGACTATAAACGCCGGGGTAGGGATCTCATCGAGAGTTTTGCCCACATATTCGGCTTTCAAGGCTTCCACGTCTACCGAAGGGTAGAATTCACTTGGGATTTTCATTTTCAGTATAAATGAACTTCACAACTGCTCTGATATTTGTATTATCGGATTTAGCTGAGTTTGTCGATATTTTATAACTAGCTGACTAAACATTCACCCCCGCAGGCCCCTCACTACCCCCGCCGTTCAAATCCAGCTCTTATTTACCCCCGCCGTAGCCCCGCAGTTGCTGATGGTTCCTACTTTGGGAGCAGTTACAATAGAAAGTACTGACGATCTATACCTTTCGGGACAGGTTGGGAGCTATGTGGGCCGTCTTGTCCCACGCTGGCCTCTTTAGGTAAAATGGACAATGTATCCCCTGGTCCAAAGTATAACTGAGCATACGGCTGATTATCTTAACCGATAAAATAGTGATAAATATTTCCTTATCGAGGATATTTTCATATCGAATTTTGGTTATTTGTGTCAGACAAATACATGAATTATCTAACTTAAATTAATTAATTATGAATCATGTATATTCTTCCAAAAAAAAAAAAAAATAGGCTCATTCAAGTAGGGTTTACTACCTGATTAGGATATAAAAAGCAAATATGTATTTTATTAACCCGGTATTTTAGGACCAATATCTCTATCCAAATGTCGTTATTACTATGGTAAAACAATTCCCGGAAAATATAAAAATATCGTGCGTTCAAGGATGTTAGCTTAAAAAGGTATTATCTAAGCCAGTGTTATTGTACTCTAGCTTTATGGTGATTGGTGAATAGTGGGGAGCCCCCCACAATCTAGTTGGTCCGTTAGTCCTCAGCGGGTCCGCAGGTCTAGAAGTTTTTTTGAATACTCAGATTCTTTTGACCTAAAAAGGAATTCTCCTTGCTTTCATCTCGAAGTGTAGAATAGCAATCCAGAATTCAGCGCCTTCTTTTTTTAGGACCAACTAGACCACAAACTTTGATCTGTTACTATAGCCGGTCTCCGATAGAGTTGCCGATAATATATCCTTGCTATGCGATCACCAGGAGTCTATCGGACACCGGCTATAGTTACGATCTGTTTGTATAGCAATGAAAAAGTTCTCAAGATCGAGTATTTGCAAAACTTTTGGGGGCAATAAACAGGATTACATATTTTGTTCGATGCAGTGATTGTGAAATTCTGCAATCAAAGATATTACTTCTCTACAGACACTGGCGGTAACTATATCGTCTCGTGTTACGAGCCAGTAAATTAAATAAAAATCCATCCAACAACTGCTGATTTCAGCTTTAAGGGTAGACGCGGCAGGGATTCGGCTTCTTCAAAAAGGAAGAGTACCGTGTCACAGGTTTAGGCCCCAAAAAAGTGGGGGAAATGGTTTGGGCAGGAGTAAAATACCATGGAATGGGATGGTAGAAAGCGTTGGTGATCGTGACGGAAAATGCCTGAGGCATGAGGAAAGGGGGGCTATGGGCTATTTGCAAAATAGAAAAAGGAATACTTACTCCTAATATAACGATAAACATAAAGTAGATGTTAGCAATATTTTGAATTTGGTAGAAAAGGTTTTTCGGTAAGTGAGATTCTCATCTTAACGTTTGCAACAGCTTGACTAACACTTGCTCCTGGATTTGCGCAACTGCCTGCTATTAAGAGACCGAGCTATTATCTGGTCTATTAAATATAGTTTTAAACTATCCATTTTATTCGATCTAACAGATGTTTATATAGATGAGAGTTCTTATCACAACAATTTTATTTTAATACATCCACCGGTAACTGGGATTCTTGGGACCGTCACCCATAATCGCAGTAGATACATCGCGGTAGGTCCATTTTACTCCTTGAGCCTTGTTTCTTCGTTTGTTGTCGTAGATCATATAGACCAAGATACAAGCAGTGGTGATGGCTCCCAAACCTCCAAAAGCTGCAGTGATTCCTAGAGCAGGAATATACTTTGGAGCATCTTTTGGCAGAAAAATGTTTGTGGAAATAAGACTGGCAGCATTTGCAAGAGGAATACCGACACCAGAGAGTACAGCTCTACGGTTCTCAGCGGGAGTGTTGTTGTTATACCAAGTTGACGTGAGTACAGAAGAAGCAGAGGACCCTGCAGTCATAAGGAAACATGAAAAGTAGGCTACTCCAGAATGGGTGTTGATATCAATGGCTCCAAAGACAGCGAATCCAATAAGAGTTAAAGTGAAAGCTGCTATGATATACGCTGAGCGGATATGAGTAAGATCAGATGCGAATCCAAACGCCACAAGAATGATAGCTCCCGAGATGTTGGGGGCTACGGTGAACAAATTCGTCTGTACAACTCCTCGACCAAGGTTCTGAATGATTTGAGGAAACCAACTGTTGATAGAACCAAGAGGAACTCCAAGACACAGTTCCGAGAGAAGCCATCCAGCAGCAACTGGGTGAAGAAATACTTTCATGGCATCTTTGAATGAAACTTTTTCTCCAATAATATGGGAAGAATCATTCATGATACGAAATATTGCCAGTTCTTTCTCTTCAGCAGTAAGGAATTTAGCAGTATCAACCGAACGAGGCAAGTAAAAGAACGCAACGACGGAGAAGACTATAGTCAAGGATCCTTCTATAAGAAACAGATATTGCCAGCCTTTAAGAGCTCCATCGATTTGAAAAACTCCAAATGCTAAAAGCCCAGAAAATGCGTTTGCAATATTGGAAGCAGCATAAAAAATGGAAAGACGTCTACCAAGTTCATCTCGACGATAAAATGTAGTCAAATAAAAGATAATACCAGGGAAAAAGGCACTTTCACAGATTCCTAGCATGAATCGAGTAGTCATAAGACCTCCAAAGTTCGTAACACCGACAGTAATTAATGTAAAGGCTCCAAAACTAAACATAAGAATAGGAATTACAGTAGCAGCTCCATATTTCTTAATAGCAAACATGAGAGGAAATGCTGCAAGAACATAAGGGATATAGAAGATAGTAAGAATCAGATTCCATTGATAACCTTTCATTCCAAGATCTTTGTCCATGCCATCTGTTTTGGCATTGGAAATATTGCCTCTATCCAAGGCATTAAACAAATACATTAAAGTAATGAATGGTAGGATTGAAAAGTCGAGTTTACGACAAAGTCTGCGTTCTGCCGCTGAATCTATAACTCGAGCATTGAGTACAATATCTTTTTGTTCAACTTGACTGACATCAAGATCCGGGATGGACGCAACTTCATTTTTAGAATCCATAATAGAAGTGTAAGGTAATGAATGGACTTTTGACAGTTATATAATTATATAATTGGCATTCTTTTTTGTCATGATGTAGATTTTTTGGAAGGACCCCCGCCAGGTGGGGGTCATAAAAAAGAAATCATTTAGGATATTTCCAGACCCTGTAGACCGACGATTGCCATTTCCTCATTTTTTCGGATTTTTTCCTTTATCAATGCGGGGTAGGGTTTAGGGTTGATAGCGCCAAATGAGAATGTCAAAATGACGCCAACCCTAGCCCGAGTCGTCTTTTCTTGATCACCTGTCAGTAATAAAATCTCAGGTTAAGGGATTATCACATGATCTCAAATCACATGATTCGTAATTTGTATATGCCAGATGAGCCAGCCGTCCAAAGCCGTCCATCTGTTTCTGGACGGCCCCCCCCAGCTTACGATCCACCTGCTTTGGGAGTAGTACAGTTGAAAGTACTGACGATCTAGACCTTTCGGGAAATGCTAGGAGGACCTCCACTTTGGAATAATACTCAACCGGACATTTGACCTCGCCGTCCATGACCATCCATCTGACTAGCGTCAATGTACCTTCTTCTAGACTCCTCAGCCTTCTCGGCCCTACGGCTTCCCCTCAATAGTAGTTCCTTCCATCTCTGTACCCCCCTTGTGATAATTCCAAAGACTCCCCTCTCAAGTCCTGCTAATTTCTCCTCTTTCTTTCTTTTAGCCGCATTGGGATTCGAACAGAATGTCCCTATGATGATCTTAAATACATCTCTCGAGCTTGGATTAGGCTAGCTCTTTTGCTACCGATAGTTCTATATACAATTATATTGTTGTTATTGTTACTCTTCGACTTCCACGTTAGTAGGTATCACTTGAAACTTTTAGATACTCTGCCCTCAGATTATAGATATATGTAGTACAATTGTTGTTTGGCATGTCCCTAGTATTTATATCTAGTACGCGTTCTACTATGGCTCTTGCACTTAGACTTTTCAGTACTAAGTATGTTCATCAGTTACCCTTCTTTTGTTCTTTGCCAATTGTTTCAGGGCAAGGACTTTCCTTGGAGGTCTCCATGTTAGGTTAGCCGCTTCCGTATAGTATGCTCCTAGCAGCTGTTCTCCTGTTTGATTTGGATTACGTGGGTGACAAAATAGCCTCAGCCATTCAAAGGAAGACATATCAGTGTGATCAAACCGCTGGATGAGTATTCCAAAAAATGCTGGATGGGAAGTGGATGGGCAACTGGAGAGGACCTACTCGGCAGGAATCCGAGTATTTTATTGAAGTAGCGATTTGAGCCCAATTTCCAACCTCCCAGCATGTCCTGAAAGGTAAGATCGTCGGTACTTTACTGGCGTCAAGGACCCCATAACCATGGTTATCAGACAACCCTAGACAAGGTCCTAGAGTTAAGATGGACTTCAACAATCAAAGAATTAGTTTAAAATAGGAAACGATTCTCAATAGTCAATTATATAATACTTTATGTTAGCATTTCTGTCGGTTGATTGGTTGAAAAGATGTTCAAATTGGACGGACTTCTTGGCTGGCAGATCCTTTCGCAATACAGTTTTAACGATTATCGTCATATATCAGCAAATTTATCTACGTATAGACAACTTATGGCTGAGCACGTGACCAATATCAATGAGTTGTCGATTTAGGTCGGAGGTAGCTTTAAATGTATATACTATATATATATATATATTTGATCTCTAATTTCTTGATATATTAATTTAAAAAAGCTCCGAAGCCTGAATCGCCAAACCACAATTCCGTCTTACCCTCCTGCAGCCACCTTCCCAAAACAACCTCTAAAATGTTAATAACTCCACCATGAATTGCAACTGGAACCCGAAATCATGGTGATGGTGACCAGGAGGATGGTCAAACGCGGATCCTCGACCCATGAAACGCGATCTAAGGTGAGTGAAGATGGTTGGAGAAGAGGATGGTGGTGGTTGAAAATGATAAAAGTGGTTTTGAGAGTTCAATCTGGGACAGGAGGTTGAAGTGGGTTGATCGTCGAATTATACTAACAGCTGTGGGACATAAATAAAGGAATTAAAAATCGCAAAGTCAAGCCGAAAATACAGAATATCACTATCAATTTAAGACAGTTTGATGGCGGAGCTGGACCGGTTCTACGGAATGAGAACAATGTTAAGTTTGGCGAAGACGTTCCGACGGGATCGGGCCCTGTTATACTACGAAGAACGCGTTCAAATGTGGCTGTAATTGAGCCCGTTGTTACAAGAACTTTAAGAAATAGGAACGTTTTTTTCAGAGCAGATGATCACGAGAATCATCTTTCAGAGGATAAGCATGTTGTCAACGGTATAGAAATCGACGATAGAGAAGATTTGGACGTGGAGAATGCCGAGAACGACAACGAATCGACGTCTTTGAGCATAGACGGAAAAATTGAGGACCAACTCCACGACTCAGAGGCCACTGTTGAAGATCTGGATAGCATAAGGACAAGCCCTCGAGCCGCTTCGCACAACATTCGTCTTCGCCGAGGACGTTCTGAAAGGTCCAATACACCTGTTGTAAATGGGTTTCTAGATACTCCACCACAATCACCATCCTCGTCCACCTCTGTTCAAGCAATTCTTTCTTCCCCGAGAACACCCCGTAGTAGTCGGAATGAACGCCCTTCATACCGTCTTTCCCTTCGCCCTATACACACCTATGATGAACCTGCCGTAGTCAGTAATCCCCGTCCTTCCCGTCAACCTCATGCATCTCGAAATCCTCCACGAAATCTTCCTCCTCCTCCTAGTCTAGTTACGACTTCTCAAACCCGCACTTCCTTCAGTATAGTCATAAAATTGCCTCGAGCACGCTTAAAAGAACTGGGACTACGGAGCCTGAAGATGGGCAAATTAAAACTGCGGATTCCGCGCCGACTGACTCCTGGTCCAATAACAGCAACTGCCAGTCCTACTCCGGAGCTTTTTCTGCCTGTCCCGGAACCCATTTCTATAGAAGAATCCGACGACGAGGTTCCATATCGTGGCGTTATAACCGGAAAAGACGCCGAAACCTCTATGACTCTGCCTACAGATGACGATTATACATTGTTTGAACATTGCATGAGAGTAGCGGAGAAACGAGCGGAAGTAGACAATGAAATCGCTGAAGAAGAGATCAGTTTCAGGCGCAGCAGGCGCGGGGCTTCATATCACGATTTTGTAGAAGAAAACAACATCAACGGTGATTCGTCCGCTCGTGCAACCCCTTCAACTACCCCTCCTGCGCTTCCTTCACTTACCCCGCCCCATCCCCTACTTTCACTATCCAAAATCAAGCAAATCCGGTTCGGAAACTATGAAATCGATACCTGGTACACTGCCCCTTACCCCCAAGAATACTCCGAGAAACGAGTACTTCATATCTGTGAATTCTGCCTGAAATACATGAGTTCTGCCTATGTTTCATGGCGCCATAAGCTGAAATGCCCTTACAAGCATCCTCCGGGAAATGAGATCTATCGACATGGCAGTACAAGTGTATTTGAAGTGGACGGGCGTAAAATGCCTTTATACTGCCAGAATCTCTGTCTTATGGCTAAAATGTTTCTTAATTCAAAGACTTTATATTACGATGTGGAGCATTTCATGTTTTATGTCCTGACTGAGAATGATAGGTGGGGCTGTCATTTTGTGGGATATTTTTCCAAAGAAAAGGGGCAAGTCAGGAGGACTAAAGCTAGCGAAGATATTGCTGTGGAGAGTTCTGTCAGTGAAGAGGCATCTAATGGCTCGCCTTCAATGTCCCATAGGTCTACTACATCAAGTGCTAGTGAGCCTTCTGACTATTCGATTGTCAATGGCAGTGTAAATGGTTCTTTTGATTCTAATGTACCAGTTCTATCCCCCCCTCCTACATATAACGTCTCATGTATCCTTACTATCCCTACCGCTCAACGAAAAGGATACGGTAACTTCCTCATCTCCTTCTCGTACCTTCTTTCTCGTCGAGAAGGACGTACAGGAACCCCAGAGAAGCCTCTATCTGAGCTAGGTCTTGTCTCATACCGCAACTACTGGCGATTGGCGCTATGCTACCATTTTAGACAGGTGTTTGTTGTAGATCCGCAAGATTTTGAGGAACCTGAAGTGGCCTTTGAACTTTCTTCCATATCGGCAGCTACTGGCATGTCAGCTGATGATGTCGTTAGCGGTTTAGAATCTCTGAAATTCTTATTGCGAGATCCGGTGACCGGTTCATACGCACTGCGCTTGGATCTGGTATTGATAGAGGAAATCATAAAGAAATGGGAGGACAAAAACTATTTAAAAGTCCACGAGGATCGATTGTTTTGGACTCCTTTAGTAGGAGCTCTAGGCAGTTCTGTAGCCTCTAAGGAACAATCAAACGTGAACAATAGTCCTGATCCAGGCCCAGGTTCAGATTCTGAAGTTATCGAACTGGATGATCAGATGGATCAAGATTCTCCTGAATCTCCTGTCGCTTCTGCTTCTTCTGTTCCTTCTCCTCCTCTTTCTCCGGATGTTCCTCTCGATCGCTTTATAGTAGTTTATCCTGGAATGCCGTTGAACCTTTCTCAACCAGTCCGTCGGTCTCGTGCAGTCAGATCTGTCTCTCCAGAAAGACTCCAGACATTCAATGAAACAGATGGAGACAGCCCTAGACGATCTCGAGGCCGACCAAAGGGATCGACAGCCCTTAAGGGATTGGCTACAACTCTAGGAGTGTCTATCGAAGAGGCTGAAAGGATCCGACAAGTAGACAGAGCGAAATATCTCCAGAGAAGTCGTGTTGTAGGTAGTTTCGACAGTCTTGGGTCAAGGAGGTTAAGAGGAAGCTAGATACACCTAAACGCAGATTAAAAATGGATCAATTTTACAATAAATGGTCTTGCTATGAGTCATACTATAAGTAATGTATTTTGTACAGCAGATTGGCTGATTTTATCTGTCCATCTAATAAACACCGTAACGTCTTCTATCCACCAAAGGAGGAAGTGACCTCATATTTTCAAACGAATTGGAGGCAATATGAGGTTGTTTGAGAATGGGAGGGGGTAGGATCGATGAAGGGCGTGAGTTGGTGGGGGTCAAAGTGGGGGTTAAGGAGGGGGTAAGGGACGGAGTCCAAAGGTTAAGCGGGGGTAAAGAGGGCTTGACGTTTGGAATGGTGATAGGATTAGTGGCAGCACCGTTCATACTGCTGACTTCCTCATCTTCCGATCTCTTTGATTGTAATTCAGCAATTCTATCCGAGATTTCAGCTTCAGTACGAGTAGGCATCAAGACAGATAACTCCTCGAATCGTAAATCATTTCGTAGAAGCAACAACTCGTCTTCTTCTGTTGTCCAGGGCGTACTAGTGAGGCTGTGAGAGCGTTGAAAGGAGAGAGGGGGTACTTGTTGATAAGAATACAAGTTGTAAGAAGATGACGAGGCTGAGGACGCTTGTGGGGGTTGCTGTTGGTAAAGTGGGGGTTGAGACAAAGCTTGTTGTTGTGGATATTGTCCATAGAAAGGATGGGAATTGGTGGAAACAAGGCTGTTGACAGTGTTGGGCGAGCCAGGCGACGAAATACTAGTGACGCTTGAGGATAAAGGAGGTAAACTATGACCTGCTAAGGGAGATTGCGTTGTTGAAGATGTTATGGAAAGAGCGGGGGTCAAATCGTGCGAAGCCGTACGTGTGAGGTCATGTGACATTCGGCGGAGGAGGTCGGCAGCAGCGTCTTCCTTGCCTGAGCCAATACTACCAACACTGATAGTGCTGCCGTTGGCACTACTAACGCTCATGAGGCTATTGTCATCCTTGCCAGCATGATGGTGTTGATTGTTGCTCCTCAAGGTTCCACTAATCAATCGTCGCCAGCGAAATTGACAAGCATTGGTAGTTCGGTTGGGGAAATGAGATGCGATCTCTTTCCAACCAAGCTTTAGCTGTTCCTTGAGGTGTCGGAGAATCAGATCATCGTGAGGGTCCCAAGAAGAAGGTGTTCTTATGTTAGACATGGAAACCGGGGAAATCGGAACAGTGAATGGAGAGAAGGGGGGTATGGGCACCGGGGAAATCGGAGCTAAGAAATAAATGTTGCGGGGTAATCAAAAAAGTACAAGGCTTTAGTAAAACCAGTCAAAGCAGGGGCTAGCCGCAAAGTAAAGTGAAGAATAGATGAATAGAATATAGTACATTAGCCTGTGGCACACAAAAGGCTTTTTTATTGTTGACACAGGCAGTTGGGCAAGAGGTAAATGATTTCAGCACAGCCGATCAGCGCGCTCAGCACAGAATTATAAATAGGGCCAAAACAGAACAAAACGAGCGATAGAAGTAATAATAAAAATGCAGCAAGAACGAGCGAGCTCACATAAAACAAGAATGGGCAGCTGTTGAGAATTTATTTTAAGCGAAAATGAGTATGAAAATTCAAGGATTTGCTGGAGGCAGCAATAGAAAAGTCAAATCAAGTCAAATCAAGTCAAGTTAAATGAGCAAAGCCAAGAAAACGAAGAGAACCCCAAAAAAACCGAAAATGAAAAATAGAAACTTAAGCAAAAGAACGCTTAGTCATCGATGAGCCGAGAACGAAATGATTTTTTAAAATTCATAGAAGAAAGAAAAAAAAATATTAAAAATGATTAATGATAATATCACTATAATATCGCAATAATAATATTATCATATCATTTTTTAATATTTGTTTTCAATATCCGGCAATACTCACTTTCTTCGCGAAGAATTGGAAGACGTTGGAGATGGGGGAAGGTAGTCCACATTGGGATCTTGACTAAAACAATGTTAGAAACGGACGATCCGATGACATGAAAAAAGAACAGGAAAGGAAGGAACATAAAAAGTAAATGCAACCAAGTCTCAAAGCAGACAAGTCTTAAGAAAGAAATAAAAAAAAATAACGTTGATATGCGAAAGCGGAATTTTTGATTGGACGATGAACAAATTTGCAGATTTTTCGAGGAGATAAAAATGGTAAAAGCAAAAATGAACTCAGGTCTCGCGATTGCGGCGAGTCCGCTCCGATAATAGAGTAGGAGAGAGATAGAAATAAAATAGAAAGAATAAAACAATGATCAATAATAACAGGAATAAATATAATTTAAAGAATTGATAATAGAATGATAATTAACAAAAGAATATAAAGGATTGTAAGATCATTATTTTATGCCATGATTGACGGATCTCATCATCAATGTCATCATCATCTCTGCAATCAAAGAGGATAGGAAATGATGCCATGCAAGAATTACTTTGCCTGGCGTTTGTTTTAGAGCCTGTACCAACAATATAGGTGTAAAAGCACATAATAAGATAGCGGCTATGGATCCGTATGATAGCCGAAAAAAGGCCTCAAGTAGGAACAGCCATGAGCGAATGTAGAACAGTGTCCAGTACAGGTGTGCAGCACAGTGCTGAAAACTACAGAACGTAATAGGCAAAAGAAAAAAGTATATCACAGAACAGATAATTTTAGAGGCCAAAACATCAGCCAGAAAATTAAATACTTACGATTTGATAGACGACGCCGAGGAGAGGATTTTGATTGAATTGTTCAATAGTGCCATGATATACAGATGAGGAGTAGAGTAATTTCAAATAATGTCGAGGGCCAAAAAGTTGGTTAGGCAGTGCTGTTTCAAAGTGTGTTTAGAACGGGAAGCTGGGAGGGTAAGGAATCTGTTCGGAGTTCGACAACGGAGAAAAGAGATGGATGAATAGTTGTTTGGTCGGTTGGTCGGTTGGTCAATTGGTATGTTAGCGGAATGGATAATATAATGTTCGTATTTTTGATCTATTTGTCGAAGAGCTTCGAGTGCCGAGTGTCGAGCCAGTTGCCAGCGTAAAGCACGACTGAAGTGGGATCCTGCACTGTACAGTAAAAATCAAATCGGTACAAAGTTGAAAGTTCGATAGCACAACGGTACAGTTCCTCAGTGCTTAGCACAAATCAGAAAATTTGCTAGGGAAATTCGGGAAGCGCAGCAGGAGAGAAGCAGAGAGAAACAAAATGTTTTATATTGAATTGGATTTCAAAAAAGAAGATTCAAGTAGGTTTATATTTTTTTGGGGGGAGGGAAAGGGGACGAAATCGAAACCGTCGGGGGAAAAATACCGTACTTATGAAGAATTACGGCATTATCATTTCAGACATGTGTAGGACAAAAAAAGGGTCGAAAAATGGACGAAAAAAAGTGGAATAAAAACGACGATCATTAGATTGTGCTCGTGTAGCGATTAAGAATTGGAGTTTGAAACTCAATTGCAATTTAAATCGATTTTCTTTACCATTTATTATTAGAAAGCCAGTTTTTTTTTTCAATTGTAGTTAGCTGCTCGAGGAATTATTCACAAATTTCACAGGATTTCTGAGATTTCTACCTGATTCGGATAAGTTGATAACATTCTACATTGATAACTGCCTTATTGGGCAAGATGTCATTCAGATGGGGAGCGAAGAGGGGAGGAGGGGACGAAATTATAGCATAAAAAAATAGGCAAAGGTTGCTGAAAATAACATAAGTATAAGAACTATATTATTTTCTTTAATTGGTCTCAAGATTCAGGTCTTTCGGAATTTTAAGATATTTCTCTTCCGAATAAAATCGACCGTCGGGAACCCCCCGAACCCCTCTCTCTAATCGATTGATTGATTATATTTGCACTTTCTTTTTGCTGCAGATTACTTTTTCCTTAAGCACATCTGTGCGTCGATAACACAGCTAATCCAATAGGCAATTAGCCAACTCTACCAGTAATTTGACGGCGACTCATTCACCGAAGTGAAAATAGTACACTATCATGGAGATTCTTGAAGAATTCGATAAATATATTTTCTTGTCTATATGTTATTTATTTGTTGGTGATATTTCATCTAATATCAATCCTTGATCATTATAGTCTTATCGGTTTTAGCATGCGAGCTGCGGCGGCGGTTGAGTGTTTCGCGGCGCTTATTGGCGGGGTTATCAGCGGCGAACACTGCGGCATTCTTGATGGAAAATCCCCCCGACGCCGATGACATGAGATGAGATGACAAATTGTTGGTTTTTAAAATACGAAGCTATTAAAACTATTAAACGCTGGAAAATAATAAATAATAAAAATAACAATTAATTAAATAAAGAAAAATCATAATACTAATATGCACAAACCATTGGTTATTACATTATTTAATGGCATCTTATTAGAATAATTACAGGGGATTTCGATTCTTCATTGTCATCTTCATCTCATCTTCATCTCATCTTTAACAATAAACCCCCGCCCCGCCCCATCGCTCCCCCACCCCCTCTTCACGGCTATATGATTTAAGCGGCTTTGGCTAAAGGGCGATTGAGGCTAAGAAAATCTGCGGAGATCTAAGCGGGAGCCAGAAAACAAAACGGAATGCGCCAATCTCCCACCGGAACCATTTCCGGAAATACCGGCTTCCATTGCGGCTACGGCCAGATACCCTAGAACTCCCAGCACCGCCCTGGAAGAACATATCCCAAACAGAAAAATACAGCGGAAACAAAAGCCCGACACGGGGAGTACCCGATCAAGAAACAGCTAATAAGAATGGGGCATTTCTGTCTGAGACTCTCAGTACCATTTTCCTGTCTTCTCTATTTCATGCAGGTGGTAGCGATAGCCTTTAGAATTGGATTCTGCAGCCCGATTAGACCCTGCCCCAAAGACTCCATCGCACCCCGCTCAACATTTTGCGCTAATGCCGTTTTTACGGTACGAGCACTGATGGGGTTAAGAGTATTGACTCAAGACCAATGTCTCATTTGGAATCCCCGCACTCATCTATATTTCCAATGGGGTCAAAAATATACATGATCTGCTGTAGTAATGCATGTTTGTTTAGAACTTCCTTTGAAAATCGAAGTAGGACTGTATTGGATAGATATATGACCTGTACAGCTTTGGTCTAGCTCAGTATAGCTTTGTTCTTTCGAAACTCCCGAAACAGCATTTTAGCCTTTGGTTAATTCCGCCCTTAAAATGCGAAATCTGGATAAATAAAGGTCTAAGTATTGAATATATCCAGTGCTCATGAGTTGTTAGGAACTGATGAATAAAAAATCCACTCAATCACTTAACTTATTGCTTGAATGCTTTTTCTAAATGTACTATATTGTATAGCCGATTGAACTAACAACTTCTGTGTGGGAGTCAGTGGGACAGTGGGAGAGCTACACTTGCTATAGCCGAAACAGAGCGGACTCAGCGAAGGAGTCTTGTGGAATTTCACGCAATTGAATCAATATTCCAGTGCGGAATTTCCAGTTCGGTAAGACTACATTATCTACTAATCTACATTGTACATTGTACATCATAATATTACCGATATAAATTTCTGACCGTACTTTTGGATTTCGGATATTCCGAGAATCTTAATTGTGAATCGGATCTATCCGCTAATAGACAATAAAATAAGAAACAAAACCTAGTCAATTGTGTTTCAGAACTCGATAAGAATTCGACAAGAAATATTAGGAAATGAATTGAAATCTCTAGGCAATAGAAAGAGAGGGGGTGTTGGGGAGATTCATTAAGGGTCTTTGAGGCTCAATTGATAGAGAGATCAGTGGGAAAATGCCGATATTGAAGATGAGAGACAATCGAGTAAAAAAAAGTTCGGAAGTTAGCCGAAGCATAAAAGCCACAAGCATAAAAGCCACCTGCAAAAGCACAGATGGAATCAATTAATGTAATCGTGACAAAGATAAATCCCCAGTTTCAGACTGGCAATGTGATGTCATAATTTAATAATTATTTAATACATAAAATAACTGGCCCAGTAACCTGAGCAGAGAAGTATAGGCACAGCATAGGCTAAGCATAGGCTAAGCAATAGCCTATGAACAAAGCCCTACCGGAACATTACACCGCTAACTTGCCAAGAAAAAGTCCCACAGCCCGAGTCAAATACATTTGCTAACTAATTTGCACACTCAAATTAATTGTTACATTTGTCTTCAGGTAAAAGAGGGGAAGCAAAGGAAAGGGATCCGCTGAGAACGGGATGGGGCCATGGGGGTGGGGAATT
Source organism: Middelhovenomyces tepae (assembly GCA_003708105.3). NCBI lineage: Eukaryota > Fungi > Ascomycota > Dipodascomycetes > Dipodascales > Dipodascaceae > Middelhovenomyces > Middelhovenomyces tepae. The sequence goes on along the minus strand of PPNF03000003.1, from coordinate 704,136 downwards.
TGCAAAAAGTAAGCAAAATGAATTCAATATTGTACATCGAAAATTGAAAAAAAATAAAATGTAATAAAAATAAAAACAATAATAAAAAGATAAAAATAAGAATAATATACATATGTATGAAATAAAAATCCGATGACGCAGTGAATGTTGTTGTTTCCTAACTGACAGAAATAGTATTTTTCAGCAGCATTCACAAAGTTATTTTATTAATCTGTATTTTTATTCAAATATTTGCCATTCGCTTTCATTGTCATATGGTTTATTATCATATACTTAATATTATTTTTCCTTTATTTCCTGATCCACCGAGTGCCGTGCCATCAACAATGTCGTGCATTATCTTTCAATGCTCATCGAGAAGATAGGGTTGAGCGGAGTGACCGCTTCCCGTCGGAGTTCAAGCTCCGAGTCAGTAATGAAAAATAAAGTTATCACATTTCTTGGCTGACGTTTGATGGATTTTAAGTTATCGAGAATTGAGAATGAGAATTGGGAGAACTCGATTGTAAAGTAGGGTAATATGTGTTATGTCCAGTTCAGGGTAATACTTTATTACCCTGATCACGAAGTATTACCCTGATCGTACATAATGCATAATATTATTCCATAAATTTCAGATCTGATCAGATAAATAGACGGATTGAAGCACTTGTCTTGCTGTTTAATTATCTCACTATGGCTTTCGCTGCTATTATTTTAGCAATTGTTCTTCTCATTCTGGTGGCTCTTTTTCTACCGGTTGTTAATGGCATCGGGTCTTATAAGAGCAAAAAGTCCCGAACTGAGCAGGAACGGGATATGAAAGCAGCCTCGGGTTCCACGGCCATTGCATCGTCTTACTCTTCTTCATATCAACCTTTTGAAGGAGTTCAACAACCAAAAAATGCCAGAAAATCCAAAATCATCTCATTATTGTCTCAAGAAGCTCCTGTCAAATTCAGTCCTTCAGATGCTGGTCCAAGACAGAGACAGACGGATTTCAAGTCTAATAACAAAGTTGTAGATGTAACAGCTCCTTTTTCCAGTGATATTGATGATAAATTCGATGTGGATCAGTTTATAGCTGATCAAGAACGCATAGATGAATTGGACGATATTAAAGAGAGAGATGAGATTATAAGAGATGAGAGAAATAGGGATGAGGGAAGTAAGAATGAAGGTTATAAAGGTTCTAGAGTTCAAGGATTGGTTTAATGGATGTTTAAGTCATGGGTTGTGATGTGGGATGGAATACCAGCGAAATACCGGCGAAATCACTTGCTTTAACCTCAATTCTGATGACTTCAAGTCTTTAAATGGGAGAAGACACCATCGTGAATCGTGAACCTCGACACCATCGCGAACCTCAAATATACCCCGTCTTCAATAATCTGTTTTTTTCTCTATATCTGTTATCACCATGGACTATAAAAGCTTTCATATCTGCATCAATCAGAGCTCTTCACTACTTGACTACAACTTCTCTGCCTCCATAAGGAACCAGCATATGCAGAGTTTATGTTGATCGGAATCGTCAAGCTTGTGAGGACAGAAATATACTGGACAGTGACCGGAGAAACTGATCTCTGGTTATCATAATCTGCATCAATCTTCTTTAAGGGCATTAATATACCAATTGAGCCTATTAACAGTTGTAGAAATAAACTCAAAATGTATATATAATAGTAATAAACTAAATATCATATTAAGCTGTATGCATTCCTTGATGCTCAATATGTTGAGTATGCCATATCATCACTTATTTTTCTTCTTTTTATTCTTGGAACGGTTATGCGATCTCTTTTTCTTATTGTTGGTGGTGGTACTGGACATGGATTCCGCTACCGATTGCCCATCTATATCCTGGGAATCGTTGAGTTGAAGCGATTCAAGAGGGGCATTGATTTCTGTTTCTGAAGGGTTAGGAGGAGAGGTAGTACCATTTGTTATGAATTGAGAAGGTTGAGATACGGATTCTTGAGACTGTTGATGAGCAACTCCGTTGGATTCTGGAGACTGGTGTAGAATAACTCCATTCATATCAGCTAATTCATTGGCAGTAGGTTGATGATGAGTGACGCCATTTTCTTTTACTTTGTCGATATCTTTGTCTTCGATCTGCTCATAAAAGAGCATGAATACTCCTTGAGCTTCAAGTACTTGGCGCTCATAGACCAGATCCACAGTATGATCACTGATTCTCCACCAATAACCTTCATGTTTGCGGTATGCTACGTAATGGCCATAATTATGCGATCCATAATGTACAATGAGAGCTTTAAGTTGATAGAGAAAGGGAGATGAAGGGTTAGTGGTTGCAGAGTTTGCGTTGTCGCCGTTGCCGTTGTCGCCGTTGACGTCGCCGTTGTTATTGTCACCGTCGTCGTCGTCACCGTTATCGCCATTGCCGTTGTTATTGTTGTCGTCGTCATCGCCATTGACGTTGTCGCCATCGCCGTCGCTGTCGCCGTCGCCTTTGCTGCTGTTCTCGCCATGATTTTGATGGGCCATTGGAATCGTAGGATCGTTATTATCAGCTTGTTCATCAACTACAAAAGGTGATAGATCCAGAATTATAGGAAACTTCACTGGCGCAAAGTTCTTCCGACTATAACCAGTTCTCATGTCGAATACTGATCGATTAATATGAATAGCCAGAATCTTTGCTGTAGGTTGAGCAAACATTATTTGCTTTGTTTTATCACCTCGGGATTTTAACGCAGAAGTGGGTTGGATTTTGCGATATTCCGCTTCTCCAATGACCCTTTTCTTAAGCTCTTGTTCCACTTGATTGTATCTTGTTGTGAAAAACTCCCTTGCTTTGTCACTCAGTTTAATAGAACTATCTGGAGACGACGAGCGCGAAGAAGAGTTAATAGAACTGACACTATCTATTTCAGTGTCATCGATATTGATATCATCTTTGATATCTTGAATTGGCAGGCCATTGTCGTCAGTTTCTAAAGCAGCTTTCAATTTATTCTTCAACTCCACCAAACTGCAGCGGTAACATTCCACCTCGGGAATCACTTCCATCGTTATATAATCCTTTAATCCTTGTACAAGATCGAATTCTGTAGAATCATCTAAAGAAAGGCCTAAAGATGAAGAGACTTCGGTTCTAACTCCGTCAGTCTCTCCACATTTAACACATCCAACTCTACTAGCACTTGTACCATCAAAAGGAGTTATATATCGTAAAGTTTTGTTATCGCCTTCACACTTCGAAGGATCAGTCTCTGAATCAGACTTTTCTAAAAACCTCAAAACTTCTTGGAAAAACTCTTGAGCATCTTCTTGTTCATACCCCGACCATCTTGATCGTGATTCCGATCTCATAGATCGAACAAGAGCAGATGTTGTATAATTATGAGTTTTTGTCGACCGCTGATTAACAGCAAATATCATAGTATATAATACCCTCCAAGGCTCAGGGATTCCATCGTCATGAGGAGATTTAGCACTTTTGGCAGCTAAATAGTGCCGTAATGAATCTAGACTGGCTAAACTTTGAATCACAGAGTTCATGAAACAAGTATTACCTTCGTTTATAATGCCTCCAAGCTTGTATCGGCGCTGCTCCCGCTCCTCGGCAGTATCTTCATTTCCTGTCATTTCATCATATACGGAACGAGCGCCTTGAGTTGTACGATCAACTAATTGTCGGAAATGTGCCATACCCATATCCATACTAGACGTCAAGACTTCTGAAAACATTTTCGACTTCAAAGCCGGAGCTATCAACACCGCAGCTAGTGCAACCGTTTGAAGAGAAAATGTGCGCTCCGATAAATAGATTAAACCTGCAGTGGCCAATAATGAGCAGACGGTGATTGCTAACCTAAGATCTTGATTTCTATGCGATTTATCTCCATGTTCTAACAGCTTCTTCATTGGTCAGCATGGATCGCATTCACAACCGGAATAAATACAAATATTTAAATATAAAATATTTATTAGCCCTTTTTTAGGAAGCTTCCAAAATAACTGAAAAGAACAACGTTGGGAGCGAAATTTGGGAGCGAAACTTATGAGTCGGGGATCGGGACAATCAATTGTTATAAACTGTGATTATTGAACGTCGATTGTTATGGATTATGGATAAAGAATCAGATAAGAGAGAGCTGAGTCAGAGAGTCAGTGAATCGGTGATGACAAGGGAATTGTCAATTTCATGTCAAGTTTACGCCGCGAATGAGATACTAGTCTCTTAATATGGGCATATCGCATAACGACGGAACTCAGAAGCGGGAGCTCTGGCATCCACTGGCTTACCTTGTAACGAGGCTGGGCTCTACAAGTTGAGCCATGGGTCGAACTCTATACTGAAAGATTGTGACAGAGTTCTTCGTGATTCTAGATGCACTTCCAAAATGTCCGTAATATAGGTAGGACTTCAATGACGATGGTTGTACCCAGTGAGCAGTTTGAACAATATGCTCCTGGTCAATGCTCAGCAAGGTCACCAGTTATGTTCTGGCAAGTAACCATCGGGTCCTACTTCAAAGTCTTTATGAGGGACCTATAGAGATGCAATTGAAACGAGCAGCTCTCGACAATGGCATAACACATTCACCAATAACTACAGCGGTTACCAGAATCTCAACTTTCCTTGTCTGCACTAAGGAAGGACTTGACGGCGATTAATTTCTCGAATTCCACCCGTACCTGTTATCTGATAGCTCTTAGAGCAGCATGTTGCAGATTTCTAACTTCCTTGGAGAATCAAGTTCTCAACGAGAATTCGGTTTTACTGGATTGATTAATTATCAAGGAAATACAACGATCTTGTACTCGTAAACACATTGAAATTCCAGTACTGTCTACAAGAGAAAATACAGCAGTGACAGCCTGAAACTGGTTACGGCCTCGTAGTCTTCACTAATGACCGCAGCACTTGAACCTGCCTGCTCTGTGTTCTATTATTGTATTATTTAGTCAATAAAAAAGTCAATTATTATGTTAAATCCGCCGATATGAAAACGACAGATCAATTTGAACTCGCCGATATATCGGCAGATCACCCTTTAAGGACTATCCCAATTTGGGACTCAAAATATATTTTTATTTTCCTGTAAAATAATTTTTTTATTTGGAACTTTTTTTCATATTTATCAATACAATGGCCAAAAGTAAGCATCTTTAACCAAATAATGACATTGTCTAACTAGATCGCTCAATTAGAAGTCGGGCTGCTCGGAGACAAGCTTCACCTGTGGCTGATATCGCCGATGAACCCGGGAATCATGCTGACGGAAAGACCATTGTTCGGGAACAGATCGCAGTATTGTCGGTGCGAGGAGAACTAAACGAAGGAGGAGTTCGAGTTTCGAAAGGAACCAAGAAGAATACAAAGATGTCGGCAAAACAACGACGTCGACAAATGGTCGCTTTAGATCGGGCCGAGAATGTGCTGGAAAAGCTGGCCAAGAAAGTGGCTGATTCCAAGGACCGGCTGACAGTAGTTAAAGAGAGGAGAAAGCCGTGGGAGACGTTGAACGAGGCATTGGATGTTAAGAAGGACAAGAAGGTGAAGCGAAAAGAAGACGAAAAAGAAGAAGAAGAGGGTTGGGTAGATGAGAATGAGATGGAGATAGCAAAGGATTAGTGAGACTGAGCGTTTGAGACTGAGCGTTTGAGACTGAGCGTTTGAGACTGAGCGTTTGAGACTGAGCGTTTGAGACTGAGCGTTTGAGACTGAGCGTTTGAGACTGAGCTTTTGAGACTGAGCGTTTGAGTAGGCTGAAATCAGTCTCCTCTAGTGCATGCTATCAGATAATGCCTACGAATCTACTTGTCAGACAGTAGTCCGCATCTTACAGGTACAATACAGAGTGTCGAAGCTGTTATGCCTCTAGTCTACTTGCTGGTCATTGCCTTTGACCGGAATAATTCGACCGAAAGTTAAACTGGTTGGCATGAGACCGGTCTTTTCCCCAGCCACATTTTAGCACTCTTCCATTGATTTGATAGCCCGAGAGCTGCACGATGGCCATAGCGGCTCTTTCATGAGAATCATACTTGACAAAAGCATAACCTCTATCGGGTTGATGTTTCAGATCCACGATATAGCCAAAGTTTTGTACTATAGGGATCAAGTCGTTAGTGGAAGTAAAAGGCGCCAGATTGCCGATATACACTGTAGTTTGCCAGTTAGGCGTTTGGCTGACGATGATTTCATAAGATTGAGGCGCCATCATGGGTATATTCATGTTCATTGGTAGACCATGACCATGAGGGTGGCCTGGGGAGTGATGCGGTAGGCCTTGGTGCCCGAGATGGTGAGCACCGGAAGGCCCAGAATGCATTGCAGCAGACAATCCATGCCCTGAACTAGTGCCTGCATTACCTGGTGGTCCATGACCAAATGATTGCTGTTTCTGACTGGCCCAATTGCATCTGATTTGCCTATTTCCTAACCATTCACCATCCATCGACTGTAAAGCGTGTTCTGCGTCTTGCCGTTGCTTGAATGAAACAAACCCATAGCCCCTCGACCGTCCCGTCGACATATCCCACATGACTCTTGCTTCGACCATTGAGCCAAATGAAGAGAAAGCTTTTGCTAGCGAATCATCATTGACTTCAGATGATAAATCTCCTACGAAAATATTGAAATTCTCATCATCTTTAATAGCTTGTTGAGTCTGGTATGCCCAATTGATTCGGATTTCCTGGATTAGACATGCTACAAACTAAACCTCTGCTTACCGACTGGTTAAGTATTCTACCATTTAGAGAGTGTAATGCTAAATCGGCTCCCGATTGATCTTCGTATTCAACAAAGGCGTAATTAAAACCTCGTTTCTTATTAGACAGACTCTCAACACAACTCTCAACACAACTCTCAACACTACTTACATTCTTATCCTGTAGGATTTTTATACTGGTAACGCTTCCCGTGACTTTAAACAATTCGCTGAGCATATCCTCGGTGACATTCTGATCTATTCCTCCAACATAAAGCACCCGTTTATTGATTTCACGACCACCCTGAGCCGCAAGAGCTGGAGGATTAGTATCCACTTTAGAACTAGCCACTGACTCTCCATCTACTGAGCTGGACCCTAACGAATCACTTTGAACTGATTCCTTTGATTCTGCTGAGGTCATTACAGGCCTAAAACGGGACTAAAAAGGGGTAAAATTAAATACAAGTAAAAAAAATAAACAATTGAAAACAAAGGATAGAAACGAAACAACTAAATTTTAAATGAAGGTGAAATGAAGAAAAGAAAGAATTCAGTAATCAAAAAAATCAATAAAAACCCATCAATTGTTAGTATTTTATTTTACGAGGAGAATGTCAAGATGGCAGGTGGTCAAATTGGTGACAACACATAATCTAACAAAATGCTTAATTGAAAGAACTGAAACAGGGGGGGAAAGGCAGGGAAAATGAAAAATATATGGCAAATAAATAGCAAATAAATTGAAAAATAAAAATATATTAACAAATCAACAATCGAGTGCTGAATTGCAACTAATTGAAGCAAATTTAATATATTTATATAAAAATATTTATCTATTCAAATCATTCCCTTTACTTGTGGGGTATTGCACAAACCACAAACTGCCCTAATAATTCTACAAGACAACGAGTTAATGACTTGCTCAAAAGAAGTGCACGAGGACAAAGTCAGAGGATACGGACAAATGGACTGTCGACCATATTCACTGATTAGTTCGACCTGATCCTCCAAGCAGGGAGCTAGGCTATTTTGAGTCCGAGGACATTACTACAAAGAGTTTTATTCAATAAGAGCAAGTTGGTAAAAGAGCTTTGATCAATTAAGCATATTATATCCGCTGATTAAGGTACCTGGCTTTAAAAGTGAAATAATGGAAATAAATAAGAATAAAATAATAAACCTGGAGCAATTGCGGGGAGGTAGGGTAAGGAAGCAACTTTATTAGCCGTACAGGAACGACAGCTAAGGTCCGTTTTTTTGTGATTTAATTATACTCTCTCGTTAGAACAACGGGTTATTCATAGAGGTGAGCTATTAGAAGGAATAGTAGAGAACTATTAAAGATGACAAGGTTGAATTGCAATGTTACTGTCAATGACAGAGGTAGATCAGTTGTCAGAAGTGACTCAGAACACATAGAATAGATGACTTCTATCACAGCACTCGCCGATGACACAAATAGGATAATTGGACAGTGACGTTGACTGAGCAGAATAGGCGCTCACCTACGAGATTATAAGAAGTTCTACTAAAACGCTTAGCTTAAGAACTGCCTAAGCGTGGAAAGAAGGTACTTCAGCCGTATCAACTTATAGCCGTTACTAACGCTGTAGTACCTGAGAATCTAAAATCAATCCTTGATCAAACAACAAACATGCTCTTTCAGAGTCCATTTCGTCTCTCTCATGCTCTCTCAGATATAGTCTATTACCCTACCGTCGACTGTTACGTTATTGGCCAATACATTTCTTTGTCAGCTTCTATGACATCATCAGCCCTCATGAGATCTCAGCCAGTCATCTGATAAAGATTCTCATTGTCTACAATCATGTCGAACGCATTGGAAAGAATTCATACTTCGGATCCTGCTCCCGAGACGGCAGTTGATCGTACAATCCCTGACTTTCCCCCTGCTCAGATTCAAGATGAATACAACTACTTTGCTCATAATCCTGAGCCGAAATACCTCGGTGAAATGCAGGCTAGAGTGAAGGAATTTGTCAAGTTTCATCGAGGAAAAAGGAGAATGGCTTTAGTTACTGTAGGTAGTTTTGAATTGAGATCTTTACTAACTAGTCTGGTGGAACTACTGTACCTCTTGAAAACAATACTGTGCGGTTTATTGACAATTTCTCGGCTGGAACTCGTGGTGCTACTAGTACTGAATATCTTATTGAAAATGATTACGCAGTAATCTTTCTACACCGTCAATTCTCCCTTCTCCCCTATTCTAGGCACTATTCTCATACCACCAATTGCTTCTTAGATTACCTCGATGAAGATAATGGTAATGTGGTAGTGGATAAAAAGTACCAGAAACAAATGCTGGAAGTGTTGCGCAAGTACCGCAAGGCCAAGAAGGAGAACCTTATGCTGTTTGTACCTTTTACTACCGTAAACCAATATCTATTCACGTTAAGAATGATATCTTTAGAGCTACATGAAGTGAGATCAACTACTTTGTTCTATCTAGCAGCTGCAGTATCTGATTTCTTTCTACCCATGTCTAAAGTTTCAGAACACAAGATTCAATCTCATGCTGGTGGTGGCCGATTAGTAGTTGATCTGGACCCAGTGCCAAAATTCCTCAAACGTCTCGTCGAGCATTGGGTTCCAGGAGGTATGATAGTATCGTTTAAACTGGAGACTGATCCTGCCATTCTTGTTTCCAAAGCAAGAGGTGCTCTTGAACGGTACTCTCATCAGCTAGTAATAGGCAATTTACTGCAAACAAGAAAGCAAACTGTTATTTTCGTCACTGAAGATGATATCAAACAGTACTCCATTACCCCAGAGCAAGAGGCAAAGGGTGTGGAGCTCGAGAGTATTATCATTCCTGCTGTTGTTGAATTGCATGATAAATGGATCAAGAGCGGCAAAGGAACTGTCAATGAAAAAGCTGAAGAACGAGTAGTGGAAGGAGATCAAGAGGGTGATAATGAGGCCGATTGGGAAGACGAGGATTAAGACTAGGTTATTTCTTGTCATTTAGCTCGGCTTGAACTTTTACTATTCACTTGTCATTAGGCGTCGCATTTATTCACTGTATTCTAGTTATTAGAGCAATTGAATCTTATTGGCTTAGTTAGATCTTGTCGATATCGCCAAAGGATAACATAAAAGACTATATACGACGGATATAGTCATATCCTGAATCAACCGATATTCTTGAGATGCTAAGGCATCAATTCGATGACCTAGCAATTTACACATCACAATCAACTCAATAGAATAGAAAATTTGTCTAATTCAAATCAGAATGCAAAACAATCTGACGTCGGAACTGGATTCTTTCAATTATAGTGCGGCTCTCCGGACCCGGGAATCACCCTAACCCTGACACAATTGAAATGCGATCAGGGGCCTTAGCCTAAGAACTCGAGTTCTCAGATTGAGACCCCCGAACGCCCTAAGTTAGTAAAAAATAAGAAGAACTTACCTGGATCTGTTGTTAGTAGCAATAGAGGTCGATAGAGAAGATGAATAGCAATAATTGTTTTTTTATTTTATTTTTTTATATTTTTTTGGTTTTTAGATTTTTGGATGGATTTTTTTTGATTTAGTATTTTTCAGTTTTTTGGTTTATTTCTCAGGCTGATCTGCTCTAAACAGAGCTTTAGCTCTGAAGTAGCAGGTAATATGGAGAATAAGAATGGCGAAAGAGTAAGAGAGGATTCGAGAGTAGAGTTTGAACCTAGATTCGATAGAATCAACAGGGGCAATAGGAAGAGTGAAGAAGGTACTCATAATAAAAGGTTCAGGTTTTCTCGCTGCAGGAGCTTTGAAAGCTCTTACAGTGAGGTCTTTAGACATAGTGTCTGAATCTCTTATAGTGAGAGCTTTTGAGAGGATGATTGCAACATAAGAAGAAAGTCTGATAGCAAGAGCTTTAGACATAAGAGGAACAGTGATTAAGGGAGAGGAGAAAGTTAAAGGAGAGGGAATAGTCAAGGTGGAGGAGGTAGGAGAGGAGGTAGGTGGAGGAGCAAAGCAAGGAACAGTTATGAAGAAAGTTACAAAGGTTAGCCATGAAATGGCAGAAAGGAGTATAGTTCGAATGGTGAAGGCCATTCTGAAGAGAATTTTTAGTTTGAAAGCTTCAATATTAATTCAGAGAAGTAATATTGAAATAAGACACTTTAAGTAGGTATTTAAGAGCAGAAAGTGATAGGTAAGAAGAAGAAAGAGATCAGGCCGGAAGAGTCAGGAAATAAACACGATATGGAGCGTGCAGTCCGGGTAATTTCCATTACACTTCCTAATTGGGACCAATTATCCTCTGGTAAATACAACTTCGATAGCCTTGAATAGCCTTGAATAGCTCTGAATAGCGGGCAGATGATTGCCCATGAATGGCCGCTGTACCTTTACAGCTAAGCAGCGATTAAGTCTTTTAATCGTGAGTTTGACAAGTTCAAAAGCTAAAGCTCTATTTGAAGAATCTTGTATTGACAATAGGGTAATGAAATCAAAGGTTCCGATATCGTATCGGATTATCGGCGGATCGAAAACGGCCCTACAGAAACTCTATCTATTACGCAATAAGCCTTCAACTCAGCCACCTGTGAACAGACGTGCTCATTACTATCTTGAAATCGGCATTATAATTAAAGTACTTTTCATAGTCTTTTGTAATATATACATTTGTACATTCTAGAGAAATGAAAGTCCTACACCGAATTGCAGTCCTTTTCTTGTAGCTTCCAATTCCCTTGCTATTAACGGCATTGTCACGTTCAATTCAAACCGAGCAACAGGGTGTTTATATACAAGTCCGAATCCTGCTGCTATTGACGGCTCGGTCAATAATTGCTTGAATGTAGCAGCAGGATCTTGCTTGTTTAGAGCCAACAAACTTCCTCCATTAACGAACCATTGGAATTTCAACGGAGTAGTAGAAGGGACTCTTGGGACCCGAGTAAACAAACTTAGGCCTGAAGAAATGAACGCTTCTCCTCCTAACGAATCGGATCCGTCTCGAGGACCCATTCCATTCAAGTAGAAACCCCTGACATCGTTAGGTCCTCCAATAAAGAATCGATCCATGAGATGAGAGTTGCCTTTTGTCCATAGTAGTCCTGCTCTCGATGATATATGAACAATAGGGTCTATATAGGAGAGAACAGAGGGTAGTGCTCTGGAGAAGAAGGCTAATGATACAGGGGAGAAAGGAGATCTATACGGAGTGGGATTTGAAGGGAGATCTGGAGACGGCAATTCAGTCTTGTCAAGTGAGAATGCCAATTCCCCTTCGACCAAGGTCTTAATAAACGGTCTATCACCTCTTTCAGGCCCCAGTAATCCTGCAACTTCTTGACTCAACTTGAAATACCCTCCTTTTGTAGCCAATAGACCACTATCTCTTGTATCATAAGTCAGATTGTAAAACACCGCCGTTTTAATCCCATCTCCAGCCATAGATCGGATGGAATCAGATGCTGACGGGAATACGTTAGTCATTGTTCTCCATACAGCCTCATAGCCGAGATTTAAGTGACTGCTATTCAACCGTAAAGTGATTCCACGCACTATTTGGTCATGCGAAGACCAAGGAACCGATCTAGAAGACATATAAGCCAACGATTCTCCTCGCCAAACTGCTGAATTGTTGATTGGACTAGAGAAATTAGCCAGATACGACGACCGAGTCCGAGTACCTATAGTAGCATCTAAAGACAAGGTTTCAGCACCTCCAAATAGAGATTTGACACTCAAATTGGCATATCCATTACCTTCTCCATTACCCAAGTCAGTTCCTGTTCGGGCTTTGAATCTTTTGGCTTCTTTGAGGTTAAGAATGGCCCGTAGATTCAGGGTGTTTCCAGTAGGACTAAAAAAGGTATCGGGAGCTTGGTCTAATTGGAAGTTGATTTTATCGAAAATATCAAATGATGAAAGGTCGGAGTATGTTTTGTCTATAGATTCCACCACGGTACGAAGGTCTTTGCCCGAGGATTGTAGAATAGGCTGGATTTGAGCTTCCAGGAAGCTTGTTCTAGTGTGAGAACCTCCTATGATTTGTACAGATTCAATAACGGCAGCTCGGGTAGAGTTTTGGCCTAAAACATCCTTGAAATATTCTATAACCTGCTCCTGTTGTTCTTGTAGAGCAGCATCTGGTGTTTTTTTAGTCTTGTCTCCAGCATAATGCTTTTTGTTCAGTCGGTCAAACACCTTGTTAGAAAATGAACGTAATCAGTTGAATGAAAGGGTATAATTCAATTGCAGGTTGAATAAACGGGTATCACTTAATACATGTCGAGGTCTTATTTGCTTCAACCAGAGCAATTGCTTCAAACCGATACAAAGTTACGCTGATCGATGCAATTGCCATGCAAATATCGGCTGGCTCTCGGACCTCAATCAAACGAACTGAGACCTTCACCAGTCACAAGATCATATCATTAAACATCTAACCAGCAGAGTAATACGTACCGAATCATCTGTGGTCAAGGAATTCATGCTGAGGCAAGAAAATCGCAGCCGCAGAATTTGGGAGAATTGAAAAACTACAAATTCAGAAATGTCAAAAAACAAACGAACGCTAAACACATTGTGTTTGTGGTATCTAACATTTGTACTATTGCGATTCTGTAATGTTTAGATGTATTTAGAATATGTTTGGACAATGCTGACTGATTCAATGCGGCTTATTCTAGCCCTCGTAAAATTCGTAAGAGCATCTTGCTTTATATTAGAAAGTCCTTTATGCATTTGGAGGACTGAAAGATGTAGTTAGGAGAAGAGAGAGGAGCGTAGAGAGAGGATAGAGGAAAGAAAAAGCTGGTGGCTTCTAAAGTCTGCCCTTGAACTCTCCTATTGATACCCATAACTATGATATCCACCACCATTCGAGTATCCACCTTGACTAGGGAAACTGGTAAAGCCCGGCATTCCACCCATGCCTCCACCCATGCCTCCGCCCATGCCTCCGCCCATGCCTCCACCCATTCCTCCACCAAACATTTGGAACAAGACCTCTGGATCAATGGTTGAACCTCCCATTCCTCCTCCAAATCCTCCTCCTCCTCCAAACATATCAGAGGGATCTTGTAAATCTACACCTGAATCATATCTTGCCCTCTTTTGACTGTCGGAAAGAATCTCGTATGCTTCTCCTACATCCTTGAATTTATCATGAGCAGTAGGATCGTCAGGGTTCTTATCAGGATGGAAGATCAATGCTTGCCTCCTATAAGCCTTCTTCAACTCGGTCTCATTACAATTCTTATCCACGTCTAGGATTTTGTAATAATCCTTTCGTTTAGACTTCTTAAGTTCCAGCTCAGCCTCTTTAAGCTCTGCCCGAACCCCCTTATCATCAGCCTCGACCTCAAGAATCGAATTGAACTCTCGAATGCTTTCGTCCCATTGACCCAATTGACCATGGATGCGAGCTTTAGTCTTTTTCACCTTGACAAAACTAGAATCCAGTTCCAACGATGACTCACAGTCAGATAAGGCTTCTTGTAATAAGCTTAGTTTCAAATTGACTGTTGCCCGGTTAGAATACAATCTAGAATTGCCTATTCGATTAGAAGGATCGATGTCAAGTGCATCGCTGTACAGTTTCTTTGCATCCTCGAAATTCCCTGTTTTGAAAGCATTATTGCCTTCTGTACGGCGTTTTTCAACTTCTCGGCATAATTTCAGCAGTGTTCTTGCATCTTGGTGATCAGGGTCACACCTTAAAGCTTCTATGAAATGGATATTTGCTTTAGGATTGTCTCCTTGACGGTAAAGAATGGTTCCTCTTAATGTTAAAGCATCAGGATCTTGTGCATTCGACCGCAGTAATGACACAACAGCTGAAGTAGCGGCATCTTCATTACCTGCAGCTAATTGGATCTGAGCTCGTAGTAGCCTCCATTTACGTGGTATGTCTACTCCAGAACCTAAATAGCGTTCAGCAGCATCTAAAGAATGAACTGCAGATGAAACGTTATCAACAGAATCCTTCTTGCTCAAAATAGCCTCGGCCTGCGAGATGTTTCGAAGCATATCATGAGCTTGCATAAATTCCGGGCAGGAATTAGCTCCTGGAGACGACTGAAAAGCATTTAAAGCTTCTGTAGGTCGGCCTAAACGTACATACAATTTGCCTAGTCGAAGCAGAGTCTTGGGGTTATTAGGGCTAAGTCGATCTGACTCAACACTGTCGGACAAAGCCCTTTCATACTGCTGATTCTGCATTTCCGCCATGGATCTATTTCCATAGTAAATGGAATTTTTAGGGTCGGCTGAAATGGCTTCAGAATATGCCGCGATAGCCCCGGCAAAGTCTCCAGACTTGTATAAAGCATTTCCTTGCTCCTTGAATTCCTCGGCCATCTTTAGATAAAGGAGTTTGACGAAAAAGTTCCAATTACGTTCCCTGAATTTATCGGATTAGACTTTGGCAAATTCCTGCTTGAGGGAAGACTGGAGGGTAAGCAAGAATATTCTAGAAGATAAGATTGAAACGATTTTATCGTACAAATTATCCGTCTCTTCTAGGAAGTTATTGTTACCCTGTAGATAAAGATATGTGAAATCCCGGGGAAAACGGGACGGAGAACGGAGGAGGAATGAGCTTACATGATTTTCATCATGTACTTGACAGATATAAAGATGATGATACGTGATTTATGCTGTTCCTAATTAATGAATATGGCTGACGTACAATACGGATACTTCATCTGGTATCGGCTAGCTCCCTGTAAAACCTCCCTCTAAAGCCTCCCTATCGCATCTGATGCATCGTTAACATTCCTAGTTAGGCATTATTTAAAGTCATTGGACTGGTAATACCAAGTTAATATAATCTAGAGACAGAAGTCAGCTAACTTAGTAGTATTGTTTCTTTTTTAAATCTCCTCAATGTTTCTACAGATGGACAGAATGACCATAGTACTCGACGCTCTTGAGTTCAAGAGTACGATAGCCTTGAATGCATTAGAGAAAACAATTTGCTTTATCTGACAATTTGACAATATTGATATGCGAATCTAGAAAACTGCTCCTTCCGCTCTCAGGGATTCGAGAGCTCGACGATAAGCCTTTTGACAGACTCTTTCTTGTCACGAAGAACTTTTAGATTAAAGCCCTTAGAATTATTTCGAGATATTGACGTCTAGAGGTATTATTGATGAGAAAAGCCACATAAAAATGAGCGTACCGTATCTGCAAAAACAATAAAATATGCCCACCAGTCGAAGCCGTCCACGTTCGCACATGAAGAAGAGACAACTTTAATTGATTTGAAATAGGATCCAAGGCATCTTTGCCTACACAACAGGCTACACTTTCTAGCATTATATTGACCGTTAATGCGTTAAACCGAGTCCTGAATGTATTCTTCTTCTTTCTTTAAACCGACAAAATGTTGTGGATTCGACTTGTTACGCTCAGCTTCCAGGAAGATATTGATGCTAATTTAGTAGTGCTTATACAGCTCTATAAATTTTCTTTATTAATTCTTTACCAAAATGATTCTTAGGCTGTATTATTTGTCTGAAATTGAAGACACAGTTAATTGCTTGACTGTCTGAAATGCTGCAATTCTATCCATTTCCTTGTCTAACATGGACTTGGCAGAAATATCGAACCACAGAACCCTATCTCTTTGTAGAAATCATCGAAGCAACTATGATCAATCAAAGTTCATGATCTGCCTAGTTTGTAAACTTACTGATAATACCAAGCAAAGCAAAATACTGGAATCTAGAGCTTGTTACAGTTAAGCTCCTTGAGGCTGATGCAATTTAGAAAAATGAAGATATACTAACTGAGCAATCTCTCCAATCAATTTCAATCAATTTCATAGACTCAGTTAGACGCTCTATTAATATGTACGAGTAATTGAACTGGCCTGTAGTTGTCATATCTTGATAAAAGGGCTCTTTTAGTAAAAGTTTTACTGCCAAGCGCGAGAAGATTTTTTAGGTCTCTATTTAGGAAGCCACAAAGATCTCTTTCAAATAGAAACTACTTTGTTTACAGACTATCAAAACGCGATCAACTGTCTGCCCAGCCTTATGATCAACTGTCTGCTCAGCCTTGTGAACCCTATCCGTCTTTTTGTATTACGCGTCATGGCTAGAATCATTGCTAGTGAGTACGTCATCGAAATGCTAGAAAAGCTTGCGCCGCTAACTACGTCATCCTGATATAGCCGGCGGCCAGAATATTATCTGTCTAATGTAATATATAAACAAAGTCTCCTGTCAGTTCCCATGCACAGCCCCTTGTCAAGGGATCTCAACTGACCAATTAAATGTAGAGTAGCATTTGACAGACATTCTACATCTATTATCTTGCCATAATATAAATTTATTGCACAGCTCTACCAAAATCGATGATAATAAATAAAATAAAATTAAAAACATAACAAAGTCGTTTTAGAAACGTAGATTTGCCATTTGAACATCCAATCGTTTAAAAACTTCTTCAGCAGCAGCAATCGACAACTGTAATCGCTCCTCCTCACTCTTTTCACTATCAGCCTCGTTATTCTCTTCTTCTAGATGCTCAGTTTGCTTCTCTAGATCAGGAAGGAATGAGTTAAAGATTTGAGCATTGGGGATCGACATGTAACTTCCATTCATAGCGCCTGCACTATTATGAGCGTCACTTAAAGCCCAATCAACTGAGTCTCCAGTAACTGAACTGGGCATATATTGAGGTAACAAGTTGGAGATACTCAGATTCAGTTCCATATGTTCATGACCATTTCCAAGTTCACTTGTATTGCCTTGGTTGGAACCAATAAGAGGATCATTTGAAGAACCAATCTGTTGATGACTTGAAAATTGTTGCTGTTGAGGAGTCATTGTGACCCATCTTTGAGGTTGTTGCTGTTGTTGTTGTTGTTGCTGTTGTTGCTGAACATGCATTTGAGCCCTTTGTTGCTGCATATGGCCTACCATTTGCGGTTGACCATAGTAATCAGGTAAAAATCCGTTGGAATAGGACTGAGCATACATGCCACGGGTATTGGCGGCTCCAGCTGGATCATCTGGCGAACAAGTATGCGAAAACAACACAGGAGGAGATGTTTCGCCGGTAATATCGGTATATGTTGAGCCCGAAGTAACACTATGTTGAGAAGAAGTAGGAGAAGGGGCATTTGAAGAAATCAAATTCATTCTTGTAGAATCGAAAATAGCTTTAGATTTATTGGAGATTTGCCCACGAATAATCATCTCATGTTGAGGAAAAGAAGAAGGTAGAATCATATGATTTACAGGGATATCCACAGCGATAACACCAGAGGTTGCAGAGCTAGCAGAAAGTCGAGTTGCATTCTTATTTGAAGAGGCAGAAACAGCATCAATTGACGCAGTAGCACCACCAGCTTCTGTGGACTTTTTCAAGGCACTTGCTAAACGAGCATTTTCCTGATGAGCACTCTGAACAGCCGATTCAAGAGCATTGATTTCGGCAGTCATTTTAGATACCAGTCCTTCAAGTTGAGCTACGTATTCTTTGCGTCTTAGACGGAAATGTCTAGCAGAAACACGGTTGCGCAACTGTCTACGTTCTCTTGAAGTCAGCTTCTTGGCTTGATCACTTGCAAGAAGCTTTTCATCGTCATCCATATCTCCTCTGAAATCCTCATTGATTTGAGAAGGGGAGTGTTTGGAAAAGTCAATCATTATTTTTTCTCCGGCCTTGACTTCCTCATAATCATCGTCACTTTCCGATTTCACGGCAGATACATCTCTTTTACCTACAACTCCGAGATCTTTTAGTTCTTTGTTCTTATCAGAACATTGTTGCCTACTACTGGCCAATGTTTGGGATTCGTTGTTCATTTCGCAATCAAAACAAGAAACACAATCAAATGGTTTTTCGAAGTGTCTTTAGGAAAAAAAAAGGAGTATTGTGAAAGTCGTCACTTATATAATATATAATATCAATCCAGTTGACGATTAAAAAGTCGTTGTTAGCTGAGGTGGAGTGGTTGATAAAAATAGACTGATTGTTTTGTGGAGATGAAGGCTGAGTCTTCTGGGTCGGCTTTAAACAAGGTTATATTACAAGGCTTGAGCGAATATTTGAGGCTGATTGGATAAAATGGTGACTAAATGATAACGTGATAAAAATATTTACAAAAAGATACCCCGGGTAACTAAATCTAATTTATACTAAGGCTGGTAAGCTTTTTTGATTAAAGCTTGACACTAATAGAACTCTATTAAAGTAGCTTTGTTAATACTTGATGTAGATATTTCCACCCTTGTATTCAAATTTTTTGGATATTTTCGATCCTTTTTGCTTGATTTTTGTCAGAGGATTTTTTTTCAAAAGATTCTCGAATTTTTCAATTTACCCTCATTTGTCTTTATTCGTACCACTTTTGTTCGGTCGTTTCATTTGTCTTAATTCGTCCAATTCGCGTTATTATCCCCTCAATAGGAAGCTTCTTTTTTTAATCTAACCTGTTTGAGTCTTTAGTTATCAAACAAAAAAAGGATAGATTAGACTAATTTCCTTTGTATCCACCCGAAGGGCCCGAACAAGAAAGTATTGATAGCTAAAGAATCGTGTCCTGGAAAGGAACCTATAGTAATTTTGAAGTATAATTGCCCGAAGGAGCCATCTCGGCTATAGGGCACCAGCCTCGTCTAGTGACAAAAAATCTTGAGATGTACTGATGTACTGATTTGCAGACTTGGCATCGGCTACAAGCATGAACAATATATCGCTTAACATTATTTAAAGGCTGAAGATCCAGCATTGTAATATAATCCTAGAACTTTAGCTCTAGCTTTTGAAAATAACACACTACCGCCTTATAGGACTATTTACACCTGTAACATTCTCCTGTTCTTTGGAAACCCTCTTTATTCTGAGACGTAGAAGACACTGCCCCTGTTACTCGGAGTGAAAATCCATGTTAATCTATATTCTTTAGTCAGGTCCCAGGGGCTATCCTTTCCCGTCAAATAAGCTATAGAAAAAAATACAATTGAGCTGACGAATGTACGCGTAGAGTTGGGCCAGGCTTCTGATGATCATGATTCTGGGCAAGATTCTGGGCTCCAACCCGTCAGTGTCTTCCAGATTGGGTCAGCACATCTCCTTTCAGAGGCGTTACGTCAACATAAGATAATGGCCCGGAAATCCCGCACCGAACCAAAACAACCTTGATTATTGGTAGCATCTTGGACATAGCCTATCTAGGGGTACATTGTCAGTTCGTTGAGTGAATATCAGATGCTAATCAAATTTGTAGGGGCTAGAGTCCTTGGATAAAACTTAGAGTTCGAAGTTAAAGCTTTAAAACATATATACAGGCCGTAATTGTTTATCTCTGATTCGCTCGGAGAATTATGTTGACACCTCTAGGCCCGGCGTACTGAGGATCTTCATGCTACCAACAATTGTCTGATAGTCTTATCTGTGGACTTATTGGTGATCCACTCTTAAAGGGGTATCAGTAGAGAATATCATTGAATCGAACATTGGCCCATTGGACGAATCAGCGAGTATCTTCAAAAGGTCCAAGATGCATGTTTCGAAAAAGGAGGGCGGATTGTTTTCACCTCCTAGTTTGATTAACATCGATAACATCGTTGCGAGAACCTTAACTGCACGGACACTTCTAATATGCAGGCTCATTGATAAAGTATTGGATTATAGCTCATTGCGCGTTTACGTTCACGTTCATACTGCAACCGCGATTTTTTAAATTCAACTATGTTAACTCTTAAATCTGCTGAATAAGAACGGTTTAATTTATGAAAAATGTTGAAAAGCTTAAGCCAATAGTCAAAGCTAGATCAAATATTGCTGCAAGTGTCTGATTAGAACCGTTTTAAATATATCTTAATATTACTGTAGCATTGCAGCTGAGACACTGGTTCTGCAGCCATCTCTATCAATAGTGGTATGTGAGCAATGATATATGAAAATAGCTTATTTAAATATCAGACTATTCAATAAACTTTACCACCTGCTAAGGGAATTAACCTTGAGCTGATGCCAGCAGTAGGGCATAAAATAATTTTTAGCCAGGAGGCAACAATTAACGTGAAATTTAAGACCATGATAAGTGCTTTTGAATACTTGAAACAATCAAAGATATGCCAATCCAAATAATTCTTATCTGGTTTCAAAATGTCATAATTGACTTCACTTTCACATCCAATTAGTGTCGTACATCATCCTTTCTTAGTCTCTAGTAGAACCACACATGCTGTAAAATTTTACGACATGCCAATTGATTTCACTAATTCAATTTTAAACGCTGTTGTTTACTATATACCACTCAAAGTGCTGTTATTCTCCTCCTTTTACAAAACTCATCTTGACCTCTCAATGCGTCTATTTCCTTGAGACATTTCGAAAAATATTTTTTCTAGACGCCTTTAAACTATCATGTCGCCTTCAAGTCCACCCACATTTTAAATTTTTATCATTTTGGAAATATTATTGGAGCTAGTACCAGCAACTAAAATAATGAGGTTGAGACCAGACCGAAGACCAAAGCGAATTGATTACTAGGCGATTTCATTTAATTCCTCTAACAACGCTATTTCTCAACATTTGTTAAAAGACTTTCGCTTTTATCCCTAACTTGATCAAATAAATGAAATGCATTTAACTATCATTTTTGTCTCACCACCCATATTTGATTCAAATTAAGCCACAGTTACTCCTGTGCCTTGCAGTTCAAAAAAAAGGTACATTTAAGGTTTGCACTTCAATGATAATTCCCCTGGATGTTTCCTAATTCGATCCTGTGTCCCACCATTCATATCAGAAGGTTCATAAAACCCCTTGCGGCCCAGCAATTTACCTCAATAAGCTCAATGCCCTTGTCTTAGGCTGTCACTGATGCATATTAATGAACTAGATTGGAAACATCCCTTGCCTGCCCAACCTTACCGCCAAAAAATCTTGATGCCTCCTTCATTCCATTTCTAGAAACCATTGAACTATTCAATTAAGAATTGTTCAACTCCTTTACGGCTACGCGAAAACAATTCTCTCCCTATTCACTGGATCGTTTCTCAGATAATTTTTTTCCTGTTTCTAAATAAATCAGTAAACAGAGCATATGGTAACCGGATGTCATCGCTGCATCTGCAGATGTCAAAGTAGGCTTAAGGGATGATCTGAAGATCCAACTATCGAAAAGATTTGCCAATAGTTCTGAGATCATGACGATCAAAGATCCTCGGATTTATTTATCGGACCGTTTTATGTGATTAACTGTGTAAATATTTTCATTAGAATATCAGATCATGAATCTTAGTGGTCTCAATGCACCAAACTTTGCCAATAAATAACCGCATCCTTAGTCCTAGATATAAAATATGTCAGGTCACGGTAAAATATTTGCCGGAAGTTATAAAAATAGCAATAATATGATTAGAGTCCACTGGAAAGGGGGTTTTACCGTCTCTCGAAGCGACCAGACCCTATTCTCATCATTTCTATATCAAGCAAATCTTGGCTAATTCGAGAAATACCCACCTCAAAGGACAACATCTTACTCTCCAATTGTGATACATCGAAATGTCTGATTCTGATTTGGCAGCCTTCATGATCCACTCAGCTCAAAACCTTGTTTTACTTTTGAGACGTTAGAACTTCAACGGCAGCACTATTGCCATTGTAATTTCTATCGCTTTCTCAAATTTTTACACAATCACTATTCCAGTATTCATTTATCCAATATTTATATAACAGCTAGCAAGTTGACTTAGGATCTTTAAATCAATCTAAATAATGCTCCAGGGCGACTTATTAAAGGAATCGAATTACTACCACGCCAATATTATTTATCTAAGCTTGATTAAAGTTATGATTTCTTTTTGGAGCCAGCAGCAAATTGATTTTTCTGTACCTTTTCTTTTCTTTTTCAATCCGAGCGCTTCTTTAATCTTGTTAAAAGAATTAGCAGGCAAGTTTACACTCAATTGCATGCAGAAGCAACACATCCTAGTATCTGTCGCCTGTTCTTTGGCGTAATCGTACTTGTTTTCTTAATCTTCACTTTCGATCGTTGTTATATGTCTATCCGTCGCTAATTCTCTACATAGACTCTTGATATTTTTTATTAAGGCATATTCTTCGTATCAGTTTCTAATTAGCATCTCCTTCGTTTTAAAGCAGTGTTTCTTTGCGTCGCGAAACAAATTTTGGCAATGGCAGGCCTTTGCCAAATTTTGACTCTTGCGCTACTGGTTTTAAATCCAGTGTTGGCGCAGGATGAAGGTGAAGAATTTTCTTTCGGCGTGCAATTTTCGTTTGGGATCGATTTTTCAATCGGTTCTGGTCCTAATTCAGTCCCAAACTCTTCAACTTCGTCTATTGACCCCTCCACCTTAATCTCGTCTGTACCTGTACCTTCCAGTGTCTTTCCTAGCAGTGGGTTATCTTCTACCACTCCGTCTATAGACAGTTTTTCGACTATTTCGCCCTTGGTTTCTTCAACCGATGCTCAAAGTGCTACTGCGACGTCGATTCCAACGACTTCAGCGGATCCCAACTCTAGTACCTCCTCCAATGTTCTTCCGTTTAGTTCTGGATTCAATAGCTCGACATCTTCAACTAGTGTTGATACAGCTACTAGCTCTGGATTCAGTACTACTCAATTTTCTAGTACTGCGACAACTTTTGCTCTACCTTCCAGTTCCGGTTACAACAGTTCTTCAAGCTCAACAAGCGTTCCGACAACATCTGTTTTGCCCTCCAGCACCTTGTCCAGCAGCTCTTTGACTTCTTCTGGCACTAGCTCAACCCTCCAGACATCTCAAGTATTGCCCACCAGTTTCTCTAACAGCAGCACAAGTTCTCCGAGCTCAGTCACTTCAAGTCAAGGATTTAACAGCTCCACGACAAGCACGGCTACCAGTGTTTCTAGTTCAGCATTTCAAAGCACTACTTCTATTCCGAGCTCATCCTTTTCTTCAACTACCTCAGGATATCTCAACAGTTCAACTGTTTCGGTTCCATCCAGTTCCGGATATCAGAGCAGCAGTAGCTCAGTTCCTTCGAGTTCGAGTTCCGTTCAATCCAGTTCAGTATACCCTAATAGCAGTTCATCTGTACTCTCCAGCTCTGGATATGTCAACAGCACTTCATCGGCTCTTCCTTCGAGCTCCAGTTCAGGATACTTCAACAGCTCTTCGACAGTTCCTCCTTCAAGCTCCAGCTCAGGATATTTTAACAGCACTTCGTCAGTTCCTTCCAGTTCTGGATTTGCCAATAGTACTTCATCAGCTCTTCCTTCAAGTTCTAGTTCTGGATACTTTAACAGCACTTCGTCAGTTCCTTCTTCCAGCTCAGGATCTGCCAACAGTACTTCTTCAGCTCTTCCTTCAAGCTCTAGCTCAGGATACTTTAACAGCACGTCGTCAGCTCCATCTTCCAGCTCTGGCTATGTGAACAGCACTTCATCTACTGCTGCGTCCAGCTCCAGCTCAGGATACTTCAACAGCTCTTCAATAGCTCCTCCTTCGAGCTCTAGCTCAGGATATTTTAACAGCACGTCGTCAGCTCCTTCCAGCTCCGGATTTGCTAACAGTACTTCATCAGCTCTTCCTTCAAGCTCTAGCTCAGGTTACTTTAACAGTACCTCTTCAGCTCCTTCTTCTAGCTCTGGATTTACCAACAGTACGTCGTCAGCTCTTCCTTCAAGCTCTAGCTCAGGATACTTTAACAGCACGTCGTCGGTTCCTTCTTCCAGCTCTGGATTTGCCAACAGCACAACGTCAGTTCTTCCTTCAAGCTCTAGCTCTGGATTTGCCAATAGTACCTCTTCAGCTCTTCCTTCAAGCTCCAACTCAGGATACTTTAACAGTACGTCGTCTGTTCCCTCTTCCAGCTCAGGATTTACCAACAGCACGTCGTCAGCTCCTTCCAGCTCAGGATTTACCAATAGTACTTCGTCAGCTCTTCCTTCAAGCTCCAGCTCTGGATTTGCTAACAGTACCTCTTCAGCTCCTTCTTCCAGCTCTGGATTTGCCAACAGCACAACGTCAGTTCTTCCTTCAAGCTTTAGCTCTGGATTTGCCAATAGTACCTCTTCAGCTCTTCCTTCAAGCTCCAACTCAGGATACTTTAACAATACGTCTTCTGTTCCCTCTTCCAGCTCAGGGTTTGCCAACAGTACTTCGTCAGCTCTCCCTTCAAGCTCTAGCTCAGGATACTTTAACAGTACGTCGTCGGCTCCTTCTTCCAGCTCAGGATTTACTAACAGTACCTCTTCAGCTCCTTCTTCCAGCTCTGAATATTTTAATAGCACGTCGTCAGCTCCTTCCAGCTCCGTATTTGCTAATAGTACTTCATCAGCTCTTCCTTCAAGCTCTAGCTCAGGTTACTTTAACAGTACCTCTTCAGCTCCTTCTTCTAGCTCTGGATTTGCTAACAGTACCTCTTCAGTTCTTCCTTCAAGCTCTAGCTCAGGATACTTTAACAGCACTTCGTTAGCACCTTCTTCCAGCTCAGGATTTGCCAACAGCACATCGTCGGTTCCTTCCAGCTCAGGATTTGCAAACAGTACCTCTTCAGTTCCTTCTTCCAGCTCAGGGTTTGCCAACAGTACTTCGTCAGCTCTCCCTTCAAGCTCTAGCTCAGGATACTTTAACAGTACGTCGTCGGCTCCTTCTTCCAGCTCAGGATTTACTAACAGTACTTCATCGGTTTCTTCTTCCAGCTCAGGATTTGCCAACAGCACATCGTCAGCTCCTTCCAGCTCTGGATTTACCAACAGTACTTCGTCAGCTCTTCCTTTAAGCTCTAGCTCAGGATACTTTAACAGCACGTCGTCAGCTCCTTCTTCCAGCTCAGGGTTTGCTAACAGCACCTCTTCAGCTCCATCTTCCAGCTCAGGATTTGCCAACAGTACCTCTTCGGCTCTTCCTTCAAGCTCCAGCTCAGGTTACTTTAACAGTACGTCGTCGGTTCTTCCTTCAAGCTCTAGCTCGGGATTTGCCAACAGTACCTCTTCAACTCCTTCTTCTAGCTCAGGATTTGCCAACAGCACGACTTCAGCTCCTTCCAGCTCCGGATTTGCTAACAGTACTTCATCAGCTCTTCCTTCAAGCTCTAGCTCGGGATACTTTAATAGCACGCCGTCGGTTCCTTCTTCCAGTTCTGGATTCGCCAACAGCACGTCGTCGACTCCTTCTTCTAGTTCAGGATCTGCCAACAACACATCGTCGGTTCCTCCTTCCAGCTCCAGCTCAGGTTACTTTAACATTACCTCTTCAGTTCCTTCCAGTTCAGGATTTGCCAATAGTACTTCGTCAGCTCTCCCTTCAAGCTCTAGCTCAGGATACTTTAACAGCACGTCGTCGGTTCCTTCTTCTAGCTCTGGATTTGCTAACAGTACCTCTTCAGCTCCTTCTTCCAGCTCAGGATTTTCCAACAGCACGTCGTCAGCTCCTTCCAGCTCAGGATTTACCAACAGTACTTCGTCAGCTCTTCCTTCAAGCTCTAGCTCAGGATACTTTAACAGTACGTCATCAGTTCTTCTTTCAAGTTCCAGCTCTGGATTTACCAACAGTACCTCTTCGGCTCCTCCTTCAAGCTCTAGCTCAGGATCTGCTAACAGTACCTCTTCAGCTCCTTCCAGCTCAGGATTTACAAACAGTACTTCGTCAGCTCTTCCTTCAAGCTCCAGCTCAGTTTTCTTTAACAGTACTTCGTCAGTTCTTCCTTCAAGCTCCAGCTCAGGATTTGCCAACAGTACCTCTTCGGCTCCTCCTTCAAGCTCTAGCTCAGGATTTGCTAATAGTACCTCTTCAGCTCCTTCCAGCTCAGGATTTACCAACAGTACTTCGTCAGCTCTTCCTTCAAGCTCCAGCTCAGTTTTCTTTAACAGTACGTCATCAGTTCTTCCTTCAAGCTCAAGCTCTGGATTTGCCAACAGTACCTCTTCAGCTCCTTCCAGCTCTGGATTTGCTAACAGTACCTCTTCCGCTCTTCCTTCGAGCTCCAGCTCAGGATTTGCTAACAGGACGTCGTCAGCTCCTTCGTCCAGCTCAGGATTTGCCAACAGTACTTCGTCGGCTCCTTCTTCCAGCTCAGGATTTGCCAACAGCACGTCGTCAGCTCCTTCCAGCTCAGGATTTACCAACAGTACTTCGTCAACTCTTCCTTCAAGCTCCAGCTCAGGTTTCTTTAACAGTACGTCGTCAGTTCTTCCTTCAAGCTCTAGCTCAGGATTTGCCAACAGTACGTCGTCAGCTCCTTCTTCCAGCTCAGGATTTGCCAATAGTACTTCAAGTGTACCATCTAGCTCTGGACTCAACAACAGTACTGTTCTGCCGACTTCAGCGTCTAGCTCGGGATATTTGAACAGCACTTCAAGCACTGTGTCGAGCACCAGGTCATTTAATGTCTCTTCCACATCTAGTTCTGCAAGCATTACGAACAGTCAATCGTCTTCGAGTGTATCTTTTGCTAACAGCACAAGTGGCACAGAAACAGGAGTAACAAACTCCACATCAGGATTCTCAAGCACGTCTAGAACCCTGAGCAGTTCAAGCTCCATTACGTCCTTCAATACTTCTATCGGACCAGTTGAAAGCTCATCAACTAGTAGTACTTCCGGTTTCAACAATACAAGTACAAGGTAAGTTTAGATTCTTGTTTATCTGCGCATCAGTTCTAATTTTCAGTTTCTCTTCGAGTTCTCAATCTCCGTTCACCAACTCGACGGTGTCTCCTAGTATAAGCTCTAGTTCGGTGTCTTCACCAGTGTAAGTGTTACCGGAATTGACGAGAAATCATGATAATGCTAACTACAGAACTTCGAATGGAACTTTGGTTTCTTCATCTTCCTCCACATCAGCTTCTGACTCAGGAGATGGATCAGAGTGAGTAGACAACACACAACAACTTAATTGCAATGGGATAAAGCTAACATAGTAACTACACCGAAACAAACACTGAGACGTATACTACCGGTGGAAGTACAGTGACAACGACCTACACAACAACAATCCATTGTCACAGTTGCACCAAATCGTCAACCCCTGCATCTGTTCCCACGTCAAGTGGACCTGTTTCTAGCACGTCTAGTTCAGTGTCTAGTTCAGTGCCAAGTTCTCCTTCGGTCTCTGGATCATCTTCGACTCCTACTTCTATTGGACCTGTTTCCAGTAGCTCAAATGGAGGAGAGACTGATACCTCCACGGTAACTTTCACCTCCAATAATTCTACCTATTATTCTACAACCACAGTGACCCGTTCTTGTCATACATGCACTGGCCAGTCGTCTACATCACTTACCAGTGGATCATCAGCCTCTTATACCAACGAAACAGCCTCTGGTTCTAGCGGTACTTCGGTACCAAGTAGTTCTGGAGCGTCTTCGGGTGCTCCGACCTCTAGTCAGTCGGGATCTTGGACTACAAGAACGACGACTATCACGTTCACTGGTAGCGGAACAACTGGCACAACCACAGTTACTTATACGGAGCCATGTCCTTCAACAACGCCGTCAAGTGTAACCAGTACATCTCCTTCTACTGTTACATCGCAATCGGGATCAGGATCAGGATCAGGATCTACCGGTTCGTCTGTTCCTGAAACAGGTAGTTCCACGGGCACTGGATCTGTTCCATCGAGTGGATCCTCAGCATCAAGTGGGGTACCATCCAGTAGTTCTGGTGGTTCTAGCAGCGTCACTGGTTCCAGCATTTCTCCAGAATCGAGTAGTTCTTCAGTGTCAAGTGGTTCTGGAGCATCCTCAAGTGCTCCAACCTCTAGTCAGTCGGGATCTTGGACTATAAGAACAACGACTATTACGTTTACTAGCAGCGGAACAACTGGCACAACCACAGTTACTTACACTGAGACATGCCCTTCAACAACGCCATCAACTGTAACTAGTTCAGTTCCTTCTACTGTCACGACTTCACAATCAGGATCGGGATCTAGCGGTGCTTCATCTACAAGCGGTTCCGGTTCTAGTGGTGTTACTTCAACAAGTGGTTCAGGATCTAGCGGCTCAGGATCTAGCGGTGCTCCATCTACAAGTGGTTCCGGTTCTAGTGGTGTTCCGTCAACAAGTAGCTCTGGATCAGGCAGTTCCTCTGTTCCTTCTACAAGTGTATCAGGATCTAGCGGTGCTCCATCTACAAGTAGTTCTGGATCTAGCAATGTATCACCCACGAGTGGTTCAGGATCAGCTTCAAGTGTCCCAACCTTTAGTCAATCAGGATCCAGCGGTACTCCATCTACAAGTGGTTCCGGATCTAGTGGTGTTCCATCTACAAGTGGTTCTGGATCAAGTGGTTCCTCTGTTCCATCTACAAGTGGATCAGGATCTAGCGGTGTTCCATCATCTACAAGTGGTTCTGGATCTAGTGGTATATCACCCACAAGCGGTTCAGGGTCAGCCTCAAGTGTCCCAACCTCTAGTCAGTCGGGATCTTGGACTACAAGAACAACGACTGTTACGTTTACTAGCAGCGGTACCACTGGCACTACCACGGTCACTTATACTGAGCCATGTCCTTCAACAACGCCGTCAACTGTAACTAGTTCCGCTCCTTCTACTATCACGACTTCACAAACAGGTTCTGGATCAGGATCTAGCGCTTCATCTGTTCCATCTACAAGTGGATCAGGATCTAGCGGGGCTCCACCTACAACTGTTTCTGGATCTAGTGGTGTATCACCCACGAGTGGTTCAGGATCAGTTTCAAGTGTCCCAACCTCTAGCCAGTCGGGATCCAGCGGTACTCCATCTACAAGTGGATCCGGATCTAGTGGTGCTCCATCTACAAGTGGATCAGGATCTAGTGGTGTTCCGTCAACAAGTGGTTCCTCTGCTCCATCTACAAGCGGATCAGGATCTAGCGGTGCTCCATCTACAAGTGGTTCCGGATCTAGTGGTGTTCCATCATCTACAAGTGGTTCTGGATCAACCTCAAGTGTCCCAACCTCTAGCCAGTCAGGATCTAGCGGTGCTCCATCTACAAGTGGTTCAGGATCAGGTGGTTCCTCTGTTCCATCTACAAGTGGTTCAGGATCTAGCGGTGCTCCATCTACAAGTGGTTCCGGATCTAGTGGCGTTCCATCATCTACAAGTGGTTCTGGATCTAGCGGTGTATTACCCACAAGTGGTTCAGGATCAGCCTCAAGTGTCCCAACCTCTAGCCAGTCAGGATCCAGCGGTACTCCATCTACAAGTGGTTCCGGATCTAGCGGTGCTCCATCTACAAGTGGTTCAGGATCAACCTCAAGTGTCCCAACCTCTAGCCAGTCAGGATCTAGCGGTGCTCCATCTACAAGTGGTTCTGGATCTAGCGGTGTATTACCCACAAGTGGTTCAGGATCAGCCTCAAGTGTCCCAACCTCTAGCCAGTCAGGATCCAGCGGTACTCCATCTACAAGTGGTTCCGGATCTAGCGGTGCTCCATCTACAAGTGGTTCAGGATCAACCTCAAGTGTCCCAACATCCAGTCAGTCGGGATCTTGGACCACAAGAACAACGACTATTACGTTTACTAGCAGCGGAACAACTGGCACAACCACAGTTACTTACACTGAGCCATGCCCTTCAACAACGCCATCAACTGTAACTAGTTCAGTTCCTTCCACTGTCACGACTTCACAATCAGGATCCGGATCAGGCTCTAGCGGTTCCTCTGTTCCATCTACAAGTGGATCAGGATCTAGTGGTGGATCTAGCGGTGTTCCAACTACTAGCGGTTCAGGATCTAGTGGTGCACCCTCTACCAGTGGTTCAGGATCTAGCGTTCCAACCTCTAGTCAGTCGGGATCTTGGACTACAGGAAAAACGACGATCACGTTCACTAGTAGCGGTACAACTGGCACTACCACAGTTACTTATACTGAACCATGTCCTTCAACAACGCCGTCAACTGTCACGACTTCACAAACAGGTTCTGGATCAGGATCTAGCGCTTCATCTGTTCCATCTACAAGTGGATCAGGATCTAGCGGTGCTTCATCTACAAGTGGTTCTGGATCTAGTGGTGTATCGCCCACGAGTGGTTCAGGATCAGCTTCAAGTGTCCCAACCTCTAGCCAGTCGGGATCCAGCGGTACTCCATCTACAAGTGGATCCGGATCTAGTGGTGTTACATCTACAAGTAGCTCTGGATCTACCGTTGCTCCATCTACAAGTGGATCAGGATCTAGCGGTGCTCCATCTACAAGTGGATCAGGATCTAGTGGTGTTCCGTCAACAAGTGGTTCCTCTGCTCCATCTACAAGCGGATCAGGATCTAGCGGTGCTCCATCTACAAGTGGCTCTGGATCTAGCAGTATATTACCCACGAGTGGTTCTGGATCAGCCTCTAGCGTACCAACCTCTAGCCAATCGGGATCCAGTGTTCCATCCACAAGTGGATCCGGATCTAGTGGTATCTCACCCACGAGTGGTTCAGGATCAGCCTCAAGTGTCCCAACCTCTAACCAGTCAGGATCCAGCGGTACTCCATCTACAAGTGGTTCTGGATCAAGTGGTTCCTCTGTTCCATCTACAAGTGGTTCAGGATCTAGCGGTGCTCCATCTACAAGTGGTTCTGGATCAAGTGGTTCCTCTGTTCCATCTACAAGTGGATCAGGATCTAACAGTACTCCATCATCTACAAGTGGTTCTGGATCTAGTGGTGTATCGCCCACAAGTGGTTCAGGATCAGCTTCAAGTGTCCCAACCTCTAGTCAGTCGGGATCCAGCGGTACTCCATCTACAAGTGGTTCCGGATCTAGTGGTGTTCCGTCAACAAGTGGGGTACCATCTAGTAGTTCTGGTGGTTCTAGCAGTGTTACTGGTGCCAGCATTTCTCCAGAATCGAGTAGTTCTTCAGTGTCAAGTGGTTCTGGAGCATCCTCGAGTGCTCCAACCTCTAGTCAGTCGGGATCTTGGACCACAAGAACAACGACTGTTACGTTTACTAGCAGCGGTACCACTGGCACAACCACAGTCACTTATACTGAACCATGTCCTTCAACAACGCCGTCAACTGTAACTAGTTCAGTTCCTTCTACTGTCACGACCTCACAATCGGGATCAGGATCAGGTTCTAGCGGTTCCTTTGTTCCATCTACAAGTGGATCAGGATCAAGCGGTGCTCCATCTACAAGTGGTTCTGGATCAAGCAGATCCTCTGTTCCATCTACAAGTGGATCGGGATCTAACAGTACTCCATCATCTACAAGTGGTTCTGGATCTAGTGGTGTATCACCCACGAGTGGTTCAGGATCAGCTTCAAGTGTACCAATCTCTAGTCAGTCGGGATCCAGCGGTACTCCATCCACAAGTGGATCTGGATCTAGTGGTATATCACCAACGAGCGGTTCAGGATCAGCCTCAAGTGTCCCAACCACTAGTCAGTCGGGATCCAGCGGTGTTTCATCCACAAGTAGTTCTGGATCTAGCGGTGCTTCATCTACGAGTGGTTCCGGATCTAGTGGTGTATCACCAACGAGTGGTTCAGAATCAGCTTCAAGTGTCCCAACTTCTAATCAGTCGGGATCTTGGACCACAAGAACAACGACTGTTACGTTCACTAGCTCTGGTACAACTGGAACTACCACCGTCACTTATACTGAACCATGTCCTTCAACAACCCCGTCCAGTACGGCTCCTCCTACTGTGACAACATCACTTTCAGATTCAAGTTCGGAATCTGCTAAGTCCTCTATTCCATCTTCCAGTGGCTCAGGATCTAGCGGTGTTCCATCTACCAGTGGTTCAGAATCTAGTGGTGTTCCCTCTACCAGTGTTTCAGGATCTAGTGGTGTTCCATCGACGAGTGGCTCAGGATCTAGCCTTCCATCCTCTAGTCAATCAGGCTCTTGGACTACAAGAACCACGACGATCACGTTCACTAGTAGCGGTACAACTGGCACAACCACAGTTACTTATACTGAGCCATGTCCTACAACTTCGCCGTCAACTGTGACCAGTACAGTTCACTTTAGTTCTACAGTTTCAACGTCACTTTCAGCCTCAAGCTCGTCGGTTCCTACGTCGTTAGGCCCCAGTTCGTCAGCATCGACGTCGTCAGTTTCCACGCCAGGAGCTAGTTCATCAGGAGCTAGCTCGTCGGAGCCTACATCGTTGGGACCTAGCTCTTCGGCACCCAGCTCTTCGGCACCCAGCTCTTCAGCTCCGTCGTCGTCGGGTTCCATCTCATCAGGTCCTAGCTCTTCGGTTACAACGTCGTCAGCTCCCACGTCAGGATCTAGTTCATCAAGACCTAGCTCTTCAGCTCCTAGCTCATCAGAGCCTACATCATCGGGACCTAGTTCTTCGACTCCTAGCTCCTCAACTCCGTCTTCATCTGGTCCCAGCACATCTGGTCCCACATCAGGTGCCACGTCATCAGGACCCAGCTCATCTGTTCCAACGTCGTTAACACCCAGTTCATCGGGTCCTAGTTCTTCGGTTCCTACGTCGTTAGGTCCTAGCTCTTCAGCTCCTACGTCTTGGGGACCCAGCTCTTCGGGACCCAGCTCTTCGGGACCCAGCTCTTCGGGACCCAGCTCGTCAGCTCCTAGCTCGTCAGTTCCTACGTCATTGGGTCCTAGCTCATCAGGTCCCAGCTCGTCGGGTCCCAGCTCGTCAGGTCTCAGCTCGTCAGGTCCCAGCTCGTCAGGTCCCAGCTCGTCAGGTCCCAGCTCGTCAGGTCCCAGCTCGTCAGGTCCCAGCTCGTCAGGTCCCAGCTCGTCAGGTCCCAGCTCGTCAGGACCTAGCTCTTCGGTTCCTACGTCGTTAGGCCCAAGCTCATCAGGACATAGCTCATCAGGACCTAGCTCATCAGGACCTACTTCGTCAGGACCTACTTCGTCGGCTTCTCCAACGTCATCAGGTCTTAGCACTTCGAGTCCTAGCACGTCAGCTACTGACACTAGCAAAGCACCATCGGGTACTTCCTCGACCCCCACTTCAATCAGCCCGAAGTCAAGTGATAGTTCTGTATCAACTTCAATTCAGACCAGCACCATCACTACCGATGGATCTACTTCGGTGCAGACAAGCACTGTGACGGTGCCTTGCCATTCTTGTACGAACACCAGTGGCTCATCGGCCCCTTCGTCTTCGACCCCAAGCTCTTCGGGAGCGACTTCGAGTGTTCCTACATCCGGTGGGTCGTCAGCCACTTGGACAACTAGAACAACGACTATTACGTTTACTAGCAGTGGTACAACTTTCACTACTACAGTCACAACTACAGAGCCATGTCCTACTACTTCTCCGTCAACAGTGACATCACCTTCAGGCTCGGTCCCTAGTTCTTCACTCCCTAGCTCATCAGGCCCTAGCTCATCATCAGGCCCCAGCACATCGGCTCCTACGTCGTCCGAACTTAGTTCATCAGGACCTAGCACATCAGGACCTAGCACATCAGGGCCTAGCACATCAGGACCTAGCACATCAGGACCTAGCACATCAAGCCCCAGCTCGTCGGGACCTAGCTCATCTGTTCCAACGTCGTTAGGTCCCAGTTCATCGGGTCCTAGCTCCTCGGTTCCTACATCGTTAGGTCCCAGCTCATCGGGTCTTAGCTCATCGAGTCCTAGCTCGTCAGGTCCTAGCTCGTCAGGTCCTAGCTCTTCAGTTCCTACGTCATTGAGTCCCAGCTCGTCAGGTCCCAGCTCGTCAGGTCCCAGCTCGTCAGGTCCCAGCTCGTCAGGTCCCAGCTCGTCAGGTCCCAGCTCGTCAGGTCCCAGCTCGTCAGGTCCCAGCTCATCAGGACCTAGCCCTAGCTCATCTGTTCCAACGTCGTTAGGTCCCAGTTCATCGGGTCCTAGCTCCTCGGTTCCTACATCGTTAGGTCCCAGCTCATCGGGTCTTAGCTCATCGGGTCCTAGCTCGTTAGGTCCTAGCTCGTCAGGTCCTAGCTCTTCAGTTCCTACGTCATTGAGTCCCAGCTCGTCAGGTCCCAGCTCATCAGGACCTAGCCCTAGCTCATCTGTTCCAACGTCGTTAGCTCCCAGTTCATCGGGTTCTAGCTCTACGGTTCCTACGTCGCTAGGTCCTAGCTCTTCAGCTCCTACGTCTTCGGGACCCAGCTCTTCAGCTCCTACGTCTTCGGGACCCAGCTCTTCAGCTCCTACGTCTTCGGGACCCAGCTCTTCAGCTCCTACGTCTTCGGGACCTAGCTCTCCGGGACCTAGCTCTTCGGGACCTAGCTCTTCGGGACCGTCGTCAGCACCCAGCTCATCAGGTCCGTCGTCGTCAGCACCTAGCTCTTCGGTTCCTACGTCGCTAGGTCCTAGCTTTTCAGCTCCTACGTCGTCGGGACCTAGCTCTTCGGGACCCAGCTCTTCAGCTCCGTCGTCAGCACCCAGCTCATCAGGTCCGTCGTCGTCAGAACCCAGCTCGTCAGCTCCAAAATCTTCTGGCTCTAGCTCCTCAGTTCCAACGTCATTAGGCCCCAGTTCGTCAGCTCCTAGCTCGTCAGCACCCACATCATCTGGACCTAGCTCATCGGCCCCTACGTCATCAGCCCCTAGCTCATCAGCGCCCAGCTCATCAGCTCCAACGCCGTTAAGTCCCAGCTCATCAGGTCCCAGCTCCTCAGGTCCTAGCACTTCTGCTCCGACATCGTCAGCTCCTACGTCCTTAGCTCCCAGTTCTTCAGCTCCTACGTCGTCAGAACCTAATTCATCAGGTCCTAGCTCGTCGTCTGGACCTAGCTCATCAGGACCCAGCTCTTCGGCTCCAAACTCGTCGTCGGCTCCAAGCTCATCGGCTCCTAGCTCTTTGGGCCCTAGCTCGTCGGGCTCCACCTCGACCTCCACTTCAATCAGCCCGAAGTCAAGTGATAGTTCATCGACTACAGTCCTTACCACCACTGTCACTACCAATGGATCTACTTCGGTGCAGACAAGTACTGTGACTGTGCCTTGCCATTCTTGTACGAAGACCAGCGAGGCATCGGCTCCTAACTCGTCGGCTCCTACGTCGTCGGTTCCTACGTCTTCAAGTCCCAGCTCATCAGTTTCTACGTCATTGGGTCCCAGTTCGTCAGCTCCTAGCTCGTCAGCACCCACATCATCTGGACCTAGCTCATCGGCCCCTACATCGTCAGCCCCTAGCTCATCAGCGCCCAGCTCATCAGCTCCAACGTCGTTAAGTCCCAGCTCATCAGGTCCCAGCTCATCAGGTCCTAGCACGTCGGCTCCTAGCACGTCGGCTCCTACTTCTTCAGCTCACACTTCGTCAGGTCCTAGTTCATCAGGTCCTAGCTCGTCGGTACCAACTTCATCAGGACCTACCTCAACCCCTACTTCAATCAGCCCGAAGTCGAGTGACAGTTCTGTATCCACTTCAGTCTTTACTACCACCGTCACTACTAATGGATCTACTTCGGTGCAGACAAGTACTGTGACTGTGCCTTGTCATTCTTGTACAAAGACCAGTAGTTCCTCTGCTCCCAGCACGTTGGCTCCTACGTCGTCAACTCCAGCATCGTCAGAACCTAGCTCAACAGGACCTAGCTCGTCGGCGCCTACATCTTCGGGACCTAGCTCATCAGCACCTAGTTCTTCGGCTCCGACGTCGTCACATCCCAGCACGTCAGCTCCCAGCTCATCGGTTCCTACGTCGCTGGGTCCCAGCTCCTCAGCGTCTACATCGTCCGGTCCCAGCTCATCAACTCTCAGCTCGTCGTCAGCTCCAAGCTCATCGGTTCCTAGCTCCTTGGGTCCTAGCTCATCAGGCTCCACCTCGACCTCCACCTCAATCAGCCCGAAATCAAGTGATAGTTCATCGACTACAGTCCTTACCACCACTGTCACTACCAATGGATCTACTTCGGTGCAGACAAGTACTGTGACTGTGCCTTGCCACTCATGCACGGAGACTGGTTCTTCGCCAGCCTCCAGCGGTACACATCCTCCTACTGGGTCGTCATCATTGACAGCTACAGTACCTTCTTCGACTCACCCTTCAACGCCATCCAGTATTAGCCCTACGGAATCCGTTCCTTCTTCGCCACTTCCACCTAATTCTCCTTCAACTAGTTGGACAACACGAACCACGACAAGAACTATCACCTCAAGTGGATCCACTCTTACCACAGTTATCACTAAAACGGAACCGTGCACAACAAGTTCACCAAGATCCTTAGCTCCCACAACTTCAAGCTCATCGGCTCTACCTCCACCGTCCTCTTCTGGTTCACCAAGTACTTCTACTCCCCCTACCTCTTCTGCCCCACCAAGCACTTCGGCTCCGCCATCTACTTCGGCTCCTCACACCTCAGCTACCCCATCTTCTTCTACTCTGCCCTCGCTATCCTCTTCCACCCCACCATCTCCTCCGACCACACCGACTACTCCGACCACACCGACTACTCCGACCACACCGACTACTCCGACCACACCGACTACTCCAACCACACCGACTACTTCGACCACACCGAATACTTCGACCACACCGACTGCTCCGACCACACCGACCACTTCGGCTCAGCCTTCTACTTCGGCTCCTCACACCTCAGCTCCCACGTCAGTACTTCCGTCCTCTTCGGTTCCCTCGTCCGTTCCAAGTTCAGGACCTTCTCCTACATCGGGAACAACCGTTCCTCCTACTTCGGTTCCTTCATCAACGGCTCCTCCCTCTTCGGTACCTTCATCCTCAAAGCCTAGTTCGGAAGTTCCTTCCTCAAGCCCTACGACTCCAACTTCTTTGAGTCCTACGGAATCCACCAATCCACCTAGCTCCAACCCCACCTCCCCCTCTAGTGGTGCTCCTCAGTCATCCAGCACGCCTGTTACCGTTATCACTAGCTCCAGCGTAACTTGGACAACTTATACCACAACGTCTACTATCACCAACAGCGGAACAACCACAGTTACTACTATTACCACAACTGTGCCTTGTTCCTCAACCACTCCTCATGGTACCACCACCGTACCTACCTCCCCAACTGCTCCCAGTTCTCTATCAAGTGTAACCTCGCCATTGTTGTCGGCCTCTTCCTCTGTTCCGCCCAATGTTAGCACCTCAGTCGTGACTGAAAAGTCAACATCTTTCAGCACTGATACAGTGACTGTACCTTGCCATTCATGTACTGAAAAGAGTTCTGAATCTGTTCCAAGCACAACTTCAACTACACTTACGCCTAGTAGTGTTTCCCCTGTTCCTAGCACTTCAGCCCCCAACACCCCTTCGACTAGCAGTGTATCCGTCCCTACTACATCCGTAAAACCAAGCAGTTCTACTCCGGCTCCAGAAAAGAGCTCCTCTGTTACCACTGAGCACACTACAATTTTCTCTACGGATACTGTCACTATTCCTTGTACCACATGCCATGAAAAGAGTTCAACTCCCCTTGTGCCATCTGCTAGCACATCTGGTGCTCCTCCGGTGCCATCTCCAAGTGGTTCCAGTGTACCTCCAGTGGTTCCTTCATCTGGAACTCCTTCCTCGATTGTTCCGGTGCCTTCATCCAGCACTCCAGTGCCAGTACCTAGCAGTCCAAGCACACCTCAGCCTTCTAGTGCCACTCCAGTGGTCCCTTCAAGTATCCTTCCTACCGGATCATCGAGTGTTCCCGAGGGTCCTTCTTCTGGAACTCCTGTTGTTCCATCTAGCGTTCCAGTTGTACCTTCTTCCAGAAACCCTGTCATCCCGTCGAGCGCTCCAGTTCCATCATCCGGCACTCCTGTTACTCCATCTAGCGTTCCAGTTGTACCTTCTTCCGGAAACCCTGTCATCCCGTCGAGCGCTCCAGTTCCATCATCTGGCACTCCTGTTACTCCATCTAGCGTTCCAGTAGTACCTTCTTCCGGCTCTCCCGTTGTTCCATCTAGCGTTCCAGTTTCATCTTCAGGCACTCCCGTTGTTCCATCTAGCGTTCCTGTGGTGCCTTCTTCCGGAAACCCTGTCATCCTGTCGAGCGCTCCAGTTCCATCATCCGGCACTCCTGTTACTCCATCTAGCGTTCCAGTGGTACCTTCTTCCGGCTCTACCATTGTTCCATCCAGCGTTCCCGTGGTGCCTTCTTCTGGAACACCGGTTGTTCCATCTCCCGTTCCATCTTCCGGCGTGCCGATTGTCCCATCAGGCACTCCTGTTGTACCATCGAACGTTCCTTCGATGTCTCAACTTTCAGTACCTTCTGCTACTGTCACAGTTCCTTGCACTGAGGAATCATGCAGGCCAACGGCTTCGTTACCCAGTCTTCCACCGTCTTTCTCGACAAGTGTAATTCTGCCACCACCTTCCAATACAGCCCAAACAGTACCTTGCGAGAACTGTTCTGCTGCCTCGATTGTCCCTCCTGTTCCGTCCTACAATTCTCCAGTTGTATCAGTGGTTCCTCCTCCTGGTCAGAGTGGAATTCCACCACAGCAATCTCATCCTTCCTATTCCTTACCCCAAGGAGGAGCGTCCAGTCTAGGAATCTCTATAGTCAAGATCATTGGAGCCTTGTCGCTCTCTCTGGTTTTACTCTATTGATCCCTTTTTGACATATTTTTTTTCTTAAAATTTTACTTTTTATTTTTATTTTTTTCTACCTTTAATTCTCTTTTTTTGTTACAATTTTCTCTTGATTACAGGTAATCAATCAGACGTATATTAGAGTCATATTAATACTATAATTTTTTATAAACACTGTAGATGCCAAGTAGATTTTCGTATTACCGCATCTTTGACATGGAATTGGATCACTCAAAGTTGATATAACATGTATCGAGATAACTTAGTTACAGATATAGCACTGGCTAGCCCAAAATCCTGTTAAGACATGATCGTAGGGCTCCGAAGCGGTTCTGTATATGAGGCAACTGCTCTAGTGCCTTTTTAGAGTTGCCGATTTCAGATACGAAATAGTGTTAGGCATCTTATTTCGCAGATACCAATATCAGTCAACTCAGAATCCTAAAGATATTCTTGATAAATATGTCAAAGCCTGCAGGTACAAAAGCAACGGTATTGATGATACTATCATAGTGAACGACCTAAGGAGGTTTCTTTTGATAACATCGTATCAGATGCACACAGTTCAAAGCTGAACGTGATTTAAAGATTCCAGATATTCCTGACTCGGTATCATAGTCCAGTTGTTGATCGTAAGAGGAATATGGAGATGAACTTGCTGACGCTGAAATCATGATATCAAACATTTACCGATTACTTGTGGCTCACAATGAACCAGAGGTGACGTCAGGAAAAGAAATCAGACATATCAAGGCCTGATTTCTTCTTTTTTGTGACCAAACTCTTTAATGAAAGTTTTTGTTTTCGAGGCCTGGTCTTTTTTATGCGATTGTCTTGAGATGCAGCGCTTTGGCTGGCGCTCTCACCAGTAACAGGGCTGATGCTTGTACTGTGGGCAGGATTTAAACTGCTGTCGACTTCGCCGGAGGAAATTTCAGGTTGGCCTTCTGGATCAGAGGTTTCTGGAGCAGGCAAAATAGTTTTAAGACTCTCTCCACAGTGTATACAACTATGCACTAAGAATCTCTCTCTCCGAGTGGAAATAGCAGCACTATCTTTCGTAGTACCTTTGACACCAGTGTTTCTATCGATTTTACCTCTAGGCTTATTCCCAGAACGTTCAAACTTGATTCGTACAGAAACAGTCCAGCCTGGAACCCAGATCATACTACAGCTAGGGCAAGCATGGCTCTTTCTGATCTGGTCTGGAATGTTGACATGCTTTGCTTCGCTTGTTTGCAAAAATCTTAAATATAGGGCCTCGGATAACGCACTAGGATAAACTGAATGTGCTGCCTTGTATAAATGCAATGTTTCTTCAGCCATAAACCAGACAAAGGGCAGAAAGGCTGTTTGGAATTAGAACAGTGGTGAAGGTTTCCTGTTTTTTCTAAGTCCCAGCAACAGATTGACCTGGTTCATCGCGAATAATATCGGTGGACGACTTTATTGACGGATAGATATCGGTGACTCGTAAATTTTGCCGATATCCCAAGTTTTGGGCGTGGATATTTGACGATATGAAGGCGAATAATATCGGCAGAGGTTCGATTTCGCCGATAATAAACCTATAGCCCTAGAATCCCGCCGATAGTATTGCTGACGATATCGGCGGCCCACAATCCTGCAGATAGAGATTACGAATAATTATCGGTATTTGAGCAATTTTATCAATCGGCAAATCGCAATACAAGTTGTATTGGTGCTACATTATTCATTATTTTTCTCCTTGAACAGATTTTCTGAATACACTTGGCAGTCCACATATTGAACTATTTACAAGCTTTATAGGTAGTATTTTGAGTGACCGTCACAAAGTACCAAAAATACTACGTCTAACATATTCCATTCGAAACAAATTGATGGCTTCAAATTACCAACTACATTGTATATTCAGTTTGATTAGAATTATAATAAATTAGCAAATTAACAATCAATCAGATGCAAGTTAGTAGGTGGCCAGTCAGTCTAATTACACACTCTCTTTAATGGCTTGAAGCTGAAATCATTCCCCAGAGCTCTCTTGTTGAGATTGGACTCCGAGATTAATCCTAATGCCGGTCTCGAAGGTTCATCCTCATCATCACAACTAGATGATTGACTTGACGGGGGAGTATCCATAGTTAACGTATCATCATCCGCTATAGAATCATTATAAATTCGAATAGGACTTGGAGAGGCCGATAAGGCAGCTAAATTGCTAAGTCCTTTTGGCTTTCGAGGAGTACAAGGAGGACTTAAAATGCCTGGCATGTCCATAGATTTCGATGAGAATGATTGGATCGATTTCGTCTTGGACGCTTTGGTGGACTTTGATTTTGATTTTGTCATTTTATAACTCAAATGAGCCTGGGTCAGGAAAAAGTCGGGGATATGAGTCTTTAAATAAGCAACCCAATCATCACAATCAGACTCTATGTGATAGTCGATAATATCTTTCCACATGCTATTGCTTAAGGGCGTTTTGTTTATCAGAATCACTATTCCTCCTTTACTCTTAACAGCTTTAGCAGCATCTCGTACTAGTTTTCGGATTCCCAAGACCTTTAAGCTTGTTCCCGAGATTATCAGTAAATCGGGCTTTGCTTTCAGATCCCCAGTGGTACATCGGCCAATTACATCTCCTTGGGGGTGGTCTTCTCCATAAAGGACTATATCAGGTCTCAAACATCCTACTCCAGTGAATCTCTTTCCTTCCAGAACACGCTGCTCCTGCAAACTTTCGCAGCATGGGCATATCGGAGCTAGGCCTTGGTCCAGCTGACTTTCGTAGCCTGCATCCCAGGCGTATTGTTTCATACACTGCATGCACTTC
Organism: Middelhovenomyces tepae; assembly: GCA_003708105.3. Classification (NCBI taxonomy): domain Eukaryota; kingdom Fungi; phylum Ascomycota; class Dipodascomycetes; order Dipodascales; family Dipodascaceae; genus Middelhovenomyces; species Middelhovenomyces tepae. The sequence goes on along the minus strand of PPNF03000003.1, from coordinate 662,270 downwards.
AAGGTATTTATGTCTCCATGAAGTTGTACTACATCCAATTCCTTCCATTTATCATGTACTCCCACCGATAGGCCCAATTGTGCCTCTAATCCGTCAATGTTTTGTGTATAACATCGAAGCAGCTTCTTCTTTTCTTTCAATAGTCGAATGAATTTATGAGTTGGCGTACATCGTGCCTTTTGTATGCATCTTCTCAATGATGCCATAAATGTAAAGAAGATGGAAATGGTTCTAGGACTTGAAAATAGAACTGTGTCAAACAGATCTTTACCTTTCACTACGGCATCAGGATGTTGATGTTTAACCATGGCATACAGTCCATCATCAGATCGAAAGTCTGGGATTCCGGCATTACACGATACTCCAGCTCCGGTTATCATAATAATTTTCCGCGATCTAATCAAACATCGCGCAATTGTGTCCAGATGGCTCTTGGACGATGGATCCTCGGACTCTAGTAGCAGTCTGACAGTCATCGAATCTAGAGAAAACAGTCAGTTGTCGTTGATAATCTTTCTTTTCAAATTCTGGCCGTACCACGCAGTTGTGTCCTTTGACAATTCACTAGAAACTCTCTCCTTAGTAGTGTGAAGATGAGGTCAATGTTGACGCGAAACTCTTTATCAAAACAGAAAGCCCTCGGTAGTCATGGCAACAAGCATAGGGTAAACATAAAAACTATTTTAGGAAATTGCCAAATTAATGGGAGCCAAACTGTTCCTAGCCGGGTAAGTCACGGCGGAGCGAGGAAGCTCGGAGCATTGAAAAATGGCATTAACGGCTTTGAAATTGTGGATTTATTGGCGATCTTTTTTTCAAGTGTTGGCGTAGAATGACTAGTTTAGAGTCTCCTTTGGTCCAAGTAGAACAAGGGAATCTTCGGCCGAAAGTACTTTCGATATATGAGAATCTCTTTACAGTGAGCACCACAACAGCAGTCATCAGGTGGACAGAACTAATGCTAGTCAAACGACGATGGATCCCGAGGCAAATCTAAAGGCTACTGGACGGAATTCTTTGTTTTGCGGTGCAACAAGTCTGCTTTAGCTTCAGTTTTCACGGACATATCGGCCAGCAAGTTACTGTCCAATTCAGTGAGTAGTTGCCCAAGAGCTCTTGTCTCATCGCTGCTAACTTTAGGACATAACCAGGGAATTATTCAGCGAAGCAATAGAGTCTTTAGAAAGTGACAATGTCAATGTGATAGACAATTCTCTTCAAGTGAGTAGTAACATTATTAGTTTGTACTACATCTAACAAGATCCTTGGTGTATTCTTTCAATGTATTTTCGCCAAGAATTTCGTCAGCTATAGTTCAGATGTGATTACTGTTGTTGCCGGCCTGGACTCAATTGATATAGTGTTCTTGAAATTCCTGGACGCGATCGAAAATCTCATAAAACATGGACCTACTTTGGCCATCCAAATCAACTCCTTACGGACCACGACAATAGTTGCAGGCGGAGCATATCAAACCAGTTTAGGGTCTTATTTCACTCAGAGAGACCTATTTGCTTCTATCATGGGATTCATTCAAAAAGAAGGAACTCAGCTTTATCTTGGAGATGCGTTCTGTTTGCTTGGAATCTTGGCTAGTTATGACAAATTAGAGGCTCATAATCCATATCAGACACGGCTAGCGGATTTCGTAGATGAAGGGGCCATGGGAAAGATCATATTATCTTCGAGACATGTTTGGAAAACATGTTACGATGAATATTTCGCATCAGCAGCAGTCACCATGACCCCAACGGCCGAACGAATAGGATTCACTCTTGCACATTGGATGGGATTCAAGTCTGCAAATGCTACTCCACCAACTGGCGGAGAAAGTCCATCAGGAGGCACTGCAAGCCCCTTGGTACCTGATACTCCTAAAATCATGACGGATCTGCCTAATCAAACCATATCGTTACTATTAGGAATATACGAGTTTGTTAATGCTAACAAAACATTTGCAAGATTGTTTCTTCAAACTCGAGATAATGACCCGTCAGGACCTCCGTTTGCTTTATTTATATCTCTTTGTTCTTTTCTGTTTCAAAACCAGCATAAATCTTCTCGTGCATGCTCTTATTCTCGCCTTTGCCTAATCATCATTCGAATCCTGGTGGAATCACCTGCATCTGTTTCTTTACAGCTCATATCCTCCGATCTTAAAACAAAATCCTTTCAAATAGGTCGGCAACGAATCCCTTATTTGCCTCTTTCTGACTCTCGACATGATAGACTACTTATAGAAGGAGTTTTGGACTCTTTGCAATGTGCATTACGATATAATTTGAAGAAGTCTTTGGACTGCGATATGTACATTTTAACCCTCGAAACCCTGTTTCAAATCCTGGCATTTCTACGATCAAATAAATATGCTTTGACTTATCATTGGAGTGAACTATGGAGGACTCTAATAACTGCTGTCAAGTTTATTGCTGGCAAGGAGAAAAGTAATGAAAATGCTTCGGTGGTGGAATTGCTCCTATTAGTAATTGCCACATGCCTTATACAAGGAGATGTCATAATGGCCAAAACAAAGGAATTCGACGACTTGTTATACAAAGTTATTGAATCCGCTCAACTGTTTGAGAAATTGAAAACTTTATACAACTTGGCAAATTCTCCGTCTATGGCGGTGATAAATGCAGCCATAAACCATTATACAAGTATGATCGACTCTCAAAAGATCCCAGCAAATCAGATCTCGGCGAATGTTGTTTCTCAAACGATCAAGGAAGGTTATGGCTCGTTGAGTTTATATCAATACGCAGCAACAAGTGAATTTAAAGGTTCTCCGGCGTTATTGTTTGACTATTTGCCAAAGTATAAAGAGTCGGATGAGCGTTTGTTTCTCAAGAAAGTCACCCGTTTAGTCACTGCTGATACGACGTTTCTTTATGCAAGAGATTCATAGCCCTTGAGCATCAGGAGCTGATAATGTTGCGCGAAGTTACTGAGCTTGACTATTCACAGCTAACTCCATAATCAACTTTGTAGCTAAATGCAAAAATGGATAGGCTGAAAACGTGTCGAAATCATGATTCTTTTTCCTTCTTGCCTCATCTGCAACACTAGCTTTCCGGCTAGCAGGAAGAGTCTCGGCAACTTTCCTTTCGAGAGCATCTGAATCTACTCGAGCATGGATCAAGTCATCGTCACCAGGACGATGTTCCCATCCATCGAACTTGAAGTCCACCAAGTAGTTGTTTTGTTCCAATTGATATAGCTGAATTCGCATTTTCATTAATTCACACTTTTCCTTATCCTCAACATTATCTTCTTCTTGATGAGGAAGTCCACATTTCCATCGCACTTGAATCGTCCATAAATCATCATCTGGAGGCTTTGTCCATTCGGCTCCCAGATTCTTAAGTGCCCTGTAGATTTCTCCCATAACATCCAAAGGATAGGATCTAGAGCGAATGCCGAAATGCCATCGGGTTTTGGATTTCTTAGTGGAAACGGGGTTCAATTTGCGGATTGTCGGAGGGCCATAAGCAATCATATTGGCCCGATGATAAGCAGGCAAAGACGTTGGCAAAACAGCAATTGTAGTATGAGGAGTCTGAACATTGGATATGTCCAAAGTTGGAGGTAAATGATGACTGTCAAAGGTTAAAGTAGGAGGGTTGTCTTTGTTAATAATGCTGTGGTTCTCTGGATCAGGACTTGGAGATTGTTTGTCCTTAATGGCAGCTTCAGCAGCAGCTTCCCGGGCCAAATATTGATCGATTTCATCTTTTGTTTCTCCTCCTTGCAATTGATTATCCTTAATAAGTTTATAAGCATCTCTGATCTCACTTCCTTCTCCATTTGTTCGTCTCAATGCCTCATAAACTTGCTCCTTATCATAACCCATCGTACGACCAAGATCTCCTACCAGTTTATCGTCGATCTGCTCAGCGTTTTGGGATTCGACGATTCCACGCATATCTGGAGGTAATAAATATTCCGGCATGCCTACCTTGAACCAAGGATCTTGCATGATTTCATGAACGGTGATTCGATTTAGCGGGTTTACAACCAGCATTTTCTGAAGTAAATTTTTGGCTCCTGGAGACAGGTAGCTAGGAATAGAATAGACACCTCCGCTGATTTTCTTGAATAAAACAGGAATGAATTCGTCATCAAACGGTAAGCGCCCACATAGCATCACATATAGAATGACTCCACAACTCCAAACGTCAACTTCTGGTCCAGCATAAAGCTTGCCAGAAATCACTTCGGGAGCAGCATAATTGGGGGATCCACATGAAGTTTTCAAGAAGTTTCCATCCGTCATAATATTTGACAGTCCGAAATCAGCGATTTTAACGTTAAGATTCTCATCGAGAAGAAGATTTTCAGGCTTTAAATCCCTATGCACAATCTTATGCCTATGACAATATTCAACGGCAGAAATGATCTGTTGGAAGAATCTTCTGGCATCATCTTCAGGCATTTTGCCTCGTTGAACAATGTAATCAAACAATTCCTTGCCAGCAAATTCAATAACCATGATGATCTCGTCTTTACTCTTGATGACATCATATAATTTAATGATATGAGGGTGGCGAAGTAACCGTAGATATGATATTTCTCGTTCCACTCGGCCTTGCATGTCTGATTTGGCCAAGGTTTTGCGATTTATGATTTTCAGGGCCACTCTGGCATGTGTTGCCATGTGATAAGCCACTATGTTAGTATAAGCAAAACATACACTTGTGAAGCAAGAGCAAATAAATAAGATCGAGGTAAAAGAACTCTCTCTACTGCCTATGTTCATTCAACATTAAAACCACTCAAAAGGCCCCTTCGTTCACTTACATTTGACTTTTCCAAATGATCCCTCACCCAAAGTCTTGATGATCTGATAACGGCCGATTCTTCCGGCCGAAGACGATCCCAACGTTGGCATAACGTCCAGTTGTGGCGGTTGTGCTCCATTTTCCTGACTCATTGTATGTTTGTGATGTGTATGACAATATAGACGTCGCAAGGAAACTTGGCCTCTCGTGCCCCCACAAAGAATGTTACCCGGGAGTAAAGAAGGACGAGAACGGAGAGCTTTCCGATCGTGAAAAAACATGAGATAGGCGTCTCGGAATAATGGAAAAGTAAACATTGATTGCGGGAGTGAATTTGAAAACGCTTGAAGATATTCAAGAAATTACACTTCAATTAAAGTCTATAGAATTTCTATAGCTAATACAAGATATATATAAATACAGTTATATGCAGTAAGAAACCGAGCCTTGGGAACGTTGAGAAGAGGCACAGCCAGGACCGGACAGACAATTGATTGGACAAGCTTAAAGCTGGTAAAGATGCTAAGCTGAAAGATCCAGAGCAAATTCATGTAGAGCCGGGAGCCCAGGCTAGTTCATATGAAAGCCAATGGCGGTCGGACAATCAAAACCAAATAAAGAGTAGAGTAGTGTATACCATAGAATCACAGCATTCAATTGGCCAGAGCTACAAGGCATTGAATTAATGCTCGGTCAATTGGCAATTGAGTGCATAGAATGTACCATTTAAGGACATGTGATGCTAGGATTCTGAGCAGCAATGAATTGATCCTCATACAAGAATCAACATACGCCAATCCATATCAGCTGGTTCTATTAAGGTTGTAATACTCTTCATCACTTGCCATTTGGGCTGCGGGACCTGGATCGTGAAGTCTCAGGTGATACACTCCGCTTCCTATCGTTATATCTTCGGGCCAAGGACCGACCGAACCGATCTCTTTCCTCTTCCGAGCCATCTCGTTTTCTATTGTTTGAACTTGACCGTTGACGGTCTCGATCGCTTGATCTTCGATAATCATCTTCTCGTCGATCATGAGAACTATACCCATACCGAGAATCTCTATTCCTGTAATCGTCTCTATGCCTATAGTCGTCTCGATCCCGACCAGAGCTTGAGTCTCTATCGTAGCTTCTTCTATCTCTATACCTTCCTTCTGGTGAATCCCTAGAAAAATTCTCTTTTCTATAGCTATCATACCTTTCACTCCTCTCGCTTCTCTCGCCCCTCTCACTCCTCTCACTCCTCTCACTCCTCTCACTCCTCTCGTTCCTCTTGCTCCCTTTATTTCTATCCCGTTCAATATCCTCCTCCTTAATCCCCTTCTCCAATAGCTCTCTCTTCTTTGCTTCAACCAACCTAGGAGGAATCCCTTGAGGATCGTCCTGAGCTTCCAACAATAGCTTCCAAACTTTGCTAGTAAATTCCTGGGTATTTTTCTCAAGGAATCCTTGTAACTGAAGTTGGATGTTTTTAATATCTGGATATTGTTCTTCAAATAATTCCAAGGTGAAATCAATCACGATATCATCTCCAGGAAGATATTCATTCAAAGTCTTAATAATCCATGATTTCATCACACTGCGATTGACCTTTTTCATGTCGACCTTTTTCTCGAAACTCTTTGGAAGTTTCTTTAACGAACTGATATCCCTCTGCCGAGCCTGTAGGAGTGCTTCCTCAGTAGCAGGAATCCCTTTATAATGCGACATGTTGAAAAATCATCAGCAAAGAAATCTGAGATTGACCGTTGGAATTTATTTCAACATCGTTGGGAGTGAAATTTCGAAATTCGTGCAAACTGAGCCGGAACATCATACAGGTTTGAAAGTGATCTTTGATACGTTAATGGACTTGAAATTTTGCCGATTGAAAGATTTAGACTTGAAGCAGGCATATTACTTAGCGGAGCCTTTTGAAAGTTGAAGAGTCACTACAAAAGAACAGAGCTGGATTACTACAACGGATGGTCTTCTTTGACTGAGTACTATAGACTGCGCAATAGATGACCTGTGGAACAAAGCACGAAGATCAGCTTGGTCCAGTGACTTCTTGAATTCTAGAATTCTAGCGTTCAGATTACTTGGCTATAACTATCGCTGTGTAAATAGAAAACTTATATCATATAGCTCATGAGAATTAGAAACATCGTACACCTTATAAATAAAACATGCTAAGATTTCTTAGCAGCCTGGATTCCCTTTTTAACGTCCACCAGACTAAATACTGGTCCAAACCCATCACAGTGTGCTTTGTCTTTAAGATATGACATCACATGCTCGACGTCTATGTCGTCTGATTCAGGCTCATCCATAATCCGCTGCCAAACAGCTCCTGCTCCAAGCATAACCTCTCCTTCAGGCTTTTCATACTTAATGTATGAAGGTTCTGATTCAGCGCCATGTTCTTCAAGTAGCAAATTATTGAATCGATGGACCGAGAACATTGCTCTTTCACTCTTTGGCTGGGCTGGCTCTGCTGTCGCAGCACTGGAGGATTTCGTCGTGGCCATCAGGACCTGGTTCTCGGTTTGAATAACGGTGTTTTGCTGACGAAGTTTGGCATTTTCATTTGCTAGCCGCTTCTTTTCCTTCTCACTATCATTTAATTTTTGCTCTAATTCTCGAACCTTTTGTTCTTTTCTCTCTCGGAAAGCCCGCTGAGCAGCTCTATTCTGGGCTTTTCTCTTAACAACAACATCTTCGGAATTCTCATCCAAATCCATGGATCCGGAAAGACTTTCGCCGTTAGGACTGAAATTGTCATGGTTTGAAGCTGTGACATCAGTTATGTTACCATTGTGAACATCAAAGCCCTGCTGCTGTCCATAGTAAAAGTTGTTTGTTTGAGGCTCTGTCTTGATGTAGTTGTGATTCATGCCAGGAACAACTGATGTAGCTCCACTAGCTATAGTCACAGGACTTCCCGAAGATTGAGGAGACGTAGTTGAAGTATCCGATACGTTTGAAGGAATGATGAATTCCTCCAGACTGGGCTGCTTTGGAGGCTCCATTAACCTATCACACTCTTCCCAGTCAACAACACCAGGAGCAGGATCTATTGGCGGTCCAAATATGTTGGTGCCAGTAGGGAATCGAAGAGAGTCAGCGGAATATTCGTAACTAGGTATAGATCCAGCAACTCCACCATTAGGCTGCATTTGCGAATCTTCCTGAGGGTAAAACGCAAAGTCCATATTGTCAAAGTAAGCAAATATAGTCAAGTACAAGGCTTAATCTAGCAGATCTACACGGCTGATGTATAAGGTATAGTTAAGAGAGTGAAAAGTAGAGTTTAATGTCGAATGAATGTGCTCGCTATTTGCGCTGCTTTCTCTTGCTTGAAAATATTCAACTCAGTTTTCTTAATTAATTGATATTGACAGAAGAATAGTTATGTTTGGTCTGTCAGGGAACGATTTTGCTCGCTGAAAGGCTGAATTATTAATAAGGAATATCCGGGAATACGAAAATGAGAGGCTTGAGAAGGGCTATGTGTTACCCGGATTTAGCGATGGATTTAAAATCTCGCTATGGAGATAAAACATTTACCCTGTAGAAAGGAATTGGTGAAACTGATAATTCAGGAACGACTAATACTGCAGGAACGACGGATACTGCAGGCACGAATCGCACGATGGATACTGCAGCACGACAGATAATCCCCATCCAGAAACCAGAAAGCCTGCTCAATTGCTGCCATAAATTACGTATTCATTGAAACTATACGAAAGATCTAGACGAATCAAGGAATCTAAGTAAATTTCTCTTCTTAAACCACAAGATGCATAAGAGATGCGATAAATAGATAGATAAATATAAAAGGGATAATCAAGAATCAAATATAAAGAGAAGAAAAGAAACAAATAGAAACCACCTGCAAACCTGTCAAAATATTCGACCTCCAATACCCTGCTTGTGTTGACGTTAGCTGCTTGAGCTATCGTATAAATCATCCTCGTCACTGTTTTGAGGGGTTTTGTTCATGTCATTACTACTGTCAACGTGATCATCGTCAGCAGGGCCTGCCGCACCTTCGACAACTGCTAAAGTAGCTCCACATGAAGTACATCGATGAGTGGACGACGAATTAGTAGTAGTTGGCTCAATAAGAGGAGTCGTCAGCGTGGTGGATTCTTCAGCAGCTTCGAGATCAAAGTCCGATTGTCGTCTTAAAAGTGGAGATCGTTTAATCAAAGGAGTATTCTCGTTAAACTTGGTGACATCTTGTTTGCAAATAGGACAAGTCTTTTTGCGAGATACAAGCCATCGAGAAATGCAATCGGAATGGAATTCATGGCCACAAGGAAGCCTCATAACCTTGCTCATTCCATGCACATAGTCCTCCAAGCATATAATGCATTCTCCAGCACTGACCCATACTTTTTCTTGCTTATGAGGGTCAATTGATTCATCTGGGTTCGGACGCACCCAAGTTCGAGTTGGAAGGCTTGCGACAAATGATTTTGGCGCTCTTTCTCGCATCTTGCGGTACCGCCGATGGCATAATAGTAGTCCGTATATCAAGGTAAGAGAGCATAATGGTGATAAAATGAGAAATAAAAACGTGTCGGCAAGTGGGGAGGAAAGAGGGCCGGTAGTAATGGTGACTATATCTATATCTCTCAGCACATTGTAGGATTCTTTAGAAACAAAGACTGAGGGGATTTGCGACAAATCCGTTTCATCTAGTTAGTATAGTACATAAGCATTTCCTCTTTACTCACCTCTCGTAAACATCGTAATCAAACCTCTATGATTGGCATTATCACCGACGATAACAGCAGCAGCGCCCCATTCCTGTAAGACCAAGATTTTTTCATAAAATCCACATTCGCCTCGAAGTACGAGAGCAATTTTCTCTCGTAAATCCTCCTGATCTTCGCTTGCACTACAAGCTAAAGACTTAACTACATGAATGGACCCAGTAAACCCACCCATTTCCCCATCATCTGTCGCTTTTCGAGGAATCATGGGTCCAAAAGCTGCCGGTCTCGCTGGTAGGGTTAAGTTTGTCCCCGGGCTTGTTATAACAGCCGACAAAGGTACCAAGGCCGGGATTTGCCATGAATCGATCATATCCGACATATTTAACGAGATGGCCACTATTCCTAAGAGAATAATCCCTAGTAGGACACCCAGTTGTGCGACTAAGCTCTGCCTACGAGGCATTTTAAATAGCTTCTGCTCTTGGCATAGGCAAATGAAAACTAGATTTCAAACAACTAGCGGGGAAGAAAGCGACGTGTGGGAGAAAACGAGACTGGTAAACAAGGTGAGTTGGGATGGGTGAAAAGGGGGAAATGAGGAAGAAGGAAATGAGGAAGAGAGAAATGAGGAAAAGAGAAATTAGGACTGAAGAAAGGAGGAATAGAAGGTGAACAAGAAAGATGGCTGGAGAAGGTCGGTGAAGGTTGGAGTTAATAAGTTTTGAAGACTAATATTTAGAGAGGGTAGCAGGACGGAGGGGAAGGTGCAATTCTACACGATAAAAGGAGCAAATATCGAGCAATTATGAAGTACAAAAAAAACTGAAGAAAAAATTGGAAAAATTTGAAAAAAAATCTAGATGTTGAATAGACAACTGTTCATTAAGAGACTTTCAACGATAATAGACCAACTAGCCAAGCAAATACCTTGAACTCTACAGCCAGAAACTGATAGTGATGGAGATGATGGGCCTGAATATGAAAAGAACCCCAAACCTTAATTCCAAATGGCTGTAAATGTGCGACAACGATGGATCTCAGTTGCAGGTCTACAGTAATTGTGAGACTGGATCTGACGTCAGAGCTACTAAATCAAGTAATGAGAAGAAGTGTCTAACTGTAAGGGGCGAAAGTCTGTAGACTCATCGACAAGGTACCGATGCTAGTAGGCTGTGCTTGGAGTATTGGAAATATCGTATTGAACAAGGGCAGGTGTGTATCCCACTGTCTTGTACAAGCTTACGAGCTGAAGCGCATGTAGAGCAGGATGATACAAAAAGGATGAATGACTGTTCTAGGTTAGTGCGGAGCGGGTGATTACAACTGTTCTAGGTTAGTACAGGTCATGCGGTTGTGTGTGCTGATAAATACTGTGAAATCGGTTTGCATGTTTCAGCAAACTTCTTAGCACAGAAGCACTACAAAGACCCACTAAACTACGTAAAGAAGTGGAACAGCATAGTACAGAATGGAGCGCTAAACATTCCCTCCAAAAAAGTATTATTTAGCGGGTGAAAAATGAATGATTACTTATCTAGAATGGCTGAGATCAGGTGCATAGAACTTAATCTTTAATCAAAGGCTTGTAAAGTATCTTGTAATTTAAAATGCTCCTCTGAGGCGTTTCAGGCGTTTTGTCGTGTCGCCATAGAGCGTCACAAAGTTCTCATTGTTCCATCTAGATTACATTTTTGAGCAATTATACTGCCTGTAACGAGAGTATATTATTGATTTAATAAACTGCTGTTACAGCTCATTGTGGAGTGTTTTGAGAATTAAAAATTTAAACAATTGAGCATTTTAGAGTTATTTTATAGCACAATAAAAAAACGAGCTTCCGCCGATAAAAATTAGGACCATGTAAGAAATTAAATTCAAATAAAAAAATATCGGCAGATATGAATCCCATCAATTCTTAACATCAGCTCGCATAACAATTGTATGATACGACCAGTTCTACAGCTTTGTTCATTATTTATGCAGTTCATATACTTTTGAGCTAATTCTCTATCTATACACTGGATACAATCTCCGAAGCATGCTTTAATGTTTCAACCATCTTTAAACATTCCTTGCGTCTTTGAACCGTGAATTCATTCTCCTTGACTAATTCGTTCAAGCCTTCGGATTTGTAAAGTTTTTCAAGCAATTCCTTTTGGATTTCTTCCTTTGAGAAAAGGATTAGATTCAGCATGATTGATTTCGGCACTAAATCGGCTATTGTCCTTTGAACAATTTGGAAATATGAGTTGATCAATAGCTTAATAACCTCAGTCTCAAGGGTCTCTCGCTCTGTCATTTGCCCTGAAGCTCGTAATACACTTGGAGGAGGTTCCATAGCAGCCAAGCGTTTTTTATTCTTTGAAGCAAAGAAATTGCTGAAAAACCCTCCAAATGCATCTTCCTTTTCAGTGTTATTACTAGGGCTTTGATTGGGCAGTGGCTTGCCAGTTTTGGGGTCCAATTGAACAGGTTTTGACAGCTGTAACCTATCCGATACAATTGCCATTGCTTGAGATCCTCTTAATAGATCCGGGTGAGCGGTGTTTATATAGCTTTCCTCCATGTCAACAATATCCGTTACCAGTTTGTTTGTAGGCACTAAGGAATTGCGTAGAAAGTTTATAAATACCGTACTAATATTGTCCTTTAGAGTAGGATACCTGATGAATAACGGTTTGGCCAGTATTTGACTAAGAATTCGTACCAATTCATCATAAACAAGCGTAACACATTTTAAACTCGGCTCTTCAAACCGTTTGATCTGTTTTTTAACCAACACTTCAAAAGCTGCTGTACCCACGAACAAAGATGGCGATGAACCGGCTGAATTATATAGAATAGTTCTTATGTCGGTATCTTTAATCTGATCAAAGGGATCTAAAGCTTTGACACCATTGGCAAAGATCTCGTGAAAGACAAAACTGATTCTAGCTCCTCCACTAAGTTCTACCGATGAAACATCCTGTCCTTTACCTTCTAAAATGGACCTATATTCGTTGCAAAACTCGGTGATAATCGACAATACGACACTTGACGGATTGCCTAGCTCTGGAGGGCCTAAACTCGTCAATTCTTGTTGATATTTCTTTAAAGTATTGTCAATGCGGGCCTTGATATCGGGCAAAGTAGCTTTTATATGATTGAGTAGAATTCCGTTTAATCGTTTAGCAAGATATGGAGTTCCACAGAATTGTGCTTTGGCTCGATAAGCAGCATGATTTTCAAAGAACGACTTTTCGAATTCTAGGGCAGATTTAATCGTCTTGTTATTGGTGATATCCTTTTGTCCACGGTTGATAACAGGGATATAACCGAACCGTAGAGGGATAACCCTTCCAGCCAAGATATCAATAACATCAGTACCTTCATCCATAAGATCTATTTTAGTCAAGACTCCAATTGTTCTCGCTCCTTCCGGATCGACTTCTCGAGCCAGTTTTAATCCATCAGAATTGGCCAGATCAGTATTGGCAGCCGTTACTGATAGAATGATAGCATTGGGCTTGGAGATGAATTTCAGCACCATTTCCCTAATTTGTCTCTCGATATCTTTGGGCTGGTCTCCTACCGGCACTTTAGTAAGTCCTGGAAGATCAACCAACGTCAAAGTCAATACATGTGGAGAATAAATCCTTAGATTAATAGGCACTGAAGAAATGCCTGAATTATGTCCCGTTTTAGCATCCGTTTCCAATACAATCTCCTTTCGAATCTCATTAAAATCATGGAACTTTTTCCCTGGAATATGAAGGAACTCTCCCCATTCATCTTCATTGGTTTCATTGACCTGGCCATTGACTTGTGCTGAAGGCGATGATGGGTCTTTATTATTATTAGACGTGGCCCTTCTATTGATCAGTTGTAATACCAATGGCCTTCTAGTGACAATGCCTGTTCCCCGTGGTAAGAAATCCCTTCCCACAATGTTCTCCAGCACGGAACTTTTACCACTGGATTGAGATCCCACCACGGTTATCTGAGGCAAATCCACAGGATTAGCCGAAGGACCCAGGCTAGAAAGAGCGTCCTGCAGCCTATTGACGGTATCAATAAGGTGATGATCCATTATGATTCAATGATGAAGACGAGTTTATAAATATCGTTCTTTCTACTGATCTAACGGTGGCCAAGATAAAAAAAATATTAACTTCGGACTTTTGACGATAACGTCCAGCGGTGAAATCGGGAGGATGAATTCAAATTGGGAGGCTGTGCGAATAATAGAGAAAAATAGAAAACAATTAATGTGTGGACATTGTGTAAAAATTAGAAAATCGTGGATAATTGCAGTTTAAACTATATAATTTCTACAGTTGAATATTACATTGATTAATGGTGTTGATGCCATGTGTCTGAGACGAGAATAATTTTAGATCTGATGCTAAAACAGTTGCCGATATAGAGTTTCATGTCTTAGCAAAATATCGGTTAACCTGACTTGTCAGGAAAATATCGGTTAATCTTATGATAATATATCACCAACACCCAATTTTGGCATGACTCCAATACATTGGTTGGCAATTCAGATAATTAAGAATGGTCAGAGGCCTCGCGGGGTTTCATATACTACGGGGTTTTTTTGATGTTAGTGGAGAATAGAGTCTCGGTAAAGGAGAATAGAGTATCTGTAAAGGTTGGCGGATGAGTTCTGGTTATACAGTACAGCTCTGAATGGATATCAAGGCAAAGTCCATCAAAGTGTTAAAGTAGTTCAGCCATTAGGACTTCCGCATGTTGATAGATTCGGCCAAGTCATGTCTCAGAGGCTCAATAGGTATTGCAACATATAATCGCAGGTCCAACAATAGAAAAAAGGAGGACTCTCTGGATAGAACGATGCTACTGTCAATGAACTAAACAGTGATCCACCTGGAGAGAAGATGCTTTTCAGATTCTGCCTGAAAAGTATAACATAAGGACTGACCTATCCGAGGCTGGACTCTTTTAGCGCTGCATTTAATCTCCCGCCAAGCTTGTGGCTGCTTCGATCCGCCTCGAGAACCTTTAGCTCAGAAGATACATGACATCATAAGCTGTCATGTCGATGCCATAATCGATGATTCATGACCCCGGATTCCAACTCGCTGGATTCATTTGCCGGTTCGAGGCGCGAACCTCGTGATCGATCGTTGGTCTTTGTTACAACAATAGCCGAAAGAATCACAGTGTGACCACATATAGAGAGTCTCTATCAGAGACTGTGTACTATCAAACTGTACACTTTAACTATACATTATCAACTATACATTATCATATATCAAACTACAGTATTCATTCACTCAATTATAATGATATTAAGCTTCAATTAAACATGGTGCTTCAATTTAAGTTCGAACTCAGTTGTTCCAATGAACTGTTAACTTAACCAAGACAAAGCGATCTGGAATGTTTGGGAAGTTTGGGAATGTTCTACTGCATCAGGAAAGTTCAGGCGAAGTGGGGAGAACTCCGAGGATATAAAATCAATGAAATCTAAGAAATCTAAGAAATCATTGATTGTTTTTCAAATCTTGACAACATAGTTGAACATTCACAAGAGAAACATCAGCTAGATATATTTAAATAAATCATACATCATAAAATCCAGCGATTGACCAGGCATTTGAACTTCGGGCAGTACGGGATCGCCAACCCGTCGCCTTCCAATCTGCACCAATCATCGATCAGCTTCTGTTGGGAGGAATGTTGGACTGCAGGGAATAAATACTCGTTACGGCAATTGATATGAAATATCGGGGTAATCAACGGTCGCATGACTGGGAACAACGGAACGGCGCGATAACAAGATAAGCGCGTGGTGGCCTCAAGTGGAACAAGGTTAAGACTTGTGCTGCACAGTTCAGGAGTCGTATTATTGTTACACAACTTGTGTTGTATGGGTTTATATTGATATATGATTGATTCTCTTATCTTGACTTATTCACCGACCACTCAGTGAAAAGTATTGACCAGTATCTTAAAGTTTATCTTTGTTATCTATTGCCATCGTGCATCTTATCTGTTGTCATTTTGCATCTATCTCTTGCCATCTCGCATCTATTTCTTGCCATCTTGCATCCATCTCTTGTCTTAAAACCGCCATATCCGTGACTATCTTTGACAATAATCTTCCTTCATCGTTCATAGTTTACTTTTGAAACTGGCTTGATACATTCTTCATCATGACTTGCTCGGCTAATGCTTATAGATGGCCAGCATATATAGCCCATCAATGTATATACACAAAAATCGGGCTATTGTCATGGCTGGCTGGTTATATCTCTATAGCAGGATGGGTAGTTGCAGGAACGTATCAAAGCTGGATTTGTTATAAATCCAAGGATATGTCGGGATTTAGTATTTGGTTCTTAATAGCTTGGATCTTAGGAGATATCACCAATTTGGTAGGATGTATTCTAACCCACCAAATGCTGTTCCAGACCATTCTTGCTGCCAACTTTGTATTGGCGGATTCGTTTTTATTGGGCCAGTATTTCTATTATACGCATGTATATAAGAAATCCGAGAAGGACGATATAAGGGCTTTTGAAGGGTCTGGAAACGATTCCGATGAAGATTCAATGAGAATGGGACAGCAATATTACGATTCCGAAGGAATGTCCAAGAATGTTGTTATTACAAGGTCGATAGAAACAGGGTCGATAACAAGTCAAAGTTCAACGCATCAGAATGATTCTAATCACTTGAAACATCATCAAGCTCGAAACAACTTCTCCACACCCTCTCCTCGACCTTCTCCACATCCAATGACTGTAACTCCGGCTATTCTTCTTGGAATCTCCATATTAGCCAAGCCTGCTTCTGCTGCCCCTTTAGCAGCAATAGGAGAGCTTACAGGCTTATCATCAGCAACGATCTTGGCTTCGATGCAACTACCTCCTGATCATTCTATGCTTATAATCGGTCGCATTTGCAGCTGGTTGTCCACCTTCCTATACATCTTCTCACGACTTCCTCAAATATACAGAAATTACATTCGACGATCCACCGGCAGTTTAAGTATGCTGTTATTCATAGCTGCGAATGTCGGAAACTTCTCCTATTGCTTGTCTATTGCTTCTGAATACCAAGCCATTCAAAGTGACAAAGAAGCCAATGCGTTTTTGTTTGAAGAATCTCCCTTCTTACTAGCAGGAATCATCACTCTGTTGACGGATTCAGTCTTATTCTATCAGTTCTACCATTATACGGAGTTCGCTGTGGTTGAAGGCTTGGCCATTGAAGAAATGGACGAGACAACTCCTCTTAGGCCTGTCAGACCCTCAAAGAGATATGACTAGGCTTACCCTATTTATTGCTTATGATAGATCTAGCTAGATCTCCATAGATTGCATATATGATTGCATCACCAAATAGTTAATTAACCTGAGCTCAAAGCAAGGCTGAGCTCAAAGAAAGGTAGAGCTCAAAGAAAGGTAGAAGTCAAAGAAAGGTAGAAGTCAAAGCACGGCTGAACTCAAAGCGAATTACTTCAATAGCAATTCTCAGCCTCTGAGTCATTCAGAGTGATATTCTGTGGCTCTGGTCTTTTCACGCAACTTCTGGTCGGACCTCTTTATTTATTTACAGATTGTTGGCATATTTATTGTACCAGATTTATAATAGTAGACTTTTAGCACGCTATATATCTAGATAGATTAATTCGCTCGGTGTTCTGTGTCACTTGTATGTACAACTTCTACTGAAGTTAAGGAGCTCAGGAACAGCAATTCAGAACCGTCCCAGTAGCTTACTTCATAATACTGTACTGTAGTTCCACTGTCCTACTTCATATAAACAGACGGTTTATCTAGTTAACCAGTCACTGCTAGTAGGCTTGCGATACTGTCTGACTAGTCATAGCTGTAAGAACTTAGAAGCACTCCCAAAGCACAGCTGCACTGTTCTTAAACTCTGTGCAGTTAGTACTGCAAGTTAGTACTGTGCTAAACATCATTCCGTCCTATTTGCAACTCTCCCAACCATAATTTAACCCTCCATAACAACACAAATCTCAAGTTTTATTACTTTAATCTTGAACGATTTTGTGATTTTCACTTAAATCTTGTCGAAGCGCTGGTTGAATCCATCTGATTGCATATATTAAGTGTCATATCAATATGTCTAATAATCGGCAATTTGGGGTAACTCCGCCGATTTCCACGGCAGGACCCACCCCCGCAGAAAACATCCTCAATGACCAACTTATTGAAGAATTAAAACGTCAAGGATCGTTTGAAAGCGAATCAGAGACCCGCAAGAGGGTCCAAGTACTTGCAATAATGCAGGAACTGACTTTGGAATTCGTTCGAACCGTCAGTCTACGTAAAAACATGAGTGAAGGAATGGCTCGCGATGCAGGAGGCAAAATATTCACTTTTGGGTCTTACCGTCTAGGTGTTTATGGTCCCGGAAGTGATATTGATACGTTGATTGTGGTGCCTAAACATGTGAGTCGAGAGAATTTTTTTGACGTATTTGAACAGCTGTTACGACAAAGACCTGAACTCGAGGAGATTGCAGCAGTGCCAGATGCATATGTTCCCATTATCAAAATCAAGTTTTCAGGCATTTCAATAGATTTAATCTGTGCCCGACTAGATATTCCTCAAGTGCCATTAAATTTGACTTTGGAAGATAAAAACCTTCTCAAGAATATAGATGAAAAGGACTTGCGAGCATTAAATGGAACAAGAGTGACTGATGAAATCTTAAAATTGGTTCCACAGCCAACTGTGTTTAAACATGCACTTAGAGTTATTAAATTATGGGCACAAAGAAGAGCTATTTATGCTAATGTCATGGGATTTCCGGGAGGGGTTGCTTGGGCCATGTTGGTTGCTCGAATATGCCAGTTATACCCAAATGCTGTTTCTGCAGTAATCGTAGGCAAGTTTTTCAACATTTTAACCAAATGGAATTGGCCTCAACCTGTACTTTTAAAGCCTATTGAAGATGGTCCACTTCAAGTACGAGTTTGGAACCCGAAAATCTATCCTCAAGATCGATCTCATCGAATGCCAATTATAACGCCAGCTTATCCTTCCATGTGTGCCACTCATAATATCACTGCGTCAACACAAAAGGTTATCATGGCAGAATTGAAAAGAGGAGGAGACCTTGTGGACGAGATTTTCATTGGAAGAAAACAATGGAAGGATTTCTTTGAAAAGCACTGCTTTTTCCAAAAGTATAAATATTACTTGTCTGTAGTAGCAGCCACTAAAGGATCTGCTGAGGAGCAGTTAAAGTGGTCAGGAATGGTGGAATCGAAATTGCGGCTGCTGGTTCAAAAACTAGAGCTGTTGGATACCATTAACATAGCACATCCATTCAACAAAACTTTTGACAAAGAACATGTTTGTTCAAGCGAAGAAGAAGCAATTAAAATTGCAGATGGAGATATCTTGGAATCTTCTAAACCAAAGAATGAAGAAGGTGCTGAGGACGTACCGACAACAACTGTACATACCACTACGTTGTATATTGGCTTAGATTTGAACCTCGAGGGTGAGCAGGATCCCCTACTTTGTACATTTACTTATACAGGAAAAACGAAGCGACTGGATATCCAATGGCCTTGTCAAGAATTCTTCGAGACATGTAAAAACTGGCCTCAATATAATGAGGATATTAACAGCATATTTATCAAGAATGTTCGAAAGTATGTCTTGGCTCTATATAGTTCATTACTGACTTAGCTACGAACTCCCCGATGATGTCTTTGAAGAAGGCGAGGAGCGACCTCAAAAGCCTCAAAAGAAGCTGAAACGCAAACTATTGTCTGGTCAGGTAAGTTCATTAAGTATCCGTTTATGTACAATGGCATCGCCTTGAGGTCTCACCAACACTAGAAGAAAGCCGACCCCAAACGTCCTAAAAGTATGGATTCCCAAGAGACCGCGGATGCTTCGAGTGAGCTGCCAACTTCCGTGACTGCAAAGGTATGAACTATCGTAGAAAGTAAGGTCTAGTAGAGGAAAGAGGAATAAGTTTACCAGGCAAGTAGGAATGCGTTCCAGTATGTGTGCTCTCAGCGGCAGGAGTGCGTTTCAGCATTGGAGCGTGCTGAGTTTAGCTGGCCTTAGCAATGCTGCCTAGTTGAGCAACAACAAGAGCAGCTATAGTTCTAATTAGATAGTCCATGGCACGGATTAATAGGTCGTCTCTTATAGGCATTAATATAATAGATATATGTGTTTGTTACTCAGTCTTCTGACGTTTTCTTTGATTGTCCTCTGAAGAGTAATCGTCCATAAATTGGTCGTAGGGGATTGTATTTATATGCTTGATGGAGTCGATGGCTTTAAATAGGATGCGGATTTCCCCAGAAAGCACTTCCAAAGCCATCTGTTTGTGTGAAAGACTAACGCCGTCTTCACGGATAGGAATAGGCTCATTACGGATCTTGTCGATTATCTCCTCTGGGTACTGCTTCAATCGGGACTGAAGAATCGAGATCCAGATGGATTTTACCTGCTGAAAGACCGTATTTTTCTTGTACAATTTCTTGAGCTGTTTGACCAGTTTTTTCATTGTATCTGAGCCTTGAGGGGTTGACAGTCGAACAAAAAGGCACATGGTCATTATCAAAGGCTCCATTTCCAATGTCCCTTGAGCTGCAATCTCATATGAATCATCTACGAATTCCTCATCTGTTTCCTGCTGGAAATCTGCCAATCTGGACAATATCGAGTCTATGCTAGTCGAAACATCAGGCTTGTCAAATACATCACCAACAGCTTTGATTATGTCGTCCATTTTGATCTCTACAACGTCAAAGTCAGTCCCTCCAGTCTCGACATAGCCGTATCTTCGCAGTAAATCGCTATTAGGATTATGACCATAAGTATTATAGACTTGACTCCCTTTTGGAATGGGTTCAATCGACCTCATTTCCAAGAATTCTTCTGTATGACATAGATTGGCATTACAGAGTCTAGTATGAGCGTTCAAAGTGTCTGCTAGAGGAACCATAGCTTTTATAGAAGATATTTCTTCCTCTGAGTCCTCATCTTCGGAGTCATCACCTTCTGATTCGTCAAATTCTTCTTCGTCAAAACTATAGCTCATTATTAGACTACCCATTCGGTGAAATGCTTCTATTGAATGGTCGACAGAGTTGAATATCTCGGGATATTTGAGGAATATCGGCTCCAAAACCTCGCGATAACCCTCTTCAGCACCTCCTTTACCAATTTTCTCCACCACAACGGATCCTTGAAGCAACTGTAGTTCTTGGGGACTCCAATACATCAGAGTGTTGAAATGGGTAGGAAGAACATCGAAATATGGCTTGAATTGTTCACTATTAGCTTTGGTAATCATATACAGAATCAGCGACTGCCAAGGATCCAGATCCTTGACCTCTGGAATCGTTTCAACGAACTCAGGGTCATTCTCTACTGCTAGTACAGATTTCCGAGGAATCTTGAATAGAACCTCATCTTCTTCAATATCGTGTAAAGCAATTACCCCACGGCCTTGATTCTGCTGGCGGAAATCATATACCGAGATCTTAGGAGAAATTTCGACCCCTCGAGACTCTAACCAGTGAACAAAAGCTTCAGATTTAAAGCAAAAATCGTCCATAGCTGCTGAAAAATAAAGATCAAAGTTTTTTTTCAATTTATTTCAGCCCCGCAGTGGGATGTGGGTCACCCAGTATCGACGTGGGTCATGAGAAAGTTGTCTCTATTTGGTCTGACCTGGGTCATCGACGGGTGAAATATCGGCTTCTCCTTAAGTTAGTAGCTATTGGTTCAATGTCAGACGACGAAGGTATGACTGATATTCTGCAAATACAAGTGTTCTAACTCAGAAATCCCCGAGGAACAGAAAATTGCGCAAGGTGAGATCAACTTTCAATCCTCTATAATACTTATTCTAACAAGAATACGCGACATGGAAGAAAAACTGTCCTGTTATGTACGAGACGGTAACGGAGACGGCGCTGCTGTGGCCATCGTTAACCGTTCAATGGTACAAGTATGACATGGAGACATAATTGGACTTTCTAACATTAGGGAAAGGCTGATTCTAGGAACTTATAGTTCAGGTTCGGACGATGATTTCTTAGAGATCGCCAGTTGGACAGACTCAGATTCTAAAGAAGAGGGGAGTAAACAAGTTCAAGTAGATAGGAGGATAAAACATGATGCGGAAGTCAATCGCGCTCGTTATAATCCTCTGGATGATAAAATCATAGCAACAGCAAGTTCTGGAGGAAATGTATATCTATTTAATATGGAGGAGAAGGACAGTGAAGAATTCAGTCCTACAAACACTTTAAAGCACCACAGTGAAAATCTTTATGGAATCTCATGGAATTCAAACGATAAGAAATCGTTAGCTACAGGTTCTGACGATTGTACAGTTGCCATTTGGTAAGTGATTGATAAGAGAATTGCTCCTCTAACTTAGGGATGTAAGCCTAGAATCTATTCCACTGTCTGTAATCAAACATCACACTAAAGGAGTCAACGATGTACAGTGGCATAATTTCAATGATTGGATGCTTGGATCTGTGTCGGATGATTACAGACTGCTGATTCATGATAGCAGGGCTTTAGAGGCTCCCATCCATGATATATCCGCACATACAGAGGCCATAAACTCTCTTGGTTTCAGCCAGTACAGCCATAATCTCATTGTGACGGCTTCGGCAGATAAAACAATCGGTTTATGGGATTTACGCAACATGTCTCAGCGTTTACATACGTTTATGGGCCATGGAGAAAGCGTTACAAGTGTATACTGGGATCCTCGACATGATGGGATTTTCGCCAGCTCAGGAAACGATCGAAGAGTTATAATCTGGGATATTTCACGCGTTGGAGAGGAACAGACTCAGGATGATGCTGAAGATGGTGCTCCTGAGCTGTTGTTTATGCATGGCGGTCATACTAGTCCTGTCAGTGACATGAGCTGGCATCCTCAGGTTGACTGGACCATTGCCAGTGTTTCGGAAGATAACATTATTCAGATATGGAAGCCGTCAAAAAAGGTAGTTGGAGGAGAAGACGACGTCATTGATATTGAATTGGAGTAGTGCGTTCAAACCGAACCACAAAAAACATCTCAACGACCAGGTTGCACTTGTCAAAGCCTGGAATGGGCACAATAGTTTGAACCAATCGGTTGTGATGGCTTATATAGTATTAAGATTCGGCTCAATCAAATTTTTCGTTTTTCCGATAAATATCGGTTAATTTGAACTCTGACTATTTGTGATCCCAAATAAACAAATTAAAGAGCATTATAGGGCCCATGTGGCCTATATGATCGATATATATGGGCTATTCCAATCATATTTAGAGAACTTCAATATTATGCTTGAAATAGGCCTCCATCATGTTCAAAATTTAAAGAATTTTGCATACGGTCATATCTAGGAGGTTTACGATTCCCCGTCCGATCAATCATAGTCAAGCTCCTAAGAGCCTTACTCAGTACTACAGTGGGAGACCATGTGGGAACGGAAGGTACTGTATGTTTTTGCATCACAGATTTCTTGCATGAAAGGTCGTCAGAGATCAGATGAAAAAGACTCAAATCTCGAATTTCAAGATAATTACTTTCAAGATAATTACTTTATTGTATTTAAAAAATCCTGTTCTGAGTTCTTTGACGGTCGTTTATTCAACTTTATCGAGCTTGTTTGCTCAAGCCTCTAGTTTTTCTCATACCCTTTTTTGCCTGCCAAATTTGTCCCAAGACCCAACTATTTTCACTAGCAGAAAATTCTGGATTTTTCACAGCATGAAATCGATCCAGAGGACATCAGCAGTTCCTCGGCAATTCCTGCGACATGCGTCGTCTAAATCGCGTGCTGCCGATAGTACAAAGATCCACGTTCAACTATTGAAGGATTTTGCTGGGTTGGGCGTACGAGGAGAGATCGTCAGCGTGTCTCCTGGTCAAATGCGAAACCAACTTCACCGACAGAATGGTGCGGCCTATGTATTAAAAGGAGAGCCGTTAAAGATTCCTGTAAAGTCCCGAGAATCAATTCTTCAAGAACAAGCACTTAAAGAAACCCAGAAAGCACAAGCCGAGGCTGAAAAGACGGCCAAGGCAGCTTCACAAGCTGGAGAAGCTGAAGTCAAACCTTTAACAGACGCTCTTGAGAAACTCACTAATCTGCGATTCAATATTCGAAGAGAAGAGGAAAGGCCAGCGACAACTGCTGAGGATAAAGAGGCTCAATACCTGCTTGAGTCGGCTTTATCGGTTTTACCTCCTCTTTTGACATGTCGCAAAGAAGCAAAGGTTTCTGGTGAATTACAATCAAATCTCACAACTCGACAACTTGCCGAACATATCAGTGAACTGGCAGGAACAACTGTATCTGCTGACCGACTGTCGTTCCAGGTTTTAGTCGATCACAACACATATGTGGATTCCAATATCCTGGACTTTGTCGGCAGATATAACGTTACCATTCGTATTTCAGGCGACAGAGACATCTCTAGAAAGGTGCAAATATTGCCCACAAACGAGATCCCTGCTGGTTTAAAAAGACCATTTGGTCCAGTTGAAAAAATCGACAAGGTTGAACTGAAATCACAAAGTGAAGAGTCAAAGCCTGCTGAAAAGGATTCATTGGAAGAAAAGAGTTCAACACAAGAAAATAGCTCATCCTTCTCCTGGGAAAATGAATTCATCACCAAATTGGAACAGAAGATTTCAAAGAAATAGACTGATCGTTGTACATAATAATACAGTAAATACTACCGAACCAAATGAAATATTTACAACTGTAGATCAGGAAACCTCGCACAAGGACTTAAAAGACCTAGTGGAAAAGCGTTGTAGTAGCCTATGTGGGCAGTTCTCAGCTGTAACTCGCATACTCATGAGGATTCAAGTATGAACCTGATAATATATGCTTCGATAATCTTCAGACTGAAATCATTCAAGAACAATGTAAAGTATGACTTAGTGTCTCTGGCGGGTATTGGCAAGGGCGGATCTGAGGTATTATATCAAGGTAAAATAGAATATCTTTATGGTTTGAACAGACAGCTCTGTACTAGATATTAAAGTACTTCAAACAGATGGTTTAGCGTTGTAGTACAATAATTAGACAGTTCTATCTTTAAGTATCTGGTAATTTCAAAACGTTGTATGAAGACTTAGGACGTTTCCGATAAGGGAAGAAAATATCGGTTATCTGAGGACGGCAATATTACCAATGTGATTTTGCCATCGGTATCGCTATTCACACCGCATCCTAAATTATCAACAATTAGATGCTCGTTATTTTACGTCCTATTTGAAGATATTTTCGTCTCCTGTCTCGTGCTGTATATGTTAAATTGCAAGACCCAGACGGCTATATGATCTCAATCTGCTGTAACGCAATACAACTTAAGACGTTGTACTAAAGGACTTAACATTCATTGCTTTGCCAATCTCTGGATCTTTAATCTTAACAATGGTCTTCAATCGAACAAATATCGAGATACCAGTTGCCTTTTCTTTTTCCATCACTTGAAAGGATCTGCAAGGGATCATCAATAATGATCTGCATAAATCTATACATATTCTAGAACTCTCAGAATACTAGGCGATGGTGCTAATTGTGAATTTACACCATAAACAAAAGCGTTGTATATTTGACTATAGGAAGGGCCATGGTTTATTGCTAATATTTATATCAATTCGCAGTCGTCACACCTGTTCACTCTTAATAATACTTCTAGTAAAAAAAACGCATTCATACCTTTTCAACAAAATCATCAACTACTTTCTCAGTTGTAGCTGTAACGTCGGGAATGGAGTTGCCAAGGAGGCCTAGCTTTCCGTAGATACTCCTCATTCTCTCGGCATCATGTACACTCAAGCGAGATTCATCCTTGAACACCTCATCCATCTCTTCCAAAGTACGTCCCTTTGTTTCGGGCACGACAAAGTAGACATAGGCAGAGCCGGCAACACAGAACATTCCAAAGAAAATATAGGTGCCATATCTCATCGTTGCAAGCATATCTGGAGTTGCAATGCCGACAATGAAATTGTTTAGCCAGTTAGAAGATGAACCGATAGAAACACCTTTGGCCCGAACAGCCAGAGGGAACAGTTCGGAAATAAGAACCCAGGCTCCTCCACCCCAAGAATAACCAAAGTGAATGACAAACAACCAGACGAATACTACAGCAGCCCAACCTGCTCCTTTATGAGAGTCCCAAGAGTCTTCGAACTTTCCAGAGATACCAGCAACTATAAAATGACTGATAGCCATGCCAATAGCTCCGACTATTAGAACAGGTCTACGTCCAATACGATCGATGTACATTACAGCAGGAATAGTTGCCACAAACATGACAACTCCGACAACGCCAGAAGCTAGGAGAGAAGTTGTGTTTCCTGAAAGTCCAAGATCTTTAAAGATAAAGGGAGCATAGTAAAGAATGGCGTTTATACCAGTGAACTGTTGGAACAGCATGATCAAGATTGCGATTTGAGTTCGCCTAAACATGGCTCTATTTGTAAAGAGGGTTGCATAAGAATGATATCCAAGTAAAAGGTTGGATTTGAAAGATCCATCTTGATGTTGAGGATAAAGCTCTTTAGAAGTCTCGACATCAAACAAATGCTGGGCTTTGATCTCCAGAAACTCAAGACATACGAGCTCACTACTAGCAGGAAGATTGCGGAGTTTGGAGATGGTTTGAAGACAATCGTTTTCACGACCAACGTTCATGAGCCAGCGAGGCGATTGAGGCATGAAAATAATACCCACACCAAGAATAATGGCAGGAACAAGTTGGATACAGATGGGAATTAACCAAGCAGCATTGCTTTGAGTAGCTCCAGTACCTCCAATGTAATTTGTACCATAACCAATCCAATAAGCAATCATGATTCCAAATGTAATAGACAGCTGTTGAAGAGCCACCAAGCCACCTCTGATCTCAGCTGGTGCCAGTTCAGCATTATAGAGAGGAACAAGCATTGACAAAGCTCCGACACCAAGACCGGTGATAAATCTACCTCCAAGAATATAAGAAGGGCCCGTAGCACAAGCTTGAACAATGACTCCGACACAAAAGATCACAACAGCAAGATCAACAGACAGTTTCCTGCCTAATTTATCGGCAAGATAGCCATTGGCCATGGCTCCAACCCAAGCTCCGAGCTCAAGAATTGAAGTAAGAAGTCCTCGGGCTGTAGGGTTCGAAATAGATTCAGGGTGCACCGTTGCTCCAAACGATTGCATGCTAAGAATTTGACCAAACATGCCTTGATTATATCCATAGACAAGTCCTCCTAATGATGCAAACACCGAGATGGCAAAAACCTTGCCGTTGACCACAAACGCTCGAAGGCCTTTGGATTCAACAAGAACCTCCCGCTTCTGGGAAAGCGTTGGAATATCAACAGTTTCAGACATTCAAACAGGGTGTAATCAAAGTCAATGTATGAACAATAACTTTTTGTTCGATGAATCTGCAGACTTT
This sequence comes from Middelhovenomyces tepae, assembly GCA_003708105.3. Lineage (NCBI taxonomy): Eukaryota > Fungi > Ascomycota > Dipodascomycetes > Dipodascales > Dipodascaceae > Middelhovenomyces > Middelhovenomyces tepae. The sequence goes on along the minus strand of PPNF03000003.1, from coordinate 635,333 downwards.
TCGCTTTTATACATCTCAAAATGCGGAGAACTCCCCTCAATTCCCCTCAATTTCCATTCGCATATTGCCTGCATCTCCAACATGGACCCTTTTTTGGCCATCAGTCCCCAAATGGTTAGTCCCCCCTACCCCCATATAATTTTTCCGCACAAAAGGCTTCGATGGATAAATTCATGTTTCAACATTCCTAGAAATGTGTGGAAGCCCCTGGTTTTATTTACCCATTTATGGCAGATTCGGTTAAACAGCGCGGAAACCGTTTCTTATGACAACGTAGTTCAATGGGGCATGCAGATGTAATGGTATCCGAAAGATTCTGAATCATCTCACATTGCTAAGCCTTACAAAGTGTTTGGAGTACTTTGAGCAAGATATCTGACAATGGCGATTCAATAGTTATTGTTAATAATACTGCATAAGTTGAGCTTCGTTGCCGAGGCCACTCGACAGTCCCAGATTAGCCTTCGGCTTGACTGTTAATAGGAGTTAATTTAATAGGAGTAAATTTAAATATGATAAATAGCATAATAAGGTGTTCATTTGATGCAATTATTCAATTATTATTATTATCCTTTGGCCGACATGTTTTTCGAATCTTTTCCGAATCTTTTTTTCAGTTGAATTGCGGCTGTAGAGAGTAAAAAAGCAAATAAGACAATTGTCGCAAAAAAGAGCGGAATTTAAAACGACTAGATTAGTTAATCAAAAGGTTGGAAAAATCAAGGGTCTTTTATTTAGGCATATCAACCTGCAGTTGTAAAGCAAGCTTGGAGGGCTCGGATGGACCCCTGAGTCGGATGTGACGTCCATTGGACTTTCAACCTTGTGCATTTTAACAGTTCAACCAAATAGCCGATGATCACAAGAGAATTGGCGTTGAGCTATCTAATACGTTGCTTATAGTTTCCAAGCCTCAACTGCTGACAAGGTAAGCAATAAACTGGCGATCGTTGCGTCTCGGAAGCATGGCGATTTCCAAAATAGGCATGAAACTATTTGCCTTGGCTGGTTAACAAGAGACTATTCACCCCTCTTTAATTTAAGCAATGCTGGCTGGGACTTTTGATTGGCCAAGGTTATTTCGTTTATTTTGATCGAGTCTTATTGTTTTATGCGATGCTCAGCTGTCGGGTCACGGTTATGAAGCGTTATACCCGGAGCACATTCTGTCACTTGAGGAGCAATCCTGGTCCATTCCTGGATAGTCAATGGAATGGAATGAAATGAAACTGTTCCAAATGTTTGAAATTAATCTTGTTAAGGCCTTGTACGTCATTCAAGCTTGAATTAAATTGTAACTTAATCAGTATGTATTTTTGCTATCATATGATCTGTCATATGGCTCTTTTTCTATTTCAACTTCTCAGGTCTATTATCTAATAATCGGCCCGATTTTAAAAACATAGCCTATTTGATAACAGTGATTGAAAGAACTGCTTCAGAAGAGCATTCCAATGACCAAGTCTCAAAGGCTCATTTGTGGTTGGATACTTGGCTCAGTTAACGCACTTATCCACCAATTATTTTTGACAACTATTTTTTGACAGTGATGGATAGATCCTCCTCGATATCGGTATCCTAGTCAAGGTTATTATAGACGAGATATCGTTAATTCATAGTAAAAATATATATGCAATGGTATTACCTAGACTCTATTGCATTCAATTCTCATGCTGGAATGCCGGTTAAATTAAATGAGATACTGAAGATTAGCTGTATTACTATATCAGAATAATAAGTCAAAATAGCCCGGTGCGTTGAACAGTTTAGAGACATTTGTTGAGTAGAATAGTGGAGTTGCGGTCCAATATCGTTAGACAACGTGATCGTTGGCACAACAGCCGCCAGGAATCGGTTTCAACTTTTTCTGGTATTTCAGACTTCGACATTAGAAAAAAAGGAACCTGATCCGTTCAACCTCGGTCTGAACTCTCATTCCGCCAAATCTAGCCTATTTTGATGCTGATATATCGTAGGCTAAATCGGTCTCGGTCGATAAGGCTTCATATCAGCCAGTAGAGTTTTATTCTCCAATAAAATATCGGCTACCTGAATATCGAATCTGCCTAAAACTCCATCCGTGTACGGTTCAAGCACCTGGTTAGTTGATAGTATAATAATTTCCATAGAAATATCTTTCCTACGAAGATCTTACCCTCTATCAAGCCACCTTAAAGTACTGGCGAAAAGCGGTGATTTTTTTTGTGTATGAAATTTATCTCTTTAGCAGAAATTTTGGCAGAATTTTCCTAGATTCAAAAATTCTCATTCTCTACAGCTCTCCAGAAAAATTGTTTGATATTGAATAAATAATAAATAATTCTAAGCCCAATTCTAATATGTTAGAGCAAAGGCCAGAGATGCAATAAGTGCTATGATACTGGAAATACCGGCTTGTTTAGAAGCCCCTCCTTGTACTGGCTCTGTGATAATTGCAGTAGGCGAAGTAGTGACTCTGACTGAGGTTGCAAACGTGGTAGCACAGTCTGCACAGAATGTATCTGAGACTGTAATAGGTTTGGGAATCTCTGTGGCAGTTGTGACTGGAGGCTCAGCAGTATATGTAACTGGAGAACAGTTTTCTTGATTGCACTCAGTTACTGTTGTGACCTGGTCCGGAGGGCAAGTGGTATATGTTGTCACATAAGACTTGCAAGCTCCTTGGTTGCACGTCGTAACAGTCACTGTCTTTGTAAATGTTTGAGGATTGTAAGTTTTAATCCTAGATGAGCTTGAGGGAACAGAGGAACTGCTCCAAGAATGAGGTTTGGAACTTTTCGAACTTGAAGAGCTTGAACTGACAGAACTGCGTGGGCTGGAAGATGAAGATGAAGATGAAGATGAAGATGAAGATGAAGATGAACTTGAAGATGAACTTGAAGATGAACTGCTTGAGCTAGAAGTCGAACTGGAAGTTGTACTAGAGGTTGAACTTGAAGATGAACTAGAGGATGAACTTGAAGACGAACTTGAAGACGAACTTGAAGACGAACTTGAAGATGAAGATGAACTGGAAGATAAACTGGAAGATGAGCTGGAAGATGAGCTGGAAGGTGAACTGGAAGATGAACTGGAAGATGAACTAGAGGATGAACTGGAAGAACTGCTGGTACTGCTTGAGCTGGAGCTTGACCTTCTGGAAGCCTTTCCAGGCGATAAGGGTCCTACTTGTTGAGGTCTCGGGTCTGCTTTCTGAGCTTGGGAATTAGATGATCCTCCTTTCTGAGCCTGAGGGTCTTCTTTCTGAGCTTGAGAATTTCCCTGATCCTGAGAGTCTCCCTTCTGGTCTTGTGATCCGCTTTCCTCAGATTGAGAATCTCCTTTCTGAGCTTGAGATTCAGAAGGTTCTCCTGCCTGCTGCCCTTGGGAATCAGTCATCTGGCTTTGGGATCCAGCAGAGTCTCCTCCCTTCTGAGCTCCTTTGGTCTGACCTTGAGAATCTTCATTCTGGCTTTCAGAAGCACCCATCTGTCCTTGTGAGTTGCCTTTCTGATCTTGGGATTCAGATGAGGCTCCTTCCTTTTGAGCTTGGGAATCGGGAGAGGCTCCTGCTTTCTGATCTTGGGACTCAGAAGAAGCTCCTCCCTTTTGAGCTTGGGAATCGGGAGAGGCTCCTGCCTTCTGACCTTGCGATGCGAGTGCTTCCCCTCCTTTTTGGTCCTGCGAATCTCCTGTCTTGTAGGCTCCAGACTTTTCAGCTCCTGTCATATCAGCACCCGCCCTCTCAGCTTCTTCCATTGGAGATTGAGAGTTTCCCTTTTGGTCTTGTGAACCAGCTTTCTGATCTAGAGATCCTGAGGACGCATCAGCTTTCTGATCTTGTGATTCAGATTCCCCCGTCTTTTGGCCTTGAGATTCTCCAACCTTTTTTCCTTGAGCTTGAGATGTGGAATCTACCACCTTTGAATCTTGTTTAGCCTTTTCAGACTGTGGCTGTTCTCCTGTCTTTTGAAAACTAGACTTGAATCCTGGGAATTGAAAGCCACAATTCGCAGCAGATTGGCCAAGAAGGGGAGGAAAGACAGTCAAATCAATTAAATCTTGGCAATCAATACAAGCTTGAATGTTATTGGAAAAAAGAGTTGTATCACTCAAAGGACAAAGACAAGAAACAAGAGCAGGAAAACTGTGACATTCTTCCTTTGCAAAATTAAGAGCTTCATTGCAATGCATGAAGCAAGTAATATCTTTCTCTTGAACAATAGCAAGTGCAGGCCTGACAAGAGAAAGAAGTATGATGGAAACAAGAGAAAAACTGACCATTGTATTTGAGTTAAGATATGATCTATGATACTGATACTAAACTGATGATTTGGTATGGTTTTTATACTACAAAGATATTGGCAATGTTCTATTCAAAGATCTATGAAGTGAATCGTGAAGTTCTAAAAACAACTCAGGAATATCCATACACACGACTTGGCATCACGATGGGATATATTTCATGGATTATAAAAATAACTTGTTAACGATATTTTATAAACAACAAATTCATTTGTATTTTCAATCTCTTTTCCAATGAAAAACTGAGGGCCAAGATCTAGAGGTTCGTCCTTTAGGGAGTGTGATAATACTTGGCAGAACTCCAGCCAATGCGGAGTCATTGTTCGCACAAATCAGGTAAATTAATTAGTAAGACAATAGATTAAATGCAGGTACCACCAACCGTGCACAATACTAAAGTTTATTCTACTCCTTCTAATGGGTATTGAGTTAAATATAGAATACCCATCCTTTATTTCTGCATTGCTCTTGGCATTTCAGCCGTATTGAATAAGAAAGAGATGATCTCCGAAAATGGAATAGCCTCGAAACCTTGAACAGCCGCAGCCGAATGAGGGTAACTAAATAAAGCTCAAATTCTTTAAATAGGATAGCTCATTGAGCTCGCCTATTGTGACTAGTTGTTGCCTTTTGCAACGGAATATGGATGGCTATGTAATCAAAATGGTTACATAGAAATTGTATGCCTCTTTTCATTCTCTGACTGTTCTCACCGATTCGTATCGACATATATTACTCTAGCTGCTGGCCTTCTACAGCTCCGAAGCACCGTGCAATTTTCGCAAGCTCGGGATATGATTGAAAGTGTTGGATTAATATACAAATATTAGCTATATAAATTGTAAAATGCTTTCGAAAGTGTAAACTTGTGACCACTCTACACTTAGATTCCACCTTCGAGTGCATAGAAGGAACAGAAGGGAAACAACATATTAAAGACAGAGAAAAGAACAGAAGGCAATTTTTAAGTTTAAATTAGCACGGCAAGACCAATTACCAAGCCCAAGGCTCCAGCCATATTCGTTGGTCTGGCTGCACCACCAGTGACAAGAGAACCTGAATGCGATTCGGAAGTCTGAGTTTGGGTCGGTGTAGGAGTAGTCGAAGTCTCTGGAGCAGTAGTGACTTCAGTGACTTCAGTAACAGTAGTGACCGGGCAAGTAGGACAGGTTTGGGTGGTGACAGTAATAGTCGAGGAAGGCGTTGTTGTGGGAGTTTCCGTCGATTGCGAAGTGATGGTGCGACAGCTTCCATTGTCACATGTGGTAATCGTAACGATTGAGGTCACAGTTCCTGTGATTGTGGTCGTAGGAGTGGATTTTGACATGGTTGAATTGCTAAAACTGGACAAACTGGACTGGGAACTTGAGAGTTTCGAACTAGTCGAGTTGCTGGAAGAGCTGCTGCTGGTGATAATAGTCGAGCTACTGCTTTTGCTACTGCTACTGCTACTGCTAGTCGTAGTGGAAGTGCTGTTGTGGCTGCTAGTCGTGGAGCTGCTGGATTTGGAGCTGCTAGAACTGGAGCTGCTGGTCTTGGAGCTGCTAGAACTGGAGCTGCTAGAACTGGAGCTGCTGGTCTTGGAGCTGCTAGAACTGGAGCTGCTAGTAGATGAAGTGGAATTGTGGCTGCTAGTAGTCGAGCTCGTGGTAGAGGTACTACCACTAGAAGTACTAGACGAAGTTGACGCAGTTGAACTATTGGAGGCTGATGCAGTGTGAATCTTGCTGAAAATAAGAGTCCCAGATAAAGAGGGAAACGGAAAGCCACAGGCAGAGGCAGCGCTAACAAGATCTGGGAAAGTATCTGGGCCAATACCAATAACGCCAGCACAACCAACACAATCTTGAATTGGCTGAGAGAAGCCAGTAGTGCCATGACTACCACCCGACTCCAATGGGCAAAGGCATGCTTGGTTTGCAGGGCTACCTCCACAAGTCACACTGAAAAAATCATAAGCCGAATCACAGCTGGTATCGCATTGGTCGACAGTCAAACCACAGGCGAGGCCTACAAAGGCCAGAATCACAGCAAGAATAACCATTTGGTGTCTGAAGGCCATATTCAGTGAGCAGTGAAGGAAGTCTGGGGAAAAGATTCTGCGCCCTTGTTAGTTATATAGATCTTGGCAGCTTAGATCTTCTTTTAAAAATGCCAGTTTAGATCTTATAAGAGATCAGCAGCTATTTTTAACCGTCATTATTGGATATCGCAATATACAACCCGAGTGCCTAGTGTAGGCTGATGCTAAGTATTTTTAGCATTTTCCGGACCTCATTTTAACAGATCTGGGCAGATCTATTGCCTAAGCGACAGGCTAGAGTGAAACAGTTCCTGGCCAGAGCAACAAGTTTGCTGCTATAGCAGAGGCAGCCACACAGTGCCCAGCTGTTCTAGTAATATTGGCTTAATATATGAGCCAAAATGGAATAATGCTTGGCGCAAATCTAGCCAATAAGGAAAATCAATTAGACCCAAATGGGATAAGTGATTGATTGATATAAATGGAAATCCGGGCGGGAAATTATCTAATATTCCCGCAGAGTCGACAACGTCCGCAATGTCCGCACTCTCTCCCAATTAGTGAACTTCAAGCAAGAAAAATATCGTGATTCGCGTTATCTTAAGGTTCTTATCATGAAAGACCCGTACAAATTGCCACCGTAAGATCTAGCGGAGCTGTTTATTGGACTAAAACACTAACTTAGGGCCTTCACAGCCGTGGCAAAGGCGTGCGCTTTCTTGGCCATTGTCATTTCATGTGTTTCAATGGCGTTTCAGTTCAAAAACTATCGCAAGCCAGCAGATCAACGTCTGTGCGTTAGAATCATGCTTTTGTAAGTGGACCAAGATATATTTCTGGACTTATTCTTACTCAGGGTACCTCTATATTCGATATCAAGTTATTTAGGCCTGACCTCGGCCGTAGGAAGTGCAATTGTCGAGCCAATCCGTGAGATCTACGAGGTAAGTAGGTTACCACCCCTGGCCTCCTGGCCTCCCCCACTACCACGTCCTTGTCTTCCGCTACCATGCCCTTGGCATCCTCTCTGGCGTTCTCCTTGACCTCCGCCACTACCTCCTCCTTGACCTCCGCCACTACCTCCTCCTTGACCACCACGATTATATCACGTCCTTGTCCTCCGCTACATCCTCCTTGACCCCTCCTTGACCCCTCCTTGACTCATCGCTTGACTACTAACTAGGCCTTTGTAATTTATACGTTCTTCACTCTGTTAACCAACATTCTTGGAGGAGAACGTAATATTGTAATTTCAACATTTGGTCGAGCGCCAAAACCCCATTTATTTCCATTCAAATATCTGCTCAACAAAGTGGACATAAGCGACCCACGAACATTCCTCAGTATCAAACGAGGAATCCTTCAATACACCTGGATCAAGCCTCTACTCTGTATTGCCACTATAATCATGAAAGCCACTAATACTTATGAACAAAACTACTTAAGTTTGAGTTCAGGTTATATGTGGACAGCATTGATATATAACGCCAGCATTTCTTTATCTCTTTACTCCTTAGCACTGTTCTGGTATTGCCTACTAGATGATCTACGACCTCATCGTCCTCTGCCTAAATTCCTATGCATTAAACTCATTATTTTCTTCAGTTATTGGCAAGGAATCATGCTGGCGATTCTTGTCTGGCTTGGTTTAATCCCAGATGTAGGCTATTATACGCCTGATAATATCGCTACCACTATTCAAAACACTCTCATGTGCATTGAAATGCTCGGCTTTGCCATCAGCCATTGGTATGCTTTCTCATATAAAGATTATGCTACCGACAAGATGATTGGTTTTGCACGGTTGCCGGTCTATTATGCTATAAGAGATACTTTTGGTATTGAGGATCTAATCTGTGATTTTAAATCCACTTTTTGGGGTGAATCATATGGTTATAGGCAATTCGACTCAATTGAAACGGTGATGGACCACCCTGAATCCGCAGCAAGACAAGCCAAATTGCTACAAGGCCTCCGATATTCGGCAGGAGGAAAGCAAAAATACTGGCTTCCTGTGCAACAAAGTCCTACAACGAAATTGTTGTCGACTCCTGTTCAAAATTATGGAGTAACAATAGGTTCTAATGTTGTTGTAGGTCCTGATGTCATCATAGGCGACGATCTAATACAAAATGACTTTGATCAAGAAGAAGAACGGATTTATAAACAGGCCAAAGCCTTGCCTTATGGCGATTATAACTATCCAGCTATCACGGTGCAAGAATCCATTCCTTATACACCTGTAATTCTACGGCCTAATGGCATTGGGCCTTCAACCTTGGCAGAGGAATATGCCTTGATGGATAGTGACGGCTCAACTGACTGGGATAATGATATCCCTTGATCTGCATGAATAGCTGCCGATATGATTTGGTAGCTCAGTTACATTATCCAAGAGTTATGCTGTACCTTACACATTTATACGAGGTACGATGGCTTCGGTTATTTTCAACTTGCCTGCAGATTATCAAATCAATCTGCTATTGACTTTAAACTATAACAAGGTCCACAATGCTGATTGTATCGGCCGTTGGAAGTGCGATATCGGCAAATTTCGCATTGCTTGCTGCTCCGTCAGTCTTATGTTGCTAGAGGTAGTTACAAGTCTATTTATTTTACTAACATAATATACAATGCAAACATTAGTGAATAAACGATTTTATACGTCCATCTCCATTTCACGCTCTCTTCTCTGGAGAATCTCCTCGATTTCCCTTTCGTACTCTCCGCTGGTGCGATTGTCTGAGAATCGCAGTTTCTTTAGCACTCGGTCTCTCTTTCTAGTTGTGGCAGGAACAAGTTGAGTCGATGATGGAGATGCTCCAGTAGCCAAGCCTGAAACCTTTGTTCTCCTTTTCTCCGGCAAATGAATCTCGTCACTAGCCTCTTCTTCAAGTCGGTCCATTACATCGCGATTATGCTGCAATTCTTGAAACATATCCGTATCATTGTGATAGAAAGTGACCCTGCAAGCGGTGATGATGACGTCGAATAAAAGACACATGATGATGATGACAAAAAGCGTTGACCACCACGATAGATCGCGGCCAAAGCTGTTGAAAAGTGCGTCATGAACAAAGTAGATTTTCGAGGGTTTCTTACCGTAGATAATCGACAATAGCATGTTCCAAAGAAACCAGCCTCCAATACAGATAATCATGACGGCGGCACAAATAATCGTCCGGGAATACATCTCCAGAAGCTGCAGTTTCGAAGTGACTACGATTACAACCGTACTAAAGGTAAGAACTCCAATTGGATAAACACTGTTGTCTCTTATAGCCTGGAATCCAAAGAGATAGTAGGCAGAGAAGGATGTGATGACGCTTTGACAAGCTGCCAAGACCATCCATCCTAAAAATATCAAAAGTCCAAAGCCTTGATTCCTTTGACCTTTGAAGTAGAGCTCTGGAACGGCGATGAGAGTAGCAGGATCGAGGTCCCTTTCAAATATTCCAATACAAAGAACTGGCAAAGAGGTGAACAAGGTATTGAACATGGACAAAGACCATGTTTCGTACAAACTGGAGCCTGTGAACATGGCGTTTCTTTGGAAGACTGCCTGTGTAAGGTAGAAGAAGAGCTCTTTATAGAACGTTCCAAGGACATATTTACAAGTCCGAACATAATTCCATCTTCCTTGTACAAGAAGAAGCTTTTGCAAGTAACGGAACTGCGCAATTGAATAATCCGATGATCGTGCTGCTTGTAAACCCTCCTTACCAGTGATTCCAATGCCAACATCAGCGCTCTGGATCATGGCAATATCGTTTGCTCCATCGCCTATAGCCAGAGTTACTGCGTTCTTGACTTTCTTCCTCATGGCCATTACCATTGAGGACTTTTGCGCTGGCGAAGCTCGACAGCAGATGACCGAGTCGCTTTTGACGCCTAAATCTATAAACAGCGTCATCAAAGTCATATCTTGCTCAATCATGCTCAAAGTGAACCCATCAACTACAACTACGCAATGGGCTACGGATCCGCAGTCGAGTTCGAGCATTGCAGCTGCCATTTTACCAGCCACATCGCCTTCTTCAGACCCAAGAACAACTACTGTACTATAGTCTTTGATCAGACGGCACGAGTAGCCAATGTTAATAGCCGTCTCACGTTTATCTCCGGTCAACATCCATAATTTAATTCCCGCACGACGCAGTTTGTCGATTGTCTCGGGGACTCCTGCTTGTAGCTTGTCTTCAATAGCAGTAGCACCACAAAGCTCGAAATCGCGTTCAATCATCTCACCGATTTTCTCGATTTTTTCTTGCCTATCGACAAGACTTGTACAGGCGTCTCTGTATAATTTGTTCCAGTTGTCGTACTCCTCCTTGTCCATGAATCTGTAGGAATAAAGAAGAGTTCTGAGGCCTTCAGTGGAAAACTCTTCCAAGTGTTGAAGAGTTTTTTCCATCACATAGGCATCGTTGAGAACCAACCGGTCGTCAATTACAACAGGACTCTCTTCGATCGTGGTAGCAGCAGTCGGCTGGATATCTCTCGATCGTCTCGAATGCACTCCATCGTATGAAAACCTTACTTGAGCCGTAGGAGTAGGCGCTACTTCCTCAGACTCCCCGTACTTCTTTTGTCGTGCCAACTGGATACTCTTTCTTGATGTTTCAGCAATAACTTCTACTTCTTCGTCCGTGTGAGCATGATGCAAATAATTGTCAAGACTGCTAAGGGGGTCCCGGGTATTAATGTTGATGCTAGGACGTGAAACCCCTCCAAGAGTCATGCTAGGTCTAGGACCGCCGAGACTAGGACGAGGTCCAGCTGTGCTTCTCCTGCCTACAGAAGACATCGAGTTACGTGCCATGACGATCTCTGCCTCTGCGTTTTTACGTAGACTCGACTGTCGAGCGATTTCAGATGCTTTCGATAGTGCAAGTGTCGACTGACGTAACCGCTCCAAGATAACGTTATCTGCACCTTTGCAAAGTACGCATATTCTTCCATCAGGGAACTTTACCACTACAGACATTCGTTTACGAGAAGATGAGAACTCAATAGTCTCTAGAACTTGGTAGGTTTCATCGATAGAGTCGTTGTCGAGCCCATTGGGATAGGAGCGGATAGTGATGGTACGATGCTGGCGGTCGATGACCATGTAACCAAGCTGTCGTGCTGCGTTTACAAGAGCCAGTTCATCAGGAGAAGCAGCTTGGTACTGTATATCTGAAAAGTCCCTGTCTGCCAGGCTGACATTGTTTTGTCCTTCTGTCAGTTCAGGCAAACAGCTGTGACAGAGTGCAATGGACAACAGAAAGAATCTAGCACGACGTGAGTATAACGTATGAGGGTGCGTTTGAAGGTAGTCCAGTAGCTCGGCCGTAGGACGGGTTATTTGGAGCTTTGAAGGGTTAGCAGTTGAGCGCCAGGACGTCGTATGAGCCAATGAAGAAGTAGAAGGTCGTCCTAACGAAGGACGTGATGCTGAAGGACGTCGTAAAGAGGGTCTTGAAGTGCGCGAAAGTCGTCCGATTCCAGACGGTCTATGACCAACACCAGAAGATCTACTATGACTCTCCTGCTCCTCTTCTTCTTCCGTCTCTAGAGCATGCAGCCAAGCATTGCCTGCTACGGAAAATTTACGAAACATCATAATGTTATCGGTTAATGTGCCAGTCTTATCAGAGAAGATGTAACTGACCTGCCCAAGCTCTTCGTTGATAGAAGAAGTTCTTGCTTCACAAGGAGTGTTTGAAGCTTCATGATACATATCAATATCCAGCTGAAGAAACAGCATTTGCACGAGTTTGATAATCTCCATCGAGACATAAAGCGAAAGTGGAATTAACGTGTTGAACATAATGATGAAGCCCATGAGATTGGGGACCACTCCGACTTCAAGGCCTTTTAAATACCACATGTTCTTACCTGATGTGGAGTAATAGACCTTAGCAGCTACAGTACAGAAAACAGACAGTCCTAGTACAAAGGCCACCATAAAGATGACGATGCTGTTGATGCGTTTCTGTAGTTTCGGGGCCTTTGTGCGCGGGTTCTGGATCGCATTCATTCGGATTTTGGACTCTTCGCCTGAGAAAATCACAAGACCATGCATTGATGCAGTATTTCGAAGAATACTTCCTCGGTAGACTACGTGAGAGTTGGACAATGGCAAGGTCTTTCCATCTATCAAAGCTTTGCCTTCAAAATTGTACAAATCGAGGTTGGGGTCTTCGGTTATGACAGTGGCTTGTAACCGTGCCATTTTCTCAGCACTGTTACATAAAGTAGCCATGTCAGGAAGCGGTTCTCGAGATTTAAGATTCGTCTCACCGTCTAATGCCATGGTCTCGATATATGCCATTCCTCCAAGTCCATCAGCATGAAGGACTATGATATCGGCAGGAACCCAGTCATTTTGTTCCAGCTTAATAATATCCCCTACTCGTAGGTCTTTCCAGATCGTTTTCTCGTATCTTAAAGGGCGGGAGGATGCACCAGTATCGTCTGTATCCCCCGTCCTTGTAGGACCCATTTGATCGTAATGGGTGTTTATCTTAGCAACTTTCACTACTCGCGTATTCTCCGATTTGTCCTGACGATGCCTCCTCCAATCGTCATAACCTTCTCTGAACATGGCGATAGAAATAAACACCATCAGTGGAATGATCGTGGTATAGGTTCCAGTGGTCGACCATGAAGGAATCATTTGCATGATGGAAACACAAAGGAAATATCTAGTTAGAAATGATCAAAAGTAGCATGACCGACTTACAAATTAGCCAGCTTGGAGAATTGAGCGACTAATTGCCTTGGGAAAAAGTTATAGGGCGTATAGATGGACGAAGTAATGAGATTGTCACAATAAGGCTTTCCCGTTCTTTCATCAATAAGTAACGGACGTTCGTTTACGATTTCCACAGGAATCTTACGTCCTCCTTTCGATGCAGGAGGCTGTTTAATGCGCAGAATGAAATTCCTAGCCCCGGTCAAAAATCGGTTTGTTCTCGTCCGTAAACCTTGACGCTGAATCTTTTTCGATGCCCAGGTATAATAATTAGGCAGTAAAGTGGCAGCATTTGTCTCCGGTAGCCTAAATTTGCCGGACTTGACCGATTTGTCTGATTTGGAGTCTTCATAAGCAAAGATTGGTTCTTCTTGGATGTCTAGTTAGAATGGATAAGGTTGAATAGAGGAGGAAATTACCTAAATTATGAGGCCCGAATTGGGCATGCGATTGGTTCTGTTGGTTCTGTTGGTTCTGTTGGTTCTGTTGGTTGTGTTGGTTTTGGATCGGAACATCGCTCATTTCTATAGCCGAAGCAGGAGAGTTTTGGATGTTTTTGGTAAACAGCTGACTTCTTAAAGATAATCCTCTGTTTCTTCGAGTAGAAGGAGATGTTGGAGAGGTTATTGGGAAAGACGCTTCAAGCCCCGGGCGCCGTGGGGATTGTTCGGGGCTTGTAGGATGATATTCGCTTGTCTCGGGTAAAGAAGTGTCCAGTCGAGGGAATAGAGGACGTGAGCTATTTGAACTGCTGCCTTGGTGATGAGGTTGAACTATAGGAAACGGCAAGTCTTGGTTATGAGATGTAGGAGAAGATAGCGATTGATGCAAGTTAGTAGGAGCTTGTATTGTAGGGGAGGTGGTACCGGCCTGAGGGTTCCTAGGAGATCTTGGAGATCCCGTCGTACCGGAGCCAGAGACCGACCCAGAGACCGACCCAGGGACGGACCCATGGCCTCCTTCTACATTGGTTGAATCCTCCATAAGGACTCTGTAAATGCCTTTCTCTTGTAGTTAAAAACGTCAAGAGATACTCAAAATATTCTGCTAGGCAGTGTTTTTCCTGGGACTATCTATAAAAGGAGATGGTGGATGGCCTTTCTGGATGTTGGCATGCCAACGAGTATCTAATATATAAAATTGCCCAATATTGGAGTTATTTTTTAAAAGCTTTTGGGAGTTTTAGTTGGATAAAGATTACGCTGCTGTTCTATCATTGGTTTAGTTGCCAATCACGACGAAAACACTCCAGCACCCCTTTTTCTGCATTAATTTCTTACGGAACAGAATGCAATAACCTTAAGCTTAATTCTTTTGACGTCACAAGTATTAAATTCATGTTTAAACTTTTACAAGTTCCATTCCAGATCCACGTGGTTTAGCACTGTATTAATTATTAGCAACTAGTAGTTGCCAACTACTGACTCTGGCTTGATATTCTTGGTTAGTCGACCTGCCTTGTCTTGGCGAGTTAGCCTCACTTGTGCTAGCCAGTGTGGGGTCCATTACTGGCTTTGACAAAGACTTGACAATCTGTCAAGCTCATTTGTTGAGCTTCTAATTGTTAAGTTATAGTAAGTTAATTGTTAAATATTCACATGTCTTAGTCCATTATGAACCTGCATATTTATAGATGTGACATTTAAATCATGTCGATCATGTTCCAGTAACAATAATAGGAGGCTGATCCCGATCATCTGTCAGCTGTCTGTCAACACTGCTATTTTATACCACTTTTTTTCAGCACTGCTATTTTTTAGCACAACTATTTTCCAGCACTGTGCTATTTTTTCAACACTGCTATTTTTCAACACTGCTATTTTTCAACACTGCAATATATCAACTCTGTGCTATTTCATTCCTATTTATCCACTCGGTGGACAATGTCAACTAAATCTACATTCACGCAAGAATTTAACTTCATTATTAAATTCCGGAGTATAAATGCGCTGTATCCTCGTATATCTTACCTTTGTTCTTAGCGGATCCATAATCCAATGTAACCTGCAATGTGAGAGCCCACCGGAGCTTATTTGAACGTGAATCATATTAAATATGGTAATAATTTGGGTTAAGGTTTCCACTTGAGCTGTCAAATAATTTACGGACAGTCAGAGTGAGAATGTAATGATGATATAGCCTGATATAAATAATTATTCTTTGTATCGTAGTAGGATACTATTATATTACTATGCCGTGGCTGTGGTGATTTAAACCTCTGAAATTTGATTAAAGTGACTCAGGTGAGTTTATTGAATCTAGATTCTTGGATTCTTACGGTAAATTCTGTCAAATTGAGTAGTCTTAAACGCGTCACTCTATTCATGGATCTAGTAATTAGCGGGGTTATAATGTATATCTGAATCATATCTACTCCTCGAGGGAGAAGCGCTATCTTCCCGTAGAATCATATGCCTACGGCAATACAGCAACAGCCTATTTAAAAAGGTAATATATCTGTTTCCTCTTAATTATTCAAGCATCTGATAATTTGGAAAGTTTATCAACGATTATAAGCTGTGCCGTTCAATTCAATGACAAATTGCTGCTAATTTGTCCATGGCGGCAATTGTCTCACAGTGAAACTTTTACCGTCCTATTTGCTTTTTCCCAGATCGGCAGCATACGGCTGAATATTGAACTATGCCAAAAACGCAATCCAACCTCGATTCATAGAAAGGAGCAAAGTAGTGTACTATATATGCTTTATAATTATATTAAGTATCTATACAGTTAGATTCGGAATTAATATATGCGGTCTAGACTGTTCAGAGGATCATATTTCCTTGACGCCAATGAAATCAGCCAAATGAAGCCAGCCAGGGACATACAATGCCCAATTGTATGTCACTCTTAGATAACAGCTATCGGTTTAAGATCCCAATTGTATATTGACTTATTAGACCACTGCTGACATTTCATCAATTGGCACCAGATGGTTTCATATCTGCGAACAAGTCAATGAGGAGATGCTTGAAGAGTCTTGCAAGTTCGCATATGAGCATTTACTATCAGTGGGCAGCTGATAGCATCTAATTCAAAATCTTACTTAGATCCACATCTGTTGCTCCCTTAACTAATGAACGGATGTAGTTGCAACATCCTGATCTTGTTCAGCTTCTTGTACCTTGCTCTTCTTATACAAGGATCCACCTGTGAATAACAAGGTCGGAAAACAGGTCAAGAACGAAATGATTCCTAAAGCGAGAACTTCAGCATTCCAGCCTTGACCAGCATGAAGGCCTCCAGCCATAAATGGCCCAATTAAAGAGCCAATTGAAAAGGCCACATTAAATAAACCATATGCCTGTCCATAGCCTCTACCTTTTCCAAATAGCCCTGGACTCTTGCTCTCTAGTTTATCGACACAATGCATCAATTCGCCCAAAACTGGAGAGAAGATAAACACCATGGCTACTCCAATAAGGGCTACAAAGGCTACAAAGAGAATTACTTGGCCTGTTCCACCGCTGGTAGGTAGGCGCAGCAGAATAAAGCAAGGGCAAGCAATAAAGAAGCCAAAACATACCAAGAATCTGGGACCAAAGCGATCTGAAAGCCAGCCTACAAGGGGTTCTAATACCGAAGGAACTGCAATGGCTAAAAATACAAGTCCACTGGAAAATGAGTTAAATCCAAACAGCTCATTTAGACGCAGGGTTAAAGTAGCATCTATAGCTCCCATTAGCCAGGCAATGATAATAGTTTGTAGAAACACATTGGCAATTCGAGGGTAAAGAAGAAATCGAAAAGATGAAGGTAGAACAATAGTTTTGCCAAAGAAAGAAAATGAAGGGGCTGCCGAAGGCGTTGCCAAAGGTTGAGGTTCTTCGGGTGTGGCTAACTCAGCTGAGTGTAAAGAGGTAGCAGGCCGTGAATGTAAACTGTTAACATCTTCAACTACTGTTTCGTTCTGTTCTGGATCTGAGCTTTTGTCGGATACATTTTGCATCTCAATATTCTGCTCCGAATCGGAAGGAGCTTCTTCAATCTCTCTATAAGGCTTTTCTATCATTAGAAACCTTAGAACTACATCCAAAGCCAGGATTCCAAAGCAAATGTAAAAAACTGCATAATATCCAGCTTTTTCATAGACTAAACCACCGATAAATGGACCTAAAAATATGGCCAAAGACATTGCAAGGCCAGGAAAACTCATCAATAATGCAGCATTTTTTCCATTAGAAATATCAGCAATAATAGCTAAACCTACAGTCCAAACTACAGCAGCAGATAGACCTTGAATCACTCGGCCAACCATATAAAGCCATACCGTGCGGCTTAAACATAGCAGTAATGTAGACGCTATAAGAATTAATAAGCCTGACAACATGATATTTCTCCGAGCTTTAAGCTTATCACTAATATACCCAAATACCAATGAGCCGATAATTAACCCCACAGAATAAATAGCCAACGACTTTGATACCCAAGCCTGAATATCTTTTTCCTCTACTCCCATTCTCACTTTAAATGCAAAAGGTACAACGGGAATTATCACTGCATAGAGGAATATGTCGGTGAATACGGCCATTGATATAGTCGTAACTATGAACGAGGTCGAGCTTCGTGAAGCATTGAACCTTTGAAGAAGAGTTTTCCCCGTCATTAAATATAAATATAAGTCAAATAATAGTAAAAAGATAGACAATGGAGAAATGCCAAATGCAAATTATTAATTAACGTTAATAATTAATAATTAATAAATTAAAATTTATGTTGAGTTCAAGAATGTTTCTAGCACTATTTAGTAGAACATTGGAATTCAATTAATGAGTAATTAACCCAGAACTCTTGGCTAAAATACGTCATAAACGGCCGATTAACTTGTCATGTCATTAATGATTCATAACCGCCTTATCGAGGGTTACCCGGGTGTGACAAGCTCAATGTGACACCCAATGTGGCACTCAACGTGACAAGCGCGGTAGTCATTTTGAAAATTGAAGAGTAATTTTCGATGTCAAACTTCGGAGTGAGAATGAATCTAACAATTGTGGCTCGTTGTACGACTCATTACAAGTAAATTCTGATGATAATATAATAAAGAAAATTCAATTGTATAACGTCTGAAGACTGAAGTTCACTGGTTTAGTATGCACAAGACGTAGATAATATTAAATTTGAAAGAGAAATTGCCAAACTGTTGTCTGTTAATTGGTCTGATTTGGTCAACAAGATTTCATACAAGGAGGGCTGAGACCGGCTAAACACTTAATAATGCATATGAATAATGAGATCGAGGATCTTAATTATTTCAGCCTTGAATTCGCGGCAATTGAATCCTAAGTTTCAAATGCCAAAGTGCAAGCAATGTGATCTACTTGTTGAGCCGATTAAGGGTCTTAGGACGAACCTTCCTAATCGGTTACCGCACACTTAGATGCTTAAACCTGATAAATTCAATAGGCACGATTGTGCATCTTGGCATTCTCAGGCCAGTTTGGAGTATATCCAGAGTTAATACTTTGACCAATAATCGCTTGACAGCTGTCGGAGTCGGATTTGATCGGACTTCGGACTTGATCGACTTTATCACGTGATGGATGGACAAGTCAAATTGAGTTTGGTCAAGTGAGCAATAGAGTACTGTTTCATTCTTCCTCAATCTGGCTGTATCAAATGAGTTTAAACGGCTCTGGTCTACAGATTCGAATCTTGAAGCCTTCAGTCATAATGACAAGTCTAGTTAGCAAATAGCCAATCCAGCTTGACCTATCTTGCTGGCATGCTAGAGTAGCAGCCAGATCCCTCCCCCCACGCGCCCACATGTACTGCCCGTACTGGTATTAACCTGCATGAATATTATGGGTAAGGTTGTCGGAGGGATGTCGGAGGAAAAGCCTTGAGATAAGGTTATAAAGGAAAAGAATACTTTGAACCAACTGTAACTTGGCTATTATCAGGTTTAACCTTTCTTTGACTTTACAGATTGATTTAGAATTTTCTAATAATTGATTTGAATTATTTAATTCCTCAACAATGACCGTCTTGCAGCCTCTTGCTCCCTATGACGTACCGGCCCGATTGGTGTTAGTTAATATGCATCGAATTACATAACTGCCGATTAAAGTTAATTCCACCAATTAAACAATTAGTCTGTTTAAGATCATCGCCAAAAGAATCAAACCTTTTTGTGTCGAGCATTTGGAGCTCAAAATAAGAAATAAGAAATATCAAATAAAGAGTATTTTTGAGGGTATTTTTGATGGTACTCTATTAGTTAATAAGTCTTGTGTCACTCCATTAAATTACTCAACAAGTATGGCCTTGTTGGCTAACAATATTCACTCTAAAAAGTAATATAAGTAATCCACTGGTATCTGATAATTTGCAATTTGCGTCATATATTGTAAAAGTCGTTTGAATTCCGGCAAATCATTTCTATAAGATTCCGACAAGGTTCCGATAGAATTCCGATAGAATTGCAATAAGAATTGCCAAGGTTACTTAAAGTTCCTTGTAATTCCCCGAACAGGTTGTGTTCTAGAAATCTTAAAATTATAATTGTCAAGCCTTGAAAAACTCAATCTCATTTGCGGGAGTTTTCACAAGAATTTTTGAATTCAGTTGAATTCAGTCGAATTCAGAGTCAATTGATAAGATTTGCAAAGCTGAAATAGTCAACCTGCACAATCATAGCCTATTTGAAGATTTAAAACCGAAGGTTTCCCTCTTGTGATGGGGGCCTAAACTCATTGTCGAGAACCTCATCGTGCAACCAAATGCGCTGCATGAAAAAGAGTAAAAATGTCCAGACAAAAAAGAAGGACCAATGCGGGCGAATGAGAACCGGATTAGAAAGTTTTTTTGTTATTTATTGTTATTTATTTACCAACTTAGCTAGCAATTTTGCCATTAATTTTTATTATTTTTCTATTGTATATACCAAATATCTGGATATTTATTCCTCTTCAGAAGCTTTAGCTCCGATCACCGTTTTCCACCAATAAACAACCCCCACATTTTGCAAAACACAAGAAATGGGCACTTTCCTGTTGAAGATAAAAAAGCCGCGGATTTCATTAGAAATATAATAATATAAATATAAATAGCTGCTGATTGTTGTCATATAGGTTCTTGTTATGAGATAATAACCTGCTCGGCGGGAAAATGGCGGAAATTCATGAACCGGAAAGCTTGGACGAATTCCACAAGTTATTAGCTCAGCCAGGCATAGTTGTACTGGATTTTTACAGTACTCAGTGTGCTCCTTGTGTAGTAAGTAACATCTGACATCGTGGGTCTTGGTAGTATGCTACTATTGACAGATCTATCTTGCTAGTCTGTTACTATTGATAGATGCTATCTATTGACAATGGGCTGTTACTGCCTAGGCTTTGAATGTTACAAGCAACCTTTTACTAGTATTATCAGCTTGTTTATTGGCTTCTTTCCCTTCTAAGGCTTTGACAAAGCTCAAATACAGCCGATATGACTAGCATGACCCTAGAAGTTACTGTACTTTACTCCAAGCTTCTTAGGCCATATACAGTCTGTATCACCTTGTTAACCTTGGAATTCTTAACACGCTGCTGATATATGCTTATTCCTCTTCATCCTCTGTCTTTGTATAGGTGTGACTGCGCATGTCTTTGTATAGGTGAAACTGTGCAGACCTCTTCAAACATTATCAGATCTCTTATATCTAGTCACCATATCCTGACTTCCTTGTTCTATATTCACGACCTCTATTTTCCTTTGTTAAAATCTCCTTATCTTCAAGCTTTAAGTCTTCTACGGGCATACGGGCATAGCCTTATCTGCACAAAAGCTCTCATACTATAAACAACCAATCTTTATTCTATCACTAATACCAGGTCGTACTACCTCTTTACAAATCGCTAGCCATCAAATATCCATCGGCAAAGTTTTACAAAGTAAGTAATACATAGTCTAGCCATTGCTTGACAGTAATTTCTGTCCTACTGCTAATTAGATCAACGGTTTGTCTCCACAAGGAAGTTTTATGCAACAATCTGTACAAGTTGTTTGGTGGCCGACATTTGTTATCTATAAAGATGGCAAGGAACTATGGCGGGCCAAGATCCCCAATCCTCCTCAGCAATTCCCTACCTATGAACTGGAGAGTCAATTGAAGCGTTTGATAGTTTGATGATAACAGCACGACTAAAAGTCAAGTGAACAGACTTGAACGTTGTAGTAAGTTATTCTCCAGTGCATAGAATAGCGTTTGGGATTTAACCTAAATAACGGTTGTTACATGAAGTAATATCAGGAGACAAAGAAAAAGTTTATCTGCAAACCCTTCTATAATACAGGTTTACTGGGCCTTTGTATCAGAATTACAGTTATACCGCATTCCAAACAATTCAACAGTAATCTCAACGGATCTTGTGCTCTAGTCACTTGTCCTCTAATCACTTGGATCTGTTTGGTAGAGTCTTACATTCCTATAGATAGATAGCCAAGTAGTTATAACTGTTGACCTTGATGTCTAAATTCTTTTCATCAGTCTGAGAATCCTAGCTATTAGCTCTATTGAAGGAACATAGTTTGACTGGCAGCAAGATTCACGACTGAAGATTCTTTTACTGCTCACTGTTTACAAGGAAATCTGCTAATCATGTGAGCAAATCAAGGCGGTTGCCGAATTTGCCGACTCGAACATATCGGCCAATTAGCTACGAATATCGGCAGAAAGACAGCCGATATTTTATCCACAACTCGAATTCTCTCATATTCGTATCAGCAGCAGTCCTGCTTTCTAGGCATCGCACACAATTACTAGCTGGCAATTCTTCCTAAGTCTTAATGAGCCTAAGAAGTTGCTCATCTAAAGGGTCTCGTTACGTAAGCGGCTTAGTCCAACGGAATGCAAAACTTGTCCGCAATTCTCCAGCAAAGTAGCCAGTAGATCTATACTCCTATCAGATGCTTGCATATGTCTATCAGATTGCGCACGAGACTGGATTCGATGACGATAGACGAGATGCTTATTACAAAATTCTTGCAGGTTATTTTCTAGACAGATCTAGACAGATCACAATCTGTCTAGCTTCTTTCAACGATATCGGCAAGATTATTACGTTGTAGATGACCTGTTATTATCTTTGTTGAAAAGTACAAGGTTTTGGCGTGCTGGATAAACATTAACATTTACATTAAAGCTCCCTACATAATAGGTGAGCTTAAAATGTCACGCCTTGTCTTCTATGCAAGGATCTGAAAGGGTCTACCAAAGGCGATCTGAGCAACGCAATTGTGAATATCAAAGATCTTACTGGAAAATTGCTTGGCGTGCCTACATCGTGTTCTCTAGTTCCTATTAACTAAATATTTTAAAATAATTAATGCCGTTTAATAAACATTTAATTCAATTATCATCATTAAACTGGTAACTCCAATTTCCAGCATTCTTTTGTTCCCCAAATGCACTTTAATTCATGGTGATCTGCAAGCAAATGGGTCCGAGCTATCACAAAAGAGGTCTAGTTCGTATATTTGAGAATTACGTAGATTACTAACCAGAAAATGAACTGCTTTGATCCACGGCTACAAGTTGAAAATGCCAGAAAAACAGTTGGATGCTTGTAGTTAATAGCTTGTAGTTAATAGCTGATGCTTCTTATAATCAGTTTCCAAAATTAAAGTATAAGGAAGTACTCGTGCACTTCATATTTTTCTGTGCAGTTTTAAAAACTTAAACCATATTTTACATCTAAATAATATTTATTTTCTTGGGTCTTTTCTTTAGTCTTTTCTGGTAATTAAAGGCGCCGAACCCACTGTTTATAGGCCAAACCCACAGTTTATATTCTTTTTCCTTATTTGCTTTTTATAATTTTTTCATTTGTTCCCCTATCTTTGATTATTAGTATTAAAAATTCGGCTGCTTTCTCTTGTTAAGGCTGCATCTGCATTTGCTGCTGACAATACCAGATTTTCCTGACGGCTGTGACTCGAAAAGCAGGTCCCTAAAGCTATAATCCTTTCACTAACCCTAGTTAGTAGTGAAAAAAATTAGGCACAAAAAAATATTTCCGGGTCGCTTGCTATCTCTATAGCATATCCTGGTCGCTGCTACGATTCTTTAGCACTCTTACTGTACCATGTTTGTCCTGAGACCGAGCCGATAGTTGGAATATCGAAACCACCAAAGTTGAAATGGTTTCTTGGACTGATTTCAAGCAAAAGTTAGCTGTTCCAAGCAAAAATGGAGATAGCACTCCTCCTGATCGATGGAGTAAGTTATTGTGACAGCGTAAACTATGATTCTGTTGATCGGAAGGTACGGGTCCGTGCATGTTCGATGCAGGGCCGAATGCGATGTCTATCGCTCAGCTTTCTCAGTAGTGTGGTATCCAACGTTTGACATGTTCTAACAAGACAATCGGGATTTGATTCCTTTACCTCCATCGAGAAGAACTTGGACCGACTGGGATTTCGTTGTAAGTGAACTAGGCGGATAAGGAGTGGGGTATGCGGGGTAAATGTAGAGAAGTCGAGAGAAGATTAGGGCTTAAGGTTGATAAGACAGAAAGCTTCTGTAGGAATCTGTAATTCTTGCTCTACTACAGCCTTGTTCCGCAGTTCTAATGATCTCTAGTCACTTTTTACTAAATCTGTGTTCATGATTCTCTCGATCTTATTCCTGTTCTTCTGCTAACGTAGGGTTTCTGGGCGGTAATCGGCTTCTCCATCTCGACATGGCAATCCTGCTCCTCTCTTCTTGCTGTAGGTCTTAATGTCTGGATGTCTATGGTTATCGTTATCATAGCCCATTTGCTGACGGTTTTTGTGGCCATTTCTCATGGATGGGGCGGTGCTGTTTGGCATATTGGATTCACAGTAATTTCTCGATTCACGTTTGGAATCTGGGGGTCATTCCTGGCTCTTATTCAGCGGATCGTACTCTGTATTGTATGGTACGCGGTGCAAAGCTATACAGCTGGCCAGTGCATTTCCAACATTCTGTCTTCCATTTTCCCTACATTTCATAGTATGAAAAATACCATGCCTGCCAGTCTACCTATGGATACCAAGCAGTTCATTGGATTTGTTCTCTATCATATCGTGGCCATTCCGTTTCTCTATATCCCCCCCGAAAAGCTCAAGCATCCATTCCGCTACATCTCGTTACTGAGCGCCGTAACCATTTTTGGCACTGCCATAGGTCAAATGGTGGCGGCCCATGGAGCAGGACATTTACTGCATGTTCCAACAACAATTCCTTCCGGCTCGCAGCTAGGAATGGCTTGGATGTACGGCATTAACAGCGTGATCAACTCCGGGGCCGTCGGATTGGCCAATCAGCCTGATTTCTCTAGGTTTGTCCAACGCCCTGGACAGCAGGTGTGGGGCCAGACTTTCAGTATCATGGTCTTAAGTAATGTCGTACCGTTATTTGGACTTTTAGGCACCTCTGCAGCAGCCAAAATGTATGGTGATATCAACGAATTGAACCTTTGGAACCCTCCTAACATCATCCTTCAATGGTTAGACACTTCATATTCGTCACGCAGTCGTGCAGCAGCATTTTTCGCATCCCTGGGTTTCTTAATATCCACCCTGGGATTAAATACTATTGATAACGGCATGTCAGGAGGCATGGATCTGGCTGGAATGATGCCTAAATACATCAATATTCGCCGGGGCTCTTATATTATAGCAGTTATCAGCATTGTAATTCAGCCTTGGCAAATTCTTGCCAATGCTTCAGTATTTTTAAACGTTCTAGGGTCATATGGAGTGTTTCTGGGCCCCATGATTGGGGTTTTCACTGCTGATTATTTCATTGTTCGCAAGCAAAGGCTCAAGCTAACAGACCTTTATTCTGCATCTTCTTCTTCTATTTATTGGTTCTGGAACGGTATCAATTGGAGGGCTTATTTATCTTGGGTTTTGGCATTCATTCCTGCCATTACTGGCATTGGATCTGTTAACCCCTCGATGGCCAACAAGATTCCCTCTGGTGCAATAAAGCTTTTCCAGATCTCATTCATCATTGGATATATCATTTCATTTTTGCTTCATATAACGTTCAATTGCTTCTGGCCACCTCCTGGCATTGGACAAGTGGATGAACATGATTATTTCAAGACGTTTACTATTCTTGAAGCGAGTAAACTAGGCATCATTCCTGCCGATTATGATTCTTTTGAAGAGCCTGAGATTACCGGCTCTTCCGATACCAAATTTAACTAGATAGAGTTATCGCTAAGCGGCTTCATAGCTTGGTACTTTGCATTGGTGTCTTTTTTCTTTTACTGTCAATATAATACAATAATTAATGTACGACAGAGAGTATTCAAGTGGGCCACTTGAAGATTAGAAAAAGCTTTGGAAACTAAGTCTAAAGTCTATTAATGCACTTATAGGTGCTGCCGATATGCCAATTCCACCGATAGGGCCGCTGGAACCGTATCGGCAAAAACTCTGGAACGCCAACTCCATTCACATTTGTATATATAGACCGCAGCTACGGTATTCTTCTGCACCGCCTCATATTCGCATCCGTATAGCGTTAACAGTCCCTGGACCCTCAGTTCCGTCCTACAGTTCCGTCCTACAGTCCGTATAATTCGATATCGTCCCAAATCTGCCGAAATAATTAAGAACTTATATCGGCTTCCCAAAACCTGGCCGATACAAACTACAAATAGCGGAAGTCCATTTTGTAGATAAATCCCCTATTAAATTATGGTAGTTATCGCGATATCTTCAGCTACAGATATCGCCGATAATCGGCTATGGACCCCGAGTTTTAATTCTTTGGGAATTGAGAGATTGCCGATACGATACCCGCCTTCCCAACGGATCCGGATCGGCCAACTGCCGTCGGCAAAGCATATAGCCGTTCTCTATCTGTAAAATTTGATCGGCGCTGAACGCCCATCAATCTGTCCTCGAGGTTTGACGGATATCATATCGGCCAACTCCCGATGTTGGCAAAGCATATAGCCGTTCTCTATGAGATTTGATCGGCGCAAAAAATCATTAATCTATCCTCGAGGTTTGAAGCGACTAGCTATTATTGGAAGTATCTGAAGATATCCGATATGTTCTCGTCAAAATATTCCTGAATTGAATCAGAGACTTGGGTGACAAGATCAATTGATGACAGGTCTGTTGGTGACAGGTCTGTTGGTGACAAAGTCTATTGGTGACAGGATCGGCCAACTATACACAGATCGGCACCATTCGAAGCATAGCCGCCAGCTCCTCTTGACCGCTCTTACGATTCTGTCTTGTTCATTTTAAGTTCCAGATCTTTCTATATTACCCTACCTTGCCGATCTAGAAAAATAAGCGCCTGCGCTCGGAGAAGTACAAAGATGTACCCGCCTCGTTTCAAACTCAAATATCTCCTGTCATTATTATTATTAAATTTGATATTTTCTACAACGTTCCTCGTTCACGGATTTCATCAAAACCCTATTATGGCCGGCCGCGTTGAACAATAATAAAGATCATCATTGTTTACTGGATGTGATCTGAATATTCTTTTTTCTTTCTGTTGAGATCTAGTAGCATTTGCTTTTGATGATGTACTTATATGTAAACTAACAAACTAACTAAGAGGTAAAATAGAAAGTAAACCTGTTTGTTGGCTTAAATTTGTGGGGGGTAGAACGGAGCAGAACACGGAGGAAAGAGAGCGCAAAGCAGGAAGAGCAAAGCCCGGACAAGTGAGGGGGAGGGGGAGGGGGCGGGGTATAACTAACACATAAGAAATCGTGGATACAGTTTTATTCCGAGTCGTTGAGATGAGTCTAAAGAATATTTATTTTTTTAATTTTTTGGAATGGTTTACAATTTTTTTAACATTTTTCTTTTTATTTTGACTTAATTTGAACCTTTTCATGAACTAGATAGAGCACTATATTGTAAGAAAGGTTGAAATGCTAGAAATCAAGATTTCGGAGCGCTTGCGCTGCGTCCTCGCTAGTAGTTGCTGCGATTTTATTTCGATTGCAACATAACCTCCTTGTTCGGTACAAGGGTCTTGAAGAATGTGGGGGCGAGGGTCCACATTAGGGTCCAAGTAAGTACCCCCGCAAACGTTCCTTGTTTGAACGGTAGGCGGTTTTCAAGAATACTAGTAGATATAAGCCGAATCGCAATGAAATTGCTGTTTATTCTCAAACAGAATTGCATCTCTGAATTTCTACTGGTCCAAATATGCCAGATCGTTGATAAGCCCGGGTGCCGTAACCGGTAAGCCCGTTGACCGTAAGCCCGTAGGCTTCCACATTCGGCAAGTTAATATAATCTGCTTGAAGTTGTTTCCAGGGATCTAGCCGTAGCTGGCAATGTCTCGGAGGATCGAGACGCAGTCCACGCATTTCAACAATGTTTTATAATCTGATCCTCAAAATTAAACGCTCTTCATTGCTGGATTTACAGATAACCCCCAACTAGGAAGAAGAGGCATTATATCCCTAATCGATTCCAGAATGTTGCACTGTAGAGGGAATGGTCTAACTAGCTCTCGACCACTGCGTAAATGGTCTAACCAAATAGGGGGGAATGCATGACCTGTACAAAAAGCAAATATAGTTAAAAGCAAAATCTTGGAACTTTCGCATTTAATTCAAGCGACTGGTCAAGATGCTATTAAATATACTCATCTCTGTTGAGATAAGAATCCAAACCCGTGGAGACGTTACAGTAGAAAAGAAAATGTATTAACGAAAAGGTCACCAGTTGGAAAGAAAAATGTGGGACTCGATGAGACCATTCTGACTAGACTAGGTATTCATAGTGAAAGGTTAAAGACATCAGATTCTTTAGCTAGGCTACGCACTGTGAAAGATTTTTACAGGCTAGTAAAATTTCACTGTGTTTAAAGTAAAATTTCACTGTGTTTAAAGTTCATCGACAGCACAGCTTGAGCCAAGCTCCGAGATCATGCAATCAGATACTCTAACGAATAGACTGATCGATCGACTGATCGGATAAATGAGAGCAACAAGATGAGCTCCGGGCGGCTTTGTGAACTTTACAATGCTTATTTCTATTATTTTATGGTGGTCTCATTTCACATTTCCGATAGGAGGTAACCCTCCAGTGATGAATCGGCAGATCAGCATCGCATCGGGGAATTCTTCTAACCTTCCTAATGTGGGGTTACCCGGATTTTGGCACCGGGTTTTGCATCCATTTATAAAGATCGTCCTTCTATAAGGCAGAAAAAAACTGCTCTATTCGTATAGGACCCTTAATGAGCAAGGGTTTGATTGGCTAAGTCCGGCGGAGAATTAGCCGAGAGAGAGAGGAGGAGAACAAAATAAAATATAATAAAATAAAATAAAACATAAACAAAAATAAAAAATAAAATAAAATCAAATAAAATAGAAAATAGACAAAAAATAGACAAAAAACATATTAAAAGATTTCTTAATAATAACAATAACTAGTGACAAACTATAAAACAGATGATATTTAATGCTAAGTTTTCACTTTGAAGTTAGAACCATCCAATAACTAACATCATTATTCTAAACGTAATTTGCCAATATTCTCACCACCAGTCCACATTCAGCACTTAACATTATACTTCGCAGAAAAGAAAAAACGTTTGGTGAGCTCATTTGTTCTTTTTTTCTTTTGAGGCCCAAACATCTATAAAGAGACTAGTGCACGGCGATCGAGTTAATTAGGTAGATGTCTAGCTTCTTATCTCAACTGTTGAGTTCGGGTTTTAACAATCAACATGGCAAGATGGCATGCTTGCGGGACCAGAGTACTATATGATGAATTTAGAATCAAAACAAATAGTGTCATTAACCTTCAATATTAGTAGTTATATTTATTAATTGTTAAATATATCCCCCTTCATTCTCGTTGATAGTCTCAATTGTTTTTTTTGTTCGTTTCTTTTCTCACTGGAGCTCCCTTAGTCATCTCCCATCTTTCCTTTTTTTACTTTCAATTGCGTTTGCCTAACTAGCACGTTCGACCTACATTCGCACCTCAAACCCTCATAAATCCGCACTTTCACACTGGCTTATGACTTGTAGATGAAGTGTCTGGTCTTATTTATTGGATTGGAGTTATTTGTTTAAATCCGCAATTCTGCTGAATATTCTTAATTGTTTACCAGCTGCCTCCATCTGTCTAACCATCTGCCTCCATCTGTCTAACCATCTGCCTCCATCTTCATCCATCTGCCTCCTCTGCCTAACCGTTCTGCTAAACTATTCTGCCCCTCCACCTAATACTGTTCTATGAACCCGGCCAAAAGACCACATCAGCGCCGGTCTTATTCCTGCGGACCTTGTAAACACCATAAGACGAAATGTGACCACTTAATTCCTTGTACTTCGTGCCTTCGCTACCGGCGAGAGCATCTTTGCAGGCTTCAACCTGCTACTCCTCCGCTTCCCAAGCAACCTAAGGTGAAAAGATTGAGGATAATCGAGGCCATTCCACGAGTCCCTAGTTCTCCTGGTCAATCTCATAGGGCTGAAGCCCCAGTGAGGTCAGAAGGGCTTGGGGGACCCAGTCCCATCCTAAATACGCCCGCTGTAGCTAACCATTCAATACCTGGACTTGTTCCTCAAGGAATCCCTCGAGGTTTGCCTATGAATGGAGTTCCAGGTCCCTTTTCTGGTCCTCCTCAAGCCCCAAGGCCTCCTGTTCCTGCCCCTGCCGCTACCCCTTCTTCTACTGATATGTCGACTACTTTTGGGCCTAATTATCCCCGATATTATCCGCCAGCTCCAATTCATTCTAATCGAAGCCAACCAGAAGGACCTCAGCAGTACTCAAGTCCTTATCAAAGGCAATATTCTATTCCAGGGCAACAATATAGTCAGTATGACATTGATAATAGGTATATTCAGATGCCAAATGTACAAAACGTCCGGTCTCCAGAATTAGACCGAATCCTACCAGCTTTCCAGGATTCTAGAATGCAGACGATTCAAACATTGCAATCGGCAGTCCAATCCATGAATTATGTCCAAGGTATGAGCTAATATGAACTAATATGAATTAATATTTCAGCATCCTCTAACATAGATCCTTTAACGCGTTCTAATTTGGACCCTAGGCTTTCTATAAAACCTACTCCTCCTCCTCCTGTCAAGGTCGATGCTAAAACCTCTTTACACTATCCTTCAGAAGACCCTGCAGCCTTGAAAGCACGAATAAACGAGCTTGAATATGTAGTAGGAAAGCTCAGTGGAATCACTTCTTTCTCTTATGCAAGTATCTCAGGATGTAATGCATCAGATAACAAAAATCCGGATGAGAAATGTAAAGGAAACCTCAGATCTGTTGGTTCTATTCCATACTATCAAGGGCCTACATTCGACGTTTGGAATATGATGTCGTCGGAAATGAATTGGCGTCTTATTCTTCTTCGTGCTCTGCCTTGTAGACAGCATTGCCAGGTGTTTGTAGACTATTATCTCAGTGATGTAGACTGGATCTACCATCCACTGCACAACATCAGCTTTCTTAAGCAATTGGATAGTTTCTGGGGTGAAGAAACCGACAATGTCAACCTTATTTGGCTGTCTCAATTGCTTATGATTCTATCTCTATCGGCTTTACATTTACCCGTTAACATTGCTAATCAATTGAATATCAACCAAGAAGTGTTTTCTCTACGACAGGCATCAGCATTGTGGTTCCGAGCTGCTAGGCAAGCTTTACAAGCAGGAAATTACGACGAGGACCCCGTGTTTGCTCAGCTACAAACCTTCTCGCTCATGCAGTTGTACCTCTATGCCACTAATCAGATAACTCTCATCAATTCGCTTTTAGGTCAAGCCATCCGGCATTGTATCCAGCTAGGATTGCATGTAGACAGTCCAGGAGCAAACATTTTAGAGACAGAGTTAAGAAGGAGAATCTGGTGGGATATTTGTGGATGTGATACATTCCAAGCTCTCTGTGGAGGTAGACCTGTGATGGTTAATTCATATGCTTCTCTTGTACCGTTCCCTGTCAACTGCCATGAAGAGGATATGACTGTAGAACAGGTGATTTCAAGGCCTTCAACTGAGCCTACAATCATGTCGTTCCAAATAGAACGCAATATGGCCATGAAGATCTTGAATAAATTATTTAACAACATCGGAGAACAGCAGCCTACGTTTGAGCAAGCCTTACAAACGGATATGGAATTATGTGCTTATGCCAACAACATGCCATGGTTTTTCCAGCTCAATGAAGTGGGAATGTTCCGTGAAACAGACCCTCAAGGTAACCCTGTGGAACTTCCTGAAACCCTTCTTTTCCAGCAGCATATGATGCACACTTGTATTTGTATGCACCGGTTCCGCATCCATCAGGAATTCTTACAACCACGAGTGCCAATCTCTTGGGAAATTTGTATTCTATCCGCCAAAGCCATGTTTGGAGTCTATCGTTTGTTAAGGAATCGCTGGGGAGGTAATGTGTGTGGTTCATACAAGTTCATGGCTCAAATCCATCAAGCTTTCACTGCAGTGGTTGCTCAAGCCATGGTTTTACTGGTAGAAAAACCAAATCGTGAAGATGCCATGTTACTCAAGTACGATGTGGACAATTTCATTGAAGATCTAGAGTTTTTGGCAGGAAGTTTCAAGATTAATATTCCCATTTTAACCGAAGGAATGAGTATCATCACCCGTATTCGAGACATTATCGAGCGTACTTCGATAAATGGAAAGACAGAGACTATGCCAGGAATTGCTGGAGGTGTTTATTCTGTCTTTGGAGGTAAAAAGGTCACTGAAAAGTATTTGGAAAGATGTGCTATTGATTTCTTGATGAATTCCGACGCAGGACCAGGCGCTCGGCCTAGACAATCGGTCAAAGAAGAAAACAGAATCAGCTTGTCGCCAAATCAACCGGCAACCTCTACCTCCTCATCTCCAGATCTACAAAAAACAGAAGTAATCATGCAAACTGACTTGGGCTCCGGATTAAGTTCAGGTCTACGATCTGGCTTGACTTCTGGAGTACGATCTCGACTTGCTTCAACTACGGAAACTCCTTCAACTGTAGGCACTACAACTAACCCTTCTTCTACTGCTTCTTCCTCCTCTTCTTCCTCTTCTTCCTCCTCTTCTTCCTCTTCCTCTTCCTCCTCTTCTTCTGCTTCTTCAACATCCTCAACTAACCCTTATGAACCTTCTACTTCAGACTATTACACCTCCTGGCTCTATCTTCCTCCTCCAGACGCCATTCAAGAATCGTTGAAATTTTATCAGCAAATCCAGCATGAGGTCTCTCCTCCCGACCCGGAACCACATTCGTTTAAACAGATTAATATCTTGAAATATTCCGACTGGGATGTCATGTTGAATAGTTTGATTCCTTCGTGAGCAGGCTGACGGGCTAATGAGGCTCGCCCGACCGAATACGAAGGCCATCCTCTGTGTATTATATGTAAAACTATTATGTTAATATAATGTATCATTATTGCTATTGCGGTTAAGTTATCACCTTGCTGACTCCAACCAGCGGACTCGAACCAACAGCGATACACTACTTCCTCCTACTCTACTACGGCTTGATATTTCATTTTGGCCCCGTCAACGGTTACGGAGGAAAAAGCAATTATCATCCTGCTCGGTAGGGTAATTCTGTAGTCTTGCGTTGACCAATGCAAATTACTTTTCTGTTCAGTGGTATAGTGGTAATATCTCGATGTCACTGGTTCGAAGCACGCAACTTGATTATTTCTAACGTCAGTCTAACAACTGAGCAAGAGTTCGTCGTACTATAGATGATTCTGATCTGCCGTAGTTGAATCTGCTCTTATTGTATCATAGATCAGAAGTTGCCATAACACAATTATATCCATTGTCAGTCGCTTGACTCAACGCTTGACTCAGTCGCTTATGAAGCCAATTGGACATGAAATATCGAGTAGCAATTGTCGGAGGAGGTCCTGCCGGACTGACCTCCCTCTATGAATTGCTTCATACGACGTCGGATGGAGAATCTACCGTCGGAAAGTCCATCTCTGATTGTCCATTTAAAGTGACACTCTTTGAACAGAATAAACAGATCGGAGGAGTATGGTTCTACAGTGAGAAAGGAGATGATATGGATTTCCAAGGGAATTATTCTGATCCCAAGGAATTGTCCAAATATCCCTGGTCCAATAGCGCTTTATATCCTGATTTATATACCAATACTCCCGAGGTGAGAAGCACTATAGAGTTATACAGCAGTTATTAATCTTGTAGAAACTGATGAAATTCTCATATATGAAACAAGACAATGCACAATCACCTTATTATCCTTTTATTACTCATAAACAAGTTCTTGCAAGACTAGAAAATCTCTCTCGTTCGGACC
The DNA here is from genome assembly GCA_003708105.3 of Middelhovenomyces tepae. NCBI lineage: Eukaryota > Fungi > Ascomycota > Dipodascomycetes > Dipodascales > Dipodascaceae > Middelhovenomyces > Middelhovenomyces tepae. The sequence continues at coordinate 602,016 of PPNF03000003.1, read as the reverse complement.
TAGATCGTCATATAAAGTGCTCGTCTAAAGTGGACTCAATTGACAAGAAAAACAGGATTTGGAATCTTTCAATCAATGGAAACATTAGACAATTTGATGCTGTTATAATAGCTTCTGGTCGTCAAAATATTCCTCATGTTCCAGTAAGCCTTTGAGTATTGCTGTCAGTGTTAACAAGTACATTCGAGGATTGAAGGAGTTTTGCCGGAAATATCCTGGAATTGTCATTCATTCTAAATCTTTCAGAGATCCAAGATTGTATAGAAATAAGGTAAGTAGAATCCAGGTGTAGAATCCAGGTGTAGAGGCAGGTTTAGAATCCAGGTGTAGAATGCTGGTGTAGAATGCAGGTGTGTTGCTGACTTAGAACATTCTTATAATCGGTTCTAGCATCTCTTCTATTGATATCATCAAATTCATCTATCAATATGCACATTCTGTTGTTTTGACTGTTCGATCGGAGAATCCTTATATAAAATGGGTCAACAAAGTCGCCAGATCGCCATTGTTTCGCTGGAAAGGTGCTGTTGATGAATTCTTGGACGACAAATCTGTTAAATTCAATGATGGAAGTATAGAAACGTTTGATAATGTGATTCTGGCTACAGGATATCATAATTATATACCTCTTATCAACACCGTGGAGCCAGGGTCTATGAGGAAGTCGGAGTCTGTTGAGCTAGAGTCTAAGCCTGAGTTTGTAGAGCCTGAGTCTGAACCTGAGTCTGTAGAGCCAGAGACTGTCGAGACAGAGTCTACCGATCAGCCAAATTCAAGCTTATGGTCTAATCGAACACAAATTTTTGGCTTTTACCTTCATACATTCCTTAGAACTGATCCTTCATTAGCAATTATAGGACAAGCTATTACTCCTACAACCTTTCATCTTTATGAAATGAATGCTGCTGCTATTGCTGGGGTTTTCTATGGATTATGGAAACAAGCAGGTTCAGTGGGAAACCTTCCTTCAATTGAATCTCAAATACAATGGCAGAATGATAGATATAAAGAGGCTTGTTGTAACGATATTTCTTTCGACTTTTACCCCGACACTGATGCCAGTTGGACTTTGGTACAGGAATTCTTCAAACTGGCACCAAAAGGACGACCTAATCCGTTTGGAGATAGACAGAAATTGTGGAATGATTATGATAGTTCTCTAGCTATTCTAGAGGACTTTTTTTTTAAAGATTTGAAGTTGGACAAGAATAAGCTGATGTTAGTGGATAGATATTATGCTGGTCAAGAAAGGAATTGAATCGCGAGCCAGCTAAGGCGCTTCATAGACGCTGGAATGAACCTGACAAATTAGCCCGACCCTGCCTATCCTTGCCTCATTGAAATGCGGCTCATTGATGACATTTCCAGTTCCCAATTAAGAACTTTTATTGCCGATCAATTTAAGCCGTACGCACAGCGGCTTTGAGCCTAACATGATGTAACGGTTCAATAAGAATAACCAGCCGGCTGTTATATACTACACCGGCGTGTACCGATATCAACTGGTTACTAATCTTTCGAAACTCAGAAATTCAATGTAGATCAAGCTGTAAACACTGAACTATGTCTTACTTATCGTTAGCAGTGTTAGCACTGTTTAAGTTTTGGTTGCTTTAAGTTCTCTGGGTAAATAACTCAATTACACATGACTTGATAACGGAGTTCTTAATATATCTAACAGATAGAATAATTCTTAAGATCCAGATTTAGATATTTAACAACTTTATAGCATCCTAGCCTCTTTCAAGAGCAGACCTCATGAGAGACCTCAAGAGAGGTCTCAAAAGCACCCGTTAGAATTCTGTCTATATACTGAATGAAGAACGGTCAAGAACGGTCAAGAACTCGACATAAGAGGGGTCAATCTCTTTAGATAAGAATATGGCACAAAAACATCTCGGACAAACATCCTTCCTTGGATTATTAATTTCTATCTTACTACATTCTACCCCGCTAATCTATCAATAATCAAATAATTAATTAAGCCCCTTTTTTAATAGATTCGACAGTTACCCTACCGACCCTACAGCAATCCTCAGCAAACCCCGGAAAGGCAGCTTTCACCATCTGATTTTAGAGGGGTTAAAGAAAGGTGCCGGCAAAGTATAAGGTTTTTTCATGTGACCAAAAGTATATAAAGGACATCATCTCCTGCTTTGCCTGCTGAAGTTATTTACTATTATCTTAATCATGCCTGTTGTAACTGAAGCAGACGTATTAAAGGCTATTCAAGTCACGGCGTTTAATCCTTACGTGACGGGAGGATTATTTGCTTTGTTGACTAAAGGACCCCCCGAATTATTTCAATCGTTTCCAGCACCATTGAAAAAGATTCTTTTCCATGAAAAAACAAGACCCATTTTAAAGTTTCTTCTCATCATTGGAGTCATCAAGAAGATCAACAATATTTGGAGCCGATTGGCACTTAATAACTTCCGATCTGACGTTTACGATTGGCCCAAGGAGATTGCCGTTGTTACTGGAGGGTCCGGGGGAATTGGATCGCGTACGGTACGAGGATTAGCAGCAAAGGGAGTAACTGTCATTGTACTTGATGTGCAACCTTTACCATTTGCTCCTCCTCCAAATGTTCACTTTTACAAGACTGATATCACGTCTGTAGCCGATGTCAATCGTGTTGCTGAAGAGATTCGAAAGAACCATGGAGATCCTACTATTCTTGTCAATATGGCAGGAGTTTTAATAGGCAAAACGGTTCTTGATGCTAGTGAACGAGATATTCGATTCACTTTTGAATTGAATACTGTCGCCCATTATTGGCTTATTAAAGAGTTCCTTCCTGACATGATTAAACACAATCATGGTCATGTAGTTACAATTGCTTCTATGGCCAGTTATGTTACTCCATCACAATTGTCGTTTTATTGTGCTTCTAAAGCTGCAGCAATGTCCCTTCATGAAGGGTTGTCTCAAGATTTGAAGCATCGTTATAAAGCTCCAAAGGTTCGAACCACTTGTGTTCATCCAAACTTTGTCAATACTGCGTTATTGGATAATAATTCAATCAAGGCTACAGGAGCAAGGATGTTGGAACCTCAAGATGTTGCCGATGCTATTGTCAAGCAAATTCTCAAGGGAGAATCGGGTCAAGTGATTATTCCTGATAGTTTATCTCAAGTAAGTGGTCTAAGAGGATTCCCTCATTGGTTCCATCAACGGTTCTTAGACCAAGCTAAAGAGGCTATTCACTAGGACTATGCCATCAACAATCTGATATTCAAATTGCTTAATAAAATATTCAATTGCTCATCGGTTATTTCTCCATGAAGCTTTCTATAGTGCCATATCTTTTGTGAATACTTGAGCACCTCACCAAACGTAGGAACCTTTAGATTATGCCGTAGATCTGTCATTATACGAGCCAAAAGTGCCTGATCTTCAGGTTCAGTTACTGCACTGGCTATGACGAATAAAGGGTATGTTAAAGCTGTACCATGAAAAGAAGTAGTAGGGAAGTTAGCCAGCATTTGCAATGCGAGCTTTAGGGTTGAATCAGATGTTGTAGTCTCGTCTAAAGGCCCACAGCCGGTGATGCGGTAGAATATGAGTAAAACTGTCATTTGCCAGATGACTTGAGTAGTCACAGCATCGTCTTTAGATTCTACGAAAAAAGGCAGAAAGGTCCTTATCTTGGCCGAGATTAACCGTAGTCTATCGGCTCTGTAATCGGCATCTAGCTCTGTCAAACTAGTCGTCTGATCTCCACAATAAATCGTCTCGGCACATAAAACTACGTATTCTGCAGGACATGACCATATCCGAGTGACCATTGCCCCTAGAGGTTCTTGGTCGAAAACCTCCATTCTTACTATGGGTTCATTAGGAGTCACTAGACAAGCAAAGGCGTCGTATTTGGCTATTCTCGTGGCCAGAAACCACCGTAAATAGTCTTTTTTGTACTCGTAAATGAGCGGACTGACTACAGATCTACAGGCTTTAAGGTGGAAATCCCAGCCTTGAGAATTAGGTTCAAGGACTTCGAGAGTTAGTTGGACTAGGACGGCTGAGAGGATCATGGTGTCGCCTATTGGGACTCCGCTGCGGAGAAGTTGTAGGAGATTGGCGTAGGATTGAGATCGGTGTCGGAGTGCTAATTGGCGGAATGGAGGGACTCCTTCTGCTAGTTGGAAGGCGGAGAGAGCGAGGATTCCGTGGAAGGATGATTCACTTTCGACGGCTACGGGGAGGTAGTATCTAGTTAGCGAACGAACGAACGAACGAGCGAAGCGAGTGAGTGAGTGAGTAGTGTGTGTGTAAGTATGTGTGTGAGGAGTGTGGAGTGAAGAGTGAGGAGTGAGGAGTGAGTGTGCGAGGAGTGAGTGTGCGAGGAATGAGTGTGCGAGGAATGAGTGTGCGAGGAATGAGTGTGCGAGGAGTGAGCAGAACAATACAGCGCAGCACAGAGCGTACAGCAGCACAGAAATAAATAACTGAGCGGAGCAGCAGTATAAGATCAGTGTACTGAAAAATGAGAACAGTAGCACCGAGCAGCAATGCAAAACAAATAGAGTACTGTGCAGACAGAACAGATAGCATTGACTACCAGGATTATACCTACCTTAACGACGTATTGAGGTTAATCTGCCTTTGAAACGTGTCTAAAGACGCGCAGGAAAATTCCACATAATGTTGAAATAATCTCGACATATCTGGGTCCGACAAAGCCCTTTGAACAAGCTCATTCATGCCCAATTTGCCTACTATTGACCTTGTAGAAGGCGAAAACGTCTGTATTACAGCACTGACATCTTCAGTCTTTAGAATGTCATTTGGCGTTTGAGGTGAAAGCCAAGGAGGACTAGGAAGTTGGACAGCAGGCATTGCATCGAGAGTCTGGATTCTAGGGCTTGTATTCGGGCTAATATCGGTCCCATTACTATAAGGGATATGAAGAATGGGTCGAATTATCTCGGTAGTGATTATAGGAGGTGATAAAGCGTAGGAACTAGCGGGACTTGCCGGACTGGCCCCAGGACTACTAGCACTACCGCGTTTAGTTCTTCGCAGTCGAGGAGGTTGATATTGGATCGTGGAATCCTTTTGACTATCATTTGCAACCCATCTTAATCGCAAGCTGTAGTCGCAATTCAAGCCTCGACGATGACATACTTTACAAACTGGTTTCTGACGATCGCACTTGATCCGTCCATCCTTGCAATTGTTACAACCTTGTTAGAAAAGCACAAAGAAGGAGGTTGGAGACTCTCTTACCGTCAAAAGACCTTGATTTCTGCCGTTTTTTAGGCGCTTCCGAGCTTGAAGACATCATAATCAAAGTAATCAAATCAATTTCTCTTCAATATAGACGAATTTTCATTAGAATCCAGTCCTTTAGGAAACAATAACTGCTTCGACAGCGGCGGTCATGTGATTTGTAGAACAATGAAAGAAAATGCCCGAGGGGCGCTTATCTAAGCGCAAAGATAAGGTGATATTGGCGCTAACCGGTTTTAGATGTGGCCGGGGGTGACTCAAAAATGCCGGAACGAGTTCTCTTTGGTCGAAATTGAGTCAAGTTGGTTGAATTCGGAGTTTTCCGACTAGATAAGTTGGTTGGAGGCCGATAATTCGCCGCGTGGATCAAAGATAACAGATAGAACAAACTACTATTAACAAACTACTATTGAGTAGTGAGCATGTAGTGAGCATGTAGTGAGCACAGTCTTTAACATAATCTCTATTCACCTGCCAATTTGTTGATCTGACAGGAGTCGATTTGAGTGGATCAGAGTGATCTGCCAGAGTTGAAGATCCGACCTTAGACGTGCGTGATATGGGTCATAACTTGACTCATAAGGATTGACATGGTCCGCTCATCATCTAGAAGCAAGTCGGGATTCTCTAGCTGGAATTATGCAATTCACAGTCAGTAACAGAATGCTCTGACAGCAGTACCAACAGTCGAGGTCAAGAATCGCTGAGTTTGTAATCTAAGTTCGGTCTGTGTCGGTTAAACTCAATCCCGGAACGTTGAATGGTTACCTCGACTCGGAAGATGGAACTTAATCTATAGCTAATACGACTACATCTGCGGCCATTCGGATACCGATATTTTGCCAATATTTTGCCGATATTTTAACTTGTTCATGCTCCCTATTGTATATGCCGATATTTCTACCTATCGGCTTAACTTCCTTACTAAGCATTGACTAAAATGTGGAGAACCTCGGCATTCAGGAACTTAAACTTAATTTAACGCATGTGTATAAATTCAGGGTCTACGCACATTAAAATGAATTCCCGTTCTTCAATGACGTTTTTAACGAAAAAGACTTATACAGCTTCAGCTCATTATCCTAGACAATATCGAGACTCAACCGTCAATGCTGACGATAGACTTGATCTAGTATATAATTTATACTATGATGAAAGGCCAGGAAAACAGACGAAAAACAAAGACCCTGCCCAGCTCATTAACCTATATTTTGCCCATGGAACCGGATTCTGTAAAGAAGGTTGGGAATTCTATATCGAGCAGTTTTTCAACGAGTTTGGAGATAAAATTGGCACTGTTGTAGCAGCTGATTCCGCCAACCATAATGATTCTAGGCTTGTAAACAGAGGAAAACTCGGATCCGTTCAAACTTGGGCAGATGGAGGAAGAGATATTGTTCAATTGTTGACGCATCTCAACTTGCAAGGTCCTACCGTTTTAATTGGTCACTCTATGGGCGGCGCAGCAGCTCTTTATGCTGCTGCTTATGCTGGGCACCTAATTGATTCCATAGTTGTAATTGACCCTGTAGTTCATTCGACCTTTGGAGCACAAGGGACTCCTGATAAATATGACCCTGATGTGGTTTCAAAGCCTGGTTATCAGCCAATGTTTCATCAATTTGCTACTTCTTTGCTGAAAACAAACCCAGATACCTTTGCATCGGTTCAACAATACGATGTCTTCATGAAGAAGAAGAATTTCACCAAGAGATTCGATCATAGATGCTTACAGAATCTCATTGATTATTCTTATACTACAAATGATGACGACTCCATCACTATGAAGATGGATAACGTACAGTTAATCGCTGCGTATCTTGGATCTGTTTATACCAACCGCGAATTGGATTATTTATTAAGGGTTATTCAGTGTGAGGTTTGTCATGTAGTAGGTGATAAAGCTACCTGGAACCCTCCTTATGTTAAGGACTATGTGAGAAAGATCATTCGAAATGTCGTGCCTGTAGATATTCCTGAAGGCAGACATTTGATGGTCTATGAACTTCCTCAAGAGACTTATGATGGAATCAAGGGTTTTGTAGCAAAGAGATATCAACGGTTGCAAGAAAGAGGTGATGATGTAAAGGTTCTAGGTTCTTTGACAGACCGTGAGAATGCTGTTCGTGATCGCATGTCAAAATCGTTGAATCTCATGGCCAATGAGAACTTTGTTCTTGCTTCCAGGTTATAATAGTAATAGGCTGTTTTAATCGGTGAAGCAGTGATATCAGTAGCCGATATTTACAATAGAAAACCTCAACTGGTGATTTAAAGTGTTTGATACTCAAAGACGTAATCTCTCTGTCTAATACCAGGTTAAATCTACGCATTTATAGCAGATATTCTGTAGTTAGAGCAGCATTGAATAGAAACCGATAATATTGGCATTCTGCGGATAATTTGAGGATCGGTGGATCTCTTCTGTGGACCTTCTGTGGACCTTCTGTGGACCTTCTGTGGATCTTAACATCAACCCGGATAAATTAATCGAATTAGCACTAATTCTCATAAATTACTCATTATGCATAGAGAATAATTTCCCCTTGATCATGCAGGTACTGATGTTTATTTTATGCAATATTTTATTGTGATAACATTTAAGCTTTGTGTTTCATCTATTAAGGCCATAATTTCTCTTATTATGGAGTTTGAACTTTAATCTAAAAAATAAGCAGGGGTCAATAAGACTGTAGATTTATAGTGGATCTCGGATTCGTAGATTGTAGATTATTCTCTAGTATCATGAAGGAGGTGTTGGTGCTTACAGGCATTCAAACATTTGCCAGTATATCATTTGTAGTGATTCTATCACTGGTCGAATCCTGTACTTCGATATTAGTGAAAAACAGATTTCCAGGACTAAAATCAATATTCTTCTACTTTATTTGTGAGTGATGGGCTTGAGCTTTTGTGGATCACTCTTGGCAGCTTCTAACCAGGTAAATTTTTATGGGGGGCTCATTCCACGTTAATATTCCGCCAAATCATGGACGGGAGAACTCCAGACAGAGTCCGGATATCTTTATCTCTATTCCTATTCTTCCTAGAGTTGACGATCTTGATCTTAATCCCATTGAACATACTGCAAGCAATGTAAGCAAACGGAGAGAGTGTGTTTATGTACTAATTAGAAACAGGCATTTCAAAAGACTTGACCGTCGACATTTTAAACCCGATGTTATATCATTTTACCTAATAGGATTCAGCTTGGCTATTCTGACAACTGCTTGCCTGTTATTAATGGCTGAAAATACTATGCCTCTTGGAATAAGCTTACTAAAACTGTGCTCTGTAGGATTAGTGGCTGCATTCATGAGTCAAATCTTGTTTGCATTGTCTTTACAATCTTTTATAGGTTATTTCCATTACGTTTCCATTCTTTCTGCGTTTTGTTATGGTCTACGGTTGATGTTCCAAGTAGGAGCTACGTTTTCTATGAACCCTTCAGGAGATCTGTTAGGAATTGGTGCTTTCAGCATTTTACACGGTAATTGGTTCCTCTATTTTATCTTGTGTTTTCTCACTGAAGGTGTTATAATAACTTTGTACCTATTTCTGACTCTAACGGATATTGTTGTGATCAGTGAAATGAAGGGCTTGGATGGTGAGAAAGTTTAGGAGCCAGCTTTCTGAACATCAAACACTTGTGATATAGCTGGAGAGGAGAGACTGTATCAATGTATATCTAATAACATAAAATTGACGTAGGAAATGAGCTTCACAAGTATAGCTGATCAAGAATGCCAAAGTCCAGATCTGTAAACTTGACTGCTTAGCAGTTTTGAAATACTGTATAACTCGTTATAGCCAATATGATTCTGATACCTTTATACAGTTTACAGCGTCAGTACTTTTGATCTAGTTAAAGCTTATTCATCATTCATTCGAGCTAAGGCTCTGAAAGATCGCTGAATGGATGAAGACGATGGATCTAGCCTAATCTACCAATAAAATTGATCCATTTCTCTCAATTTCAAGAGCGCACAAAGTCTTTGTCCTACTCTGTTGATCGAATTCAATAGAATCCACATAATGTGAAAATAACCGAGCAGATTGAGTCCATCAATTCTCCGGACCCGGGGATCTCCCGTCTCTCATACGGCTCTATTAACTTCCTAAATGGGATAAAAAAGCAATTAATTTAACATATTTCCTTAAATAGAGCAAGCGAAAATTTCTTTCAGTATTTCAGGCACTATGGCCGAGCGGTTAAGGCGATAGATTAGAAATCTCTTGGGGTTCCCCCGCGCAGGTTCGAATCCTGCTGGTGTCGAAATTTTTTTAGATGGTCAACTGGTGATCCAGGCTCGATAAGAGAAGGAAGCAATAGAGGAAGCAAGGGAGCATCTAATTAGGCTGATTTTGTTGAATGTTGAATTGCTGAATAATTTATAGATTACTATGATACAAGCACTAGACAATTGGCTGTCCAACAAGTTCAACGTCCACTACCGAACAGCCAAACTGCCGAACTACTAACTACCGAACTACACAACTACCAAACGTTCAGCCATGTAGTCATTGCTAAACGATTCTTATGCGTGTAAAATATAAGCGATACAACCCTAAATACTGTTACAGTTTCTTGAGCAACAGCCAACTTAGCAATGCAGTAGGACCTAAAAGGTTTCTCGGAAGTCAAATAGCAAGGTAGAGATATTAGCCGACGCTATTCAGATAGCCTTTAAGAATAAAAGGAGATTTAAATAGTTTGATGGCATTAGAGAGTATTTCTTGTAGTACAATCTACTTCAATCTACTTTATATGATTTGTGTTCTCTATGTTATAACTTGCCGATATGTATCGGCGAAATGTAGCCGATATCGGCACAAAAGTCATAATAAAGAATTCAGATTCAGATTCATTCGAGCTGTCAGATCTAAAAGCTCAAGCTCTTTTAGATCTTTGTAGTATTCTCTTTCTATCTTCTTTATGAATTCCAGCTAGTTCCAGTTTTTCCAGTTAATACCAGCTTTTTCGAGATCTTTCTACCTCCTTCGAGATCTTTCCAGCTTCCAAGTCTTCCAGTCTTCCAGATATTTCCAGTTCTTTCCAGACTTCTAGACCATTTGAGACTTATACCTTAATTAGCAAGCATTATTGCCAAAGTTAGCCGTTAGAACCTTTTAGAAGTTCTAAAGTATAAAAAAATTTGGAGGGTTAGGGTTTAGTCATTCCACACACTTCCAGCAAGTTCTATTCAATTCCATGAAAATCCTTAAGGATCTAGACGGAAAGGCTATAAAAGGGTGGAGGTTTCCCATTGAGACCCCTTTTATTCACATCACCTTTTCTTATTACATTGTAATTGTTGTACTGGTAACAACAATTGACATTTCTATCTATTATATATTTTTTTAATATTATAAAATGAGCAAAGCTGTTGGAATTGATCTTGGAACCACATACTCTTGTGTGGCCCATTTCACCAATGATAGAGTTGAAATCATTGCCAACGATCAAGGTAATCGAACAACCCCTTCCTTCGTTGCCTTCACTGATACCGAGCGTTTAATTGGAGATGCTGCCAAGAATCAGGCTGCTATGAACCCTGCCAATACAGTTTTCGATGCTAAGCGTCTAATTGGCCGAAAGTTCACTGATGCTGAAGTTCAAGGCGATGTCAAACATTTTCCCTTCAAGGTTGTTGATAAGGTTGGAAAGCCTGCCATTGAAGTTGAATTCAAGGGAGAGACTAAAGTGTTCACTCCTGAGGAGATCTCTTCTATGATTTTGACCAAAATGAAGGAAACTGCTGAGAATTACTTGGGTGGAACTGTTAACAATGCAGTTATCACTGTTCCTGCTTATTTCAATGACTCTCAACGTCAAGCTACTAAGGATGCTGGATTAATCGCTGGTCTTAACGTTCTTCGTATCATTAACGAACCTACTGCTGCTGCCATTGCCTATGGCCTTGACAAGAAGCAAGAAGGTGAAAAGAATGTTCTTATCTTTGATCTCGGTGGTGGTACCTTTGATGTGTCTTTGTTGACCATTGAAGATGGTATTTTCGAAGTCAAAGCCACTGCTGGTGACACTCATTTAGGAGGAGAGGATTTCGACAATCGTCTTGTCAGCCATTTCTCTGCCGAGTTTAAGAGAAAGCACAAGAAGGATTTATCCACAAATCAAAGAGCTCTTAGACGTCTGAGAACTGCTTGTGAACGTGCCAAGAGAACTCTTTCTTCTTCTGCTCAAACTTCAATTGAAATCGACTCTTTGTACGATGGAATTGACTTTTACACTTCAATCACTAGAGCTAGATTCGAGGAACTTTGTCAAGATCTTTTCCGTTCCACTCTTGAGCCTGTCGAGAAGGTCCTTAGAGATTCCAAGATCGATAAATCTTCTGTTGACGAGATCGTCCTTGTTGGAGGTTCTACTCGTATCCCCAAGATTCAAAAGCTTGTGTCTGACTTTTTCAATGGAAAGGAGCCCAATAAGTCCATCAACCCTGATGAGGCTGTTGCCTACGGAGCTGCTGTCCAAGCTGCCATTCTATCTGGAGACACTTCTTCCAAGACTCAAGATCTTTTACTTCTTGATGTTGCCCCTCTTTCCCTTGGAATTGAGACTGCTGGAGGTGTTATGACCAAGCTTATCCCCAGAAACTCCACCATCCCCACCAAGAAGTCCGAGGTCTTCTCCACCTACGCTGATAACCAGCCTGGTGTATTGATCCAGGTCTTTGAAGGTGAGAGAGCCCGTACAAAGGACAACAATCTCCTTGGAAAGTTCGAGCTTGCCGGAATCCCTCCTGCTCCTCGTGGTGTCCCTCAAATCGAAGTCACTTTCGACATTGATGCCAATGGAATCCTTAACGTTTCCGCTGTAGAGAAGGGAACTGGAAAGTCTAGCAAGATCACCATCACAAACGACAAGGGACGTCTATCTAAGGACGATATCGAGAGAATGGTTTCCGAGGCTGAAAAGTACAAGGATGAAGATGACAAGGAGTCTTCGCGTATTGCTGCCAAGAACGGTCTTGAGTCCTACGCCTACTCTCTCAAGAACACTCTTTCTGATGAGAAGTTCACCGAGAAGGTTGCTATTGACGAGCGTGAGAAGCTTCACAAGGCTATCACCGAGAGCATTGAATGGCTCGACGCCAACCAGACTGCTACTACTGAGGAATTCTCCGACAAGCAGAAGGAACTCGAGGGAACTGCCAACCCCATCATGATGAAGTTCTACGGAGCTGAAGGTGGTGCTCCTGGTGGTGCTGGATTCCCTGGTGGAGCTCCTGGTGGCTTCCCTGGTGCTGGTGCCGCTCCCGGAGGTTTCCCTGGTGCTGAAGGTCCCGGAGGTGACGGTCCTACTGTTGAGGAGGTCGATTAAACTGAGATCGATTAATCTGAGAAATCGAGGCCCGAAAATTAGAATTTGCTATGGGTGTAAATATGTAGAGTTAATTTATTTATTAAAAAAAAACTTCATCGTAGATCCGATATTGTAGTCCCGATATTATCGGCAGTTATAGGCTGTTATCAGCTGATATCGGCTGACATCTTAGCCTATTTTATAAGCACACACTTGAGAACGAGACATCTGTTTCTATGGCATATATTCATGTGTTAGCCATGGCTTTGAGATTTCAAACAGCAGATCCGCAACTAGTCGATCGATCACGGATAATATCGGCAAGTCATTTGGCTGAGTCATCGATTATGTAGTCTGCTAAAAGTTGACTCCGATTGTTCCGCCGATAGCTGCCGATAGGCTGCCGATAATAGGTATATGCTTTGATCTGGCCGATATTGTGTCTATAATTACTTACCTCATTCTCTTTTTTCTGGTAAAAGCCGAAGTTGTTCTAATAAGGTGTCTTCACGGCGTTACAAGACATGTAAATGGCTGTCATAAGTGATATTCTTAGGGATTTAGAGCGGACTACAAAGCGTCGATAAATAGTTGAATAAAATAGTAAAAATTACCCAGAAAATCAGAGAAAATCAAGAATATTCTAATAAATCGATCCATACAAATTACAAGGCAAATAAACACACCAAGTTGCATAATTTCTACCCTTCAAATCGTACCCCTTTATGACCCGTGTTAATCCGATAACGACCCGGATCAGACATAAACCGACCCAACTCACAGCCTGTACCGGGTCAACCGTCAACAGACATCAAACGTCCCAGGTCATTCCACCACGTCCAACATAATCTATATCCGATATAGCAGAACAAAATTCAACAAACAGAGCATTATATCCTGGAATAATGAACCACAGTAACAATAACATAGTAAAAACAGCTTCATAGACTAAATGCTGGACTAAGTCATACACAAACGACAATCTAATCTAATATTACTCCCAAATCCTGCTTAGTGTTATCACCTATCTCCCGGGTAACCCTTCTGAAGCAATAGTGGCGGAGACACCTCATCCATTTTAACCCAACACATTCTATTCTCATACTAAATCCATCCATCGGGTTTATTTTATTCGTGATTATTGGTTGTATATTATCACCATGAACGCAGAGTGGTTAGTAGAACGAGGAGAGATTGCTGATGCGATGTTGTTGGTATCCTGGTCTAACTTTAGAGTAAAAATGATAACAACATGACAGTGATGATAAGAGGGTCGACCGTGACATGGGTTATGTGATAGTGATGGAAGTGATGGGAGTGATGGGAGTGATGGGAGTGATGGGAGTGATGGGAGTGATGGGAGTAATGTTACAAGTTGGTTGTCATATGCTGGAATGTCTCGACATGACTGCCATGATGCTACTACGTGATGTACTATAGGCTTGTACGCTGCTCAATGTTACAACTGCCTATAGCACGGCGCCGTCTACCGGAAGCCGCGCATATGAACGACACAACTTACTGTCATTGGTCCGTCTACTATCATCACGTCTACTGTCATCGCCATAGCCATCATAAAAACTAACTAGATACGATTATCTTTTCAAACTACTCCTAATTGGAGATTCCGGAGTGGGTAAATCGTGTCTTTTACTACGATTCGCCGACGACTCATACACGGAATCCTACATCTCCACTATTGGCGTTGATTTCGTAAGTCGCGTGTTAACTAGTTTTGTGTTTTGTGTTTTGTGTTTGTGTTAACAAGAAAATCCGCACCATCGAACTGGAAGGAAAGACTGTCAAGCTGCAAATTGTAAGTAACACGGACTAGATTTGGGGCGCAGTATTAATGATAGTGGGATACTGCTGGACAAGAACGATTCCGAACAATCACGTCGTCGTATTACCGTGGCGCTCACGGAATCATTGTAGTTTACGACGTGACGGACCAGGACAGCTTTAATAACGTCAAGCAATGGTTTCAGGAAATAGATCGATACGCGACTGAAGGAGTAAACAAGCTTTTGGTAGGAAACAAAAGCGATATCACCGACAAGAAGGTCGTAGAATACTCAGTAGCTAAAGAATTTGCTGATTCAATGGGCATTCCGTTCCTTGAGACATCGGCAAAGAGCTCGACCAACGTCGAACAAGCCTTTTTGACCATGGCTAAGCAGATCAAGGAACGAATGGGAGGAAGTGGGGAAGGTGGTTCTGGCGACAAGGCCAGTATCAACCTCCGAGGCCAGAATGTCTCTCAAGGAAGCTCCTCGGGATGTTGTTAATGACCCTTGATTAGAAACTATACATTGGAGATTCAGCATTGAAAGGTCTTGTGTTTGTCTAATATTAATGTTAGTCTTGTTATCGTAACACTGACATTCGAGACTGTAGTGGACCTCATAATCCATTAAACACCTAGTCCATCATATTTAAACTCCCTGTAGATAATTCCTGTCATATCGGCATTTGAACATGATACAATCAGCAGCTCCTGCTCACCAATAAGTCTAGTTTATTCGTCATCCAGGAAGCCATGACTGAATCATGACTGAAGACCTCATCGCCTTCCAGGCCAAGACCGGTCTAGGGAGTGCTCTTTGTAGTGCGGCTCGAATTCATCAGCCGATATCGTTAGCCGATAGTTATCGCCGATAAATATCGGAACCTTAGCCGTAGAGCCATGAACTGACAAGTGTAAAAGTTTTAACGAGAAAACAGATAACCCAGCAATTAGACATTCTCATACCACCCTTCAACATCTGCTAAATTTTAGATCAGTCATTTTCACTATCATCAAACGGTTCAGCCGTTAAAGGGTGTACATCGTTGATTCTGCCGATATATTGTCATATCGGCAGCCATGCTACAAAGAGAGGCCCAGCTGCTAGACGTGTATTAATAAGGTACATTATCTAGTTAGATCTTTAAGAGACGACCATATACAGGTAAAATAAGATACGATTTGTTCAAAGTGCTGTGTTAAGTTAAGATATATGTGTATCGAATCTTGAACAGCAGGAGGACCAGTCTTGATCGTCTACTATCAGTCCAGAAAGGTGAGACTAGTATAAGAACTTCAGGTCGGAAGTGATCAGTCTCTAGACTAGTAGAGATATCCAGAGTCAAGACTAGTCTATTAATCCATTATCGAAAGACCAGTTGATTGACTATTCCGAGGACGCGGATTCCGTAGAGACATAAGCTTCCGTAGACACCGGTAGAATTAATAGATGTAAACAGTTCTAGACAAAACACTCTGTAATGACTACAATAGAAGGACACTGCTATTATCTAGCTATCACTATCAATTGGTTTGAAGTACGAATGCTCCCGATATGGGCACTTGTATCGGCTGCTTCAAGAGCTGAGACCTCAACCGCTGCATTACAGAAATATCCGATAGTATAATAGATACAAGATGAAATTAATATTCTCGATCAATGTCACATATCAGCAGCAATGAACTTCTGCCGATATTGTAATTAGCGATTATCGATCGGTTGACCTTCGATATGGTACCGGTCTCTAGGCCTGTACCAGTGTTCTAGATCAGCAGCTAGACCTATATCGACACTAGAGACAGCTAAAGACCTGTACGAAAGGCATTGACCTGACGATAGCTAGACCAGACGACAGTTAGACCAGATGACAGTTAGACCAGACGACAGTAAGACCAGACGACAGTTAGACATGTACCACAGCTAGACTTGTACAGCTGAAGATCGGCGCGGCAGCTCCAAATGTGTGTCGGCAGCTCCAGATCGATATCGGTATTTCCGATCGGTGTCGGCTTTAACAACTGTATAATACTAACAACTGTACGACAGCCCTATACAGCCTAAATTAAACAGTCGACATCCTAAAATTCTAGTGACTTCAAATAGTGATTTCAATTTAGAACTAAATAATCCGGACCCTACCGATATGATTGCAATATCGGGAGGAGATAATCCGACATACGTCGAACGCTATTATAAAGTCTTTGTAACAAGCCAAGCTCCTTGAAACAGCTGTAAATATCAAACTAACTAAGTTCGTGGTAGCGGTGTTTATTTTTTACGAGTTTCAGACATTGACAATGAATGATTCAAGTCCGATACGAAGCCGCAGGGGTAACGGAAATAAATCTTTACGAGCCTCTTTACAGCTACAAATTAATTGATAATTAAAAAAGAATTATCGCGTGTGAGCCGCGGGCTGTTTCATGCATTGGGTAACTTTGGAGCCATGATAGGCGTGAAACGGTGACGATCTCTCCTAAGTTTCACATCATGGGCAGAACCGAGTTGTCCGATATGTCGCGAAGAACACGGTAATGCCTCAAAAAGGTTAACGCGGTGGATTAGCTAACGGAATTGGGTATTACCTATTTTGTTCGTTTACTTATACCTTAAAGGAGATATGTGTTGTCTAGGCAATTGTGCCGACTGAAAGATTCCATCAGAAACAATCTGCAAAATCTTCAAGATCAACGACCGATGAAGCAGATGCCCGATGGTAGATCGAGTAATAATTAACAGATTTATTAACAGAGTTAGATAGGTTCAGCTGATATTAAAGTATGTGAAGCTACTAGGATATTAATCGAATAAAGTAATGAAATTATAATCAATGTAACGTTTGTGTCAAAATAGCGTCGTAGCGATATAAACATGTCAAGTATCATGATGACAAGCATCGTTTGCATGTTTGCAGATGCTTGCATGTTTGCAGATGCTTGCATGTTTGCATACAGAAGTTTCGTATTCTGCAGATAAATAATACAAATTTTGTTTTACAGCGTTGTACAGATAATATCTAATGAAACAAACTTTGCAGGCATCAGCAACTAAGTTCAACGGCGGTAAATTACAATCAATCAGCTTTAAGTTTGATGATCGTTGCCTAGAGAACTTGTGATTGAACTTTAACTCCGACAAGGCGGAAACTTTACTTAATGATACGTTTACATCAAGGTATATTTAAGATACTGGTATTGATGTTTATGTTCATCAAGTGAAACAGCTCTGCTTATTTGTACTTGGCGCTGCAAGAAACACTACAGAAGGGCAGTAATTATCTCATTAACATAATCAACCGAAACAATACGAGTCATTAACGACAACGATAATTGAACAGAATGACGTAGTTTTCTACAAAGTTTCAAATAAAAACTGTAATTTCATTCCCGACTTGACTATTGGACCAATCAGGCTTTTGGCCGAGCCCAACTATACTGGTCTCGTAAATGCCTCACGCGTACATTCTCCGCGTTCTTGGACGTGTTGTTAATTGATTCCAGCCCCCTTCAATGTATCAAATTGGGAACTGTTATTGCAAAGCTGTTTTACTGGAGAAAGATCTTCAATACATTCCTAAAAACGCCGAGATATTTCGCGCTAGAAGATATACGGGGGGCTAGTGTCGGCTCAATCTGCAGGTAAAGGGGCCTTCTTGGGGAAGTTTGAGGCCCGAAATGGAACTGGTAACCAATAGCCGCAGAATTAATTACTAGGGAGGCATTTTAGGTTTCTTAATTTACATGGTTTTAAGCTGTTTTAGGCAATGGCCTTCACGTTTTGAGACAAATTACAAGCGAAGAAAGCCCTAACCCGTGAATCTAAAGTTAGATAGTCGCTCCTTTTGGAAGTCGAATTTGCTTTTTTATATGCTACTATCCCCCTTCATTCATAGAAAAGGGGCAAAAAGAAATGAGGCAACGAAGTTTCAGGCAATTGTTTTGGCCCCGGAACTTTGCTAAAGTTTTATTATAATATGCGCGATTCGCCCAATTGCAGGTTTTTTTTTACCTTTCTTCAAGCTTTTTATTAACCCGTGAATTCGCTAGTTATTTTTTTTTCCTTTCATCAAATCTCCCTTCTTGTTTCTTTCTTGTTTGTAAATTGGTCTAGCTGGTCTTGCCGTTCCTTTCAAGCCTCGCTTAAACCAAGTCATTCTTTTATCAGCAAACAATTAACACTCTCTTTATATCCAGTTTTTACTATTTTCTTTCGACAAAATGAAGACATCGACATTACTCGCTGTAACCTCGGCTTTTGCTCTTGCTGCTGCTCTTCCTCATCATGGACATTTGAAGCACCGAAATGTGGAGACTGTCTTTGTCACTGCAGCTCCTGCAGTTCAAACTGCAGTTCAAAATGTAGTTGTAACCGTTTATGCTAATGCCGACGGAAGTGCTAAAACCACCGCCAATGGTGCTGTCGTCGTTGACAAGACCATGTATGTGGATCAATTCGGAAACCCCGTCGAAGTAACTCCTTCTCCTGCTGCTCCTACTACTACTGCTCCTACTACTACTGCAGCAGCTGCAGCTCCTACAGTTGAAGCTCAATCCGTCGACTCTGGAGCTGATGTCGACACTGCTCAAGATGTTCCTACCACGACTAAGAAGGCTGCCGCTGCCGCTACCACTGCCTCGTCCTCAACTCCTAACTCGTTTGCTCAAGACTGTGTCGATACCCACAATGCCGACCGTGCTAACAACCAAGCCAGTCCTTTGTCCTGGAATCAAACTCTTGCCGACTTTGCCACGTCCTACTTGGCCGGTTCCGGCTGCGTTTTCCAACATTCTGGAGGCCCTTATGGTGAGAACATTGCTCTTGGCTACAGCACCGCCGATGCTGCCATTCAAGCTTGGTACGATGAATATACTTCTTACGACTTTGCTGCCGGTCAGTTTGGTGAAGACACTGGACATTTCACTCAAATGGTTTGGCTAGCAACTACCGACGTTGGATGTGCTACCTACGACTGTGGAAGCAGTGGTCAGTTCTTTGCCTGTGAATATTATCCTCGAGGTAATATTATTGGCTCATTCACCGAGAATGTTCTTCCTTGATCTTTCGAATGCTTCTTCGTACAGTTCCTACATTTCCTACATTTTACATTTATTTCCTTCTGTTCTATTTATTTGTATTTTAAGTCCATGGCTAAGGCCCTATACCAGATGGAATCCTCATGATTTATGTTAGTTCCAAGAATCCAAATAAGTTTGATAAATATACACATCTTCTATTGTAATCTGTAACTGCTTGTAATTTTCAACTTGTATGAGGCTCATGCTGGTATCGATCGTGAATTTTAGGGGGTAATTTTAAGGCCAATTTAGGACACCCCTGAGAAAAATAAATTAATTTACTATAAAAAAAATCGAAAAATCATAACAAACAAGCTGACAGGTGACTATTTCCGGTAATAAATAGCCAGATGAGTGAAATAAGCGATAAATAAACGACCGAAATAGACATTCGCTTGCAGTAATGGAATGTTCTGTTGTAGTTGATTTAGCGACTGCCCATAATTCTATTCCGTCTATGACATCATGTAAACAAGTTGGAGGTTGATCGGCGATCGAAGCAGTAAAAAGAGTGTAAAAATAGTGTTGTATATCCGAGTAGAATTTGCTGTATTGTAAGCATATACTGTATTGGGTTGTTTGGCTAACAATAGCTAAATATTCCAGAGTCGAGAATCGAGACAGAGCCGAGACGGAGTCGAGTCCAGCGCTCAGACTCTAGATAAAAAATAGTTGCTTCTTAATGTAAACAATGCTACGGTTCGCTTACAATTGTGGTTGCGCTTAGCTTGCATTCGCTGCATTCGCTTGCTTTTTACTTGTATACCGACGGTTGGCTTGTTATGGAATGGTACCGGGTTCCAGCTGTAGTCAGTGCAGTAACCAAATCAACTAACTGGATTCTGCATGTTTCTGCATGATTCCGCTTTATTCCGTTGTATTCTGCTATTCTTCTGCTGTATTTGCTTTATTCATTTGTTCGCTGTATTTGCTTTATTCGCTTGTTTGCTTTTCGCTTGATTCTTTTTTCTTCAAGACGTCAGCGAGAGCTTAGAAAGTGAGACTCCGAGAATCGCTTGTAGACGATGATCTATTTATTTATTGTCGTATTGAAGTGTAAAATTTCTCGGAATTATTTGTTCCTATTTTTAATTCCTCGTGTCTCAAGAAACAATTCGTCTGGCTTGAGGATACAAACATTAGCAGCTTAATAATTCATGTAAACAATTGTGACAACATCTGAACAGGCCGTTCACGGTAGTCGATGTTTCAAGAGAGCTTAGATACTTTATCCTGTCATATCAGCTGTCATGAACAATAGTGAAGACGACTGCTTGGTCTGAGGTGTTTACTAATCTCCGGCTACATTATTAATCTCTGGCAATTTTTGAACGGCAGCAGAAAAACCTGATTGAAGCAGGAGCTGAGTACGTTAATATTGAACGTACAGTGATACACACAGCTGCCGACGATGCATTCCATGCCATATTTCAGTTAATTAGCCTTGCGGTTAGGCTCACCATGACGAGCTATAATGGGTATAAATCGAGTATCGTACGGATTATCTAGAGAATTATACTGCCGTACATCATCAATAGGTTCATATTCGCCTACTGCCGCTGATAAATGCCCATATCTGCTTGGTCAAACCTCGCCGTATTCTATCGGCTTATCGGCTTTCTATAGGCTATTCTATGGATATTCTATATATTCTATAAATTACTGAGCTTGCCATATTATATTATAATATAGCAGTTAACAAACTAACTGTAAAATTCTTAAACTTATCCGTACGCTGCCGATATCCCCAAGTCTCCGACCAGATCAAACATTCCTATCAATGAAACTCTCAATAAGCCCCTCCTTTGTAGCTTCATAATCCTTAAAAATCACTTTACCATCTTGAATAAAAGTATTTGCTTGAACAAATTGCTTTCTTGGAAGCTTTGATTTCAGCACAATATCTCTAAATTTCGCCAGATCTTTACCGACTTCAGACATTTCAGTATACAAGTCTTGTCCAGCTTTTAAATTGGCCGAAGTCTTGTAAATATGAAGCTTTTGAAGGTAATCACCAACAGCCTTTTTTCCGACAGTGACAATTTTTGACCGATCAAGGACCACATGAAGGTCGGAAAAGTCATCTTTAGTAGATTCAAGCTTGACAAAACCTTGTCCTGCATTAAGGAAGCATTTAAGAATCGAGAATCTCGCTTGCATATGAGGTTGACCCCATTTTTTACTTGTTGGATCCCAGAATTCAAGTCCTACAAGTCCTGCTCTGGCCATTTGAAGATAAGCAATGTATAAAACATCCTCAGCGTTCTCATCACCAGTTTCTCCATGACCAAAGATATTTAACAAGCTCTTGTCACAAGCAAGATACATAGCAACACATTCTGCTCGGCATTCTTCATAACTTCCTGCAATTGTACCGAAAAGACTTCCCCATGTCTCTCCTTTCTTATAATAAGTATTTACAGGTTTACCATCTACAGGACTGACAGGAGGGTTTTCCTTGTCGAAATTAAAAGTTCCATCGGAGTTTTGACTGAGTAATTTCCCAGTTCCATGGCCTAAAAGTTCATGGATTCCTACTTGAACTTCAAATGCAGGTCCTCTTAATTTATCATACAATTCGGCATCTTTTTCATTTAGAAAAGTCGTCTTTTCATTAGGAGCTTTTGCACTTAAAACATTACCCAAGGAAACATTCTTGAACCCGATATTGATGCGGATGTCGTCATAATTAGGGATATTAATCCCAGCGGGGATTCCAGACCCTGCGAAGGTCAAAACCTCTAAAGATGTGAAATCTGGAGGGGTAAAAACATCTTTTTCAAACGCTTTTGGCCATGGTAATTCTACAATATAGTCTTTAGCATGACTTACTAAAGATCCGAATTTCTTGGTCCTATCCTCATTCACCATGGCTACTAAACCCTCCCATTCTCCTCTTACTCCTGAAGGATCTCTATAAGTCTCTATAAAACCGATATTTGACTCAACTTTAGGACCCAAATCTTTAACCCAGTATCGTTGAGATTGTTTATGAGCTTCCATGGAGCCAGTTTTGAACGATTCTACGTACGATTTGAGCATTTTAGTCTCTGTATCGTTAGCGGCTGAGTCAACAGCTTCAGCCAGTTCATTGCTTATATGAACAAACTCTGATTTATGATCACCATAGACAAGTTTAAGAGTTCCAAATCCAGGAACGTCGTATTCAGGCTTGAATTCGCCATTGGGGGTCGAATTCGCCGACGCAATCAACAATTCATAAACTTTGCCATTCTTAAACACTCGAGTATTCTCTGGAAGGATTCCATTAGCAGCAGTAACGCTCTGAACAGCAGTAATCTCGGCTTTGGTCATATCCGAGGAATAATAAGCAGTCACGTGACCTGCGTCAGGGTAACCAAGTAGATTAGCTGCCTCTGGTAAAGTCGAATAAACAGCAGTAGAGACCCGGTCAAAAAGCTCTTGTGTCTTTTTATTTGCCTTTGACAACTTCTTTAAAGCTTCCTGGTCAATCCTAGGCACAAATTTGACATCTCCAAACGATTTATAGTTGCCTAAATTGCTTAAGAATTGACTGGCATATTCGAGAAAGTACTGTCTGTCCTCCTCTGACGCGTCTAGAAGGTTCCAATTACCTTCAGTAGCTTTGTACAATTCCAAGATAAGATCGTAAATACCTTCACTTTCAGGACTGACCTGACGTAGAATGACTCTAGTGCCATAATGAGAAGCTCGGCTTAAATGATGGGCGTAAAGCTTTTCTTTTTCCGTAAGCAATTCAAAGTGTGATTTGACTTCAAGATTACAGACAGGCGCTTTAGTATCTGCAAGATAAACTGATGACATATTGGATTCTGGTGATGATCGGTGATGGTTGATTCAAGGTTCAGCCTGCCAGCAGCCAGCCAGCTCACTTGACCTATTACCCGGAAGATGGGGAATCAATATCGGCAGAATATCAGAAATATCGGCGAAAGAACCAGGCTTTAATGGACGAGACTCTCGAGACTGGAAATAATATCGGTAATTAATATCGCGATATCATCTAAAATACGATATCGGATCAGCTAATGGCCTGAGTTTCATTCTTCTACTAGAAACTGGTCTAGGCCTTAAAGGCTGGGATTTTCTGTCCCAAATATCGGTTTACTTGATAACGGTCTAAAGATCGACGAGAATATAGGGAAGATATCGGGAGAATATCGGCAGTATATTGAGAATATCGAGAGCATCCGGAGTATATCGATTGAAATATGCTGCACGACGTCATCTACGGCTAAACAATAATGCTTCCTCACATTGCGAAATAAAGCTCGGATTCTTACTAATATCGGCTTTCTGACGATAATCCATCTCTCGGAATGCCCAATGAGGTATCCGAAAAACGGACATACGTGCGGCGATATGCGCTTATCGCCTTGAGCTGACTCAGAAACCGGCTACTCCATCGGTAAATCGGCTACTCCTGCATAAATGAGTCTAATTACAGTATAACCTAGCCTCCGACGGACCTCCACAATATGACGGATTTCATAGTTACCGGATTTCTAACGGAGCTTAATTTCACGTTATTTATCTGCAGGGTAACGAAAAAAGAGCGAGCTTGGTAGGTAAGATGTCTACAAGCCAAGATATTGATATGAAAATAGATATATTATTAAATATAAGTAACTAAAATCATTTAGAACTTTGCATCGTTTATATATTGATTTTTTAATTATTTTTATTATTTTTAATTAATTTTTAATTATTTTACAACATTACCTCTATAGAGGCTCTATCTGCAGGGTAAAAAGAGCGTTCAGTTGTGGGGTGATATGTGGGGTGAGCTTAGTATTACGTTTGACAAGAACTGTCTAATCCGGCTATAGTTAAAGCTTGATCTTGCATGAGCTGAATAGTACTGTTCGCTAGGTATGGTCCATGCGGAGAGATCAGCGTTTATACAAGAATTGTACAGAATCGACAGAATCTACAGAATTTCACCTCGGCATGAACGGTTAACATCTCTGTTGTCGGCGGATTCTCCACCCCTCGACGGAGCGGACCTTTAACGCCTTATTGCCTTTTACCGCCGTCGGGGCTCTACCGGAGTCCGAGCCTCACGGAAGGTTCAATTAGGCAACTGGTCATGCCATACATTTTTACTACTGGTCAACTCACGATTTCTGTCTATATAAGGCTGCTGTTCGCATGCCGATTTTTTAATTATTTATTATTATTTATTATTTATTCTTATATTAAAATGACTACGATTTCAGGAAAGAATATTCTCATTTTTGGAGGCTCATCTGGTATTGGATATGCAGTTGCTAAACAGTGTTTGCTTGAGAACGGCAATGTATTTATCACGTCTTCGAATCCGGCAAGGATCGCGGCGGCTATTGAGAATCTGAAAAAAGACACCCCCGACACTTTGGGTGTAATAAAAGGCTTTGATTGTGACTTGAACAAGCCAAACCTCGAGGAAGTCTTGTATAAATTATTCGATCAAGTCACACATGAAGGAGTTGTTTTAGACCATATTGTCTTCTGCGCTGGAGGTCCTTTACCAGGAAAGCCTTTACCTGAAGTGGATATGCGTTTTATTCTAGAAGTTGGCCAAGTGAGGTTTGTTGCTCCTATTTTAATTGGAAAAATCGGGGCAAGATACCTGAAAAACTCATATACTTCTTCATATGTTATTACTACAGGTTCCGTGTTCCAAATGCCAATTTCAAACTGGACTGTAGTAGGAGCTTATGCTTCAGGGGTTATTGGAATGGTGAGGAATATGGCAGTTGAGTTGAAACCAATTAGAATCAACTGTGTTAGTCCGGGTGTTATTGATACCGCATTCTGGGGTCCAAATAGAGAGGCTTCAATGGCTGCAAAGTCAGCTGGAACTGTCCTAGGAAAGGTAGGAACTGCTGATGAGGTTGCTCAAGCTTATGTTTATTTTATGAAAGATTCCAATGCTACTGGTAGTTTGGTTAGTTCAAATGGTGGTGCCTTGTTGATTTAGGCGGGGTGTACAGTATAAGTTATGTAGTGAACTGATACAGATTTCTTATGCTGCTAGTGTTATCACTAATATTCTTAAGTTAATGCTTAACTCTTGTTAGATCATCTATTTATATCGTCATTGAATCTATTGATTGTATTTGCGCCGCACTACGTGCGGCTCACACTTGTAGGCACATCCAACAACTCTCCTCCCTTTCCTGCCGAAGTCAAGATCTTTTCTATAAAAGCCAAGTCTAAAAACGCTTGTTCAGGACTCTGAAGAGGGTCCGGAACCCCTGAATTTACCGCTTGGACAAATGCATTGACTTCTCGAGGTACTGCAGCAATTCCTCCATTATCGCTATACGATTCTACCGTTTCCTCTTTGTCTGTAATCCTCTTAAATCTAACAGTATTTTCTGTCAAACTTACATATCCATTTGCACATTGGACATTAATGTCAAAAACGTCCTTGGAAGTTGCAAATGAGACGCAAAAAGTCCCGGAGCTTCCGTTGTTGAGCAAAGCTACAGAGTTGATAGTATCTACTGGAGGAAGATAAGGCTTATTTTGGTTAGCAAAAGCTGACACCTTGACAATGGCATTGTCTCCTAATGCACGACGTAGTCCAGCAATGAAATGAACTCCTCCATCGAGAATAAATCCTCCTTGATAGTCAGGCACCGTTCTCCACGATGTAAGGTACCACTGATTTGTTTCATTAATGAGTTTATAAGACTGCACGTAAAAAGCAGTAACTTTTCCAAACTCTTTGACAAGTTCAGCACCTCGTTTAAACGATTCCATATACCTAAAGTTCTCTGCAACAGCATAGATAAGGTGGGGGAATTGACGGTGGAATTGGATGATTTTCTCGGCCGATTCGAGGTCTTTTGCTACAGGTTTTTCAGATAAAACATGTTTTCCTGCTATAAGTGCCCTCTCAATAGCTTGAGGTACTATTGTTATTGGCAATGCTATTATAACCGCGTCAATATCTTTACGTGAAAGTATTTCCCCGTATCCGTCAGCCGCACGAGCCGCATCATCCCAGTACGAATCGACATTAGTCAGAGCCGCCGACGTGATTAGCTCATCAACCGTCTTGCGAGACCGAGAGTAAATAGCCTTCAATTCAACATCTTTATTAGCTAGAACTGCAGGAAGATGTTGTTCTTTGACAAAAAGTCCTGCTCCTATGATGGCTATCCCCAACATAGCAGAAGTAGATGTTCTTTAATGGACAAGGGAGACAGGGCAGAACAGTGGAGAAGGAGGGGACAGAAAAGCCTGAGAGGAAAGAGGAGACAGGGAACAGGAAAGCAACAGAGAAAGGAAAGCAGCAGAAAAGGAAAGTAACATAGAAAGGAAGGCCTCCTTAAATACTTTAGTTTATTAGTTTAGCCGTACATTTTACCCGAAAGAATCCGCTTAATCCGCCGATTTTCCGCCTGGAATCCCGCGCCCCGGGTAAAAGATTATGATAACCGATAATTATCGGCAGGATTCATCTATACGATCGATTTATTAATCTACTACTACTAAAGCTGCTTCATAAGGCCTCAACTGTAGCATTGCTCCTGTTGCAATGATTCCATTATAGTTTGAAAGTAAAACTTTAGATACAGAAGTCGCTGATTGAACTCTGAAATTGCAGATCTCCTTTGAAAAGTTACACACGGAAGTGATTCGAAGTCCATCTGATGCTCTCATATAAGCAATTGTAGTCTCTTGATCAGATGGAAGCATTTCAAAACTTCCGTAGACCAAAGCTTCTTTATATAACTTCCTAGTCTTTAAAGCCTTTGCCCAAAAGGAGAATGCACTTGAAGGATCATTTTCTTGATTTCTAGCATTCCATTTCATATAATCTGGAGTCACTGTCATCCAAGGAACTACGTCGGAAAACCCTGAATTAGCTGAAGAATCCCAATGCATTGGAGTACGAGCATTATCTCTTGCTTTAGCCTGAATTTGGGCCATGGCTGAAGCCCTTACACTTTCAGAAGGATTCGATTGCATCAATTGAGTCCAAAATCCAACAGTAGCAATATCCTTGTACTCTTCAATAGGCCACTCTTTAGGTAGATTAGCCATTGCAATCTCTTCTCCTTGATAAATATAAGGAGTACCACTTTGAAACAGTAAGAAAACAGCCATAAGTTTCGAACTAATAGCCCTATATTCAGGGGCATCACTAGCAAATCGACTGATGGCTCTTGGTTGATCATGATTCTCTAAATAAGGAGCATTCCAACCTGCACCTTCAAGAGCTAAGATCTGGTTTTTCTCCAAGATTCTCTTAATATCATTAAACGAGAATTTCCCTGGAGAAAATCGTCCTAATTTTCCATAATCAATTGTTGCAATGTCGAATTGGAAGATCATATTAAGTTCTCCACGATCTGCAGCAACAGTTTTAAGGATTTCCGGTCGATCAAAAACATAAGGAGTTTCTCCAACACTAAATGCATCATATTCCTTGAAAATAAGGCCAAGTTCTTGTAAGAATTCATGAAATCTAGGACCATTAGCATAATATTTCGATCCTCTTTGATATGGAGATTTAGGATCGATAATATCAGCATCAGGAAGTCCTTCAGCCTTGCTAATATAGTTGATAACATCTAAACGGAACCCATCAACTCCTTTATTTAACCAAAATCGAGCAATATCATGAACGGCTTCTCTAACCTGAGGATTCTCCCAGTTAAGATCAGGCTGCTCAATAGCAAATAAATGAAGGTAATACTCTTCGGTGGTTTCATTCCATTCCCAGGCAGATGTAGCAGATCCTCCACTACTAAAAGAACCACTCCAATTGTTAGGAGGTTGCCTATTACCGTTGGAATCGTACTTGGCAGGTCTCCAAATATACCAATCACGTTTTGCATTAGTCTTTGAGCTTCTAGATTCTTCAAACCAAGCATGTTTATCTGAAGTATGATTAACCACAAGGTCCATAAGAAGTTTCAATCCACGATCATGAAGCCCTTTAATAAGTTCATCCAAATCCTCCAATGTTCCATACCTTCTATCCACTTCACGATAGTCACTAATATCGTACCCCATATCCACTAAAGGAGACGGATATATCGGCGATAACCATACGATATCCGGTCCTAACTTGTGGATATAATCCAATTCACTAATAATCCCTTGTAAATCCCCAAATCCATCACCATTGGAGTCTTTAAACGAAGAGGGGTAGATTTGATACACTGAAGCTTCTCTCCACCAGGAAGGAGTAATTAGACTGTTAGGTTCAGTTCTTGTCAACACCATTTTGTCCAATTACTCAGAAACTCGGCTATTCTTCGTCTTTAAGTAATTGAGGCATTTGTCGACTGCTTTCTAAACGTTTTCTGTCCGATTCCATTAAATGTTGAACGGATTGGCGTCGATGGATTCGGGGCGATTTCTACCCCGCATGGAAAACCTAATTGGGATGCCTTTGGGAGACGGGATTAGATAATATCCGAGCCGATAAAATAACCGATAAAAGAAATAAAAAATAAAAATAAAATAAAATAGAAGACGGCAATGTTATTCACCAGAGAAGTTCTTATCTTGTGATTGAGTTGTAGTATATGTGAAGTTGACTTAAGTTGATTTAGGTTGTGCCTGTCGGATAATCTGGGTTGCCTACGAAATCGGCGAAATGAGACGATATGGGCCAACACTCAAGATCTTGTCCTGACAGCTGAATAGTCTTTCACAAATATTTGGGCTAAGGACGATATTAAGCGTGATATCACTATGCAGCTGCTAGAAAGCGTAATTGATATTCAAGTACCTAGTATATTATCCGTTATATCGGCAATTGAATCGACCGGACTATTCCTGGGACTGTTCAATATGATATCGGCAGATCCCCAGTGCATGTCGGCGAAAGTATACATTATGTACTAGTGGCCTAAAGATCTATCTAACAAGCGGATATTATGATTGCAATCTGTGAATCGTCAATCGGACGGCAGTCCTTATGGGATCGTGAAAATATCAGCCTGCAACTCCTCTTGGAATACTAACTGTTACAATTACTGTTGATAGTATCAGCAGCTAGTCTACAGACTTCATAATTCACTAATATATTTACTATCACTCGATAAACTCAGTTGTATCGACAGTCTTTTCAGAGACTAAAGGTTGAGTATTATGACTCTCTTCATATGGATCCACAATAGTAGTTTTGAACTTTCTTGCCGGGGTTTTATTCTCAAACAACAAATCCAACTCAGCATAAGTACGTCCCTTTGTTTCAGGTAGTCTGAAGAAAGACCAGATCAAACATGCTAAACAGATTCCTCCCCAGAAGAATCCAGCTTTAGCACCCCAAGCCCAAGCTGTAGGGTTCAACATATAAGGAGTTATGACCCCATTAACAATAGAACAGACATTATAAAGACCTCTTGCTAAAACAACTGATTTTGATCGCAAATGATTCGAAGGGATTTCAGTCACCATACAATAAGTTACAGGACCCACTGTGATATCATAGAAAAAGGTGTTTAAAAGCAACATGGTTCCAATAGCCCAACTGGCAGCTTTATTAGAGGAAGGAGCTAGAGCAAGGAATCCAATAAGAAAGAGAACAATGTCCATTATGACAAGACCCCAGACGTATAATGAACGTCTTCCTGTGTAATTGATAAAGATCCAGGCAAGTAGAGTACCTATAATTCCTAAACCTCTTTGAATAATAGTAAAATTGAAAGCTTGAACAACGGGCAAACCTGCTTGTTCATAGAAATAAGTGGAATAATTTCGGAATGAAGCTCCACATAATGCTTGAATAGCCCATACAAGACATGTAAGTTCTGTACGACGTAGATTAATACCTCGGAAACAATCCCAATAGGTTATTCCTTGAACTGTACGCTTCTCGATCTCGTTTGTATGAATCATCATAGCCACAGTCTTTTCCGTAGCAACATCATCATCATTAGAAAGCCTTTTAACACTGTTCATAGCATCTTGAATCCGTCCTTTTCTAACCAGCCACCAAGGAGATTCAGGAGCAAAGTAAATACCTACAAGTAAAGGCACAGGCCAGATCCATTGTAGAGCAAAGGGGATTCTATACGCCCATTCATCTGTCCGATTTACAAAGCCTCGGACGACTCCTGATGCTATCAATTGACCAAATAACCAACATAGGTTGACATAAGTGGTCAGATAGTATCTCAAAACCACAGGACATACTTCCGAAGCATAAGTAGTTGTCAAGGTCTGAAAAACACCCCATGGAACTCCCATAAGGATCTCAGCAGCTAAAAGAGTTTGTACATTGGTAGCAAAAAAAGGAATGAATACAAATGCTGCCATAAGAAACATCGAGATCATCATTGTTTTCCGATACCCGATCCAATCGGATACATAACCATTGATAACAAGACCAAAGATCTCTCCTACATTTGCAGCATTAGACAATCCAGACTGCCAGGCTGCAGTAAGTTGATATCCTTTAGCCGTAGGTTGGCCAAATTGTCGGACAAAAGGTGGTAAAGCAAAAAAAGAAGGTAAAAGAACTGTATCATAACCCTCCATAATAAGAGCAGTAGATAATAGAATCGACCATGCTACAGCCTTTGGATATTTCCTAATACCCTCAAGTAAACTCATAGCATGTTCATTCTCCGCAGCCTCTTTAGCTTCTTGTACAAGGTCCCCATATTTCATTTCCTCGAGGCCATGTTCGGAATGATGTTCCGGTCTTTCAACGTCGTTATTATCTTCAACGTGTGCCATGATAAAGATATCTCTAAGATCTATCGCAAAGATCTATCGCAAGTATATATTTATATATTCTTCTTCATATTCGACCTGCTATATCGAATACTCCATCTTGGAATCGCTGCGAATCAACCCCTCATTTCGGACTTCGCATTTGGACTTTAAAAATTTCGGGTTCTCCCAATCTGCGGGGCAACCTCGATTCGGGGCGATTCGAAATGTGGGGTGAAAATTAATAGAATGTGGGATAAATCTTGGCGTAAATGTGGAGTTCGGGCAGAATAGGTCATGAGCCGACTTGGTTGGACTCTAGAGTTAGTCTGAGTTGCGCCTTGTTAGCCTGTACTTTGGATTTTGATATCCGAGCCGTTATTCCAGGAGTAGGCTGTAGGCTATAGGCTGTAGGGCTGTTAACGGTTCCGATACGGATGAGGCTGCTCAAACCGCAGACTGTAATGCGAATCGAATGACAAATTGAGTCGAATACGAATGCGATTAATATTTCCTCCTAATTTGCCGATATTGTAATTGTAAAACAGCGATATTCGCGTCCGCATTAGCTCCTGAAAAGTCCTTTACTCCGAGAATCCTCCTATCACATCGGAAAGGATCGATTTGTTATTAAAAAGTCTTTCAAAGACTTTTAAAGATTGGTAGTCTTGCAAGTCAAATTGCAAGCCAAATCGCATTTCTGTGGCCTCAATCTCAATTCGTGGCAGACATCAATTCTAACCGATTTATTCTCTCCTTTCATCCATTGGTTCATCAACCTGCATGACGGAACTCACTCTGCATTGAGTTCTGTTTCAAACGCAAACTTTTAGGCTTTTGTTGCGTCCATTGCCGAAATAAACTCCGGAATCTTCAATTTTCAATTTGGCTTATGCAGTCGATCCCCCAATCTGTACTAGCGCGTACATTACTGTCCAATAGAAATTGATGAAAATCCATTAACAGTAATGATTCGCAGTCCTTACATTTTTTAAAGTCCGGATTTCTTTGCATGCATCAAATATTCAGACGTCATAGAACAAGGTTATGAAGGGGGTTATTTAGGAGAATATACTGTAGTAGCTTTATAAGATTCAGGGTTGTAATCAGCTGGAGACTTTGAAGAGTGTTATGTAGTACACAACTGTAAATAAGATGTTCATCATCAAACACCAGCCGGTCTTTGCAAATATCGCCCGGTTTGACTGATACCGTATCGTGGACTGCGACTTCGAATGCAGATGGAAATTGCCATACTTATTTATGCGGATATGGTTCCACATCGTTATTATCCGCATCGCCATTATCTGCATCGTTAACTGCCTATCCAAAAATCTGACAAACAGTGAGTACAAGGCCGTTTCTTCCAGGAACCGACCTTAGGCGATATTATAATCATCTAGAGGTTGATACTAAAGCTGCTTGGTCAATAATTTCTGTATTTTTTGTATCCACCCCATGATTTTTGAGTAAATCATCCAGTTCAAACCTATATACATGCTTGTTCTTGAATTCAATACTGCAAGTCTTGCACGCTTTCATTCACACCTGAAAATGTCATTTTAATAACATTTATGTACATAACATTATATTTACCATGATGCGCTATTTACAGTTGATCCGCAGATACCGGCAGCAGTTGTATCAGTAACATCTAAGATATCGTCTGAGATATTGTATAACGAGTAGATATTGGACAGAACTACGGTGTGTCTGGTATTGATCATATGATTATTTTAATCGATCGTATTTGACATACAGTTCAAGTGCTGGTTTGAAAGCTTTAAGATGCAGTGGCTCTGGATTGATAACTGTTGTAAATCAGAGTGGACGGTATGGGACTGACCAGAATAGACTGACCAAAGGAATGGCCATTGAAGGACTACTGGATGTGAAGGACTGAACCGCTTACAATCTTTGCTTGGAGACAGCTAGAGTTCTCTCACAGGCCACAAACGCATCTAGATCAACTCTCTCGCCAGCCTTTCGGTATGGTACTGCTCGGTCTTCATGAGAAATAATTCGCCAATAGCCTGGAGAGACATCTCCACACCGCATGCATCACCATATCAACAATCTAGTTAGAAAACTTCACGCCAACGGCGTCACTTTGTCGATATGGACAAACTAAATTAAATTTCCTATAGGTGTTCTCTGTTCTCACTTTGGATGTCCGTGCACTCACTCGAGGAGCACAGAATAAGACTTTCATTCAAGTCAAGTCAAAACAGCTCATGCAATCAGTTTATACAGTCAGTTCATGCAATTAGCTCATGGAAATCATACTCTATGGTTTATCCTCAGATTATATTATATTTAATATTTATTGTTTATGAGGCCCGGTTGTGAAACGGACCTTGATCTTCTGAGGCTCAATAACCCTGAGGATATATCGTGAAACGCAGTTAAAAGGATTTGAGGCTTGAATTATTTGAGGCATTGATTGAATGGAGTTGTAAGAATTCATTTAAGGATATGCTTATGCTGGACCTGAAGATCGAGGATGTACCTCAGGACTAATACTATCGAGAGCTTGATGCTGATAGAAAGACTACGAAATCTTCAGCACAAGCAGTCGAATGCTAAAGCTCTTCCTTAAATGCTTTATAGTTTACTTCATTTTTGTCATTAAGTTATGGTACAGAATCTCTCGCTCTTGCAGTAAAGATCCCGTTATCCGTACTATCAACATTCTAAGCCTCAAATTGTCAAGACAGAGACTAAAGAAGCTGAAGAAGCGTAGAATATGAATTTCAAGTAGCTAGATGTCTGATAATACTTTCATCAAAGGTATTCAAAATAGAAGGAGGTCTAGACTAGTTGAAAATGGCTCTTGTTATCCAACATCTCAGCATTTTCTTGCAGACAGACGGCTCTTTTAGATGACCGGAACTCTCATCATGTAGATCATTGGTCTGCATATACTGAAAGCCAGTCTGAAACTACTGTCTCTCATCTGATCTCTCAGTCTCAGACTTCATCTTTCTTGCAATTTCTCATCACAATTAATTCCTTTTTCCCTCAAACAATATTGTATTTCACCAACAATAACATTTCTTGTTGCACTAATAATAGACAGCGCAATATGCGGCTGTCTTGAATAGGAGCGAAACAATTCTCAGTCTCATAATAATAACCAGTCATGAGATAAGATACATTGTCAGATAGACATGTGACTAGAATAGAGAATATCTAGAGTCTAGACATTATCGTGGTTTCCATGTGTCCCATGACTCTCAAGCGCTGAATAGACCATGAGACGAGCATTAGACTCAGAACATCTGTATGATACCTCGTCTACTCAGTCTACCTGGTCTACTCTACAGTCTATATAAGCTTACAGTGACTATACAACTACAGCAGCCAGCACAGCAGACAGCACAGTAGACAGCACAGTAGACAGCACAGTAGACAGCACAGTAGACAGCACAGCAGACAGCACAGCAGCACAGCATCTCATGCTATAACACAACCAATAACATCAAGCACACTATTACAAGTCACCCGATTGTCCCCGAATCTAAAAAGAATTTCCCCACCTCATTAAATTTGGTATTTTTTGGTTGGGAATCATCCTTGGGATAAAATCCGCTGGATTGGTAGCCAACGATACGATTTTAAGTGTTTTATTGTTCGGATGAGGTGCTTGGGAAAAAGAAACGATAAAAAGCAATTTCAAAGCTATTGTAAAAGCAAGGTGAACCTTTTTTCTTTTAAAGTAACTGGTCGTAAAATTTACTATTATTGTTGGGTATTAACATGGTAGGAGGCATTTGAAGAATGATATATTTTAATTAATTTCATAGTATTCTAGCTATTACTGTTGTAATAATTCAAAGCTAATAGAGCCAGAGTATGACATCATTGATGTCCAGCTGATAAAGATTGGAAAGCTCTCAATTAAGGCTTCTGATTTGAGGCAGGATTTGACATTGACAGATTAAAAATTAAAATATTTACGAAATGCGGAGGGTGGAGGGTGTTATGTAAGAATTGTCAACATTTCCATAGAGAGAATCTGTTTGAGAATTGACCTAGATTGTCTTTTACAATATTAATAATTATCTGTTTGTGGACTCGGCACTATATCGGACGTGCAGCACAACCGTTCCCAAGATATACATGGCTAATTTTTCTTTTAACAATTCTCTTTAGGACTAAAGTATGCAGGTGACAAGTCTTTTTTTCCAAATGTGCTGGGACAATGGACGCAGCAAGCTTTGTGATGTTGAACTGACGATTGCGGAATGGGATCCGTTAACTTTGTGCCATTATTAATAAAGCCTGTTAAGAAAGCTTGTTAAGAAGCTTGTTAAGAAAGCTTTTAAAAAAGGTTTGAAAAAGGTTTGAAAAAGGCTTCGCTTTGTTAGATTTTGTCCTAGATTTTGATAGAGTGAGATTTGGTCACCCTACTTGGCGCTTGTTGGCATATTCCGTTCGGATGTTTCACCGAGAGATAACAGCCAACTTAATACAGATATTCACTTATCAATTGTAGTACAGTGCTATAAGTCAGCGTCTTATTGAGGTTAAAGACCCTGCAGTCGATCTCGGCCAGAAATGGTTCGGATGGCTAGCTACGACCAATACAGTAATCGATATAACGATAACAACCAATCAAGGGACTTGCCTCATCCGACTCCCACGTCATATCAAAACATGTCATACATAAGTGGGTCGTCCTAACCAGAAAGATCTTAGCTTCTAATTAACCTGCAGCAGCACAGCATGATCATGATAGCGATGTAGAGCTTATAATCGTTGGAGGAAGTACAGAGTAATCAGATGAAGAAGATATTGATCACATCATGAATCCGAATTATCGCCTGCTTATCCTTGTCCTCCTCTTGCCTTTTAAGTTGACTTAGCGATCACGATTAACCAGCATGTTTCTTCTTTGGGGTCGCCAATACATTAGCTCACATTCGTGCTTCCTTTCGGTTAGCCTTATTCAACATACACTATCTGAGCTGTAGTCAAAAGAAATCATAGATGTGCGGTCCTGCGCTAGTCATTTTCGACGAAATAACAATTCGCTTAAATCTGGGGCACTTCCGCCTCAAAAAGTTCTTGAGAAATCCTCATTTCGGATCAATTGCTGGCTGATACTTAAGCTAAGCACTGTATCATCTTGACAACAGAATTCCTCAAGTCTATGCAATGTTGATGGAACCACTAGTTTCAAAATCTCCTCCAAAATGCTTGTCCATTGACCCAGTCTCTTACAAGGACTTTAACGATAACTGCCATTTCTCCAAGCAATTGCTCTTTTCCAAGAGATCGTCGAATGGCAAACAGGAGCCTGCAAGTGCAGGCGGAGGCATAAGGACTTCTTTATTGTCGGTATCTTCTTTGACAACTCCAAC
Source organism: Middelhovenomyces tepae (assembly GCA_003708105.3). Lineage (NCBI taxonomy): Eukaryota > Fungi > Ascomycota > Dipodascomycetes > Dipodascales > Dipodascaceae > Middelhovenomyces > Middelhovenomyces tepae. The sequence continues at coordinate 565,553 of PPNF03000003.1, read as the reverse complement.
AACTACTACAACTCCTACTACAAAGTTCGGCTTCCCTTCGGCACTTTTAACTCCTAGTATGAAGGGCTTCTTCCTGCCTTCTCCAGCGCAAAAGTTCTCTGACGATAGAATCGATTCACTAGGCAGTTCTATCGATGAATACATGCTCGACAAGCTCAGGTACTCAATAGCAATTCCTTCACCTTATAACCAGAAAACCCCTCAACAACCTACTCCTACTGCCAGTGCTCCGACGACTATTGAATTCATCAAGACTCTAGCAGGGAAAGGATATACAGCCGGAGCTATTCTGTCTCCTTTAGATGGTAAGGGGAAGGGTTCTATAGTTGTACCGTTAAGTATAACCCCTTCTGCACTTATTAAAGAGCCTCAAGACCGGTTCCAAGATGTTAACAGTGAGGAGGAGGTAGAAGAAGATGAAGAGGAACAATGTGAATCTGAGGATTCAGATACAGAATATGAAGAAGGTTCGGAACCTCATTCCGAAGTTAATCCTTCCAAGGGTCCTTCCGAACTTAATCCTCCTCAAGAATACCCTGAACAATACTATTACACTCAACAGATGGACCCTACCACTCTCCAAATGGACTCTCAATTAGACCCTCGGCTAGGGATTGCACAATCGCATATCAATGGACTTGTTCTGTCAGAAGTAGGCCAGCTAGATTACTCAATGGAGCCCAACATCAGTCCTTTTTTTGCATCAGGTATCTATGGTATAAGTGCTCAACTGTTTGCTGTAGACCCTAGTGCTTATGAACAAATTCCTATTCAAAATGAAGTTCAAAATGAAGTTCATGATGAACCACTTTTGAACATGAACGTGAATATGAACATGAGCCATATCAACCAAGTCCAGCCGGTCCAACTGAACCAGCAAATCCAAGTCAACCAACACATCCAAGTCAACCAACACATCCAAGTCAACCAGCACATCCCACTCAATCAGCACATCCAGCAGCTCAATCAAGTCAATGCGACTTCCTCCCGTCGGAAACCAAATCGTCCTCGAGCTCCTATTCTCAAAACCTTTCAATCACCTCAGAAAAAATGTTATGTAGAACATCGTCAAGTATCCGAAGGAGAACCATCACTTGTAATGCAATTAATGTCATCTCCTGAAATGTGGAAAAAGGCTACAGCAGCGAAGAAGGGCCTTTATTCATGTACTCATTGTAATATGAAATTCTCCACGTTAAAAGACTTTGCTCAACATATGGATCAGTTTGGATTTAGGAGGATATACAGTTGTTCAGATCCATCTTGTGTTTGGCATATATTAGGCCTTCCTACTCGTGGGGAATGGAAACGGCATCAGAAGCATCAGCATGCCGGAAACAACTATTGTTGCGAACATAATGGATGTAATAAGGTCTTTAGCAGGAAGGATTCAATGAAACGACATTATATGCTTGTTCATGAGAATATCTATTCAAGGCGAAATAAAAAGCTTATGAAAAATGGCTTTTCCTTGGATATTTAGACCATCATCACTATTACCTACCTATCTCCTCTTACCTCACTAAATCACCACTAATAATCGGTAGAGTTATTTATAGACCTTTATTTAAATACACTTCAAGTTAACATTTAAACATTTTAAACATTTAACGAGTTTATTAAAACAAAGCGGTTGTGCACAGCCGCTTGTCCTTTTTGGTGCGCCAAGAGGCTGAGTTGTGATCTTCCATTTTTTAGAAAACGGAATAAAAATAAATCCCAACTAAAAATAAAAAAATAAATTAATTAGAGCAAATGGTAAATTATTGAATAAAAAAGGAATTAAAAATAGCAAAAAAATAGCAAACAATAAATTAATAATAAAATTTTATACAGTTAAACGTGTTTTGTACTTATGGTGTAATTGTGTCGACTTCTATCCATTGCCACTGCCGTTGCCACTCCGAGCTTCGTGCCGCTCCGTGCTCCGTGCAACTGTACCCCGTAGTACCATAGGCATAAATTATCATTGATTAATATAGCGTAGAATTAATTGTAATAGTTCGTAGATGGTCTTGTTAATAGTTTGTAGAGGCGAATATAAAGCTTTGCAGTATGCGCTGAGGTCGAATACCTTTGACAGCCACCTATGTGACTGCGAGTGCAGATAGAATTCGCCTGATTTTGCGATACGACGCAGTATCCTCAAAAAATGGTTATCTGTATAGTTAATATCCATATTCATAGTTTTAATTGAATTCGATCGCTATATACTTGTACAGTTGTTCTATGCTTGATGGCTGATGACTATATAGCGTCCTATACATAAGCCGTTCAGAATTCATAAGAGGCGCTGATGATATCGAGATTGACCAAGAGGCTGCTAAAATATTGATATTGTATGGAGGAGAAAGAGGAGGAGAATCGATTTGTAGTGAATAGTGAATTCATATGGCGAGATGATTTCGATGTCTAGCAATATAGCAAGCTCTTGCTCTAGTATTTTGAGTAGATTCTTCCAGAAATCATCAGCTCAGAACAGTCAAAAGAGATTTCATATGAGTCTTGAATGATTTATGAGTATAAATATTCCATAGATTACAACGGATTACTATAGTAAAGATCAAATAATCGTGATATCTCTGCGTTGAGCTAGCTCAGCTGAATATTGGACATATCCTTTAGACAGACTGTAGATCAGCATAGCTACTGAGAGAGAAAAAGCGAGCTCATGTCTAGAACTGCCAGTTATATCGTTAAAATGTGAAATTCTTAGAATCTGAGAATTTGAGATGATGAAGCGTGCAGCCAGGGATGATATTTCTGTGATAGACTCAACAGTAGATTGAACAGGGCTGTAGCAAGAGCGAGCAATGAAACAGTGAGCAGAGAAAACCAAATAGTCAAGAAGCAGTGTAACTTATAGAAAAGGAGTAAGTGCATTGAAAGTAGTGCTGCAGACCACGAGGAGTGAGCTCAATAGTCGTAAACAAATGCCAGCTGTGAACTGAACAGTTCTGCCGTTGATGGCACTATGACTGCTTCTATTAATCAATGAATTTATATTTGAATAACAAGAGAATTAACATATTTAAAGCTATAATGAGATTTATATACACGATATTATTTACTCTGGTTTCAGCCACTGCTCTCAGCCGCTCAATTCTCAACCCAACTATCTGCCGAATTTGATCATATATCAGACCATCAAAACATTTGGATATAATACTCTTTATTCAAATACTAACTCTAGTTCTTTCTGCTTTTATGAATGCCACTTGCAGGCTAAATACTGAAGATATGGAATGCTGCTGTTGCCTGTAAGATCACGAAGATTGTTCTCTTTACTGCACTACGAACAGTTACACCAAATGCCTTTTTCTCTAAGATTCAACCAATGTTATGACTTTTCGGTTAATGTCCAGAAGGTCAGAGAGTCTCGGCTAGCTTCTTTAGTGGATTGTCTATAGTCTATCAGTATCATCTGGCACTGTCGTCTGCTAGCCAAACATCTGGCAATCAAACATCTGGCAATCAGCCCTCTGGCAATCAGCCCTCTGGCAATCAATCCTCTGCCAATAAGTTCTCTGCCAATAAGTCATTTGCCAGTCATTTGCCAGTCATTTGCTTGCTAGTCATTTGCCAGCTAGTCATTTGCCTCTAGTCACCTGCCAGTCAGTCATCTGACAGTCAAATATCTGACAGTCAAATATCTGACAGTCAAAATCTGCCAGAGCAATTATCTACCGGCTAACATCTAAATCATACTTAGAGTATCTGCCAAGGATAACTAATTGTTACATTATAGATATTCAGAGCTATTCTCAGTTACAAAGTAAATAGCTCTCCGTTTCATCCGTCATCTTTATACAAGTGTTGTTGCTGTTGTCAGAGCCGAATCACCTCACCCATAACTCTACAACTTTCTGAACATCCTCAGCGTTCTATACCGTTGGAACTTAGTCTTAAAGTTAGATATTGAGAAATAATGATATTTTAGAGGATATATTTTTGATCTTACCTTCATATAACAGTCAATACAGTATGTTCACAGTCAGCCCATTGTACTTTGCATCTCCTACTCCAGTGACTGCATAACAAGACCAATGAAAAGTTTTCGCGCCAATGAATAGTCAATTTAATTCGGTCCATTCAGAAGTAAAAGTATTTTTATTTGATTCTCAAATATGCAAGATGTGGTGAATAAGAAAGGTCAGAGTCAACAGTGATACTTACGGTGGGTCTAGTAGCAGCAGTTGTTTATCAACAACAGACGGAACCTCGGAATTACAGGAGTTTAGTTGGGTTGAGAGCCAAGCAGTCTTGGCGACCGAGAATTCACCTGACGATTGAGCTTAATCGGCGATATCTGATATAGCAATGAGGTGCGAAGTACTCAGTTATAGGCCTAACAGGACGAGACATAACAAGAGGTGAGTGCAGTGAGCTGAAAACATAATAAGAGCGGTTTGATATGAAAGAGAATGTAACAAGGCAGAATAACTATTCAATAGCAGCCGCTTCTCCTGTGCTTTTGAATTAACAACGTGGTGGTCCACAGCTAATATTGTCCCTCTAACTAACGATCCAACGCTCTGCTCGACTTATTAATCCCCTCGACTTAAAAACTCGACTAAAACTCGACTTACAATGCCCTAATGACTTGAAAACGCTTTGCTTGACGTTTCAAAGAGGCTAAGATATGAAGCAATAAACTACATAACAAAGACCTTAGTTTTGCGGTAAACAACGACAATAAAGAGGCACAGGAACAAACATTGTCTCTCAACATCCTCTTATATACAATTGGAAACTTGATATTAATATATTAAGCCAATATTGTGCTAGCGGCTAGAACTAGTTACTGCAGATTCAGGTACAAGCGGCTGCAAGCGCTTCAAGCGCAGTAACGCTAACTCCTTAATGGCTATTTACAGTACTTGAGCCACTTTTAATATAAATACAAATGTATTTTACAATGTTAATAAATATAAAGCACATAATATACCAGATATAATAAAATACTTCACGATCTATTTAGAAGATAAACTTCCCACGAACAGCCATGCACATTGCGTTCATGGCGCGAGCGATTGCCGGAATCTGCATGCCATCTAGTACCGCAAGGTCTGGAGCCTGGGAATTTCTCACGGTCAGCGGGGGCCCAATATCGGCACTCAAGATCTGGAGTGCCATGTTTTCTCACATAATGCTTCTGGGCTTCGAGCTTGCGTCTAAAGCCGATCCTATGCCAGGGACAGTTTGGTTCTTCGCACTTGAATCTGCGCTGGGTCAAAAGGTCTCCCCCTGAGATTGATTCCACTTCAGCAACATGCTCAGCATATTCCTCCAGATCTTTGTTGAAGAACACCTTTGGACAGTGAGTACACTTGTACTGACGCCTTGTTTGATTGCGGGGCTTTCGGCCGTTGAAATCAAGTCCAGAAGAAGAGCTGACAGAGCTGGTTCTAGAAATGGCTGCAGAGCTAGTTCTATACACATCCATAATAGAAGAAGATACAGAGCTCTTTCTAGATATATCTACCGGAGAAGAAGGTAGAGCGCTGGTGCCGGCGACGGGGGGTTCATGAATGTGCTCCCAATCTCCGGGAACAAGTGTTCTCTTAGGATCCCTCTTGGAACCAGAAACACCATCCCAATCGTAACCATTTAGAGCAGAGAATTCAAAAGATTGAGTATTAATAATAGGGGGATTAGTATTAGGGTGGGAAGCAAGAGTTTGCTCTTTAATAGCTTGCTCTTCTTCCAATTCAAATGATGCGTAATTGCCGTAATTTAAATCAGGAGAGGTGGGGCGAGAGGGGGAATTTAATGAAGATATCGACCCCATCATGGAGGCTTCACCGCTATAGGGCTCAACAGGTGTCCTAGCATACCCTGAATATGGAGTAGATTCATCAAACACACTACTGGCAGCACTACTCTCCATACTGAGACTGCCAAAGCTTCCTATGGGAGTATATGCATTATGGGAATAGTTAGGCGAAGCGGCAAACTCAAATGATAAAGGCCTCTTTTGCTTTCCCTTGGCCATCCAATTGTTAAAATCAATTAAAAACCAGTCGGGTTCATCCGAATCAGCAGGAGGAGGAGGTAGCTCAAATAATAATTCTCCCAAAAAATCGTTGGTTGTATCGAATTCAGCAGGATCTGATTCAGAAGGCTCGGATTTAGCAGGATCGAATTCAGAAAGTTCTTTGCTAAAACGAGTTTCTTTCCCCATAAATGTGATATTTAAAATGTATAAAAATGTATACACTTGGAAGAGTGTATGTTAAGATGTATGTTAGGACGTGTGTTAAGACGTATGTGAAGATATATGTGAAGATATATGTGAAGGTGTATGAAGGTGTATGAAGGTGTATGTGTGAAGGTAAGTATGAAATGTGGAATTAATAGCTTATATAAATGCTGGGTCAAAAAAATAACTAGAATGAACTAGCTCCGATTTGTAAATTGAAGTGCGATTGTGAATACAATAAAAAGGCACAATTGTATTGCACAGAAAATATTTATGATTTAAAACGGTGTATGATGATAGAATGATGAAGTTAGGTGCAGACGGCTTGAATTTATACTTTTTCAACAACTTCCCATTTATTCTCAACTGGAAAACAATAATTAAGGTTGTGTGCACTAAAAAGTAGCTAAATATTAAAAGAGGAATTGAAAATGTAAAATCAGAAGCAGTTTATGGATTTAGGTTTATTCGGGGGAAAAAGAAATCCTGGGAAGGTGGTAAACATTTAGGCTGAGCAACTGCGCATTGGCTGAAAATACTAGCCTTAACTGGAATAAACTGGTCATGATTCTTGCACATGAGGATTTAGCCGTATCAATTTCAGTCATAATTACTTTAAACAGATTCGAATTAATTTGTTTTTAATTATTTCCAATTAATGTCAAGTGCGCAGAGAAGTCGGATATAAGAGTTCTTATGACATAATTGATCTTGGGACGTGATATGATAATCATTTACAAAAACAAAATCAGCCGTACTACAATACGTTCATCTATTCCTATTAAAAATCAATAAAAAAGATAATAATTATAATTATAATTATAATTGATATAATCCTAATTGCTACAATTATTAGATGGTATTAACAATTGAATCACGATAGAACTTAATAGTTATTCATAACAATTCTCAAAAACAAGCCACGACTTGACTGAGAAAAAGAAAACTCAGGTGGGAGATCCTTACTAGTCCCAATTGAGTTCCTGCTGAATTGATACTGGCCAGTTCTAGGCTGTGTACAACAGGGTCTATTGAATCACTATCTATTGTATTCAAGCAGTACGCAAAGCTTAATTTATCTCGGGACCAATTTGACGTCATCGGCTTCCACTATAAAGCTATCCCCCGAATCCTGCCGCTCTGAATCTTCTTTTGGAATCCGTTCGAATCCAGTTACTCATCGGGCATCGTCAAACCCGGCTGACAGCATGTTGATTATAGAATATCCAATAAAGTTATTAATCTAATTATAGTGAATTAATCCAAAGGAAAGATATCTAAATCAAAGAGTCTAATATCTTGAATTTAATATCTTGAGTCTTGTTCGTAGCCTTGTTCGTAGTCTTGTTCTTGACTCCTTAATCATTAGGTCGGCTAACCTTTACTCATTTCTCAAATCGGTCTAATTGGTTTAAACATATTTATGAAGTCATAATTGAATTATTACACAATATTTAGCCATAACGCGACCAATTACAGTCTAGTAACAGTTCCATTGATGTTTCTGCACTCGCCAGAACATGGGTAAGGGTCAGCCTTGTGATTTATTTTCGGAAATCAAATAAATGCAGTCAGCTAAGCCTCCAGCCTAACCTCTTTGGGACATATCTGCTGAGGATCCATCACAAGATTAGATTCTATGTGCATATTGAATTCAGATCATCTTAGCTTGGTTAGCAGGCTGTATAGAAGCTTTTATTGATGATTATTAAAAATAGAATAGGATAATAGAAGAGTGAGGCTTGCAGGATGATAGATAATGAGCAATAACACGTCATGGATCAATAACGAGAGTTATTCAAGAAAGTTCCTTTTATTCTGGCAAGTTCTGTTTACTCCTATTCCTCTGAAGTTATCCTTCTCATCCTCACACCTGACTGATCTGACTGACCTTACTGGTTCGACTGACATGACTGCTTGTGACTGATCCGTTCGCTTCTGACTGCTTTTAACTGCTTGATCCGTTAAATCTATTGTAACATAAACTCATACTAATGTCGAAGGACTGATTAGGGAACACAGGACTCCGAAGCTAGCTATCGCACCAATAAGAAAGCTTCAAGTTGATATCACGAGAATCGAAGATTGGATGACAATAGCTTTATTTGTGTATGATGTCACGCCCGTTGAACCAAATGAATCTCAAGATGCCAAGCTAATCGGAATTAAGCTATAGAATTAGTACCGATGGTTTCCTTCGAATGACGTCGGAGTAAGATAAGTGTTGACCAATGAGGGTGCGGCGTATAGTTAGCGTGAACGAGTTGGGATGAGACAACCGTTATTTCCCTTTGGGCATTTTAGTTTTTTGCCAAGCGCAAAGTACCTTACAGCTCAACGGGATTCCACATTGGCCCACAACTCTGATCTCCCGAATTGTCCCAATCCCAATCGATAGCCGTGATTAACCAGAGGGGTAGAAAGGGGAGGGGTCATCTGTGAGGTTATCTGTGAGGGGCTGATAACCGGCACACCGCGGGGGGAAGATAAGGATTTAAACACATGGTTAATTATCAAATGTGACAAATCTAGTCATTGTAACATAGATTATAATCTAGATGTAACACTGTTCATGTGATCATGGATTCAACTGTATTAACTCTACCTATTGCCAGATACTCACCTCTACATTAGCCAATCACATCTACATCTATAAAGGCCTGAATGGAGTCTGGCGTAGTCTTTTGGCCATTGGCGATGGTGGTTAGGTGTTTGGCCATGTTACAATCAACAAGTTGGAGGAGGATCTAAGTTCATCGGAACTGATCAAATAAGTTAGGTACAGACCCAGCTGATACACTTGACAAAAGAGAGACACGTACTTCATCAGAACGAGATTTAGTTCAAGTCCTTTAGCCAAGCTTCAGTTACACTGTGAAGATGTAACATCAAGATCATACTTTGTCTATGAGTAGAATTATTAATCCATCAAGCTTTATCGTGCAATATCGTACCATATCATGCCATAATAATCATGCTCGTTCTATATCGTTCATCGGTCTCCGATAGAGGGTCTATCTGATTCCCTCAGATTTCAGCCATGTAACTGTAGCTGAGGGCTTATAATACGTGATGTGGCGTGAAGTTGACGCGCGTCGCATCAGACTGTTGATCTATTCAAGATCCGATCCGTTCTGACGATACGGATACGAAATAAGTATGAATTGAGGCATCTGCGCTTAGATCACCGGTACTACGCAATTCGGCAAACGGCAACAGCCACTCACGATTTGATATCCGATATAATATCCGATATCGGTGCCCCTATCGTACGATCCGACCCTAGATCAGACCAGCTTGCGTACATTTTAGAACGGCATGTGATTTGTTACCCTGATGTCATGTCCAGATCGTGCCAGCGCGAAATATCAACTGTAACAGTTGACAATAACTATTTGCTATTAGCTATTAATATCACCAGCTGTCATTTTGCTATTACTTGCATGTTGTAACATGTCTGAAAAAAAGACGGGCTCGTCAAGTTCTCCGGACCCCACCCCGGGCCCGGGAAGCTCGCCCCCCGGAGTCATCACTTCAACATCCCCGTCCCCCGTGTCGTCGTCAAGTCTGATCTCGTTTGAACCGCAAATGGCCGTGCAGTTGATCGACGAAAACAAGCATTTCAACCCGCGTCTACTAGACTATTTCCGGTCCATCGGCATGGATTCCTGCGGGTTAAATTACCATGTAGTCTCTGTATTCGGCTCGCAATCAACAGGAAAGTCCACTCTATTGAACGCGCTTTTCGGTACAACTTTCGATGTCATGAACGAGTCTCAACGAAGGCAGACGACAAAAGGAATTTGGATGGCCAAATCTCAAAGTCCTTCTGAGCTTCTTAATTTTGATTCGTCAAGTGGATCCTCGCGATCTTCTCCAACTGCTTCTTTATCATCATTTGTAAATATTAGTCCTTCAGAAAATGTTATAGTGTTGGACGTAGAAGGAACGGATGGCCGTGAACGTGGAGAAGATCAAGATTTCGAACGTAAAGCTGCTCTTTTTGCTTTAGCCACTTCTGAAGTATTAATTGTCAACATGTGGGAGAATCAGGTTGGTTTATATCAAGGAGCTAATATGGGGCTTTTAAAAACGGTTTTCGAGGTCAATTTGACCTTATTCCATGGCCGCACGGCGTGCGGCTCAGGCAGTAGATCATTGATTTTATTCGTCATTAGAGATCATATCGGCACAACTCCCTTGGCCAATCTTGAAGCTACAGTAACTTCCGACCTTATTCGCATCTGGGACAGCTTGAGTAAACCCTCGTCATTTGAAACAAGTAAATTCACCGACTTCTTTGATTTACAGTTCCATACCTTACCGCATAAAATCCTTCTTCCCGATCAGTTTTCCGCTCAAGTATCTACTTTATCTCAACGATTCACTCATCCTCATAATCCTTCATATGTTTTCCAGCCTCAATATCATCGAGGAGTTCCTATTGATGGCTGGAACATGTATGCCGAGAAGATCTGGGAACAAATCGAGCTCAATAAAGATCTCGACCTTCCTACTCAACAAATCCTTGTAGCACGTTTTAGATGCGACGAAATTGCTGCTCAAGCATGGCAACAGTTTGAAACAGGTCTTGTCGAAGCTCAGAAGCATGATAATGCTTTCGGCAGCTCTACAACTGTCGTAGCAGACTTTGGACCTGTTCTAAGTTCCATCCGTACGGGAACCCTTGATTTATATGATTCTTTAGCATCGCGATATGCAGAAGCTGTCTATACAGCAAAACGCGATGATCTTATTTCTCGTATAGACACGCGAATAAGTGTTCTTTTTAAAGCTCAAATAGCTGCTATTCACAAGACAGCATTAAATAATTTCTGCTCAACGATCGAACAAGCAAGGAAATCGGATAAACCATTCATCAACACTTTATCCGCCGCCAAATCTCAAGCACAAGAGTACTTTTCTTCAAACATTGAAGCTGCAAATATCGACAAAAAAGCATTCCATCATATAAACGAACAAGAGCAATTCAATATCGACTTGGAAAGTGCCTGTAATCGATTCAAGACCGAGGAGATCTCTCGAATCATTGTAAAAACTGTAAAAAGAATCCAATCGGTTCTTGCAAATGAAATCGAATCGTATTTCAGAGAGCCAAAAGAAGATACTTGGGATCAAGTATTGCATTTCTTTGAATCCACCATCGATTCTAGTCTGCAATTATATTGTAAATCGTCTAAAGATTTTGGAATTGAAGCTTCAGATGAAGAAAATGAAAAGGGGTTTGAAGAAATCAATCGACAAGCTTGGCAAGCTCTTGACATCAAACTTAAAGAGATCACCAAAGATGATAATGTCTTGTTAAGGCTACGAGAAAGCTTTGAAGATCACTTTAGGTATGATAAACAAGGGGTTCCGATTGTATGGAAAGCAAAAGATGATATCGAGACTCCTTATGTAGCTGCTAGAGATGAAGCGTTGAAGTTATTGCCGATATTTTCAACGGCAAAACTGTCTTCAGGAAAGGAATTAGTCGCTGTTGTTGATGATGAAACCACCTCGTTCTCGGAGAGGATTCCTCTATCTCATCAACAAGATATCTCTGCTCGGTTCAAACGTCAAGCTGATAATATTTTCCTAGATGCAAAACGATCAACAACTCAATCGGCCACTCATATTCCCTGGTTTATCTTTGTAATTATCGTCTTGCTTGGGTTCAACGAATTCATGGCTGTGCTAAGGAATCCCCTTTTAATCATGCTACTTCTTATAGGAGCAGCTGCTGCCTATATTACCTTTTCATTGAACCTTTGGGGGTCCATTCTAAGTGTATCATCAGCAATGGCAGATAGATCGTTGGAAATTGGCAAGGACAAGTTACGGGAGTTTCTACAAGTTCCTGAACCCAGACAGAAGGTGCCTGTAGCGGCGGCAACTTATTCTGACAATATTCCTTTACAAGATCTTGCTAAAAAGGAGGAAGTAGCTGAATAATTTTGATAGATTTGTAGTCAATAGCACGAATGTAGTGTGGCTGAGCTTGTAGAGATGTGAGTGGTCCGATAGACAGCTCCGGTGTGAATCCTCATCCCAGGTTTGACAGGAGACCCCACTACGGCGCCCAAAGACGCTCCTAGGACACCATTACATGGATCCGCTCCGACGCGTATGATCCCGTTCAGGCTGCAAGTGTCCCCGTTCGACTACGAGTGTCTCCGCTCTGTGTAACCTCGTTCTCACTGCGAGCCCTCTCAGTCGCAGCTACAGAGCCTCCGATCTCGGAGGGTCTCTCGCACCAGTTAATAAAGGAGAATAAAGATTAGATCTCCATTAGAATCTTCAAGGAACGCTTTATTATTCTTAATCTTATTATTCCTAGAAGTCTCTACACAAGCCGTCAAGCCTTCCGAGCATGCTTCAGATGTTGCCGATATCGGGAATCGTCTAGCTGATCGGGCTACGATATCGGGAAATACACCCACTGATCCAGATTTTCCGTGAAGCATTGAGTCGGTGATATTCGTAATTATCTAGAATGGCAATATCGCAATGCACTAAATACTTTATCTGATATCATTGGCTGTTCACTCACCGATATTTATCAGCCGATAGATCGTCAACCCCATGCCGATAATTCTTGCTGATTTTTCAATAACTGTATGATTAATATTGTAAATTTACTCTCTTATACTCTATCTTAATATCTATCTTAATATCTATCGTTATCTAGATGATCTATCTCGATCTATCTCGATGATTATCCGATATCTACCGATTTTTTATCGGATTTTCCATCTTATCAATGACGTCATTATCCAAAGTTAAATTCCAAAGTTAAATCCCAATTAATTTCGCTTAAATCGCGATTAAATTTATCGTCTGAAATTATATTAAATCAAGGAAATAGACGTGATTGTCATTAGATATTGTTCGGGATGCAATTTCTGTTTAATAGAAAAGTTGATTAGTTGTTGAACGGTCTTATCACTCGTTACTTAAGCCAGCAAGCAGCACGTAGCAAGCAGAACGGAGCCAGAGCACGGAGTCAGAGCACGGAGTCAGAACGAGCCAGCACGAAGCAGCACGAAGACGGCACGAAGACGGCACGAAGACGGAACGAAGACAGCACGAAGACAGCCATAATATACCAAGCCACAAAGCTCTATAGGGTGCCATAATAAGCCACTTACGCCACGACAGCCAGCAACCATCAACCAGCAACCATCAGCCAGCAACCATCCTAGGCAATCAGCCACAAGCCATAAGCCAAACGTCGCACCTCAACAGACTACAACTTCCTTCCTGTTCCTCCTAGTCTTTTGGTTCCTTAATCTCTATGGGCGTACGCTATGGGATATAACGAGCTGAGAATCGCGTACTGGGTGACGCTGGGCCTTTTTACATGTTGCACTATTGCTACAATGACATCTCTCTGGCTTCCATACTGGATCCAGTCTGAAACAGACACGTACGGACTGTCGAAACGCTGTTCAGACCACTGTAGACCGTTCCCTGATGCTCGCGACTGTTCTATAAAAGGCCAGTTGTTTTGTGCTGGCTGGAGAACAGCTTCGTTCTGTATGATACTAGCTGTTCTGTTCCAGGCCGCTACATTTTTCGCCTATTCCGCAACTCTAGTCAACTCAAGGTACATTTTCGAGACCGGTTGGACTGTAATAGCCAGTCTAATGACCACTTCGCTGCTGTTTCAAACAGTTGCAACAGTATGTTTCCACGTAATTCTAGCTCGATCGTTTGAGGACATGTCGTTAGGAGCTAGTTGGATTCTAGCCACATGTTCCTGGGTTTTCTGCTTCATTTTGGTGGCAGGATTAGTCTCTGTAGGGTTGAAAAGTCCTCCAGAGTATGAATATATTTTCGATGAAGAAAGTGATGACGAGTTCGAAGAAGAGGGCGAATCAAGCGATTTTTACCGTTATATGCAAAGTGATAGGTAATGAGCTTCACGAAAAGCAAATAAAATATGCCGTGCAACAAGTTATACCGTGAAATAAGTAATGAGCGCGAATAATAAGCACATAAGCTAAACCGCGACAGTCAGCAAGTCAGCAAGTCAGCAAGTCAGCAAGTCAGCAAGTCAGCAAGTCAGCAAGTCAACACCATAACCTCAACAACTGATCTTGAAACTGTGTCACATGTTAGAGACAATTAGAATACTGCGATGCTTTTACCCATAGGATAATTAGAGGTCCTCTCCCAGCCATATCGGCAGGCTACCACCAATGCATACGATTGCCGATATTATCACAACAACCTTACAACGGATAATGTGCTCCATTCATTAGACGACGCATTAACGGATAGCACTCACATTATTCTCATGCCAGATTGCCTTCAGCCCATAGTTACGTACAACATGGATCCGGATCTCCCGTATCCGCTCTGAGCTCAATCTTATAGATTACATAGTTAATCCTCCTCCATAATTTCATCTTCGTCCGGATCAAAGAAATCCAGACCAATGACTGGAAGGCTTGGAGATCCAGGGACAGGGGCCACCGGACGGATTACCGTTCGTTCTCCATATGAAACTATCGAACTTCTCCTTCTATCTGCCGTAGATATTTTTGGTGGTTCAGCCGCAGGCGGCGCGGCGTCCTGAGTCTCCTTGTCTGGTAGGATATCGGGAAACGTATCATTAACCGTAGCATAAGCCATCATTCCCTTTCTCAATTCATCCTCTGAAGGCCAAGGGAAATTGGCATGTTCAGGTTGTAGAGGATTATAATCAGGAGGAGCCGAAGTGAATTTGGTGATTTTACTAGCATATTGAAGCAAGTCCTTGGCGGAAACCTTGAATTTAGAAGTCATCTGTTCACTACTAGGACTCGGTTGAGCTCGTAATTCTCTTCTACAATCTGCCAAAGTCAATAACAAATTCTTCAACCGATCGTCGAGTTCTCGAGACATGTCTTGTAGTTGGAGAATGGTTTTGGCGGCATTCTGGTGCTCTATGAGCTCTTCAATCGACTCATTTAACTCTTTATCAGCATCTGTTAAAGCCGTAGCCAATTTAACATCAGGATTGAACTTGGAAATGGACTCAACTAAACTGGAAAGAGCTTTTTCAAATTGTGCTAGGTTCGAGAAGATTGTCAATGGTTTATCCGGTAGATTGGTCAATTCCGAAGCATTTGGAGTCGCTATTCCGGCAGGAGTACTAACAGAATCACCAGCTGGAGGTGTATACGGCTGTAAAGACGGCACCGGCGTCGACACCTTTGAATAAGGTTGTAAGTTCATAAGGCAAATAGAGGAAGATAGTCCAGATATTATAACTTTAATTACCCTGAAGTAATCTATTATTTCATCTTCCGGGTAATAATTGACGTAGCTTCATAACCGCCACAAAGCAATCAAATAATTACTACAAAAACGCGTAAGTAATAGGCTTACTATACTTGTAATAACATTAGAAGGTGGCTCTGAACCTTTATTGGCATGTTTATCGCCGGAGGCTCGTCAATCTAATCTCTAGAGCACGCCGGGCGGTGTCGTTGATCCGAATGCCCTCGGAGCCTCCTATTCCTTTGCACAATATGCGGCCAGGCCCCGATGAAGATCTGGAAGATTCGGATTCGGTTCCGTTGATTGGAAGCAGTAGTGAGAATGTGAAATCGGGAAAAGATGACCGAATTGTTTCCGTTTCCGTTGCTTCTGCTGTCAAATACAACTTCCCTACCAATGCCATTTCCAATGCCAAATACTCTGCTGTGACATTTATACCAGTAATTCTTTATGAACAGTTCAAATTCTTTTTTAATTTGTACTTTTTACTTGTGGCATTGTCTCAAATAGTTCCGGCTTTACGTATAGGCTATCTGTCTAGTTATATCGTACCTTTAGGCTTTGTTCTTACTGTTACAATGAGCAAAGAAGCTTGGGATGATATTCAACGTAGAAGAAGAGATTCGGAAGCAAATACCGAACTTTATGAGGTTCTAGACGTTGCTGGATTTACAAAAAGCAAGGATTTACGAGTAGGAAACCTTGTAAAACTACATAAAGATCAACGTGTACCTGCAGATATGATTCTACTCAAATCTTCAGAAACAACAGGGGAATCTTTCATCCGAACCGACCAACTTGATGGAGAAACCGACTGGAAATTGCGTATTGCATGCCCTCTAACTCAAAGTTGTGAGGTTGATTCTTTAATGAGCTCCTTGTCTATCGTAGCTAGTAAACCACAAAAGGACATTCATATGTTCCTAGGTACGTTAAAAATTAATGGAATGTCCCTGGGATTATCTGTAGACAACACATTATGGGCCAATACGGTCCTTGCATCTGGTACAGCAATTGGATGTGTTATATATACAGGTCTAGACACTCGACAAGCTTTAAACACATCTAAAGCAGGAACTAAAGTGGGTTTATTAGAGCTTGAGATTAACAATCTGTCTAAAATCCTCTGTGCCTGTGTTTTCGGACTCAGTGTTGGTCTAGTAGCTATCCATGGATTCGGAGAACATTGGTATATTGATATCATGCGATTTCTCATCCTTTTTTCAACGATTATCCCTGTTAGTTTACGAGTAAATCTGGATCTAGGCAAGTCGGTTTATGCCTATCAAATCGAGCATGATGCGTCCATTCCTGATACAATTGTACGTACAAGTACTATTCCTGAAGATCTCGGGCGTATTGAATACCTTCTTACTGATAAAACTGGTACATTAACGCAAAACGATATGGAATTAAAGAAAATCCATGTTGGAACCGTGTCTTATGCTGGAGATGCTATGGATGAAGTAAGTGCCTATGTAGCCGGAGAAACTACAGGACAAAGGAGTCGTAGAGAAATCGGGGCAAGAGTAAGAGACATCGTAATGGCTTTAGCAGTCTGTCATTCCGTCACTCCTTCTTATGAAGATGGAGAAATCACTTATCAAGCTGCTTCGCCTGATGAAATTGCTATTGTAAAATGGACTGCTTCGGTAGGGTTGTCATTATACCGACGCGATAGGTCGTCAATGACCCTTGTTCAAGATAAAACCCCTACCGAACTCGAGATTCTTAACGTATTCCCGTTCAATTCCGATAACAAACGAATGGGGATCATTGTAAGGGACAAGCAACGTCCTGACGATGTATGGTTCTACCAGAAAGGGGCTGATACAGTGATGATTAAAATCGTCCAGCAAAATGACTGGTTAGAAGAAGAGACTGGAAATATGGCGCGAGAAGGTCTTCGTACACTTGTAGTAGGTCGTAAAAAGCTCACTCCTGCTCTCTACCAAGCATTTGCTTCGAAATATGATGCTGCTACAATGGCTATGGCTAATCGCGATGCTGCTATGGCTAGAGTAGTAGGTGAGTTCCTAGAGCATGATTTGGAGCTTTTAGGACTCACTGGAGTAGAGGATAGGCTCCAAAAAGATATGAAGCCTTCATTGGAGCTCCTACGAAACGCAGGAATTAAAATATGGATGTTGACAGGCGATAAGGTCGAAACAGCCCGTTGTGTTGCTGTAAGCTCGAAACTTGTTGCCAGAGGTCAATATATCCATCCGGTAACTAAACTACAAAGTACTGATGCTGCATTCGAGCATATAGAATTCCTTGAGCAGAAAAAAGACTCCTGTCTGCTCATAGATGGTGATTCTTTAGCACTCTATCTGACGCATTTTAAAGAGCAATTTGTCAGAATGGCAGTACAATTACCTGCAGTCATCGCTTGTCGATGTACACCTCAACAAAAAGCAGATGTAGCAACTCTAATTAAAGAGTTTACGAAGAAACGAGTCTGTTGTATTGGAGATGGAGGTAACGATGTATCTATGATCCAAGCAGCAGATGTAGGAGTTGGAATCGTAGGTAAAGAGGGCCGTCAAGCTTCTTTAGCAGCGGATTTCTCAATCACTCAATTCTGTCATTTAACCAAACTTCTAGTCTGGCATGGCCGCAATTCGTATAAACGATCAGCTAAATTGGCGCAATTTGTAATTCACAGAGGTCTTATAATCAGTGTCTGTCAAACCGTCTATTCTGTGTCTTCTTCTTTTGAACCTATAGCTTTATATCAAGGATGGCTAATGGTAGGTTATGCTACTCTTTATACAATGGCTCCTGTGTTTTCCTTAGTTCTTGACAGAGATGTAGATGAGGATTTGGCCAACTTGTATCCTGAGCTCTATAAAGAACTTACAGCAGGAAAGAGTTTGTCTTATCGAACGTTCTTTGTTTGGGTCTTGGTATCAATCTATCAAGGGTCCATAATCCAAGGAGTATCTCAAGTCTTGGTTGGTTTAGATCAGACGTTTTTTACCAAACTTGTGGCAGTAAGTTTCACATCTCTGCTGCTCAACGAACTTATAATGGTTGCTCTTGAAATCATCACTTGGAACAAGATAATGTTTCTATCTGAACTTATTACATTTCTCATTTATGCTGCTTCATTTCCTTTTCTACAAGATTATTTCGATTTGCAGTTTGTTTTGACGTTTGGGTTCTATTGGAAGACAGCTTTAATCACTGCTACTGCTTTGATTCCTCCATGGATAGGAAAGGCTTTAAGAAGAAAGCTAAAGCCTCCTTCTTATGCCAAAGTTCAGCAGGCGTAGGCAAGCATGAGTAGCCGAAGGCGAAGCATGCGTAGCAGCCCACACATTGACGAGCCATGTCGCCTCCCCTAGACGCTCTTGAACATATCGTATACGCTACTGATGACTCGCTAATGGCTCGCTAATGGCTCTCTTCATCATTTCCTGGACATTCATTGGCCAATTCCAAAGCATCTTGATACTTATATCCACACCAAAAGCAATAGAAAAAAGCTGACCTTAAATATTCGTTGACGATATCGAATCGATCTTGGACCTTGTTAGCTAATATCGCCGCATTGTAGCTTGCCGATACTTACTTGGAGATTGTTGAATCGATCTAATTCTTCATCTTCATCCTCTTCTTCTACAATCTCCTTATTCAACTCCTTTATTCCATAGATATTATTATGCCTTTGACGGTTAAACTCTTCATCATGACGTCGTTGGAGCACTAAAGAGCGAATAAATACATTAAACTTGTTAATATCGGCAGTCTCGTAGATATCGGAAGAATCCATGTCCATTTGTTGAGCTTCAAGATCAAGACATAGGCGTAGGATCTTTTGGAATTGTGCCAATATTTTCGCCGATATTTGCCCTGTTTTCAATCGGACTTGAAATGCAGTTTTATTATCGGCTTCTCTTCTTGTAGATTCTTGATGTATCTTTTTTATAGCATTTTTAATAGCATTTTCAGACCCTATTCCTTGTCTATCTGGTTTCATAGTAATGTGAACTGGTTCGAGGTTTTGAGGTGACGGGCTGGAGGGGCTGGAGAGTCTAGTCCCGGAGGGTATATTCCCAGAGGGTCTTGGAGTCCCGGTGGGTCCAGCCCTCTCTGACGGACTCCCGGTCTCTGGCTTCTCTGACTCCGACCTCTCCGACTCTGACCTCCCTAAAGACCTCCCCGGTTTAAATCCCATCAGTTTCATCATTTTAAACCCTTTATTTTCCGATCCAATAGGCTTTCTTAATGCTTGTTCTAGTTTAGACCCTTTGGATTTGGTCGGCTCGGGCTCTGGTCCTAATTCAAACGGCATCGTCATGTAATCAGAGTCGGCATCCGAAGCGGAGGCAGAGGCAGAGTCCTCACGATCCTTAGAATTCTCCTCATCACCATCTTGCTTAAAATCTATCAGCTTTCGCTTACGTTCGGGAGGATTCCGCTCATCCTCGCTATCTGAAAGGCTGAAATTCATGTTATGAATTCATGATGTAAATATGTTGGGAGTGCGGCTTATGAGGCTGAGCTGGGCTCTGGCTGGAACTGAGGCTCATGCGGCTCATGCGGCTTTTTTGAGGCTTGTAGCTCTAAGCGTTAACTTTATAACAGTTGAATCTTTAGGGGAATTACAGTTAAAGGAGAAAGTTAAGTATTGAATTGCGATATCGATAAGTGGATACGATGGTTATGATCAAAGTTTACCGATAAACATATCGTTGCTGCAGATATGATCTAGACGATATCGGTACCCGGCTCTGCCGATATTATTCGTCGCCATGATCTCGCGAATATTGGCAACAGCCTTATACGATCTGAAGATATCTAGTAATATAAATGATATTATTAACTTTTTATTGCTGATATTGCCATGATTTTACAATAACTACATACAAACCTCGCCGATATCGGTGACTTCACTGAGACATCTCCGATATAGCAGTGTTCGAAGAAACGCTTGGCCAAACGGTGTGGATGCCAAAGTTTACCGATCAAGTCCTATCCGCCCTCGAAGTCGCTCTTGACCTCATCGGGGTTATCCTAGGGCTATCTTCTACATCACTTGTGATACTCATATCATCGTCGTCATCATCATCGGAATCGTTATCGTTATCATCATTATGATCTTCCGGCTTGACTTTTCTACGCTCGAAATCTCGGGCATGGGCTGTTTTCATTGCCATTAGCATTGGAGTAGCGATATTGGCGAGAGTCTGTCTTCTCGAGAACTTCTTTGAAGATGAAGGAGAGTCGGGAGCGATGATTCGTACTGATCTTGGTGATCGGCGGATAGAGGAAGATGCAGGGGTTGGAGGAGTCGCCGTTTGTGGACCTGTATCTAAAGGATCGACGGAATCGACAGGTTGATCTACATGATCGACGGATTCATGTTTTACTTTTTGGGCAATCTCAAATGGAAGATTGAGATCTCTTGAAGCTCTTAAACGCGCCACATTTGCACAATGTTCGTTCTCCACTCGAAAGAAGATCCACATGAACCTTCTAAGCAGTTCCGATAGGGCTATTAAGAAACTTATCTTGGCCGATTGCTCGATTTCATTGGCGAAAATGGCATAAAAGATCCAGTTAAATCGTAAGATAGGATCGATAATCATGGCAACATAATAAGGCCATTTGACCTTGAAAGCAAGCTCATTTCGCAATAGAAAATTCTCCGATTGTTGCATTAAAGACCAATCCATGAACAAATCCCAGATACTAGAATACAAGGCGTTTACAGCAGCAAAAGTGATGAAAAGAGACCGATTAGAAGGATTCCGTTCTATACGATAGACACTGAGGAAAACATAGTAGAGAACCGAACAGGAGTACTTGCCAAGGTTAGCAAGATGAGGAAACCAATCTCCAGTATCGGCATAACGTCTAAAACATTGTAATAAACGCCAAATACCCGGTAAAGCATTGAGAAAGCCTAAAAATCGCGATTTAGATGACCCACATGAAGAACCGTTATAATTTCCAGGAAGAAGATTCGACCAATAAGTAGCATAAAGACAGAAGAAAAGCGACATATTACTTAGAGAATAAGTTAATGAGCAAAAGATATCACCTAAAAAGAAGTCTCGGAACTCTACGGGGTATAACCCGGATAGGAGTAACCGTCCACAAGCACTGATGAGCCATTTACGCGCAGGCCAATGTAATATCGGCAAAGGAACAAGGAATACAAACACAGCTATTGATAAGAAGATAGGAGGATAGTATTTGGCCGGAAATTCTGAAAAATCAGAGAAACAAAGCCAAGCAAAGAGGGAAAGGAGAAAGAGTAGACATGAAGGAATTTCTCCTAATTGCCTATAATCGAGGAAATTTCTTGTATCAAACTCGAAAATAAACGGATAATTGATCTTATAAACCGTCCAAACATAACAGTTTATTACAAACAGACAGAGGAACAGGATTACAAGGAAAAATCCTCCCCAGATTTGAAATAAAAAGCCAGTATCAGCATGAGTTTCTAGACGATTAAGACCCCGGACTATGGCTTGAATGAATAGAGGAACAGCCAATCCAAGGAACAAACCGGTTATAAACATAGATGAATAATGTTCATCCGGATGCTCCTTAGCCCGGAGCTTTTCTACGGCATGTTTACGGTTCCCGTTCTCGAAATATTGGGCGTATAAATCTTCAGTTTTGGTCAAAAGTTGATCGATTACATCGCTTTGTGCAAAGTAAGTTCTCTCCAATTTGGCCATATACTTTGGCATCAGATTGCTGCCGTAGGCTTTGTCGAATTTTTTAAGGATTTTGCGGATCGCCGTACGGTTGAGCATACGGTATGATTTGAGCAATTCTAGACTACGATAAAATTCCGACATTGCAGCTTTGAGTTCTCGACGAGCAGCGTAATACGATACATCTTCGTCTTGATTTTTCCGAACATAATCCCGAGGAGGTCCTTGACTTCCAGGAGGTGCTGACGGTATCGGAACAGTTTCCCGAACCTTCTTTTCCCTTCCAATAGAAAGGTTCGGAAGTGATGGAAGTTCGACTTTTTTAAGAAGCTTCTGGAAGCTTGATTTAGCTGCTTTGACTCCAAGAACTTTCCGTTTCCGCATTCTAGCCGCCGTCTTCATTTTCAACCGCATCTTGGACTCTTTCATGCGTACAAGTTGGTCTTGAATGATCAGATATCGTTCTACTGCTTCTTCTTCTTTTTCCTTATAGAATTTCTGGATTCTCTCCGACTCTCCGTCAACCCATTTGGAGAATTCCGTTTCTCCGTCGTCGTCGAGGCTTTGAAGAGGAACATCCATTTGATAGATGGAACCTAGACGGAGTCTAGAAGTTAGAGTTCGTGACAGAACATTGCGGAAAAGCGGTGAGACGGAGTCTCCAGTGGTCGTAGGCTCGAGTAGAGGCGATTTGTCGTCGATACGCTTCCGTGGTTGTGTTAAAGACGTGTTGGAGTCGACGTGGATCGCCGGCGGTGGTAATTGCTCTAATGATGGAGTGTCTAGAGGCCCTACAGAGCCGTAACGGTCCCGAGAAGGTCGGCTACTGGCGGGACTGGACGCCAGCAGCTGTCCTGCAGTTACGCGTGACCGCGCATTCGTTATCCGTGGAGATACATCGTCTCTGTGTTGTGGAGGTGTGGTTGAAGATGGAGCTGTAGGAGTCCTTGCTGGGTGAGCCGACACTAGAGGTCCTTCAGCAACGACAGGCGATTGTAGAGGCTGTGATTCGATGTCCTCGGGACCTTTGTTCTTCTTGGCAAGTTTCTTGACTTGTTTCTTGCCCGCCTGAGTTAGTACTGAAGTAATGCAACAGCAGAGGAGCGTCAGAGCTAAGAATTGGCTGTGAAGTAGATTAGCACAGCGACAATAGAGCAGTAGATTTGAATGTAATATCAAAGGGTCAGGATTCAGCAGGAACAGACTAGAGATGGACGGAACTGTATAGCCAGCACTGAATTGTACTTTAACGCAAGAGTCAACAGAGCAGCAGTTAGCCACGGCTAGCAAGCGACAGCTTCAGTTAGTTAGCAGCCAGTTAGCAGAGCAGCCAGTTAGCAGTGAAGCCAGTTAGCAGTCCAGCCAGTTAGCAGTGCAGCCAGTTAGCAGTGCAGCCAGTTAGCAGTGCAGCCAGTTAGCAGTGCTGTGTGGTCACCCAACAGTTCAGCTAGCTATTTGTCAGTCTGCTTCTCGGTCAGTCAGCTATTCGGTCAGTCAGCTACTCGGTCAGCCAGCTACTCGGTCAGTCAGCTACTCGGTCAGTCAGCTACTCGGTCAGCTACTGGTTAGCTAACAAGCTTCCGAATCGCTTCTACTCACTCATGCAAGCTTGTAGTATCGGAAAAGACGCGGTCAAGTAAGCTATGCAGGCAACAGAGCAGCATTGAACAGTAGCAGGACAGGCAGTATAGCAATAGAGATAGCCAAAAAGTCATGGAGATTACACAGAGCAGCTCAGCAGCGTAGTACAGATGCAAGACTTGTCCTACGACCAAAGAACCCCCCTCCCCTCTTCCTTTCACTCACTTTATAGTCCAAATATTGAAGTCTCCATTCTGGCACCAGACTATCGCTCAGTTGTCTAAGTTAGCAACACAATTCTATACTTGTCTATTACCTACAATCCGAACTTCATGGTGAAATTTCACTCCAAGAGTCTTTAAGCTTAAGCTTTGAGCTTCGAGTTTGGTGATTTTCATTAATTGGGACGAAATGTGAGACACTCGACCACGTGCTGACCGAATAAGTTAGTTGAAAGAACAATTGAAAAGGACGAATTAGAAGGAATGAAGGCGTTTGGAATGTGCGTCGTTGTGCATTGCATGAGTGCGTCTGTACTGTGCGTGCTGTGCGTGCTGTGCGGCTCTGTGCTGGAACACTGTCGTGCTGGGTCAGCCTGGGTCAGCCTGGGTGGTATGCTGCTATGCATTCTGTGATGCCATTGAACAAGTACAATAGTTAACAAGTCTGCTGTCGTTCTTAAGCTTTCTGCTTCTAATTCTGCTTAAGAATACCGTGCTCTGTACCGCGTTGCAGTTAATTGAGATATGCCGGCTTCATGGCTCTCCGAAGACTGCTGACTGCTCTAGCAATTGACGATACAATTGGGAATCAAGAGTGTCAATAATATCGACTCTATTGTACGGTGCGGCTCTTGAGGCTGAATAACCTTCCATAAATCTTGCAATGGTCAGATTTTAACGTTTAACTCAGTTTTCTGTAGACTATCTATCTCTTTACCGAGCTACTCTAATCTATAATCATAGAAATAAACGATTATTCTCACACAGCGACTGGCTATGGCTTCAAATAGTTCGTCAAGTCCTACCCCTATGCTTCCCTCTCCTTTTCAGCAAGTTCAAAGCTAGAGTGTCAAGAAGACTTCAGACGGTCTCTCTGACGATCTAGGAGTCAATCCTGACGTCAACTGGGCACCAGACCAGCTGATCCAGTCAACTTTGGTCATTCTCAAAAGCCTTCCATAGAGCATGACCTTCTCCTATTATATACGACATTGTGGCTTCAGAATAGCCCTTTGGTACAATCTTTAACCGCTCTATAACGTCATCGAGTAAAATAGACTTGCCGAAATCCCCTTGGTCCAATTCAACATGAGCTACATGAATATGAAGATGATAATAAGACGGTTGGTCTGTGTGAGAGTTGTAACATGCGTGGGCTACTTACAGTGAAAATACAGCTTCAATTGGTCTTTGGAAACTGCATATTTTTCAGGAACAATTTGAAGAATCGTGTTTCGAATATGTTGAAGGAATGGAAGGTGATCTGAGGTTAAATCTCGAATGGAAGAGATATCATGTCGTAGAACAATTGCAACGAGGTATAAACCGTCCAAGGTCTTTCGATCCCATTTCCTAGTTAGAGAGAGCAGAGAGAAAGCGCAGTAGAAAGCAGCAGAAAACAGTAGGGACCAGGCAAGAGCAGCAGAAGAATGCAGTATAGAACACTAAACAGACAAGAGCAGGAAAGATCAAAAGAACACTAGAGCAGCACAAAGAGCAGCACAAAGAGCAGCACAAAGAGCACAAGAGCCTCGAAAGCAACCAACAGGAACTATACGGAAGACATCAGAAGGCATCAGAAGAATGCAAAACAACATAGAAATGGCCAGACGAGAGCAGAGAACAGTATTAAAATACTAGAACAACAATGGCAGGAACCATCGGAGAACTGGTCAAAACGAGCGCTGTGCAAGAAGATTAAAGACACATAACTGCTGAGCAAGCGGTAGTGGCATACAGAACGGTAGAACCTCAAGCTAAATCAGTTGATTTCAGTGCAAGGCACACAGAACGAGGCAGCAGGGGTACAAGAGCGCAGTTCAGACCAGCAGAAGTGCTGTACAGAATAAACAGTACAATACAATCAAGAGCAATAGTATGACTAGAGAAAAGGCAAGCGAGCAGGTACCACAGAAGAGAATATCAAACGTGAACAGGCCAGTACAGCAGAGAAGACCAGTATAGTACAAAAGAGCAGACAGCACCGCATAGCACATCAGACAGCACAGTACAGCACAATAGCAGTAAAATTCCACTCACATATCAGGCAATAGAACAAACCCATCTTCATCTTCATCTCTATAAACAACTCTATCAGCTTCAACTCCATGATGAAGAATATTATAAACCCATTGAATCCTGTCACCTTTCATAGTCTTTATATATGGAATCACCACTTGCCGATACATCTCCGGGGTCTCCCGGACCATTCTTTTACGCTGTTTACGATGTTTTCTTATGTGAGTCTCTGATGCCGGATAGATCACGTTGATCTTAGCCCCGGGGAGAGTTTCTACGTCTTGTTTTATCGTAGCTACATTCCATGAGTAAACGTCATTTGTATCGAGGTTGTGGATATCCTCGAGTAGATGAGGATTCCATTGCGGAAAAGGCAGTTTTTCAATTGACAAAATGGCTGGTTTAGAGTCAATTTCACCAAGAAGGCAAGCTTTTTTGCTCTGTGGGTCTTGTTAGAGAGAGAAAGATGGAAGTGAAGGAAGAGAAGGAAGAGATAGAAGAGAAGATCCAGAGAAGTGCAGGGGAGTGCAGGGGAGTGCAGGAACTTGTATAGAAGTGCCGAATGTGCAAAAGGTGCAGAGAACTGCAGAGAACTGCAGAAACATGCAAAGATATGCAAAGATGCAAAGATGTGCAGAGAACATGCAGAGAAGACGCAGAGAACATGCAGAGAAGACGCAGAGAAGACGCAGAGAAGGCTCAGCGAGCATGCAGAAGACGCAGAGAACGCGCAGAGAACGCGCAGCGAGCATGCAGAGAACGCGCAGATGAGTACAGAGGCGTAAATAGGAGTACAGTAAACACATAGAGACGCAGGGAACATGCTGAGATGCAGAGATACGATAGAAATTGACGAATGACATCAGAATGCTAACGTCGGCCATCGATCTAGTTGATGATATCAAAGATCAATCGATCAGGACTAACCGATCAGAACTCACCGATCAGAACTCAACCGATCAGAACTCAACCGATCAGAACTCAACCGATCAGAACTCAACCGATCAGAACTCAACCGATCAGAACTCAACCGATCAGAACTCAACCGATATCTGGATCTGCCGATATCTCAACCGCATATCGACGGTCAATCATATGACCAATTCATACGTCTGCTCATCACCACAACTGCTTCTAACCTCAGACGTAAACCCGACAGATATAATTATCCGTATCAACGATATCAAGATCGACTCGCGGATAATATCGGCAACATTCTCTGCTGTCTGCCATCAAGACCTCTAATCCTTCACTTACCAGAACTCAATTCCTCTTTAAACACAAACCTACGAACCAAGTCAGCCATGTTACAGTTGACCAACTAACAGACAATGAATAAACAGAATCAATGAAAGAGTCAATGAACAGGCAACTGATGAACAGCAGTCAACCGATTGTTAACCGATTAACCGATAATCGAATCGATAATTAATTTGACGCTTACTCATTTCTGACTAATTGGGAGTTGTAAATATTTTCAGATTTTGAGATTTTATCTTGTTCAAATTCTTGCGAGAATCGATGTATTAGGTTGGTACAATTCACCTTTAAGATAGTTTATTTCTAACGAGATTGTTCATCAAGTTGTAGAGATTATTTCGGATCTATGAGTCTTCCTCCTGAAGCGTCTTCAGCGCTTTCTTTACTATTATCAAACCTCCTTTCTGCCAATAATGATATACGCGCCTCTGGCGAGCAAAGCTTGAATGAATGGGTTGCTTCAGGGCCTGATAGACAGGAATTATTATTGACGGGTTTGGCACAACAATCTATTAGCGGAGATTCCGATACTCAACGGTCATTTTCCGCGATTCTATTCCGTCGGATTAGTTGCCGTAGCCCGGAGAATTCCCCTGATGCAGGACGTATTATAGATCATATTTCCGGCCCTGTTTTCCAACATATTCGAGCATTATTTCTTCAAGGTTTTGTCAGTCATCAATCTAAAGATGTGCGACATAAGATGTCTGATGCTATTGCTGAGCTGGCAAGGCCTACTCCTACATTCCCGTCTTGGCCAGAGCTTTTGAGTACATTATTTCAAGGTAGTAAGAACGAAGACAGCAGCATTCGTGAATCTTGTTATAGGATTTTAAGTGCAGTGCCCGAAATCGTTGGTCGCGATCATATTCAAGCCATTTCTCCAGTCTTTTTAAGTGGTTTCGATGATAGTTCTTTAGATGTCCGTATAGCAGCAGTGACTGCATTTGCATCCTTCTTTCAAGTGCTTCCAAAAGCAACTTGGGCTTCTCTTCATCCTCTTTTACCCCACCTTTTAGCCGTTCTAAACCCCTTACATGACGAATCTAAATCAGACGAACTTTCTACAGTTTTGGAGTCCTTAATCGAGTTAGCAGGGTTGGCGCCTAAAATGTTTAAACCTGTTTTGAAAGATATTACCGAATTTTGTATTTCAATCTGCAAGGATCGTTCTATGGAAGTTAATGCCCGGTTATCAGCACTTGAGCTTTTGACTACATTTGCCGACGAAGCTCCAA
The DNA here is from genome assembly GCA_003708105.3 of Middelhovenomyces tepae. NCBI lineage: Eukaryota > Fungi > Ascomycota > Dipodascomycetes > Dipodascales > Dipodascaceae > Middelhovenomyces > Middelhovenomyces tepae. The sequence continues at coordinate 537,082 of PPNF03000003.1, read as the reverse complement.
ATATGTGCAAAAAGGAGCCGAGTTATGTAAATTCCATGGTTCTTCAATGCCTTGAAATGATGACAGAAGTAGGAGAAGATGATGAAGATGCAAGTGAATGGAATAATGAAGATGATTTAGCAGCTTCTGATGATGCTGATGAAGTGTATTCTGCTGCTAAACAAAGTATGGATCGTTTGGCATTGAAATTAGCAGGAAAAGTCATGTTACCTCCGCTATTTCAATGGCTACCAAGTATGATGTCTTCTAATCAATGGAGACAACGACATGCTGCTTTAATGGCTTTATCAAACGTAGCAGAAGGTTGTAGAGATGCCATGATTGGAGAATTGGATAAGGTTTTAGATATGGTGATTCCTGGATTAAATGATCCTCATCCAAGAGTTCAATGGGCTACTTGTAATGCTTTAGGACAAATGTCGACTGATTTTGCCGATGAGATTCAAAAGAACTTTGCTCCAAGGATCCTACCAGCTTTGATCTCCAAGCTCGGAAACGATTCCGTTCCTAGAGTCCAAGCTCATGCTGCTGCTGCTGTTGTAAACTTCTCGGAATGTGCAGATAATGATGTTTTAGAACCTTATCTTGATAGCCTTTTATCAAGTCTTTTAGGGCTACTTCAAAACCCCAAAAAGCGCTATGTTCAAGAGCAAGTTCTTACTACTATCGCCATTGTAGCCGATGCAGCAGAAACCAAATTCACAAAGTATTTCGACACTTTAATGCCTCTGCTTTTTGAGATCATGAAAGCTCCAGCTACTGTTGAATATCGACTTCTTAAAGCCAAAGCAATTGAATGTTCGACTCTTATTTCTATAGCCGTTGGAAAGGACAAATTCGCTCCTTATTGTAATAATCTCGTGCAGATTTTCGTTGCTCTACAAGAACAAGTTGATGATGATGACCCTTGTCAGCCATATTTAGTTCATGCATGGGGAAGGTTATGTCGAGTTATAGGCAAAGACTTTCTGCCGTACCTTGGCTACGTTATGCCTCCTCTTTTACTTGCAGCAAAAGCTCAACCGGACCTTCAATTGATTGAAGATGAAGCCGAAGCTGATTCATACGAGCAACAAGATGGATGGGAACTGATCCCTTATAACGGCAAGTATATCGGAATTCATACCAGCGTTTTGGATGAGAAAGCAAGTGCTGTGGAGTTAATAAGCGTGTATGCGGCAGAACTGAAGGAAGATTTCTATCCTTATGTTGATGATGTCGTCAAGAATATCATTCTACCAGGAATCAACTTCTTTTACCATGATGGAGTTCGTGTAGCAGCTTATAGGGCAGTTCCTCATCTACTTGTCTGTGCCCAAGAAGCAGGAAAGCCTTCAAATGTAGACGCAGCTATTGGCATTTGGCAACCGATATCGGCGAAATTATTAGATGTCATGGCTTTAGAACCAACTGTCGAGCTTCTCATAGGACTTTATGACAGTTTCTATCAATCTGTCGAGCTTATGGGAGGTTGTTTAAGCACTGAAGCAATGGAGAACTTCGCCAAAGCTGTAAATACTGGGTTAACAGACTACATGAAGCGAGAAGCTAGTCGTCAAAATGGTGATGATGTTTATACTGAAGATATAGACGAAGACGATTCAGAAACTCTAGATGAAGATCTAACCAGTGAAATCAACAAAGCCATTCACTCGGTTTTCAAGACCATGCGACAAGCCTTTCTGCCTTCTTTCGAGGCCCATATCTTGCCTATAGTGTCTGGCTTTCTCAACAGTGCCAATGCTGACCATAGGCAATGGGCTTTATGCGTAGTTGATGATCTTATTGAGTTCACAGGTCCGGAATCTTGGAAGTTCACGGATGTGTTTTTATCAAAGCTTGTAGATTCTTTGGTGGATGGAGATGCTGCTGTAAGACAAGCTGCGGCCTATGGCATCGGAGTAGCTGCTCAGTATGGAGGTGATTTGTATGCACAGCCTTCAGTGGCTACGTTGGATACGTTATTTAAAATCACCAACGTTCCTGATGCGAGGTCAGACGATAACGTTCATGCGACAGAGAACGCAAGTGCTGCCATCGCCAAAATCCTGCGCAAGCACGGGTCTTTATTAGGTCAAAACATCGACGCTGCCTTAGTCGAATGGGTCAAGACTCTGCCGATTGTCTATGACGATGACGCCGCTCCGTTCGCATACTTGTTCCTCGCCGATCTCATTGAACAACAGCATACGGCCGTTCAAACACAGATCCCAAAGGTCTTTGAAAGCGTGTCTTTGGCTTTAGGCGCTAGTAGTATCCAGAGTAAGACGGCAGAGCGTGTAGTGGCAGTGACAAAAGGATTGTTGAGTCAAATGCCTCAAGAAAGGGCGATGCAACTGTTCCAAGGACTAACACCGGAAACTCAGCAAGCAGTACAGAAATCGTTTGGTTAATAGTAATAGATCCGATATTGCCAAGCTAGAACTACGTATATAATTATGATATCGCATGCCAAGGCACAGGCTCCCGATATCGGGAACTCCCTGTTTTCTGTCATTTCAGGCTGAGTCTAGAGTACGAGTAACTGAGAAAGAAAGAATCAGTCGATAGTCTAATAACTACATCGTGACTCCTTTGAGTCAAAGGAAGGAATTGCTCCACCGTTGCACGATGGAACCCCATAGCAGTTACGGAGTACCCGTTGATGTGAGGTAGTTCCGAGAGGCGGTTTATCCGGACTTCCAGGGAAGGCATGGTCAAGCCATGATCAGAGCTGAGCAGTTCGAACCGTTCAGTAGAGTCGTCAAAACCTGCGGCCAGAACCTAGCGATCAGAGCAGAGGGCTGCCGTGTTCAAGGCTGGCTGTCAGGGCTGGATAGCGCTCAGCCCTAACACTCAGGAAATGTAGTGGAAAATATCTGATCTTTGGACCTCTACATATTTCATAGATGATTATCTGTTGCCGGTATCGTATTCTTCTCCGGAAATTACCGATAATATCGTCAACCTGCCGATATTTATTCGCCGACCCAAATCTCATCAATATCTGACTATATCACCTTCTATCGACCGTCTAGTCCACATTTATGACTGTCTATCAATCATATATTAAAGTGATGTGCCGAAAATATACGATATATACGATATGACGTTGATACAGGGTTTTACCGATATGCTCCCGATATCGGTAAATCTCCCGATATGAATCGCATTAACCACGTTAATCAAAATAATCTCAAATAACAATTGATGTAATTGAATAAAGACTAGTAACCAAAGATCAAATAATAAAGACGGAAACTAAGATCAAAAAGACGGAATTCAAACGAATATCGGTGAATATCAGTGAATATCGGTGAATATCCGCAATTTCGGCGATATCGGTAATTCATTTTCAAACAGGGTAACTTTTATTTTCATTTTATTTTTATTTTTTATTTTTTTTTTATTATCACTAACAATGGGCCTCGCAGGAACACGAAATAAAGTCAAGATAGGCAAAGATCCTAGGAATACCACCTGGTCGAACAATACAGAGCGGTTCGGACACCGGCACCTGAGTAAACTCGGGTGGTCACAAGGCCAAGGACTTGGAATAGGCAGCAGTGGAGTCGAAGCCATGACAAGTCATGTTAAAGTCACAGTTAAAGTGGACAACACCGGCCTTGGAGCTGGCAAGCGCAGTGTTGTGGGTGATAGTGATATCAGTACTGGTTTAGATGCGTTTCAAAGGATTCTGGGCAAATTAAACGGCAATACAGAGCAAGTTGTCAATGCTCAATTGGATCAAAGGATGGTTGTTTTAAGAGGGAAATTTGGCATGGAATTTGTGTCAGGAGGTTTACTGAAAGGAACATTAGATGGAATGGAAGAAATTGAGGAGATAATTGAGGAGGTGGAAGAGGAGGTGGAGGAGAGGGCTCAGTCGGATGTTATAGAAAAAAAGAGGAAGCGGGATAGAAGTGAAAGCAAGTCCAAGTCGAAGCGAAGTAAAAGTGAAAAGAAAGAACGGAAAAAGAGTTCACGGAAAAGTGAAAAGAGTGAAAAGAGTGACAAGAGTGAACGGAGACGGGAGCGGGAACGGGAGAACAAACACAACATCCCCGCTGTAATAGAGCGCCCCACTTCTTCACCCTCCCCCGCACCAAAAGGCCGGTTGGCAACGCGTGCACGGTGGATTGCACAGAAAAAAGCAGCCACAAGTGACGCTCGAAGTCTTAACGAAATCCTCATGATTTCTGCATAGTATTTATTAATCGTTATAGAGATTCATCTGATTGTATTTTTATGTAAATGTCTACAAAACCAAGGCGAAAGCGAAAGTGACGCAGCCGAGGAGAATGGCGGTAGTTTTAAAGCCCGCGTTGACGGAGGACGCAGCACTCTTTCCAGCGGAGGCGCTGCCAGAAGCAGACCCAGAAGCAGAACTCGATTTCTTTGCAGAGCCGGAGCTTGATCCAGTTGTTTGTCCGGAGCTTCCAGTTGTCGAAGCAGTGATGGCAGCAGTGACTACGCCTGTGCCTGAGCTTCCGGCTTCTTGGAGAACAGCAGAACATGCCTTGGCTGTTGTGGCGGAACCGGCGAGGGTCGCGGAGCCCGAGAACGAGCAGGCACCACTGTTGGAAGCCTGAGCGAGGTAGTACAAGTTGAGCACGAACGATAACTTCTCTTTAGGCGAGCAGAAGGAAAAGGCTCCGTATTGGCCGGAGGTTCCGTTGCCGTTGATTCCGTCACAATTGATCTGTGCACAAACGTAGTCAAACAAGTCGGCGTAATCGTCCTCAGAAACAGAGTCCGCTACGATACATTTAAGCGAGTTGGTAGCACAGTCGCAGATGGCCTGGTTAGGTGTCGGTGGAAGGTCGGATGAGCCCTTCCAGTTGGATTGTGTGGATGCGGGGCAGGCAGGGGCCACGGTGTTGGAGGGCGTGAAGGCGGAGGACTGAACGGATGATGGAGACACCGACGCGAGCTCGGACGAAAGGTAGTTGAAATCGGCTAAAGTCGAGACGGAGCTTCCGCTGACAGTAACAAGACCGTAATTGTTGGCTTCTTCAAAGTACATGTATACGATTCCGCCAGACCACACTTCGGTCATGTTGTCTCCGTAGAGAGCGGCAACTTCAGTAAACGTCCTCGGCTGCACGGCATTACATCCGTACTCGGAGAAAAAGACTGGAACTGTAAAGTTGGCAAACTCTTCAGTACGAGCCTGGTATCCCGACAGCTCGAACGTGGACGCTCCACACCACTCGTACATGTTGATTCCGTAAAAGTCAGCGGCTTCATCGGAACTTCCGCATGTGAAGTACTCAGCTAAAAGACTTCTAGTATCGGCATCATCATTAGAAGAATAACCTACGGGAATACTACGATAACTTTTCTCCTTGATGTAGGCTTTGACATCACGAATAGCAGCTTTTACGAAAGGAGACGCGTCAGTGTTGGTGTTGTTATTGGTGACCTCATTTCCGGCAAAGAATCCGAGTACGGAATCAAATCCTTGTAAAGCATCCACAACTTCTGTGTATCGTGAGAACAAGTCGACAGTCCATTCTGGGTCAGTTCGATCAATGGACAACCCGGGCTCGGACAAATCGGCAATTACATAGATGCCGTTATCGGCAAAAAGGTTAATACAATCCGAATGGTCAAGAGTCGTATTGATAGCATAGACACGGATGACATTTGTCTGTAAGTCTGTCAAGTATTGCAAATCTCGTTGGCAAGCATCTCCATCGGCCAAAGGGTCGACAAATAACGAACCAGCAGTTGCATTAGCAGAGTCCGCTTGGTAGGCGATTCCCTTCATAAAAAACTGAGATCCATTGCTATAAAAAAACTTGTTTCCAACGATATCAACCGAGGATATAGCAACAGCCGATGCAGCGCTAAGAGCCACAGTAAGGCTTCCTAATGCTGAAAACTTCATTATGATTAAACGAGTGAATGGACTGCAAGTACAACTGAATTAAATATTTCAGTAAAGAATATTTAGCAGGATATTTCAAGAAGTTCAAATCAAGTTGGGCAAGTTATTTTTATTTATTTTAATTCTCGTGGATTGTTCGATTCTATTTAGGGGTTTGTTTTGATGACCTTTTTGGGAACCGTCTTTATTGACTCGTCATCAAAGGAGGCCCAAGGAGGGTGAAATTTGAAAAATGGAAAATGAAAAAAAATGAAATGAGAAAATAGAATCTCAGACCGAGGAGAGGTCAGGAGGAAATGAATGAATGATCAACGAATGATCAATGAATGTTAATAAGAGAACCTTTAAAGCTTTAATTACTATAGAAGTTATAGCATAGCTGTAACCTTGAAATTCTAGATATTAACTTGTAGATTACTGACCTGTTCTACGCGTAGTACGAATCAGTGGTGGCTTAGCAGGTCTAGTCAGTCTACGTTGCGTGGCTGAATAGTAGTTTATTACGTTATTTATTGTGTTGTTTTTGTTCATATTTCTGGCACTGCCGAGTTTCTTAGCCAGTAACTCGAACGGTGACCTACGTAAACGGTAAACCTACGTAAACCGTCCACAATCTCTTTAGACTCTCTTATCAGGCTGTGCTCTATAGAGCTGAGAGCTGAGAGTGGAGAGCTGAGCTGAGAGTGGAGAGTTGTCCAGGCATTTGTCCAGAGGAAAGGCCAACTGCAGGGAGAATAATGTGGGCCAGTGGGACAATAATAAGTTAATTTTATTTCAAAGCCAGAACGCAGAACAGGGTTCAAGACTGTTCTTGATCGGCGATGGCTGCACGATTCGTATCCAGGCCAGTTGTGCTGTAGTAGCAGTAGTATGATCCTACTGTTATTTTGGTATGTAGAAGTAGTATAGTCTATGGAGTATAGTCTACAGTACTGCTATTTACAGAACGATCATTGATGTCTCTGATGCCTTTGTGCTATACAGCAGCTGTACTGATATTATAGCACAGTATAACGAATTCGACAATGCGATCTCGTCGATCTCTCCCAACATTTACTGATAACAATTTTTAACGACTTCTAAATAGCCTTCATAATATTCGACTATATTCGACCTTTATATCCGCTTTCAATTCTGTCCACTTAATATTAGATTAATTACAAGATATTCCTCAGATAGCAGATTAAATAAGCTGATATTTAGTTCACTCCACAGCTCAGCTCCAATATACAGCACTGAGCCGTTTTCTCATCTATTAAGTGCTGCTCAGCAACTAGTCTGTTAAAAATTATACTAATACCACTCCGGTCCATCTAAAGCGCACTGCTACAATTTAATTACAATAATTACAATAATTACAACGGCTGGATTCTCTATCACCCCACCTCGGCATCAATTCAGCTCACCAGTTCATCCGAAATTCGAACTGACATGACCTGAAGCGTCGACTAAAGAGCCTCAAATAATTACCATTCAAGTAATCACTGATAAGATTAAACGGGCAACAGTTACGGTAGCTTTCTGCAAAAGTTACGGCAACAGTACCGAATAGTTTATTATCGGTCTGAAATAGAACAGAAAAGCTCCCAACAAGTTGAGCAGCACCTAAATCCAACCTAAAACACAAGTTACACTAGAACAGTTACCAAAACGGACAATGAACTGGAGCCGCAAGGAAGCTGCTCTGGGTTTAAAGAACGATACACGTATTGAGATTAATATAGTTGTAATCATCTAGTGACATTGTAGATCACATTTATTAATAGATCCTACTCCAGGCGTTCCTCCAGGCATTCCTCCTTGAATCTTCAGGTACAGATCCATTCCTTGATGACCAGTTGGAATCGAATCCTGCAGGAAAACTGGAAAATTCTTGAAAATTCCTAGAACTGACGCAGAGCTAATGCAGTACTACCATTTTGGGACATCTATATTTAGAAACACCCAAACGCAGATCTCTTTAATAAGCTAGACGGATTTAAAGCCGCTGAAGCAATCTTCTGTACTCAAGATGTAAGCTTATCACTGGTTATCAGCAGATAATCCGAGGGTGATGTTGGATGTCGGACGATAAACTTTTTAAAAAAACGATATACAATCGGGATCATGAGATGGGACTGAGCCGCTACATCCGAGCAAGATATGCCCATAGACAATAGCCTTCGTCCCGACCTATCGCATTGCATTGAGGGTTTAAGTGAGACCATTTATAATACTGTACTTCCAAATTACGATGCGAGTGAATCGAATTCTAGCCGTTAAATTCCTGTTAAATCCGAGTGTTCGGAAGACCAAATCCCTTGTACAGTTGTCACAGGGACACAGCATGATCCGTTCAGATCGTCGGATTGTTAATCATCCATTCTTATATGAATTCCAATCAATGCAAGCATATCTACTAAGTTAGTTTGTACTTTAATTGAATTATGCTGTCACCCTGAGATATTTACTAAATCACTATCTGTTAAGATTGAATTCTATTATTCATACCTGTCAGCGGTATCTCGCTACTCTCGCCAATCAGATTATTCTAATTGATGCCGCCTGTTTTATTGTTGAATTATTTTAATCTCTATTGTTCATTTTAGGGCTTATAATTTCCAAAAATTCCCGTATTTACTTTTTATCTGCGTCCGGTCTTCTTTAGTTCCTAATTGAGGTGTCTAAATTAGGCCTTTTAATGCACATCTTTCGCGCCAGATTTCAACACGGTTCTCCTCCCATCAAACAGGTACGCGAGAAGGTTACAATTGTAACGGATTCCATACAACTTCAGGCGTTTGTATATGATTCAGAATACCTTTATAAACAAACTATTACAAACAAACTATTACCAACAAACTCTTACCGAGCATGCAACTATCTATAAGACATAAGAAGTCAATAGACTGTATCAATAGACTGTATGAATAGAGCAGTATGAATAATAAACAAAGACCTCGAAGACTAGACCCAATAGCACTCAGCAGTATAATACTATTAATACTCTGAATTACTCCTGTGGTAAATATTATCATGACCGTTCTGATACATGATTAGAATTGCTTTTTCGTTCCACACCAACCCGATCCACTCTTCCAGCTTGCGCTTTTAAGCTTTTGGTTATCATTCTTCCTATTTTATTATTTGATTATTTTTTGGTTGGGTTGGCATTTCTCACCATTTTTCGCTTCCCAATTTCTCCTCTCTCTCTTTTTCTCTCCTTCTTTCCTCTTCTTCACCTCTTCTCTTCACTTGCTAACCTTTTCCTTTGCTTGCTTCAATTGCAAGTGATTAGACTTGCAAGGTCTAGTTCTTTAGCCTCTGCTATTATAATAGAATATAAACACCCTTTGATTTGTTCTATTCCACTATCGTTTTCTTGTACTCTGGCGTTCCTGCCTGTACAGTATAAAATCAACCTATCATTTTTTTTTTTTGGTTTCTTTCGCTTTCATTGTAGCAACCTTTTAATCTAATCACCATCTTTTATACATTAAAGGCCCGTTAAATCCGGCATTTGCTATCGTGATTCTCATTTAATCCTCATTTAAAGTAAGTGTTCTATTTTTGGATGTTGCGCGTCGGACAAGTCCCACAACATTAGAGATGTCATAATAAGTCACGACATTGGACATGTCGTGGACGCGTGGGTTAAATGTGATTTCTACAGTACTAACTAGATGTCACAAGATTATAATCGTCCTTATGAGGATGAGGCGTTCAATGCCAATCATGAATCGTATTATGAAGACGAATATGCTCATGAAGCTGCTGCTGCTTCCGAACACCCTCAAGCTCAAGCTTATGACCAACAGTATCCCGAAGGCCATGCTCACGCTCAGGCTTATGAACAACCATATCATCAAGGAGCTCAAGATCAATATTATTATGATGATGTTGATGAAAATGGCCATCCTATTCAGGCAACAGGTCAACAAGGCCAACAGTACTATGAATCAGCTCATTACGACGATTCTTATCCCGAAGACGCCTATGCCGCCGGACCCGCCGACCCCTATGCCACTTCGGGTCTTAACCATCGAACCGGGCCTCAAACCGCGCATAAAGGCGGTAAAAGACACGATTCCGACGAAGGTTCAGAGACCTTTAGTGACTTTACCATGCGATCCGACATGGCCCGTGCTGCAGAAATGGACTACTACGGTCGCAATGGTGACCCTAGAATGAACTACATTCCTCAATCGTCGTCAGGAGTTGACTCGTTCCAAGATGATGTTTATGGAAACAACTCTCGAGCCGCGTACAGAACCACTGCATCGTCGCAAATATCGTTTTCCGGAAACAGATCGTCTGGCGCGTCGACTCCTATCTACGGACTTGATTATCCAAACGCGTTGCCTGCCGGCCAGCGCTCTAGAGAGCCCTATCCTGCATGGACTTCTGAAAATCAGATCCCCTTGTCAAAAGAGGAGATTGAAGATATTTTCATTGACCTGACCAACAAATTTGGGTTCCAGCGTGACTCGATGCGTAACATGTTTGACCATTTCATGGTTCTACTTGACTCGAGATCTTCTCGTATGACTCCTAACCAGGCGCTTTTGTCTCTTCATGCCGATTATATCGGTGGAGATAACGCCAATTATCGTAAATGGTACTTTGCAGCTCAATTAGATCTTGACGACGAGGTTGGATTCCGAAATATGAAGCTCGGAAGAACTAACAGGCGTACTAGAAAGGCTCGTAAGAAGTCTAAAGCTACTCGTGATCCTACCGCCGACCCTCAAAAGACTCTTGAGGAGCTTGAAGGTGACAATTCCTTGGAAGCCGCTGAATACCGTTGGAAAACGCGTATGAACCAAATGTCGCAACACGAGCGCGTTCGTCAAATCGCCTTGTATTTGCTATGTTGGGGAGAAGCAAATCAAGTCCGGTTCACACCTGAATGTATCTGTTTCATCTTTAAATGCGCCGACGATTATTTCGTTAGTCCCGAAGGCCAAGCACGTACCGAGCCTGTTCCTGAAGGCGACTATATCAATCGTATCATCACTCCTATCTACCGATTCATTAGAGATCAAGGATATGAGATCATTGACGGTAAATATGTTAAAAGAGAGCGTGATCATAACAAGGTCATTGGTTATGACGATATTAATCAGCTCTTTTGGTATCCTGAAGGTATTGAGCGCATTATTTTCGAGGACGGAGCGCGTCTTGTAGATATTCCTTCTCCTCAACGATACTTTAAACTCGGTGACGTCGAATGGTCCAAGGTCTTTTTCAAGACATACAAGGAAACGCGTTCTTGGTTCCATTTGGCAGTCAATTTCAACCGTATTTGGGTCATCCACATCACGGTCTACTGGTTCTATATCTCGTTCAACTCTCCTACTTTGTACACGCCAAATTACATCCAACTGCTCAACAACCAACCGTTGGCCCAAGCCCGTTGGTCCGCAGTAGGACTTGGAGGTGTTGTAGCCACTCTCATCCAGATCATTGCGACTCTGTCAGAATGGGCTTTTGTACCTCGTAACTGGGCTGGAGCTCAGCATTTGACAACTAGATTGATTTTTCTCATTATAGTCTTCATCATCAACTTGGCCCCGGCAATTTATATCTTTGGCTATATTGGAATCTCGTACAAATCAAATTCTGCACATATCTTGGGAATAGTCCAATTTTTCATTGGTCTCGTCACTTTCCTGTTCTTTGCTGTCATGCCTTTAGGAGGACTTTTCGGCAGTTATCTCAACAAAAAGACCCGTAGATACGTAGCTTCGCAAACATTCACTGCTTCATATCCTCGTCTTAAAGGCAATGATATGTGGATGTCTTATGGTCTCTGGACGTTTATCTTTACTGCTAAAATGGTGGAATCTTACTTCTTTTTGACTCTAAACATTCGAGACTCCATTCGAGATCTTTCAACTATGACAATGACTCGATGCGTTGGAGAAAAGTATTTCGGAAATGTTCTTTGTAGACAGCAGGCCCGGATTGTTCTTGGTCTTATGTATTTCACCGACTTGATTCTGTTCTTTTTGGATACATATCTTTGGTATATTATCGCCAATACGGCCTTCTCCGTTGCTCGTTCATTCTACCTTGGAATCTCAATCTGGACGCCTTGGAGAAACATCTTTTCTCGTCTTCCAAAACGTATTTACTCGAAAATCCTGGCCACTTCGGACATGGAGATCAAGTATAAGCCTAAGGTTCTTATTTCCCAAATCTGGAACGCAATTGTAATCTCCATGTATCGTGAGCATCTGCTTGCAATCGACCATGTACAAAAGCTCTTGTATCATCAAGTACCCAGCGAGGTAGAAGGTAAAAGGACTCTTCGTGCCCCGACTTTCTTTGTAACTCAAGACGATAATTCTTTCGAGACCGAATTCTTTCCAAAGAACTCTGAAGCTGAGCGTCGTATTTCGTTCTTTGCTCAGTCTCTATCGACTCCTATTCCTGAACCTCTTCCCGTAGACAATATGCCGACATTTTCCGTTCTTGTTCCTCATTATTCCGAGAAAATCCTTCTTTCACTTCGAGAAATCATTCGAGAAGATGATCAGTTCAGTCGCGTGACTCTTTTGGAATATCTGAAGCAGCTTCATCCTGTCGAATGGGACTGTTTTGTCAAGGATACAAAGATTTTGGCCGAAGAAACTTCAAGTTTCAACATGTCTTCAGAAGATAACCTCGAAAAGGATGACGAAAAGGACACTGTCAAGAGTAAAATCGACGATTTGCCATTCTATTGTATTGGATTCAAGTCTGCTGCTCCCGAATACACTCTTCGTACCCGAATCTGGGCTTCTCTTCGATCTCAAACCCTCTATCGTACAGTGTCTGGATTCATGAACTATTCTCGTGCTATTAAACTCCTCTACAGAGTGGAAAATCCCGAAGTTGTACAAATGTTTGGTGGAAATACCGAGAAATTGGAACGTGAACTTGAACGAATGGCTCGTAGAAAGTTCAAATTCATTGTTTCAATGCAACGATTAAGTAAATTTAAACCTGATGAACTTGAAAATACCGAATTCCTTCTACGTGCTTACCCCGATCTTCAAATCGCATATCTCGACGAAGAAGCTCCAATTAATGAAGGAGATGAACCTCGTTTATACTCTGCACTTATCGATGGACACTGTGAAATCATGGAAAATGGCCGACGTCGTCCTAAATTCAGAATTCAACTCTCTGGTAACCCTATTCTTGGAGATGGTAAATCCGACAATCAAAACCATGCCATCATTTTCTATCGTGGAGAGTATATTCAAGTTGTAGATGCCAATCAGGACAATTATCTTGAAGAATGTCTCAAGATTCGTAGTGTTTTGGCTGAATTTGAGGAACTTACTGTCGAAAACGTCTCTCCCTACACTCCCGGAGTCATTCTTCCTGCATACAACCCCGTAGCTATCCTTGGAGCCCGTGAATATATCTTTTCCGAAAACATTGGAATTCTAGGAGATGTAGCAGCTGGTAAGGAACAGACATTTGGTACTCTATTTGCCCGTACATTGGCTCAAATTGGAGGAAAATTGCATTATGGACATCCCGATTTCCTCAATGGTATCTTCATGACGACCCGAGGAGGTATTTCAAAAGCTCAAAAGGGTCTGCATCTGAACGAGGATATTTACGCTGGTATGAACGCTTTAATTCGAGGAGGACGTATCAAACATTGTGAATATTATCAATGTGGTAAAGGTCGAGATTTAGGATTCGGTTCTATTCTTAATTTCACTACCAAAATCGGTACCGGAATGGGTGAACAGATTCTTTCTCGAGAATATTATTATCTCGGTACTCAATTGCCTCTTGATCGATTCCTTTCTTTCTTTTACGCCCATCCTGGTTTCCACATTAACAATCTGTTTATCGTAGTCTCTGTACAGCTCTTTATGCTTGTTCTACTCAACATTGGAGCTTTGAACAACCAGACGATCAAGTGTCTTTACAATCGAAACAAGCCAATTAGTGATCCTTTCATCCCTACTGGTTGTTATATGATCCAACCTGTACTTGACTGGGTTGAACGGTACATTCTGTCTATCTTTATTGTCTTTTTCATCTCGTTTGTTCCTCTTGTAGTCCAGGAATTGACGGAACGTGGAGTCTGGAGAGCTACCACCCGGTTCGCTCGACATTTCGCATCGTTGTCTCCATTCTTTGAGGTCTTTGTCTGTCAAATCTATGCCAATTCTCTTCTTACTGACCTTGCCTTTGGAGGTGCTCGATATATCTCTACTGGACGTGGAGTTGCCACTGCTAGAATCCCATTCAGTGTTCTTTATTCACGGTTTGCAAGCGATTCCATCTACTTGGGAGCCCGTGCAATTATGATGCTTCTGTTTGCAACTATAGCCATGTGGCAAGCGGCTCTACTGTGGTTCTGGATCACTCTATTAGCCATGTGTGTCTCTCCTTTCCTCTATAATCCTCATCAATTCGCCTGGACAGATTTCTTCATTGATTATCGTGATTTCATCCGATGGCTCTCCAGAGGAAACAACAAATACCATCGTAATTCGTGGATTGGATATGTCAGGTTAACTAGAACTAGAATCACCGGTTTCAAGAGACGTACTATTGGAGATATCTCTGAGAAAGCTGCTGGTGATTTGGCTCGAGCACGATTCGGAAATCTCTTCTTTACCGAAATCGCCATTCCACTGTTTGTTGCTGCCGCTTCTTTCGTAGCCTACACCTTCATCAACTCGCAGAACGGAGTAAAAGACGTAGACCCTATCAATTCAGTTCTTCGATTGGCCATTTGCACCTTTGCTCCTATTGCCATTGACGCCGGAGCTCTTCTAGTTCTGTTTTTCATGTCATGCTGTGCTGGACCTCTACTCAGTGTGTGCTGTAAGCAGACCTCTGCTGTCATGGCTGGTGTTGCCCATGGAATCGCCGTCATCGTCCATATAATCTTCTTTGAAGTCATGTGGTTCTTACAAGGATGGGACTGGACGTCGGCATTATTAGGAATGATCACCGTCATTTCTATTCAACGCTTGGTCATGAAGCTCATGGTATCGTTGTTATTAACTCGTGAGTTCAAGCATGACAATGCCAACCGTGCTTGGTGGTCTGGAAAATGGTATTCAGCAGGTCTAGGTTGGATGGCAGTAACTCAACCGGCAAGAGAATTCGTTTGCAAAATCGTGGAAATGTCGCAATTCGCCAGTGACTTTATTCTTGGCCATTGTCTCATGTTTATCCAACTGCCTCTTCTCTGTATTCCCTTTATTGACAAATGGCACTCGATGCTACTGTTCTGGCTACGACCTTCAAGGCAGATTCGACCTCCAATCTTCTCCATGAAGCAAAACAGGCTGCGTAAGAGAATGGTAAGAAAGTACGCCACCTTGTACTTTGTCATTCTAGTCATCTTCGTGGCTCTTGTAGTTGCTCCTGCCGTTGCAGGAAAGAAACTCAATGTCGACAGTCTTAAGAAGGACTTGCCTGAATTCGCTTCTGGCTTGTTCCAACCTACTGGTCAAGACCATAATGATACTGGACCTAATGCTCCTTCAACAGTCTTGACTGTTACCCCAACAATGTCTAATTACTCCACCAAACCATAGTCTGTCATATAGAATAGGATAATATATTGATAGCTCATAATGCAACAAACAAATAAGCCTTGTAGTGACTTGACTGATATCCCAGTCGATATCCACAGTCGATATCAACTCGCCATATAACTCGCCGATATCATGGAAGCAAGGTTCAGCAAGGCCTAATGTTACGCCGTTAACAGGTTCAAAGTCGTAGGTTTCATTAATCGGGTCGGCTGAGGATTCAGTAGAGAGCGGTTCTGCTGATTTAAGACATAGTCTCGAGATTTGACCGTTTGACCGTTTGAGCGACATGGAGGTCGAGGATCGGTGAGCCGACGTTGGAGCCGTAGAGGGTTACGATTCTGTAACACTGTCCGGGGGTTCATTAGATATTCAGGCACGGCTATCATGGACTCAATGCTTAACTACAGCTGTGGAGGTGATTCTTCTTGTGGCAGACATGATGATTGACTGGCAATATGGAATCAGTTGACAGCATTACTTCGAGATCGACCCAGTGTCAATGCATACCAGAAGTCCTTCCATACTGAGGTAGAATGCTTGGACGACGGTCTTGAACGACGGTCTTGAGCGACGAGTAATCTTTCAACCGGTTAACCTTTGTACATATAATCAGGCGAATACAGGATGGTACAACATGCAGCATTAACTGAGAGCTACGTGCTACGATACTACGAAGGCCGCCGGTTATACTGTAGCTATACCGTAGCTATCTCTGATCAGATCTTGCCAACCGCCGATATATTGGATTCCCCCTTTACTATTACCCATAACTTTTGCTCTGCTAATATCACGAGTATCTCAATCCTTAACTTCTTATCAGATGAACTATTTGAAGGTCTTGATAACCGATATAGTAGACCAATCATGATATCGATATCGGTTAAATTGGGACTTCACTAACCGATATATCCGCCAAGGCTGTCAAAGAGCCAATATATATCGGCAACGCCAGCTGTAAATCCTTTAACACGCTATACTGTCCAGTGAGTACTGTCAGGCTATATACCTGTACAGTCAAGCTACACAGGCTATGCCCCAGTACTATTTCTTCACACTTGCTCCAGCAGCTTTCATAAACACGCTGAACACGCTTCGCCTACCACAGTCATCCATCTAGGTATTCTGCATTCTGATGATCTTAGAGCCATTATGGAGTGCATATGTTGTATATTCACTTGTTTTTACTGTCAAATACTGGGTGTAAGGCAGCAAATGGACCCCTAAAGCATCATAGTATAGAGGTTATCGTAATATAAATAAGAATATCGTAATAATAAACTGAACATAGTTATGTAATCCGCAGTTAACGTATGAATGAACGAAATGAGATCAGCTGTCTGGTTAATAATATACTAGAAATAATGCTTTCAATGATGCTACTAATAGTGCTATCTATTTACAAACCTGCTATCTGTTTTCCTAGTGTCACATAATAATGGTTGAACAAATCGAACGGATATCGCTATAACACATATCGAATATTTCAAGGTTAGGGTAGTTGAAATATCGGCAGCTTGAATACTCTGGCTGAATTCATGGTCATCATGACAGCGTCGACAAGGCTGGAAACTAGAGGTACAGGAGTTTCCGGGTGTGAACATACGCGTAAGGCGCTTGACCGCAATCGAGTGGCTATTCTACGAGCTTACCAGCTGTCGATTCGACTGTCTCTAGCGGGAGAAGAGACAGCTCAAGGCCGACGGTTTCGACTGAAATGCAAATCGCTTGGCTGTCTCAATTGCGTCGTCGTATGTCTCAGTTGTAGTCATATGTGTTGTCTACAGCATGGAAAAGCTCATGTGCCTCATGATCTTGGAGTCGAGCTTGTAGGAGATGGAGATGCATTGCTGTATTGTTTTGCATGTCAGGATTATATAGAGGATGATGAATTTGAGGCTGCTCGAGTGGAGACTATTCAGTTGTTAATGGGTGAGGGAGTGAGCGGGAAGGAAATGAAGGACGAGAACGAAGGAATGGGCGGGTTGGACGGAGCAGATGGGACTCCCGGACTGATGTCTGGGCTGACTCCCCCATTTCAAGCTACTACTGGAATAAGAGGATTCTACAACATGGGAGCCACTTGTTTTATGTCTGTAATCCTTCAGTCACTCATTCACAACCCTCTAGTACGAAATTTCTACCTCAGTGGAGGCCATGAACGAATGTTCTGTGACCATGACCCATGCCTTGGATGCTGTATAAGTGACGTCTTCAGCGAGTTCTTCAGCTCCAATTCTGTCGCCGGTTATGGACCTACCGATATCCTCATGGCAGCTTGGAAAATAAAACGTTCTTTAGCAGGATATTCCGAACAAGACGCCCATGAATTCCTGCAATTCATCCTTAATGAACTCCACAGCTCCAACAAGAATTATCACAATGGTGAAGCAAACAACCCAGGACAAGATTGTAATTGTATTGCTCATCGTACATTCTATGGAGAACTGGAAAGTAATATCAAATGTCAGCATTGTGGTACAAGAACTACAACAGTCGATCCTATGATGGATCTTTCCCTGGAGATTCGAAGCACCTATAGCAGGAAAAAGTCGTCGAAATCACCGAAATCTCCTAAATCTTCAAAAAATTACACCCTTGAAGGATGTCTTGATCGATTCACGAGCTCAGAGTCTTTGGATACAACCTACTACTGCAAATCCTGTCAACGTCAACGCTCTGTAGACAAACGTTTAGCCATCAAACGACTTCCTCCTGTATTGGCAATTCAACTGAAACGATTCGAGCATTTAACAGCTTCAAGTAAAATAGAAACCCATGTAAGGTTTCCTCTTTTAATCGATATGGCAAAGTATACTAGTGGAGACCCGGGTCCGAGGCTTCTATATGAACTTTTCGGAGTCGTCTGTCATCAAGGGTCAATAAATACTGGCCATTATACTTGTATGATGAAAAGCCATAGTGGAACGGTAAGCAATCACCATTTTTTATTCCTCTACTAACTTAGTGGTTCCATTTCGACGATTCAATGGTTACAACAGTTCCGTCACGAAAGGTCCTAAATTCAAACGCATATCTATTATTTTATATAGTTCATCAGGTTCCTTATAGTTGATAGATGATATTAGCATTTATAAGTTGAGTTTAGATATCGCCATCGACGATATCCGTGCATCAACGATATCCGCGCATGGATGGCCGGACGGCAGTCTAGTTAAGTGACTCCGACAATGGTTATATGTATGATAAATATCGATTGATTCCTGCGACCGAAGTCCGACGTCTGACGACTTATTATCCGTAAAGATCATTTGTATAATATCGGCGACTGCCCCCGGGATTACCGATAGGAATTGCCGATGTCTTCGATCATCGATCCTAGCCATTGAGTGTACGATGCGGTTTCTATACGCTTCCCTATACTCTATACCTAATAAATGTAAAGTTACAATTAAAGCAGTCTGTTAAGTAAATTCTCTTCAGATTTTATAGGTTAAGAGAGCATGACCAGTCTTGCAGATATGGTGGAATATCGGCAGCTGTGGATACCATATCGGCGGCTATTGTCTACGGCAATAGACGGAATCGAACCTCATGAATAGCAATTTTAACTGATTGGACCTGAACTTCTTTAAACGGTCTGTATCAGTGATCTGCTGACTGGAGAGTGGAATGTGAAGGTATGACGGGACGGCGGGAGGAAAGGAGACGGGAGACGGGACGGGAGCTGGACAATTTGAAGGTACTATCGAATTTGACGGGGCACACCAGCAAAAAGCCTATTTGACCATCTGACAGTTGAACAGCGTCCAACCGAAACCTCGATCGCTCGTCCGCTGGTAGCCTCATATCTAAATTATTATTTCGAATTAATTTCTATTATTACTAATTTCCAACAATTACTCAGCACTTACTAAGCACTAAATTTCACCTCAAACATTCTCGAACTTTTCGACCTTGATTGTGAATTCCATAACATTGATCGGACTATAAAACAACGAGTTGGTAAAGAATCTTGTTAGAATTGAATATTCAGATCCATCATCATGCCTACTCAATATTTTTGTAAGAATCACCTGAAATTTCACGACTTTTTCTAACTAGCACGGCTACCAAAAGCTCTTTATCTAAACCATGCCGCGCCTGAGTTCGCCAGTGTAGAAGGATTTCAAAGGTATGACAACAACAATCTTGTGATTATCAGCTCTAACAAAGTCCTTCGGATGCCCGGACGTGCATTTATTCCGCCACAGGAAAGAATTTCGCCTATTCAACCCCATCAAGCGTTATAATCGTCAATCCCGAAGATGGCCGGCAAATCGTGTCGATTTCTCTTGCCGATGTCATTGAACTGCAGTTCTCTCCTAGAGATAGTTATCTTATGACATGGGAACGGCCAAAGAAAGAAGAAAGCGGGAATTTCGGACCGAATCTAAAGGTATGGGATTCAACATCAGGAAAGTTCCTGGCTTCATTTGTACAGAAAACTCAAGCTGGATGGGCACTTCAGTTCAGTTTCGATGAAAAGTTCTGTGCAAGAATGGTCAAGAATGAGGTTGTTTTCTATGAGAGTCCCAATTTCTCCTCCATCTGGTCGACTCTATCTGTTGAAGGTTGCACAGACTTTTCTTTAAGCCCCGGGCAAAATTATTCCGTAGCTGTATTTGTAGCGGAAAAGTCCGGTCGTCCAGCTTCCGTTCGTGTGTATCAAGTGCCGTCGTTCTCACAACCAGTAAGCCAGAAAACGTTCTTTAAAGCAGAACGAGTTCAATTGAAATGGAACAAACTTGGCACGGCTTTACTTGCTTTAGCAACTACGGATGTAGATCAGACAGGGAAAAGTTATTATGGAGAAACAAACCTATATCTTTTAGGTATTGCCGGGTCTTATGATTCACGAATTACTCTGGATAAACAAGGACCTATCTATGACTTTGCCTGGTCTCCAAATTCGCGAGAATTCGGAGTTGTCTACGGTTACATGCCAGCCAAGACCACGATATTTGATGCCAGAGGAAATATAGTCCATTCTTTACCTCCTGCTCCAAGGAATACCATTCTGTTTTCTCCTCATGGACGTTTTGTACTTCAAGCAGGCTTTGGAAACTTGCAAGGAACTGTCAATATTTACGACCGACAGAAGCAGTTTGCTCTTGTGTCGACGATTGAAGCTTCAAATACTTCGGTATGTGAATGGAGTCCCGATGGAAGGTATATTCTTACGGCTACTACCTCTCCTAGACTCCGCGTAGACAATGGCATTAAAATATGGCATTATACAGGCTCTTTAATCTTTGCCCAGGAACATGACGAACTTTTTGCTGCTGGTTGGAGGCCACAAGACGTGGCGTTATATCCTATTCGAGCGTCCATTTCCCCTGCACCTGCGCCACATGTCTCCGTAGCAAGTGTAAGAACAAAAACTCCTGTTTCTGCTAAACCAAGTGGCGCTTACCGTCCTCCTCATGCCCGGGGGGCCGGAGCTGTTTCTGCTGCTCCAACGCCGTTATTCCAGAGGGAATTAGCCAGTCAGCCAGAGCCTGTACTGTCAAAAGCAGCGTCTAAGAATAAGAAGAAGAGAGACGCCAGGAAAGCGAAAGCTGATAATGACGAGGAGTCCCCATCAGACAGCGCCCCCGTCACACCTGCCACAGCCAGCTCCACACCTTCCACACCCGCAAACGGGTTCAAAATCGACCCGCCCGGCCTCGCACCGGCTTCTGCTTCAGGCGAATGGGTGCAACCGGCAAACCCCGAGGATAGAAGGATCCGGTCGTTACTGAAAAAACTCCGGGCCATTGAGGAGCTCAAGCAGAAAATGGGCTCGGGACAGAAGCTCGAGGTACTGCAGATGCAGAAAATCGCTACAGAGGCATCGGTGCGTAAGGAACTGACATCTTTAGGATGGTCGGAATAGATAGCAATGTATTGTACCATAGGTTAGCCGATATCGCAACGTTCAAGCTCCATATCGGATAGCTCA
Source organism: Middelhovenomyces tepae (assembly GCA_003708105.3). Lineage (NCBI taxonomy): Eukaryota > Fungi > Ascomycota > Dipodascomycetes > Dipodascales > Dipodascaceae > Middelhovenomyces > Middelhovenomyces tepae. The sequence continues at coordinate 515,724 of PPNF03000003.1, read as the reverse complement.
AGCAAGAGCATCTGCCGATATCGTGAAGCTCATACGTTTATCGAAGTCGCTAGCCGATATTTCTTGTCAATTATAACGTATTAAATAGATATACAAGTAATAGACTAGCCGATATATCGGTTGCACTGCTTGCCGATATCCATGACCTCATCTCGCCGATATCGGGTGAGCCATGATCTAACCGCGATAACCAGAGTTATAAATCTCTGAGTATTGCATCGTGGCTGAGTGAATATCAGGATATAGATATTATCCGATAAACGCTAGAATGATCGCACTCAAGCTGATCGCACTCAAGCTTCAGTACCGAACGCCGATATCGATCTACTTGCCATCATCAGGTCCTAAATGCCTGAAATCTTTAATCTCCAGATCAAGACCATTTACATAACTGACATGAGCAGCATGAATATACAGATTCCTTTCATCATGACTATGAAACTGTCCCCCTGGCTGGCGACAGGATTTTATCGTGGGCAGTCCTGGGGGATTCGTTAGCCGAAAGACTTCAGACTGACGTAGACTAGGAGCACATACAATAGCTACAGCCTCGGCTAGAGTGCCTTGAGTATTCGCCTGAGTGTGCATATCTATTGATGATAAAAAACAGGTCTGCGTCGGATGGGTGTGGATCCAACCGAGTTCAATCAAATCATTGGCAAACATGTACTCATAATGAGGCATTTCATTAGTAGTCGTACATGATGAGTCGGTGCCAACTTGAGGAGGAATAAAGATGTGGGTTACAGTAAAAATATTATGTTGTAGAGTGCCGCCGAGAACTCCACATGTTTCAATGTTGATATTGGTATTAGGTCGAGCGAGGGCTTCAAATCGACTTGTTATTTGATTAGGAAGGATTAATTGACGAAGAGGTTCTCCATTTTCAGAGTATGTTGTTCTGGATGAGGGCCTAGGAGGGGGTTTTGGAGCCGTAAGATGTTGAGCCGCATGCGGAGCGGCTGGAATTGGTGCAGGTAAATTGACCGGAATTGAAGGATAAGAAAAAGTCGGACGAGTTGATGAATATGTTGTAATGTGAGGCTCTTTATGAGCTTTCATACTTTCCAAGTAGGCGAAATCATCATCTAAACGTTCATTTGGATCTTGTTCATAGATCTCTTCTTGGTACAGTTTTTCAGCATATTCTGCATCTACTTGTTCTTGATATTTCTTTGCAATCTCACGACCTAGATGTTTCAAACTGGAATCTTGAGATCCGGGAGGTCCCGGGGTTATCCAAGGATATGTTCTCTCCAGTTCAGTTCTCTCCCGTTCAGATCTCTCCCGTTCCTCTCTCTCTATCCGTTGCTCCCTTAGAACTCTCTCTCTCTTCTCATATTCTTTCAACCATATATCCAGGATCTTCTTAATCTCTTGAGCTCGATTTAAAGAATCACTAGCCTGTCTGTTAGAACACACATACAAAAGCCAGTCAAAGCCAGTCTTACCAACTCTTGAAGCTGATGCATTATCGGCTGATATTTCGGGATCCTTGAGTCCGGATGGCCACTTAGCTTGAGAAGTACGAGACTGTTAAAATAATTGACAAATCACTGAAAGAATCACAAGACTTACTCGGCAAATCGTACATATAATATATATGCACGTTCATAGTCCTGTTCTGTCTCGTAAGTATTCGCCTGGACAAGAATCGAATGAATTGTTCTTATCCATATCATAATAGCCGTATTATTGGAGTATTCATAGTTAACTCCTTCATTATACAGCTCTTTTATCGTTCGTGGAGCCATCAGTGTTGAGATCGGTGATCGCAGCCACTAGAATATCGGTGAAGCAGATAAATATCGGTGAAGTAGATAAATATCGGTGAATCCGTTGTCATGACAATGAGAGGCCCAGTAACTTCAAGGTACAATTTAACCGATATTCGATAATTGATCTTATCAAGTCACCGGATCGATAATACAAGTAATTATATTTCGGAGATGACTGGTTCAGTGGTTCAAAGTAGTTTGATAATTTTGTTGAAGATAGGTTATGGCAAGGCAGTGCTGTGTGCTGTTGTGACCGTTGTTCTATGGTGTGTTGAGTAGCGATATCGGCGAGATGTTTGACTCGATCGTAATTATCAGTTGGATTATTCTATACTATCCGAGAACCATTCTGCAGTACTATCAGTATTTTCAACAGCTTAACACCTTGAAAGCTCCGATTCGTCTTTCAACATCTATTATAACCGCCGATTCGTCGATGTCACCAATATTCTATAATGTTAGCCGATATACGCCGATATTATTCGCGATAACTCCCAACATTTGTCAGTTTCAGAGCAGACATCATTATCCGTCATAACATGAGGTTAAAATTACGATTGGAGACTGCAAAAGTTGTCGAATTAAAAGCGATTTCGGGCCAAGACGAGGATCTTGTTGTAGAGGACCTTTTACACGCTATTAATGACGCAGATCCGAGTTATAAAGACAATATTTCAGACATAAAAGTCGGCTATCCTCCTAAATCTGTATCATTAACCGATCCATCAATTACCTTGTTTAGTCTAGGGATTCGTAATGGAGAACAGGTTATAGTGGGTCGAGGTCGAGGATCTCAATTTGCCGAGCAGTCAGCAGCCGAGCAGTCAGCGGCTCAGCCACAATCAGTGGCAGGTCAATCAGTGGCAGGTCAATCAGTGGTAGGTCAATCAGTTCGATCTCAGCCACGACCAGCGCCACATCCTCCATCTGTGCCACAGCCTTCATCTCCATCCGACCAATCAGTTCCTTATGTCCAATGTGGAGGAGGCTTTTTAAAACTACGAATCATGGAAGATGACAATTCATGCCTTTTTAGAGCAATAGGCTATGGGATCATGAAAAATGTAGATTCTATGTTTGAATTACGAACTATAGTAGCCAATACGATCCGTGACAATCCTATCGACTATAATGATGCGATCCTCGGCAAAAAGTCCTTGGATTATCGGAATTGGATTCTTAAAGAGTCCAGCTGGGGAGGAGCTATTGAATTGGATATTTTGGCTAAACATTTCGACTTGACAATTGCTTCATTAGACGTTTCCACTGGCCGAATTGACCATTTTAACCCCGGAATGCAAACGTTTATAGTCGTAGTATATAGTGGCATTCATTATGATGCTGTGGCTCTTTCTCCATTGGAGGAAGATGTATCATCCGACTTTGATACTACTGTTTTCCAGGCTGATGAGCTGGGCCAGACTGTATTGGAGGCTTTAGAGGTGCTGGGCAAGCAGTTGAAAAACAAGCATTATTATACAGACACTGGAGCGTTTCTTATCCGTTGTCAAGTCTGTGGGATTGTTTTAAAGGGAGAAAAGGCTGCTACAAAGCATGCTGAGCAGACGGGTCATACAAAGTTTGGTGAGGTCAATTAGTGTAGTCACCAGTGGTCTTCAGTCAGCTCAGTGAGTCAGTGTGTCAGCGCGTAAGTGCCTCAATTAGCCTCACTCGGTCTCAGCCAGCTAACCTCGGTCAGCCTGTGAACCTCAGTAGCCGCGAGTCGTCTGGTAGCCTCAGTCGGTCGGTCAGTCGGTCAGCCAGTCGGCCTGTCAGTCAATCAGTCCTCAACCAGCCGTTAGCCAGCCCTCAGACTCGGTCAACCCGTCACCTCAGTCACTCAGCAGCCTGCCACTTGATAGCTCCGCTCAAACCTCCTCAGTATCAACAATCATCTCTGATTCAACCTCAACCTCCGATAAAACAGGCTTTTCCACCTCCTTTTCCATCTCCTTTTCCACCTTTTCAGGCTTGCTTAAAGTTTCATTCACCTTTGGGGCCTGTAGAATCTCCTTCCCAAGCTCAGCCTTGGTCAAATAACTTGCAACATTATGTCCTGCAGCAGCATCAGCCTCTTCCTTTGTATAAGGACCTTGCTTCAAGCCCTTGACCCGACGTTTATGAACCTTCCCTCGTTGATGATGTAACTTGGCATGATTTGTTTCAAAATATTTGGCACAAGGAATACAATAGAACTGTCCTAAACCAGGCTTGGTCTCATCAATAGGTAGTTTTGTCAGTTGGTCAAGGCTTTCATCTGCTCCCATGTCTTTATACAAGATTTGATCGAGATCCCGAGTATATCTCTTTGTTTTGTACTTCATAACCGATAGTCGGCCCATTGTGTAGTATGTTCTGGTCTGTCTGTGATCTGGGTCTGGTCTGTTCTGGTCTGTTTGTGGCCTGTGGTCTGGTCTATGCTGTTCTGCTGATTGAAATTTCGAGGAAAAAAAAAAAAAAAAAAAATTCAATTGGGATGAATCCGATCATAATAATAATAGATAACAATTCAATTTAATAAATCTATTTAATAAGGAATAAACTACAATAAGCGAAAGAACGCTGATTAGCATTAGCAGTAATACAAGTAATACAAGTATAAGTTATTGGAGGTTTAAGGGATATCATGGATGTGACTGTTGTGGTCTAAGGCGATCCAAGTGTCCCGATAACGGATACGCGGATATTATCGGTAAGACCGTTCCGATAGATTTTGCCGATATATCGGATACCAGGAACTGAGCGGTGAGCGCTCGGCGATATCATATCGTCAACAATAGGCTGTCTATTTCACTAGATAATATTTGCATCTCAACATGGACAGCACAGAGAAGCAGAGCAGAGCAGAGCAGCAGCTCAGTAGTCCACTCATAGCTCATAATACACAGCTCACAGCTCGTAGCTCAAGCAATACCTCAGCTCAGTGCACAGCTCAGTGCACAGCTCAGTACAGCTCAGTAATGGATGAAGTTCAGCTCACAGTTCACGAGATCCTTCCATCTATCGTCAAAACGGCTGACCATAAAGTTCTACAAGTATGGCTCCCTTGAGTATAGCTGAAATTGTCTCCAAAATCTTTCAAGGAACCCGGACACAATCATAGAGAATGAGAGAACGAGAAGATACTTAATAAGATCAATTATTATATTATTCACAAGTAGGAAGATTACCTCCTAAGTAGTCATCTCGGAGTCAGATAAGCAGGATGATGAATTGACAGATGAGATCGCAAGGATTCGTTAGAATTGCAGTGACCCTGTCGGTGCCATCGCTTGATGTACACTAGATGAAAGCAGACTGACAGTACTTGAGAGATTGGTACTTCAGTGATTCAGTGCAGTGCGCAGTGCGGTGCTAATCAAAATCCGAATCAAAATCCTCATCATCATCCCTTACAGAAGACCTCATTTTTGACCCTCCTTCTTCTTCATCCCTATTAGCTAAAAGCCTTCTATCCTTAGCAGTAACAGCACCTATTGAAACCAACATATTTTCAATATCTTGTAATCCAGTTGATCTACCTCCTAAACCTGCCAAAGTAACAAATTGTTTGGCAACATCTGTGTTCTTATATATCAAGATTGTAGGACAATTTGTTGAAGGGTATTTTTCATTTATTTGCCTGGCATCGATCTGAACAAACTTGATCTCGGGGAATTTAACTGCCATCCGTTCAAAAAGTCCCGTTACAAGCTTACACTCTTGTACTCCAACATATGAAATATGGACCAATACAAAAGTATCATCCTTTGAAGCATTTGTGATCTCGTCAGTGTATTCAGGCTTTGAAATCGTCATTAAAGACCCGAATTTCTGCCGAGATTTCATATTCTCAAGCTCCATCATTCGTTTACGACGATAAGATTCTAAAAACTCTTCATCTTCTTCATCTTCAAGTTCATCAAGCTCTTCAAGGGTCTTGTCATCTAAACGATGGTCTTTTGCATGTTCTACAGCATGTTCTAAAGCTTCTTCGATTTGGGCAGAAGGTGAAGGAGGTTTCTCTGGAATGATTCCATGAGCTCGTAAGATATCATTCCATTCCGTGTCTTCGTTTGGATTGACTTCAACGTTCATTGCAAGGTTAGCTTAAGCGGATATGGTGATGTTAACCGATAGTTATCACATGACATGAAGCAGGAAGAATTACTAAGAAATCGTCATTTCTTACTAAGAACACAACCCTAACCTGATGACAAAACAACAGTCACAATTGCCTAATTGAGAATTAAAACAAAGATTGTTGATTTCAAATCACTTTCAGGATTGTCCCTATAATCTACTCGACAATAATATAAGTGAGTATAACGACAGAACAAAGTGATATTCTTTAAAAGTTACCTATTGATTTGAAAATAGACGGTCTGAAGACTATTGAGGATTTTTTTTCGACTTTCTAGCGTTGTTCCTTGACCTTCTAGCGTTGTTCCTTGACCTCAACGTTGTTCTTTGACCTTCCAGCTATTGTTAACCTTGTGCAAACTGCTGATTAATTCAATCATATAAATACCTTCTTGCTCTCTCCTGCTCTACTCATACTCAGTTCAAGTTCTTTCTCCTATTTATTTACTCTCTCTAACAAGAATGGCTCGTCGTCCCGCTAGATGTTATAGATATTGCAAGAACAAACCGTTCCCCAAATCCCGATACAATCGAGGAGTTCCCGACCCCAAGATTCGTATTTTTGATCTTGGAAGAAAAAGAGCCCCCGTTGGAGACTTTCCTTTATGTGTTCACCTTGTTTCCAATGAATTGGAACAGCTTTCATCCGAAGCTCTTGAAGCCGCTCGTATCTGTGCCAACAAATACATCACCAAGATCTCTGGAAGGGAGTCTTTCCATATGAGAGTTCGTGTTCATCCTTTCCATGTCCTCCGTATCAACAAGATGTTGTCATGTGCTGGAGCCGATAGATTGCAACAGGGAATGAGAGGTGCTTGGGGAAAACCTCAAGGACTTGCTGCTCGTGTTAACATTGGACAAATCATTCTTTCCGTGCGAACAAAGGATAATAACAAGGCTGTTGTTATTGAGGCTCTAAGACGTTCTCGTTACAAGTTCCCTGGTCAACAAAAGATCATCATCTCCAAGAAGTGGGGTTTCACTAGCTTGGATAGAGATGAATATGTTGTCCGTCGTAATGCTGGAGAAATTAAGGATGATGGTGCTTATGTCAAATTCTTGACTAAGAAGGGTCCTCTAGAACAATCCGTTAGAGAATTCCCTGATTACAATCCTATCTCTGCTTAGTTAATGCTATGTATGAATCGACTAGTCACTGTTCAAGATATTGTAGTATTGTAGATGTGCGTGAAAAAGCTAGATCAGTGGGCTAATCTTCACAGATAACCTAGTACTTTCGACAACAGCGGTCATGTCCGCCCCTCAGTCCAAGAGCCAAGCACCTGGGTCAGTGTAAATAAGCCCTAAGATTTAAAGCTCAAGACTCCCGAGCGCGCACGGGTTGTGTAAGTAAGTTCAAAGGCTTCGGAGCTCGCCCCAGGCTGGTGTAAGCAGCCCAGAGCCCAGATTGCCCGGCCACCACAGGGGGAGCTCGAGGGTCTTTAAGCGATCCCCGAGTCAGCCCTGGTAGGTCTAAGTACAGTCTAAAGACTGTACCTAGCATCGGCCTACAAAATTGATATTCACTGGATCCGTCTTGTATCCTCCAGAGAATCACCTATATACAGGCTTTGAATAACTGAAGGATCTGACCGCTAGGGGTTCTCAGAGGGTTCTCAGCTAGTGAGTCCTTTGTGAGTCCTCAGCTAGTGAGTCGTCAGTTTGAGAGTCAGCCAAGTAGCCAGCAATCTCGGCAATAAACCTCACTTCTCTTCAGACCTTTCGTAGAGCGTTGATATCGGCAGAGTTGTATCGGCTAGCATCACAACTCTCCATCTCATCTACTATTCAGCTAACATCAATATTTAATATCTCAAGTCATTGAATTATAAGATCAATTATTATACTTATAGTAGAGTTACCGATATTGTAGACGATCACAATCCAGCCGATATTATTGGTCACGTCTTAGCCGATATTCTAGCAGAGAGTAGTAGACTCAATACTAAGCTCAACTATCATCTAATCAATGGATCAGCAACCACCCACCAATCAAACAGACTTGAGGTTCAATAAAAATCAATTATTCAACGTCATTATTGAGTCATTATTGAATGTTATTAAACGTATTGGACGGATCGGCAATTATCGGCTACCTTACATTTCATCAGCAATTGCGAGTCATATCTCCCGGGTAAACGGTAAACGACACGTTGGGAATGCGATTCGAGATTGACATCAAATCCAAATCACGGAAAATTCGGTTTTAAATCAAAATGTCTAGTCCTTTGCCATTCTCTGAAAGAGAGATTAAAGATACTCTTGTTCTTTTCGATGTCGATGGAACGTTGACTCCCGCGCGTCTTGTAAGTTTGATTGAGGCTGATGCTGGCGCTGCTGGCTGCTGGGCTGCTTGACGTTTCACTGCTTGGCATTTCGCTAACTAGGAAATCTCCGACGAGATGAAAGAATTGTTGCAAAAATTACGACAAAAAGTCGTTATTGGATTCGTAGGAGGAAGTGATTTGGTCAAACAAAAAGAACAATTAGGTTCTAATGTTCTTGAAGAATTCGATTACGCGTTTGCAGAGAACGGACTCACTGCTTATAAGCTTGGTAAACCATATGCCTTTGAAAGTTTCATCAATTGGATCGGAGATGAAAAGTATAATAAGCTGGTCAAGTTCATTCTCAGGTACCTTTCAGATCTTGATATCCCCGTTAGAAGAGGAACGTTTATTGAATTCCGTAAAGGAATGATTAACGTATCACCAGTAGGTCGTAATGCCAGTACTCAAGAACGAAATGAATATGAAGTTTATGATAAAAAAACTGGAATTCGTACCGATATGGTTGAAGCACTTAAGACAGAATTCCCCGATTTCGGTTTGACTTATTCAATTGGAGGACAAATCTCCTTTGATGTGTTTCCTACAGGATGGGATAAAACTCATTGTCTTCAACATGTCAAGGATCAGAATTTCAAAAACATTCACTTCTTTGGAGACAAGACTTATAAAGGAGGCAATGACTATGAAATATACACTGATGAGCGTACAATCGGTCATGCTGTCAATAGTCCTGCAGATACCGAACGTATTCTTAAGGAGTTGTTCTTTAGTGATAAGTAGCGTGGCGAGCGTGGCGATCGTCACGAGCCAATTGTTGCCTAAATAATAGATGATGGACTAAGCAATAGACGAATGACTAAGTAGACAATGCTTAAAGGACAATAGCCTAAGTAATAGCGATGGCTAGTAGACGTGGCCTAGGTAGACGAGGCCTAAGTAGATGAATGTCCAAGTAGACGATGCTTTAATAGACAGCCTAAGTAGACCTGTCTAACAGACGTGGTCCAACAGACGTGGTCTAGAGGGCCTAAACGGCTAGACGGCTAAGCAGACGGCCTAGAGTACCACTAGACGGCATACGGCTAGACGCCTAGTAGACGCCTAGAGCATAACTAGAGGGCCTATGGCCGTAGCTGTGCCGCTAGCGCGCTAGGTAATAAGACGAATGTATGCAAGAATAAGAGCAAAAGCACCAGTACAAACTCCAATTAACCATTGTAAAACCTGCATCTTTGTTCCATCAATTTGGGTCTTAAAATTAGACAATTCTTGATCAATTCGAGTATCAGTTTCTTTAATTTTCAGCTCATGAACTCCAGATTCTTCTCGGATACGTCCTTTTTCTAGATTCAAATCCAACCGAACGCTGGCCTGAGTCTTGGAGATTTCTTCCTTGAATTTCTGCCGTAATTTATCCAAATCGGTAGCTAAACGTTCATGTTCACTTTGGATTTTGGTCAAATCCGTTTTGTCTAATGTTTGAAGTTCACTTTTGAGTTTTTGAAAGTCCACTTTTTGTTGGTATGATTGCCTTGAGAATTGTTCTTTGGAGACTAAACTGGAGGAGATGTTTTCGACACTGTCATCTATTACTGTCATTAAAGCTTTAAGGACTCCTTCAGATTGAGTTTGTGAGAATCCTTGACGTTCTAACTGAGATGCGAATTTTCGAGTGTCAAAGTGGTATTGGCCAGACAAATAGCGAGCAGACCGAGGAAAGCAAGCTGACCGAGCGAAGCAAGGTTGGCGTAGCCTCCACAAATTGAGGCTGCCCCTTCCTGTGGCTGAAACTGTTCCACTGACTGTGGCTGAAACTGTTCTTATCATCGTCTTGTCGAGGCAGTTGTGAACTTGTGAGAAGTCTTGGTGTGGGGAGAAATCATCAGTTGGATTGAATTTGGGACAAACTCGGAAACTCCTTGGGAGAAATCTTGACATATCGGCAACATTATCGGATAACTGACAGCGGCAGATATCGGCAGATATCGGCAGATTATAGGCAGATCTCCGCAAATATCGCATTCAGGTTATATAAGATTGATAATGTGGACGGGTTTAAGAAAGAATTTGACAAGTAAACGACCAGCTCAGTTGATCATCTATGGGATCATTGGGTCAGGTGTCGCCGTCAGTTTGATGGACAAGGCAGTGAAAAGTGAGCCTTTTGTGGAGTCAGAGCGAGAGTCAGAGCGAGAGCCACAGTCACAGTCAATTGAAAAAATCAAGACTAAAGGCTCTGGCTCTGGCCTGGGCAACTTTGGATTGAATTCTAAACCAGTGGAATATCCAGGAGTATATGCTTGGGGATCGAATCGAGGTCATGTCATTGCTTCGGAACAAGCAGATTCTATCAAAATCCCTCGACGAATCGAATATTTCGATGGAAAATTACTTCGAGATTTGGATATTCAAGATCGAATTGCAGTTGCGGTTTTGGATAATGGAGATGTGGTTCAATGGGGTGAAAAATACAGTGATTCTTTACAATCGGTCGTCCAAGGGTGTAATATCGTCAAAGCAAAGGTCACTGAAAATTGTGTTTACGGGCTTCCTAAAGCAGGAAATGAGATCTTTGTATGGCCTGTAGCTGAACAAACATCTACTAGCAATTGGAATTCCAAGTGGTGGAATGGTTGGGGATATATTCCTGGTCTAAGGTCTAAAAAATCATACCCTATAGGCTCTTTAAGGCTTCAAGTACCTTCAATGGCCTACAGAGAATATATAAAGGACCTACAAGTAGGAAAAGATCATATTCTTGTTCTTACTTCTAAAGAAAGAGTATTTTCAGGATCAACAGGTCTTTCTCCTGCTCACAAACCTACTGCATCTAAAGGTCAATATGGTATACCTACATTATCACAATTCGATGAACCTCCAGAACCAGGAACTTTACATGAAATCAAATCATTTCGAAATCTTGTAGTTGAACAAATAGCAGCAGGAGATTATCATTCCTTGACCAGAACAAACGATGGTCAAGTGTATGTATTTGGAGACAATGTGCTTGGACAATTAGGTATCAATTATTCATTTTCAACTGCAAATATAGCTGTTCCTACTGCTCTGCCGATAAAAAGATTATATTCAAGTTCTATTAATCCTTTTTGTACCGAGATTGCTGCAGGAGGGTCTACTTCATATGCCGTTTTTCAAGTTCCAACAGAATCGAGCGCCTTAGCAAAGGAATCAACTCTGGCAAAGGACATTTATGCCTTTGGAACTGGATTGGTAGGTCAATTAGGCAATAATGCCTTTATCCATGCTCAAAGTACTCCAGTTAAGATTCATCAATTGAATTTATCCGAATGTAAGTAGGGAATGGAGGAATGTTGTAAGAAGGCGCCCTAGGTCTTAATCTCACTCTCGCTCACTCTTACTTCCTTACTCTCAGACGCTCTCAGACGCTCACGCTGTCAGACGCTGTCAGACGCTGTCAGACGCTCACGCTCACGCTCTCTCACACTCTCAGACGCTCACGCTCACACGCTCACACTCTCACACTCACACTCTCACACTCACACTCTCACACTTTCTGTCGCAGAAGCTCTCTCTAACTAGATTCTGAAAAAGCTAGAAAAGCAGTCCAAACGGAATTGGCAGATTGGACGGTTGGAAAAACTCATACAGCAGTTTTAGCAGGTTATAATTCACAATATGGAAGAGATGCTTTTCTCTGGGGAGGAAATGAATTCTATCAACTTGGTACAGGAAAGAGAAATAACGTGGCTCTACCTTTCAGACCTCCTCCTTTAGATGGTGATTCAATTGAAGGACAAGGTCTAACGTTATTCTACAAGAAAGCTCTTCAATTTGAAGACCCTACTGGCCATAAGATCAAAGCAACAGTAGATCAAGTGCTTGTTGCTGGAGATAATATCACAGCACTATATTATCGAAGGTCTAAGTGAATAATTCCTTAACAAGAGTCTTTTTGTTCACTTTTCCCATTTGATTTCGAGGGATTTTGTCGATAATAAGGATTTGTTTAGGGATTTTCCAAGCTGAAAGAGTTGGTTTGAGTTGTTCTTTTAAATATTCAGTTGTAAATTGGTCTTTTTCATAGCCACTGTGTAGTACAATAACAGCGGTAACAGCTTGACCCCACTCGACAGAATCCACTCCAACGACAGCACATTCTGCCACTTGTTTCAAGCCTAAAATCTCTCTTTCAATCTCCAAAGCCGATATTTTTTCTCCTCCTGATTTGATTATATCCATACTAGATCTTCCTAGCATGTAGAAGTTGTTATTTTCGACCCTGGCAATATCTCCAGTTTTGAACCATTGTATGCCTTTAGAGCCAGTCACAAAACTCTCTGCTGTTGCTTCAGGCTTATTTAAATACTCTTTAAATACTGTAGGACCACTTAGTTGGACTTCTCCTACAGATTCGCCAGTTGAAGGTTGGCTATTTATATAGAGTTCTTTGTGAGTATCTGGGTCAACAATACGAGCTAAAACTGTCGGAACTGGCCCTCCAACACTTCCTGATTTTCTTAATGAAACATCTAATGGTTGAGAAAGGGTTATTCCAGTTTCAGTCATACCATAACGTTCAAGTAAAGGACTATGACCTTTTGTAATTGAATCCCAGGCCGTTCTTAATGGTGTAGGTAAAGCTGCTGAGCCGCACATGGCGAGGCGTAACGATTTAATACCTTCAATGACCTCTGTTTGTTCAATTTCAGGCAATTTCTCGAATTCGGCTACTATTCGTGTATAAATAGTAGGTACAGCCGACCAAGTATTGATAGCAGGAAGTTTACTTGGTTTAAATCGGTCAAGAACTGTCTTGGCATTGAATGGAAAGGAGTACTCTATACTTCCTCCTTGAAGCAGAGAAAGCGTCATTGCAATAACAACTCCATGAACATGATGTAGAGGTAATGTTTGAAGGAAATTCGTCGAGCTATCGATATTCCAGGCAGCAATTAAAGCATCTGCTTGAGCTACGAATGTTTTTAACGGAGTTACGGCTCCTTTTGGCTTACCAGAGGTTCCTGATGTGTATAGAATATAGCCAGTATTTGAGAAATCATCGGAATCCGTGAGTTGAACAATTCGTTCCTTGATCTGCTGCCCAGTTTCCTTCGTCGGCTGGAACTCTTCATAGACTATTATCTGCCTGTCATTCCGGGCAAACGACTTGACTTTGTCAAGAAAACGCTCCTGAGTGATGATTATAGACGCTTGAGAATCTTCCAATTGATACTCGATCTCGGCTTGTGTATGATTGGTACAAAGAGGAATGGAATAAACCCCCGGTATGGACAAAGCAGCAAAGAACGGAACGGTGAATTGATAACTATTTTCACCCATGATAGCTATCCTTGTTGGTACGGTACTATTCACAACGTCCAAAGCTTGAAGCTTCGTTCTCCAGTATGCTATATCATAAAGCATATCCCCATAGGTATAAGAGTTTCCCGAAGCAACATGCCGAATTGCGATTTTTTTAGACCGAGGCTTGGACAATCGTGATATGATAGGATGTACAGGTAATTGTAGGTTCAATTGAGCCTCTTCGTTGACTATACTGCATATATTCCTAGTACCCGGAAGGATTTGCACCCGGGACCCGGGGGTCCAGCGGTAAACAAATAAGCTAGTACTTTTACAACCTTGACATGACGATCTCGCCGCACTCCATCCGAACCTTAAAAATCCGTTCCTAATCATCACCATGCAACCATCTGTGATGTCAGTTAATTCAGTTAATGCAGTTAATTCAGTTAATGCAGTTAATGCCAGTTAATCTCAGGTTTATTGAAAAATACTGTTATTCGCCGATATTATTCGCCAACAACCCCTACCCTGGATGTGAATGTGAAGGCCGATATCGGATAATTGACTCTGATTATCTGCACTAATAACCTAGATAACGTTGAATACAGGCTCAATGCTACAGAGGTTCAATGCTACAGAGGCTCAATGATACGGAGGCTTAAAAGCTGTTGTACATCCGATATCGGCCGATATACAATATATCTGGTCTAATGTCTAAATGCTCTTCCTTCTTGTGTCAGGCTTGTTTACCACCTAAGCGAGCTATGGATACAGCCGATATTCGTCCGATATACGATATTATGCCAATATTCAAGCCGATATCCAGCCTCTCGCCCGTATCGCAGCCACAGCTACATATGAATAAATATAATATATTGTTAACACTAAAACATTATACGAAATCTTTGCAAGATTTCTTAATAAAAGCATCAAGTCCTATCTTTCGAAAGAGCATCTTTAAAAACCTGCTCAGTATGAGCCCATACTTTATCTTGCAATTCCTCAGTCAACAATCCCTTTTGTTCAGCAGCTTCTTTCAAACTGACAAGATTCTGATCAACAATATGAGCACCTTTAGCAAATTCCTTTGAACTATAACCCAAATAAAAGAACCTTTCACCGGAAACAGAAGGACTTGTATAGAAATAAGTACTTAGTCTTAAAGGAAACAAATACCAAGGTAAACCGCGGAAATTATTTGTCTTTATAAAACCAGGGAAAGCATGAGAAAAGGAGACCGAAGGATGAATTCTAGAGAATTTCAAAGCTGCTAAAGAATTATAAGTAGGACAAATTGCCATTTGTTTCATAAAAGAATAATTTTTCTTCAAATCAAGATCATCAAGGTCGATTGTAGTTTCTTTACCAGCTGCTAAAACAGAAACAACTCTTGCCGGTTCTCCCTTTTCTGCCGCATTTTCCAATAATTTAACCACATCATTAGCAACACACCAACGAACATAATAAGTTAAAGCCAAACTTTGATCAATTCCTTCATCTGTTTCTATACGGCCATTAACGGAGAACTGTCCAGAAGCAAGTTGAAGAAAGTTGATTTTATCTTCATGATTTAATAGAATATTTCCAACTCTTTCTCCTTGTTCGATGTATCTTAAATCATGTTGTAAGAAATAACTTTTTGCTCCAGGATTTAATTGCTTGATTTGTTCAATAATATTATCAGCAGAAGCTTTATTTCGTCCAACAAGATAAATAGTAGGATCAACTGTATATTTAGCAAAGGCTAAAGCTGTATGTTGACCAATTCCACTTGTACCTCCTAAAAATACTCCAACAGGATTCTTAGCAAGAGATTTAGCTTGTTCATTTTGTAATACGATTTCATTATATGACACCATGGTAGTAATGTTGTAGAATAAAGAGTGATGGTGAGAGCAGGGTCTTGCTCTTTTATAGTTTTTACCCCATATGGGCCATATCGTGATGGGAATATTTGAGAATATCTCCGCGGAGATGTCCTTTGTCATCTCCCATCGGATGTTGATTACGTAGTCTAGTCCGATCGGATGTCCGAGGACTGTATGACAAAGGCAGAAGCAGCAGCAAGGAGAGCAAACAAACATAATGCCATTTAACCATGATTAACCATCTGCTGAGTATTGCAATTACTAATTACTTTACAATTGCATTTATAATATCTGTTTGTTGACATGTTGAGCAGTCGATCGCCTATCCGATCGCCAATCCGCTGAGGCCCAAAGTTCCCCCGAGTCCCAACCTCCTATCAGGAGTCCTATGCTTAACTTTGCAACTGCTCACGCCGATTGCTCTGATAGAGTTAAACCTTATGTCATTCCATTCTGCAATGATTTAACAAACCCAAGATCCCCTCAGTGATATTATTGCCTGATTCCTGATAGACTGACTAGGACTCTGATCTCGGTGCTTGATCTTGAATGTAATCATGAGGCTGTGGGTTCTGAAGGTTCTAAATGGGTTCTGAGAGGGTTCTGAAAGGTTCAGAGAGGTTCAGAGAGGTTCAGAGAGGTTCAGAGAGGTTCAGAGAGGTTTTGACGGTGGCTTCAGCTTATGCTTGTAAAACGTTTCATACGATCCACAATCGCTGTGTATTATAGCTATCAGTTACAATCTTCTCGCCTCTCCGGCAAGCACTATCTTATATTCACAATTGCTGTGTACACAATTGCTGTGTTGTATAACCATAACTGCATCTTCAGACCTCACTAATGCCCCTTGCAAAGTTACACGCTTAAATAGACAATTGTTCAATAGTATAACCCGATCGAACTCTTATATCCCTATGCCTTATCGTGACTTGCCCTCAGTCGCGTTGACCTGCTATAAAGGCTTGTCTCACCCAGCGCTGTTAGCCTGAGACAGCGGCCTGGCAGCCTTACGTTGCTTAACTGCAGTTGCTTTTTCACATGAAAGCCAATTGGGACTAGCTTGAAGCAACTTTAATCTGCAACATTCTAACCTTTTTAGTACATTCTATGGAACATTAGAACTGCTAGAATTTAGCCAAGAATGTGTATTAATTAGTCTTTCATCGATTATAAGAAGAATAAGTACTTGATATCTCAATGTAACGATCGTTATACCTATTATTATACCTATTATTAATGAGCTTCATTCTTCGTAGCTTGAAATCGTTACTCTAATTTCAGACGGCTTATTTCGGTAGTAGTTCCGACTTTCCCATTCCCGGGTAACTCGACCTGCCTCATTCGTCCGAGGAAGATGACTCTATTGAAGCCGTTCAAGCTTTCGGTGCTGCTGCTTCTTCTGCTGCAGCTTGAAACTTTAAATTTATCGATTATATCCGACAAGGCCGAGTCTTTTTTATCATGGAAATAATGAACAGTTCAAATAGAGACCCGACACTCAGTTCAATGAAGCCAAAAGTTCGAAGACCTTCGGTATTATTCCGAAGTGAAAGCGGAACAAGTACTCCTATTCCTCTTCCCGATGTTTATACCGAGCCCGAATTCAAACACCCGGGGCTCGACATGGCCCAGTCGTCTACTGGAGTCATTTGGACTACGGAAAGAGCTGCGGAAAAGGGATTCACTTCTGATGACCCTACATGGGCCAATCTAGGTCAAGGAGCCCCTGAAGTCGGAGATATCCCTGGATGTTTCAAGAAACCTGATACTATTGATGTTAGTATTGGAACAAGGGAATATGCTCCTACTTCAGGGGTTACAGATCTTCGAAAAGCTGTAGCCGATTTGTACAATGCTCAATATCGGCAAGGAATGTCAAGTCAATATACGTAAGTCAGCTCGATATAAACGAGACCTCTACATTTGTCTAACTAGCTATGAAAATGTTTGTATCGTCCCTGGAGGTCGTGCAGGTCTTATAAGAATTGCTTCAATCCTTCGAGATTGTTATTTGTCCTTCTTTTTCCCCGATTATACTGCCTATTCCGAGATGTTGTCCCTTTTCAAAAAGTAGGTACCAAATTCAGCGGAATCGGTCTTTTCTAACCAGCTTTGCTCCTATTCCTGTTCCTTTAGATGATAGTGATAATTATGAAGTTCATTTGGATATTATTCGTGGAGAATTGAATCGAGGAGTTACTGCCATGGTATGTGCGACGAGTGTATCATTTCCAGTCTAACAAGCTCACTTCAAACCCTAGAAATCCTACAGGACAAAGTTTAAGAGATGAAGATTTGAAAAGACTTCAAGATATGTGCCGAAAGTCTTGTCTTTTGATCATGGACGAGTTTTACTCGAGGTACAATTACGCAGATGGTTGTGATGGAAGCTCTCATAGCTCTGCTATGTATGTTGAAGATGTCAATAGAGATCCTGTATTGATTTTGGATGGTTTGACTAAGGCTTTTCGATTGCCAGGTTGGAGAATTTGCTGGATTTTAGGTCCTAAAGATTATGTTCAAGCCCTTGCATCTTCTGGTTCTTATCTTGATGGAGGTTCTAATGTTCCTTTTCAAAGAGCTGCTATTCCAATGTTGGAACCGAATCTTGTAAAAACTGAAATGGCAGCTCTTCAAAAACATGTAAGCCCATCCCCTCCTGAGAGCTTCAGCTCAGCTCCTCCTGTCTTCCGTCAGCCCTCATCTATTCAACCCTCCTTACTGACTATAGTTCCTCATGAAAAGAGATTATTGTATGGATCGATTGGAAGCTATGGGATTCTCATTCCAGAGAAGACCTAATTCAACATTCTATATCTGGCTTGATTGTAAGTATTCTACAAGTAATCTCACCAAGTAAAATCCCCTAACTAGTGTCTCAACTTCCTGGAAAGATTTCTACAGCACTTGGATTCTTCCAAGAATGCTTAAATGAAAAAGTCATTTTGGTTCCTGGAATTTTCTTTGATTTAAACCCCTTGGCTCGACGGAATCTTCATGAATCTCCCATGTTTCACTTTGTAAGAATCTCTTATGGTCCTGATCTTGATAATCTTAAACTTGGTATGGACGGTATTCAAAGAGTTGTTGAAAAGTATCGGATTGCTGCGAGGTTGATGAAATGAGTACCAAATATGAGGACAGAAGACTAGTTAAATGTTAAATGACCGGCTAGAAATATATCAAAAGCAATTAGACAGATTATATTATTTTTTTATTCTATAGAAGGGCAAGATCGTAAAGCTGGAAAGGAACTCTTTGACTTCATTTGCCATGCCAAAGGAGCGCTGAGCCGGTACCATCCGGTCTAAGAGGTTCTGGCGTTCCTGTGGACGACGAAGGAGTGCCACTCAGCTCCGTGTAATTTGTGTAATATGAAATATTGTTAGCAAAGCGCAGAGAGAGAAGTTGTAGTATGTATCACAAAGGGACAAGACAAGCAGCATGGTTTCGAAGGCAGCTTGACTTTCAACTGACTGTCAAGAGTATTTACATACTATTGGGCTTGACATCTGAGCCCGAGAGAGCCAAATGAGGAATATCCACAACTGTGGAAGCAACGGCGAGAAGGCAGAAAGCAATACTATTGACAAAGGGCGCGAGATGGGCTACAACAAGGGCCGAACTTCCGGATCCGAGAAGAGCTTGTTCCTGCCATAACAGAAGGAGCAGGCCTGAGAAGGGCCCGGGAAAGGTCATCATTCCTGTTAAAGGGAAAGAACTCTCAAGCTCTGCTTCAAAGTCCTTTGAATTAAATATTACTATTATTATTTAAGTAACCATATCATGAAGTCCAAGATCTTCATTTTGCTCATCCGATCTCTCATAATCATGAATCTCCATATTTGGATCATCATCAGGAGCATAAACATTTTGTATATAAGAAGCAGCCATTGGATCATCCATTATAATAGTGAAATTGATCTTACCATCGATAGCTTCTTGCAATTTAGCCAAGAAAGTCTTCCAATTATTATAAGTAGAAGAATCCATTGAATCAGAGGTTTCGGTAAACACTTTTGATTCAAGCTCTTCATAAACTTGCTTAAGAAGACCTTCTAAAGTCGTGAATCTTCCACCTAAAGTTCCTGGGGTTAAATCGAGATTGAGCTCAGGGATTTGAAGCCCACAAGCTTCTGATTTCAAAATATCTCTTGCTAAATCTTCAGGATCAGTGACTTTTAAAGTGATTTTACGCCCATGATCAGGAATTGCTCCTCCAGTCTTGACTTCGTTCGATTTATATCCACAATGATCACATACTGTACTCATTATAATAACGTCTTTGAAATGAGGAATATTGACAACTTTCATATGAGTAGGACAATCAGCATGACATATCGGACATATAGCATTGAAAGTTTGAACTTCAGTATCGATATTCTCGATTTCGGTTTCTTCATTAATTTCTTCAGCTTGAGAAGTGTTTCGTTCAACAGGCTCGACAGGTTGTGCTTCTCCAGAGACTCCTAACTCTTCATTCTGTTCGGCAGTTCGGAAATATTCTATATGAGACCATTTATGAGCTGGTTCTCCAGGAACAAATTCAATCCATGAATTGCCAGCAGGATCATCTAAAGTAAGAGTAAGAGGAAAAGATTGTCCAGAAATTGCAGTATCAATCTTGACTATAACCTCTTGAATCTTGGCATAAGTATCGGGATCTGTATGAAGTCTAACGGGTTGATCCGATTCCAAATCTGCTTTAATCTGACTTAAAAGTCCTTCAACTGTAGTCAATTGACCTCGTCGAGGAGGGATTTCAATATCCAATTCAGCGAATTTACAACTACAACTATCGGATTTGATAACTTGACGATTTAAATCCTGTTTGGTCTCCAATTTCAACACATGTTTACTACCCTTTTCCCTTATTTCTGCCGCCGGTTGAATCTCTGAATTTCGATATCCACATTCTGGACAAGAAAATGACATGATGATGACTTCTCTAAAGTAAGGGATTCGAGTAAGTAAGAGCCTGGTGGTACCTGTTTTATGACAATTCATACACAAGGATTGGATTTCTTGTACTGGATGACCTTCAGCATCGGCTGCTGAAGTAGTGACAATTCCTTCATCGGTAGAACCATAAGTTATTGTCTGGGGGATATCCGTTGACTCAGGATCTTGTATTAAATCGACAGCTTCGGCTGCTTCTCCTACTGTTGTAAATGCATCGGGAGCTTCCGGAGCAGACTCAGGAGCGAGCCCAGGAGTAGCGCCTTGATTCTCAGATGTATCAGGTAATGAAGGAGCCATTCTTGTTCGTTTAGAGATTTCCGATTCCTCCGGATTATTCTCAAGTAAATGTTTATTATTTAATGGATCCACTTTGACGATTGACAGCTTTTGAGCTTCGAGCTTGAGCTTTAAATGTTGAAAATGTTGAATATTTTTATTATTTTATTAGTCAGTTGGGAGATTAGTCAGCGGAGATAATAAAAAAGAAATGACAATTGGTGATCGAGAAAATTCCAGAAAGTTCCACCTAGAGATATCCGGTAATTGAGAACGCCTGTTTCTGCTGTTGCTGCGTTTCCTGCGTTTCCTGATTTGTCTCTATCGGCCCTGGTCACGGTTGGGCCTGAGGGCTAGACTATCTATTGGAATCAGACGACATGGATAGAAGATCGAGATTATCATGACGGTTCATGAACAGTCTGATAGAGCCTGAGCTCCAGGAAAGTCCTAGAAAGTCCTAGATAGAACAACAATTCTCCTCAAGAAGAACAATAACATGTTATTTAGAATCATTGATCTTACAATGCTGTACGATAGAATAAAATCTCTTTCAAATCATTTTGATCTTTGTTAAAGTTTCTCCGTGGACCTGAGTAATATAAACTCCTTAGATCTGTTCCTACATGTAGACAGTAGATTCTTAGAGTTTAGCAACTGAACAGTATCTGCAGGAACATTGTTACCAGTCAATTATACTAGACTTGTCGGTCAATTGACAAAGCGCCTATATGCATTGAGCTAGTACCAGATATTTACAATTAAAGGAGTAAGTTTCAGCTATTGTAAGTAACAAGCGAACAGTTAATAGTAAAACTCGTTTCAAAGATCTACTTTAAAAAGAATTTGATACAGGAGTTAATACATTGATCCGTTTGTGTACTAAGCGAGACTGGGCAATCCGCTTGGTTGCTTCTGGTTACTTTCTGATTACTTTCTTAGCTGCTTGCATAATACGCGTGTCGGCAATCGTGCAGTAACAAAGAACAAAGACAAAGAACAAAACAGATATAAACTGTGCAACTAGTTAAGTATTGTCAAGCATTATCTTCAAAATATTATTAATATCTCTATACTGAATGGACCATTAACCGATATTACAATCCTGATCGACCTTGAATTTACCACCATTCTCAATCAGGTCTACAATCAGCTGATACACGCTTCTGCAACAGATGTCACTTTCTGTAACTACATTCGCGTTAACTCTTTGTGCAATAGTTTCAATTAAACCGTTTAATTAAAGACGCGCATTTCACGTGTATGAATCCAAATTGGTTTATGCATGCAGCTGATCTAGTCTAAATCATTACCCGGAAGACGAAATATTTTTATTATTCTTGCATTTGTTTTGCATTTGTTTTTATGAAATGAAACTAAGTGGTTCATGGTTCACATTATGAAACAATTAGCCAGAAGTCAAGATCCCAAGATCCACCATGGTCAAATGGATATTGATCCGATTTTCCATACTGGCTATGACGTCAGATGGCTGTATCATACTTTTACCAGCCCCTGCCCGATCGACTGCCTCTGACGTCGATTTGCTTTATGGATCATAGATCTTTAGATCAGCTGCTCATCAGCATGTCTAACGACACGATGGCATCATGACAAAGTTCAGATCGACTGATTTATTGTCTTGTTCGTTAACGTAATTTTATATGCAAACCCACCAGGATTATATTGAGTTCACAAGCCCAAAGCAGAGACCCTTGTTAGTTTAATTGTTTTGGGTTTGGTGACGCGCGCGCAAAGAAATAAGTTCAGGGGTTAAACTCCCCAACTTTAATGTTAAGGCTGTAAGGGGGTGAAAAATGTAGAATTGCTTTTTGGACATGTGTCTGGCTTGAGGCCAAGAAGTTAATTAGGTCCACTTTGGAAATGATCGCTAGCACTAATGCAAGATCAGGAGTTTTACAATTGACGGAAAATTGTCCCCGTCAACATTTGTATTGAATATAACAGATAATATGCTGATATCTAATAGATAATCTTGTTTACTTTCAGTAGCAACTCTCATCTCTTTACCTTTGCTGATGAAATGTCTCAACAATCTCAGCTCGGGGATTCAAAGCTAATTTACTTTTTATTTGAATTCCTATTTGGGGCAAAGCTCCTTAACCCGACTTGCTTTTTCTGTACCTTGGCCCCGAGAAAAGTCAATTATAATTGTTCAATATCCCTCAAAGAGAGCCACCATCGTTTTATTATTAGGTTACTCCTGGATCTAGCGTAAACTCTCTTTTTTCAGCCATCTTGTCGATCACAATGGTCCAAATTTGACGTTAATTATATATACATTGGAAGAACCCTTGTAAAAGTTTATCGCACGCTATTTATCCAAACCTCACGATCGTAAGCCCTGGCGGCACTGAGCACCCACTGTGTCATTCTTTTGTACAGCTCATTCGTTCTTTACTAGTCATTCATTACTGTCATTCTTTACTGTCACTTTTCTCTATGTTCGTTTTAGTTCTATTGGCAATTTTGGCCTCTGTTACTGCCTTCTCGGCAAGCTCAAATGACAATATAGTACTGTACTGGGGACAGGCTTCTGCAGGATCTCAAAAAACCCTTGGATCTTATTGTCAATCTAATGCTGCTGATATTTATGTCATTTCTTTCCTGAATTCCTTCAGTGGAGGATCTGCTATCCCTAGCCTAAATATAGCGGGCTGTGAGACCACCTTTGATGGTTCTTCACTTTTACATTGCCCAAGCATCGCTGCAGATATCAAATACTGTCAGTCTCAAGGAAAAATAGTATTGCTTTCATTAGGAGGAGCTGTGGGCTCATATGGCTTTGCATCTGATTCCGATGCTCAACAATTTGCTGGCACTCTTTGGAACTTATTTGGAGGAGGAAGTTCTGATACAAGACCTTTTGATGATGCTGTTATCGATGGCTTCGATCTCGACATTGAAAACAATAACCAAGTGGGCTACTCTGCTCTGGTGACTTCTCTGAGGTCTTTGTACAGTCAAGACAGCTCTAAAAGTTATTATGTATCCACAGCTCCTCAATGTGTGTTTCCAGATGCAAATGTAGGTCAAGCTTTAGCCAATTCTTATATTGATTTTGCCTTTATTCAGTTCTACAATAACCCTTGTGGAGTAGACAAATCGGCTTTCAACTGGAATACTTGGAAGGATTTCGCTACAAACACTTCTCCAAACAAAAATATCAAGCTTTTCTTGGGAATTCCTGCTTCGAGTTCTGCTGCATCTTCTGGATATTCTACTCCTCAAGCTATAAGTTCGATAGTAGGTCAGATTGCATCGGATTCTTCTTTTGGAGGCATTATGATGTGGGATGCATCTCAAGCGTTTTCAAATCTAGTTCAGGGTACAAGTTATGCTGTTTTAATGAAGAATACTGTTCAAGGGGGGTCGGCAGATTCTTCACCGGCAGCACCAGCTTCTTCGGCAGCACCAGCTTCTTCGGCAGCGATATCAGTGGTTTCCGTGTCTTCAGTCTCTTCAATAGAATCGGCCCAGGTGGTACAAACTGTTTCTTCGGTTGACTCAGACATCGCCACCTCAATCGCTACCTCAGTCGCTATAGCCTCAATTACTACAGCCTCAGTCGCTACAGCCTCAGTCGCTACAGCCTCAGTCGCTACAGCCTCAGTCGCTACGGCGTCTGACTCGGCACAAGCTGATGATCTAGCAAGTGCCCCTACAACAGTCCAAACTCAAACAGCTCAAAGTCAACCTACTACATTTGTCACCAGTACTTCATACGACGACCAGACGGTGGTCATGGACTCTACAGACACAATGACATATGTTACCTCATTTATAACAGTCGTTGAGACATTATCTGCAACGACATCTACTACATCAACAGTACCTTCTACATTGTCTACTTCGTATAAAACTCCTACAGCAAGTCCTACAGCAAGTCCTTCAGCTGCTGGCCAAGGTTCCCTTGTTACTCCAGACTCTGCAGAAGGACCTTGTAACGGCAAGCAAGGTGATGCTCTTTCAAGCTGTCTCAATGACCAATTCTCTAAAAACGAAGGAAAAAATGCTCCAGTTCCTGCTGCAGGTCTTCCAGATGCTTCAGGAGACAATTCTACTTGTACAGAAGGAGCAGTTTCTTGCTACAGTGGACAATTTGCCATGTGCAACTTTGACAAATGGGTCTATTTTGCCTGTCCTGCAACGACTGTGTGCTCAGCATTAAATGCCGATGGAGTCAATGTAGTTGTTGGTTGCAACTATGCATCTGCCGTGCAGTCAAAAAGAGACTGGCTATTTCATCTTCTTCACGTTCATAAACGTTGATATTTATAAGGATATGTAAATTACGAATTAGATATATATATCGAATCACCGATATCTATAAATCTGTGCCGATATCCTCCAATAGACCACCGATAAAGCTACGATAAGCTACTGATATCGGTTACCATCACAAGACTACCCTTCTTATTTCAAAACCATAGACAGTGCTACGAATATCAATAGTCTCATCATCTTCAACAAACATAGGAGAACGCAATTCTTCAACAACCTTTTTACATACAAAACCATTTTCAGCAGCCAGATCGAAAAATGCAAAGTCCTTGTGAATTAATTTCGGGCGATGAGGAGTGAAAAATACTAGAATGACCCCATCTTGAGTCAAAGCTTCATCACAAGCTTTTAGAAGCTTCTTATGCTCAGTATGATTGAAAATTAGGTCGGCGAGGATTATAAGTTGGAATTTCTGATCCACCTCGATTCCTTCAGTTTCTTCGATCATTTCTTTTATAGAATTGCCCCAGATGTAAGGAGCAATATGAATTTTGGTTCCATCAATGATATTTTGCTTTGAAAGAGTGTCGATATTGTATTTTATATTGTTTAACAGCTCTGGTTCAGGATAGTCCGTTATCAAGACCAATTTCGCAGTTAAACTAGCCAAAATCGAGGGAACGGCCCCACCTGCTCCTAATTCCAGAACAGTTTTACCATCGACAAGAGTTTTATGATTTGTATCTAAATAATCACAAGTTACTTTGGCAGCATTCCATAGTAAATGACCCCATAAAGGAGATTTACCTACAAGTCGAATAGAAAAGGTTTCAGGTTGACCGGCCTTCACATTGGTTTCTAATCGTGTATATGTATCAATATGATCCTTTGGAGGCTCGGGATAGAATCCTTCAGGCTCTTCAAAGAGCGACGGAGAGATCTCGAAATCGTCCATACGATGGTGAAATTTCGCATTCTGATAACATAAGGGGCTGAGTCAGCCTCGCGCTTAGTAAACACTGAGTAAGCTTACGGGCAAAAAACCCCGGAAATCGACAGTAAACAGTTAACTACATCATGAGCACTCATAGTTTCTGGAGTACTATAGGATCAGTTAGTTTGGAGAATAAAGGAGCAGTAGCTCGTGATCATGTGAGATAGCGATAGGCATGACGACATAACCACCTTAGCTAACACAGCTCGCTAATGAGAGAACATTTCTAGCATGGTTAAGAACAAGTCTAGCATTCGCTAGTATAGGAGTTGCAATCACTCAGTTTTTCAGATTGCAAGTATCTTCAACTGATTCTTCGGCTTCGGATCAGTATAAGGCCCAGTCGGCAAAACTTCAAAAGTTTAGTACTATATTAGGAGGATTCTTTATAGCCAGTGGAATTATAATTCTACTATTAGGAAATTATCGGTAAGTTGCCGTTAGCCCAATTAGCTATAGCTCAAGCCCTGCTCAAGCTCCTGCTCTAGTTTTAGGTCTTGCTCCGACCCGTTCTCTCTCTCTCTCTCTCTCTAACTAGATACTTTATATCTCAGTATTATATGATGCATGATAAGTTTCCTGCCGATAGAGCATCTGTTTTAATAACTTTTGTTTTAACCTTGTCGGTGAGTACACGGAGATACTTCTGGTCTTATGGTCTAACTAGTTGGTGGTACTTACATTTGCAGTGGTTATTCATTTGATGAAATAGATTCTGGCTATTCTTGGCTCAAAGACGATACTGGAAATATTAACGCTCACTTAACGTAGATTTACTTTGCTTGACTCCCTCTGTTTATATTAATGATGTCAACTATCTCTAACTACAAGCTTAGGTAGACCGTAGAACGTAGACCGTAGAGCGGGTAGAACGGGAGACAGTTCTGTCGATTGCAGAAGATATTGGCCGATATTTGTCCAATGTAATTGCCAACAGTGATGTCCGTACCATCTAGTCCGTACCATCTAGGCCGTCCGTGCCATCTAGACTTGTACAGTACTATCAACTACTCTACAGTAGTAAAGAATCTACCAGGTCAATTCAATCCTTGCCCTTATCCGATATATCCATCTCATATTACCCTACCGCATTTAGAATTGTACTGACGAATACCTAAGAATAAGCTGTTATTAATAAATGAATATCACTCTGATTCCCTCAGCAGATCCTCAGTAGATCCTCGGATGAGGCTAGAAGCCAGACATGCCTGAATCAAGAGTATTAGTTAACTAATAGAGATAGATTATGATCTACATAGATATCGTTGATGATGCTATCACGTGATAAATTGACATTATGTAACTCAAATTCCAACCGTGGGAGTTAGGGTTTAACCCTATGACTATCGAACCACAAGACTGCCCTTTAACTTGTCTTTACCTCCTATCGTTACAACATCTATACAAAATGGTACGTCAACAAAAGAATGATATATTGATGATAGACCGTTAATCAAACTGATCACACTGATCAACTGGTTATACTGAATCCCTGTTTATCATGAATATCTTTTCTGATTATAAATGATTATAATAACGGTGGCTAACATTAGGGAAAAGTTCACGGATCCCTCGCTCGTGCCGGAAAGGTCAAGTCTCAGACCCCCAAGGTTGACAAACAAGAGAAGAAGAAGGTTCCTAAGGGACGTGCTAGAAAGAGAATTTTATACACTCGTAAGTACACAGTTTATTTGGCTCAACACTATTTTGTTCAGCTGTCTAACTAGGCCGTTTCGTTAACGTCACACTCACAAATGGAAAGAGAAAGTCAAACCCCTCGCCAACATCTTCATAATCTATTGAATGTATGATATCAACCATGTAATGCACGGTCGTAACGCTGATTCGTAGAGCTTCGTAGAATCTTCTAGTAACGCCTTTTGCTGACAAAAGCTAAGGTAGGGTAATTTTGTATTTTATCAGGGTAACAAAAGTCTCATAGAGGACAGTAAATCGTTTAAGGACGGATAATAGAGGATTTGAGCTTCAAAATAGCAATTTTTTGGCTTAACATGAATTAGACATGGGTTTTAATGAATATTCTTTTCCATGGTATTTTTGATATTTTTCCTGATATTTTTCTTATTTAATATTTATTTGAACTCTAGAAGTATCTCCGGGTAATAAAAAAAAGCTATTATCCGGGTAACTCAAAAAGAGCGAGCTGAGTAGGTAATTTAGAAGCTGAATAAATGAACAATTCTGCGTTTAAAACGTGAATATTTTGATGACAATATAAATAAAACAACATTTTGGGGTAGAACCTTTTTCCTTGAATTTTATTATTTTTATATAATTTTAAAATATTTCCTAAAATCTCGGATCATTGTTCATCCACAGAGTTTGCTTTAACAGGGTAATGAAAAAAGAGCGGGCTTAGTATGAATGAATATATCTCTTTAAAGTCCTAGTCTACATAGACAAGTCTGGGCTTAGTACGTAATTTAAAGGGTAGCAAAATAGGTGTCTCTTTCTTTATTTTGATATTTATATGAATGAAGTACAATTGTTAACTTGTTCTCATTTTTCTGGTATTTTGTCTGATATTTCTACTATTTTTTATTGATTTTAAATATTTTATCAAAACCAGGGTAAGGAACTTATTTGTCGATCGTCAACATTCGCTTCGCGAAATACCAGGGTAAGGCAGCTCATCGATTAGACGCTCGTTAAAACCCATGAGTGAATGGCGATATTGATCAAAGACTTGATCAGCCAAGAGGTGGATTTGGAGGTCGAGCTGGACTCGATTTGGAGGTCCTTTCTAGACCAGGATGATGTTAAGGCGTTGGCGGATTCCAATGGCTTTTTCTTGGCAACTTTTCTCTACGAGCAGCTAGGTGGAGGAGATATTTCCGGTGATAATATCATTGAATACTTTCTATATCGGCTTTATGAATATATTAATGGTTCAAGCCTTGAATTGAATCCTTTTCTATGGCATTTTGTCCGACAATATCAACAAACGCCTTGGTTAAGACCCGTACTGTTAATGATCCTTCAAAGGCAAGGGGACAAGCTTAACAAGATACAATTGAAGGTTGTAATTTCTCAATCCAAGGAAGTTACTGGTGATGTTTGGAAGAGTGATTTAATCATTGAAAAGAACCGTTTATGGATTCAAAATGCGCTGACAGCTCAAGGATTGGATGAATCAGTTGAATTACTTGGTAAACCGAACAGTATAGACCTTAAAAGTCAAGCCCTTGGTCAATTGAGAGAAATACAGAACATTCAGATCCAACCGGACTTTGCTCAACAAATTATAGATGTAGCAGTGGAGGTTTTGCTCGAGGACCTGTCGCAAGATCTGTCGCAAGATCTAATAGAGGTCTTATCTGCTCTGGTTCAGCAGTTACGACCTTTAGGAGAAATGATCTTTGAAAGCGTTTTAATTCATACTCCCAGCTCTCCAGAGCTACTGGATTTAAGGAATGAAACTGTCAATCTGATAACTCGACTTCCCCTACGGCATTCGTCGGTCGACTTTGTGCATAGAATAATCATGAGGAACCTTCTAAACAGCGACGAGTCGCGAGTGGTTATATACGAGTCAGTTCTTTTCTGGCTTAATCAGGTACAAATTAATGATGGACTAGTCGATCAAGACGACGTATCACCTCAAAATCTTGATATGGTACGACTCGTCTGCATATTTGTCAAGTCTCTAGCTGATTTGGGAACATTAAAACCGATTAATTATTACGACATGTTATTTGCAAGTTTCGTTAAATGGATTGGATTAATTGATGAGGCTCGGATTGTATATTTATTAGGTCAAAAGGTTGAAGGCCCTTCGAGAGGTCTAGGTGTGGAGTGTTAGCCTGAAGGACGAAGACTGACACTCCTGTTAGCCTCTAAGTCCGAAGGACTATGTAATGAAATGCTGGCCTCGAGGTCTAGGTATAATTTAATGCTAGGTCTATTATAATTAAGACGTTGATTCGGTGATTGTTGTTACACGCACGCTTTTGACGATTCCAACTTCTCCAGAGATAGTTCCAAGTCCTATCGATCCAACTTTAGGAGTTGCAACCGCAGTATAAAAAGGAGTGAATATCTGAGTGTAGAGAGATTCATAAGTTTGAGTTACGCCTGCAACTAATCCTGTGGCCCAAACTGATGTTGGGATTGAACCTTGCGCTGATATCAGGGCTGTCGAGTGTAATAGTAGGATTATAATGCAAAGTAGATGTTTTGTGGGATTCATGATGCGATGCTGTGATGGTAATGACGAAGAGCCTTGAGGTTGTGAGCTGAGAAGAGACTGAGATTATATTTGACTCCTGTAACAAATTTGGCAGAGGATCAGGTAACTGTGTGATTCGGCAAGGTGGAACAGAGGCCAAGGAATAAGCTGCCTTGAATGAGCTGTCTTGAGAGATCTTCAAATGAGATGATAAGCGCTTTGACCAGTCAAATGGACGATATTACTCGAGTGAACGATATTCGAATGAACGATATTCTCGACTAGAAAAACACCAAAGATAAAATTATCGGGAATCATAATAAAATTATACCAGTACATCATTTTTTATTTTTTTATTTTTGCTCATTTGTGCCTCAAGCTGGCTTTACTTTTTATAAACGACCTTTGCCGACTGTTTTGGGTTTGTTACCAAGGGACCCAGATGATGGATATTTCTTTTGTGAACGCCTACATTTAATTAACGACTCGTTTGCGTTCTTATTAATATCCTAAGCAGCGATAGTATTATTATAGATATATTAAGACTTAATAAGAGTACTAAGAGTACTTTAGTAAATAATTTATCAACTCTTGTATCTATTGATCCAAAATACAAAACAAAATCTATCTTTAACTCTTGGAAATGCGTTGCCATTTTATTTGTTCTATCAACAGACGTCATGCATACCCAAAGTAAAAAGCAAGAAAATTATTAAGTTTAGGAAACAGATTTGCAGATCGGTGTAAAGAGAATTGCTTGATTATGGTGTATTTTGGCTGCAAAGTTTTAAATTCCAAAACAATGATTTAATAATAATAAATAGTATGATGTCAACGAGTGCGACAGACAACGTCTACATCTGCGATTGGAAATACAATGCACACTTGATGATTTGGTCATGGATTGGTCATATCAGGAGCGCATTAAATTCTTGGTGTTTTCACAGCCTTCTGATTTCACAGCCTTCTGCCTTCACTGTCTTGTACTGAAATATTCAAGACAACATATTCCCACTGCGTCTATTGCGCTATTGCGTGTATTCTTCCCTGTTTAAATTTTCACTTGATGATGTGTTAATTATTTTATTTATAACATGATATTTCAATATAAAGTTCGTTCAGTTTAAATAATTTAATAAACATTATTATTATTATTCTATTATTCAAATCACTTATTGACTAGCCCTATTTAATCACGGCTCAACACTCAACTCAACACGTTCAAATTTGAATATTTAATTAATATTTAAAGAACGTATCTACCACTATTGATTACGTATTGTGAACTCGTTCATTCCTGCTGCATGACGTTGACAAAGATCGGCTTTCAATTGCTGGGTTCAGTTAGATTGAAATTCCCAAAAAATTCCCGAATCATTGACTCAATTAAATCTTCCTTTTTCGTTTTAATCTTCAATTGCCAAATGTTCCTACTATTTTTGGCATCACATTTTAATACTACAGCTAATACTTACAGCTTAACAAGAGAAAGCCTGACCATTAATAAACTCAATATTCTATATTGCTTATCGTATCTCGTATGCAGATGCTGTGTGCATAAGTAAAGTAATAATAATAATAATAGTTAATTATTTCTGGATTCAGTTATGTAAGCGCTGGCGTAGTTAACTATCGCCTGAATTTAAGTTAACTGAACCGTGAGTTGCTTCTGAACTAGGCAAGTGTTAGATGTGTTAGATGTAGTAGTCCGTAGCGTGCGTAGAGAGTGGAGTGTGTAGAGCGCAAGCGTAGAGCATAGGGTTTATAGTTAGGTGGACCACAGACACAAGCTTCTGTGTAGATAGAACTCTATGTGGATTTGATCTAAAACTTTGGTAAGACGTTGTGATGGAAAGCCTAAAAAGAATCTGAGCAACTTGAGGAGGTCAGATTCAAGATTTTGGGTGAAAATTGTTGAAATGGCTCGTGAGCCTCGTGAGCCTCGTACTCCAAGCTTAAGCGGGCCATCGGACCAGCTGACCAGCGACTAGCTGACCTACGACTAGCTGACCTAGCTGATCAACGCTAGCGGAAAGTTCTAGTGACTAGAAAAGCGGACTAGGACTAACAAATACCGGCTAACGGAAGTAGACTACGACGGATCACACTACTGCCGATCTGAACTTAACAGGAAGACTTGAAACAATCATGACGATCATCTAACTCCAATCCATTGTAAAGATCCACTTAACCGCCTATGTAATTCTACCAAATTACCGTTTAATGTTCAAGTTAAGGCGTAATTAATGCAATGACGATGGACATTGGACTTCCTGTGGTCTTATAGCTTACATATCCTTTCAAACGGTGAGATTAGCGCTCGGGGATGCTGACGATTCTCAGCCGATATATTGGCAGATGACATATAGTACTGTACATCGTATTGCTAAGCAGCCGATATCGGGTGGACAATTACATACATACTATCGCAACTAATCTTTACTTCATCGCTAGGTCATACGAATGCATTGGTTCTACACACGCTGCTCTTCATCGCTTAGGTCATTTCACTGCTGTTACATATCGAAACCTTCCTTGGCAGCTAACTCGATATAACCATAGATGGTGGTGACAGCTAGTAGGATACTTGTTCCACTGCCTAAAGTTCCAAGTAGATCACTAACCACAGAAACCAAACCAATAGTGGCTCCTCCAAAGGCCGCAGCAGTTGGAATAATCTTCTTGAGCTCTTTATATACCGAAGTTTCTCTGTGGCCAGCAATAACCAAGCCTTGATCTTTAAACTGCTTTGCAACATCTTTAGGGCTTGAACCCGAGATCTCGGTCCAAGTAGTGGAGAAAACTG
The DNA here is from genome assembly GCA_003708105.3 of Middelhovenomyces tepae. NCBI lineage: Eukaryota > Fungi > Ascomycota > Dipodascomycetes > Dipodascales > Dipodascaceae > Middelhovenomyces > Middelhovenomyces tepae. The sequence goes on along the minus strand of PPNF03000003.1, from coordinate 482,904 downwards.
CACAAGATCCAAGGACAAAGACCACATAGATTACGGTTTTAATAGGATCAAGAAGTGCTTCTGTCAAGCTAAAAGGAGGCTGGATATAATAAGCGATTCCCGAGCTGGCAAATAATTGAGCACTTCCTGGTCGAGCCTCCCAAGTTCCAAGGATTTTGACAAGTAATTGATCGGGGAATCGCGAATAAAGCATCTGACTGATGATAAAAACATTACTTGTAAGAGCATTTTGAAGCATGATTGGAAGATTGGCAGTATAGAAAAGTCTTATAGGATAAGAAGCATAAGGACCTCGTTGTTTAGTGCTTTTAATAGGGATTTCCACTCGGAACCCTTGTAAATACACTACAACACAGAAAATGCCGATAGTAGTGAGAACTTGCACCATATTGGGCAGATTAGTCCGCCAAAAGGCTTCTACAAGAGCTCGCTTCTTGTCTTTACGAGTAGCAAGTAAATGAACGAGATCTACAACAGCACCTTCGAATTCATAGCCACGGCCACTGTTGACAGTAGTAGGAGCAAATGCCTTCCAAAACATCTCTTCACAGATATTCGTGGCCATGAAAAGAGAAGTTCCTGATCCTAATCCATAACCCTTTTGTAGAAGCTCATCCAATAGAATTACAATCAATCCAGCAAATACAAGCTGAAGAATAAGTAAAACACATAATCCCATTCCGAGATCACTAGGAGGTCCATACATTCCTGTCAGGACATAAACTGTCGCTTGTCCAAGTGACAGGATGAGAGCCAAAAGTTTCTGAGCCGTTTGGAACAGTTCACGATCACTTTTCAAGTCCATATTGACATCAATAAGATGAGTTCCTCCAAGTAATTGAAATACCATTCCACTGGTGACAATTGGAGTGATTCCAAGTTCCATCAAAGTTCCTCGATTACTTGCCAACATCATACGTAGCCAGAATAATGGATCACTACTATCGGAAGATACAATTCCATATAAAGGAGTTTCCGTCATTACGAGGAAAATTAATAATGTCACTCCGGTCCACATTAATCGTTGATTGAATGGAACTTTTCGTTCCGGGGCCGCGACCTCGGGCAGGAATGGTGTGAACGGTTTCACCAGATCAAGGAATCGAACTGTGTAAGACAAGCATAGAGAGGAGAAGAGGAGAAGAGGAGAGAAGTGGACTAGAACTCAGACTAGAACTCAGAATAGATCCGAAGAGAAAGCCAGGGAATCAGAAGATTAGACAAGGAGGTACAAGAAAATCAAGACAGGAACTGAGAATAGAAAACCAGAGGTCTAGAAATGATCAGAAAGAGTCATTAGATCACTAGATCGCAAGAGATCAGAGAAGATCAGAAGAGTATCAGAACAGAAGATCAGAAGACTGAAAGAGCCCAAGACTGGATGAACTGAGGCTAGAAGGCTAAGGCTAAGGCTAAGGCTAAGGCTAAGGCTAAGGCTAAGGCTAGAAGGATAGAAGGATAGAAGACTTCAGAAAGCAGGATTAGAAGAAGAATAAAAGGGAACAAAGACGGGTTCAAGAAGAAGAGAAGATAAGAAAGACTGGAGATCAAAGAGATTGAATACCAGAAGAAGAGAAGACCAGAAGAAGACCAAAAAAACAGATCACGAACAATATCAAGGTACAATGAGAACAGACCACAGCAGACTACAAGCAGACTACAGCAGACCACAGATAGACCGCAAACAGACACAAACAGACACAAACAGACACAAACAGACACAAACAGACACAAACATCCACAATTGGCTGAATCAACGCGACAAGCGATGGACATAAAGGAGTCGATCTGTTCAGTGACAACGGCAAGACAGATAACAGTCAATGTATCCAATGACATCCTCATGCCATCCAAAAGCTCAACGCCAGATAATTCCACCCTTTAATCAAAATACTCACCTCCACTCATTCTATGTTTGGACAGTTTACAGCTGGTTTAAAGGTCGAGCATGAAATTTCAGGTCTTTGTGCCACGTAACAACAGGGTAACTCCAGAGGGTCTAAATTATCTGCCAATTAGTGGGGGAATACTGATCCAAATAAGGAAATGATAGCCGCAAGGAGGTGAAGAAGATAAATAGATGCAGGGAACAAGATGGAAGGAATTATACCGAATGCCAAATGTAAGTTGAGTGATAGGTGTTTAGAAGATCACCAGCGGGATGAGGAACTCGGCAATTGCGGGAAGCTTTCAACTGAGGAAGCCCAGCAGCAGTGGAGCGGCAAAAGCTAGGGCTCGGATGACCGCAGTCAGTGCGGCGTGTTCAGAGCATTGATCGCAGTTGATACGATCATGTCAGTCAACAGTACAGCATAGTGCTAGTTCAATTGATGTTCATTAGCCACAGGACGTTCTGACCTAATGCACGGAGCTACTCTATTCTGTACAGCATTGTACTGATGGTAAACCACAGTGTCCTGACGCCGTTAGCTCTGATGCATTTGTTGCCGTGAGCCTGTTGCCGTGAGCCTGTTGTAGAGCCTGTTGCTGTGAGCCTGCTACCGTGGTCTCTGCTGTCGAGCTGCGTACAGTCCTGCTGCCTTTGTGTGCGGCGTATGGCTTCCTTTGTGGCGGCGTATGGCTGCCGCCTATTCTCCTCTCATCCTTTCTCTAACTAGTACCGATTAGCCCTGCAAACGTATATTCGGGACCCTCAGAGCCACAAATCTGTGGTGGATTTATCCGACTCATGGGTTATTCTCAAAGACAAGTTCCCTAAATCAAGAGTCCACTTACTGGTTATGCCCCGGGACCCAGAGATCTCATCTCGACACCCTTTAGATGCTTTACGGGACCCCAACATATATGCTTTACTGAAACCCGCCGTTGAACGAGCCAAATTACTAGCCGCAGAGATGCTGGCAGAACAAGAGAACCGGCGTCCCGAAGATCTTCTTTACCGCATCAGAACTGGAATCCATGCGGTCCCGAGTATGGACAACCTTCACATCCATGTGATTTCTCATGATCTTTGCTCTCCAAAGCTCAAGCACAGGTTTCACTACAACAGCTTCACCACCGCATTCTTTGTCGAATTCGACAGTATTCCTCAAATCTCTAATGGCGACGCTTGCTTGGACTTGTATAGAATGGAAGATGTCTGTGTCAGGTCTGATATTGTATGTCTCAAGTGTGGAAAAGCATTTGGCCACAAGTTTGCTCAGTTGAAACTTCATTTACAAGAAGAGGATGAGAGAGAGCGAGCCAGCGGGGAGAGCGGAGTGAACGGGGTTAAAGTGATTCAGCTTGTAGCTTAAATTCTCATGCATCAAGCTAAGGCTCGTCGCTTCTATTAAATTGAGACTCATCCAGCGCGGTTGTTGGAACTGTTAAGCCTGTGAACTTGACAGTCTTTGATGTTCACAGCCTGTAATGCCAACGCTCGTGAATGGCTGCAACAACTATATGCATTGCGACTCTACACAAACAGATCGCGAATGAAGTTACATATCTTGATATTCGCCGGACTGCCGATACGTCGTCTACTGAAGGCTGTATAAGGGATTTACAGTGTGCCTCGTCGCGTGCTTGGCTGTGGCCTGCTCAGCTGTCGCTATCACCTCTCACTCAATTAGATCCGTTGAGCTCTCTTAGACCATTATTCTGATCTCCCTCCTTTTGAATCCCCCTCCTTAAAAGCCTCCTTTTCGCCCATCTATCCGTCCTTCTCCTTCTATGCCTTTCTCTACTACTTTGGATTTCATTAATTACAATTTGCGATGTCAGTCGAGCAAACGTGCCAAGTGATTTTCTATGAGAATATCCATTTTGAGCCGCAGCCGGTGTGGTAGCTGGTGCGGCACTCAGTGTGGCAGTCGGTGCGGAACCTGACTCTAATTCTACTACCGAAACACTTTCTTGCCGTACAGCCGCATGGAATAGATCACAAGTAATAGTAGAAACATGTTCAACATGAGGCTCAGCAGTCAAAGATGCTGGGCGGTTCTTTAGAAGAACAGTATTGCTTATATAAAGCAATATTATCAGCAATGTTAAAGCCAGTGTTTCTATCCAACGGCTGACTGAAACCGCTACGCATACAATATAGACTATAATTGCTGTTAATTTACGTTCACTAAGCATGAGACTGAGACTAGTAATGGTTGTGATGATAGGTTTGATGATGGGATAGAGGTACGATGTTAAGAGGATGAGGTTATAAGGGAAGACGTGAAGGCGTGAAGATGGGACTGACGGGAGAATGAAGGGAGACGTGAGACTGGACGATAGTGACGCAGTCAGTAAGTCGGTGAGATAGGACTGGAATCAATGAGGTGAGGGAACTGTGATAGTAGTGATAATGAGAGTAGTGATAGCGAAAGAAGAAGGAGAGAATGGAAGAATTGTCCCAAACACTTGCAACCGATATCGGCACATTCAAATCACGATGTCCCAATATCCATATCAATATCGGTGAAATAGTCCATCGATCAGGTTCCGATATCAACACAGCAATAGACATTATGACCATGACAGCATTAACAGCTTACAAGTGTTAAACTTAACAAGAATTAACAAGCAATATAATAGCTAGAAGGTAGAATAATCTAGCAGGCATTCTAGTTGATGAATCATCTGTCACTCTCAGGTTCACTCTTCACATGACGGCTGACGGTTGACAGCAGATGGCTCATGGCTCAAGTTCACAGCTGACGGCTCATGGCTGAGGCTCACGTTCACAGCAGCCGTTCGCTTTGCACCGTCGCTTTGCTCACGGTGCTGCTCACTGCTCACTCTCACCCTCACCACTAGGCCCATCAAAAACAACCAACAACCCCCCTACTAAATGTAAACTCCCCGTAACAAACACTTGACTATCCCCCTCCAAACCATCAACAAACTTGACAGAATCTTCAATCGTAGCATAAACATGACATTGAGCCTTCTCATCCAACTTCTTCCAAACTTCAGCAAGTGCTCTTTGAACAGTCAAATTACTCACTTCTTCACTTGAAGTATTTAAAGAATTCAAATCAGGAGAATAATCTCCAGAAGACCAGGTGACATTTGTGGTAAAAATCACATGGTCAAACTTAATAGAACCATTAAGAGATTCGACTAGAACTGCTAATAAAGCATTTGCATCTCTTGTTTGTTGGTTAAATAACAAAACATGATGTTTGGCAGCTTTATTAACCTTTGTACTGAACCATTTTCCTGCTTCACAAATACTTTCTTTGGTATGAGCACCGTCAAGGATCCATTGAACGGAGCCCCGGTCGATTGTTTGGCATCTTCCAGGCCATACAGCTTGTTCTAGACCTTTGACAAACTTGTCTGGTAAATGACCTTTGGTTATATTTACATCCTTTATACCTAAATGTTGTAAATGAACCGAGGCAAGATGAACGGCTAATGAAGCGTTTATTTTTTGGAATCCTGCAGGTAAACCTAAAGTGATTGTTCCGTGTTCGATCTGCGTAGGAGTACATACAACTTTGAGTGAAGTATGACGATCTATAGCCCGTCCTTTAAGTACTAATATAGCTTCAGGAGGTTGAACAACAGTCAATGCAGGGACATTCTCTTTAAATATTCCTCCTTTATTCCATGCGATTTGTTGGATTGTATTTCCAAGAATATTGGTATGATCGATTCCAAGAGAAGAAATGCCGCAGACAGTGGGGCTCAAAATAATATTAGTTGAATCATATTCTCCACCAATTCCAACTTCATAAATAGCCGAATTGACATTTTCTTGTAAAAATACATGAAATGAAAGTAACGTTAAATATCGGAAATATCCTGGTTTAACCCCCGGGCCCATGTCCGGGAATCTCTCCGTATCCGATTCCGTAGATTCTAATTTGTCCCAAACTTCAAAGAAATATTTCACGAATAATTTCTCCGATATCGGTTGCCCATTGATTCTTATCCGTTCTCGAACCGATTTTAAATGAGGAGAAGTATAAAGACCTATTTTGCCGATTTCCGGTTGATATTGACTTAATATCGATTGTACAAATGCACAAGTAGATCCTTTACCCTTTGTACCTGTTACATGAATAATATTTAATCGGTCAAAATCAGAACATTCATAACCTGCTCTTCTGGCCCATTCAACCATTTGAGGAATGGCATCTTGATTGGATTTCCCCCCGGCTTTTCGAATGGCGTCGATAGTTGCAAAGTTCGTTTGTAAACTATTTAAAGCATTTATCGCGTCCTAATTAGAATATGGTTTAAAAAATTGAGAATTAAAACGACTTACTGGGTAGATTTTGGTCGACATTTTGCTGGACATTTGATGGTTGATTTGAAAATGTCGAAACATGTGGATTGAAAAATTATGTCCCAATTTATGCCGTGAACGGACTCAACGGAGGGCCGTGATAAAATAAAAAAAATAATTCTCCAACGGACGACGTTGATTAAATAAATATTTAAATTAATTAAATAATTAAAATAATTAATTAAATGAGATATATCAATCGCTGAGTGGTAGACTCTAGATATCATGAAGTAGATTTGAGATAGTGAGACGATCGCGAGATTCACTGACGATATCGGCGAATATCGGCTAACATTCAAGTGACTCAAGTCTCCTTACTCAACGTGACAATATGTGATTGGTGATCTCGAAATAAGTCCATCTACTACGGCCAGATGCACTACGTTCTCCACCATTCTACGAGTTGACAGATCATCAGATCATCAGATCAAGGTCTAACTTCAGAGTCTTTACAAGGTACCAAAATATTGAGGAGTTGCCGATATATGAGTGGATTATCCGCATTATCGGCAGATTAGACACAGTATCGTATAGAATAGAGAGACAGCACCTTAGAGTTTAGAATCAGAGCTTGAGCCTCAGACTATAGATCAAACTCCAGTGTTCGGAGCTCTTCGGTGAGATCTTCATTTAAGAATCAGCCTCAGCCTCAAGGAGAGTAAGTAAGCCTCAGCCTCAAGAGTAAGCATAGAGTCAAGAACAAGAACAAAGCCAGTATACTCCCCTACCATGCTTCTACAGTCACGTCAAGATATCACATACTGTATCTGCAGATAGATCCAGATATCTAGCAGCCTTCGATCACAGTCAAATTTTAAGCCATCACGAAGGATGAAGCTCCATGACTATTCTCGTTCTGCTGTTCTACCACGGCCTCCATAGCATCTCAGAGTTCATGGCAACTTCCTGTGTTCCTTTCCATTCATATAAGTATCAGGACAGAAAGGACAGAAACTTCATAGACGTTTCCTAAGCATTCAACTAGACCTCTCAAGACATCATGACAATGGAGATATGAAGAAAACCGTCGAAAAACATGGCTTGATAGAGCAATTCAGCTAAAGGGACGTCCATGGCTAAAATAACTCCATGAACCATCGGTCTAGCTAAAATACATCTTCTTCTTGAAGGAAACAAGTCAGGTAGATATGAATTTAACGCTGTACCAACCAATTGAACATCGCCATTTGAAAGACGAGGTTTAACTAATGCTTGTAGAACTTGATTCGACATTGGCAAGTATAATTTGATAGGAATATGTTTTAAATCAAGAGGATCAGTCGGTAGTAATGGGTCCATTATACTCCAATATTTACTGTAATCGTGAATCTTTACACTCTGCCATAAAAGTTGGGTGTCTTGTTTTGACAGCTTCATAATAGCACTAGCACTTCCATCTCGCACGTAGCAGGCCTGTTAGAGAAATGAATGAAGGAGAGGGAAAGAAGAGAGCAGAAGAGAGCAAAGGAGAGCAAAGGAGAGCAAAGGAGAGCAAAAGAAATAGAGGGAGATTGATATAGAGGGAAGTGAATAGTAAAGGGAGTGGAGTAAGAGAGGAGTGACAGAACGAAGAGGAGAGAGAACAGAAAGGAGACCAGGAGAGGAAGGGGAACAGGAAAGAGAAAGGCTTTAGGATGTCTCGAAGAGGTTTAACGGGACATCATATCTAAAGGCTAATTCTGTACTGACTGTGGTTGTACACGCTGTGCAAGCTTTACTCCATATGCTATAATGTACCGGAATGGATCGGGCAGCCAACAAGAAGAAGAGGGGAAGAGGAAGGAGAATAGGAAGTAGAATAGGAGAACAGGAGAGAGAACATGAGAGTGAACAGGAAGGACAGCAGCAGAGCAAAGAGCCAAAGGAGAAAAAGAAGAGAATGAATTAAGAAAGTAACGGGATTTACAGTCACAGGAGCCCCACAGCCAGTGAGACCATCAGTCTCCAAAAGTTAGCCGCCAGCCGTGAGCCCATCAGCACTCAGCCACCAGCCGCTAGCCGTCAGACAGAATAGACTGCCGTTCAACCACAGTCAGCAAGAATCCCAGACCGTTCAAAAGCAGACAGCCGTTCACACTGCTCAGACTACCTTCAGACAGCCGTTCACCAGCAATTCACAGCCACTCAATCACTCAGATTACAATTGTCACCGTGACACACATCACAGATCTCACTTACTTCTTTAACTTGATTCAACCAGAAATCCTCCAAAACCTTATCGTCTTCATAAACTAATAAATAATCCTTTGGATAATTGTCATGATGTAACATTAAAACCCATGGAACATGAGGTCCTTCTTTAACCGATAATATCGGGTCTAATCCTGTCAAAAGATCATAAGATAAACCCACCGGCCAGTTCCTTGTTAGTTGTATCAAAGTAAAGTCGTAAGTGGTAAAGTCGCTGTAAGCCAAGTAATTAATGCATTCACATTCTCACGTTCACAACCCACGTTTACCCGTTCACAGCCACGTTCACCCGTTCACGACCCGTTCACGACCCGTACACCACGTTCACAGCAGCCGTTCGCGTTGCTCACGGCGCTGCTCACCGCTCACTCACCATCTAACAGGAACTCCTTCGAATTCCAACCACCAAGATTTCGAGTAGACATTTTCAGGATTTTTTAGCCATTTTTGAAAATATTTAATCACATCTGCAAGAAAAATCGGAAAATAGGAATTCCTAGGTATATTGATCTATTAGTATTGTCTTCAGAACCGCTGAATCAGAATCTCTGATACTCACATAATACTCTGGAGGCTCGACTCCGGAACAATCGTCGGGTGAAAGGATTAATTGAACCGATATTCGGCCTTGTCCGATTTGCTGTCGAAGATTCATTGAATTAGTCAAGCATTCACAACTGTCAAGACATTCAGAACAGGAGCAATGTAGAGGGCGTCTAATGCAGAGGATGTCGAGGAAATAGCCGATAAGTATCTCAAATATCGGTAGTCTCCCAAAAGTCCCAATTTGAATTATCGGCAACTCTGCCGATATTCTGTACTCTCAAGAAACGTCAACTGAACATGAAGGAGAGAACCTATTGAAGAATTAGCTGCAATTTTATAGTGAAGGGACGGTGTGAAACTGAATAACGGCATTATACGGCTGTACAATGGATGATATCGCCGATATTACCGATATTACCGATATTACCGATACAATCGCGGATAAATTCTGTTCTAACTGTCTATTAGGAATGCAATAAATAGTATTTACAATTGATTAGTCAAGTTGAACGTGCATAGGTGCTGTGGAAGTGCTGTGGAGGTGCTGTCTTAGCGCTGACCAGAGACATGAGCGTCATCCATCTATCGAAGCGTCGTGGCGTCGACCGTTTACGGCACCCATTCATGTGGCTTGCCTTCCATTTATGGAATTTCTGTGGCTGTGGCTGGCTGTCTACTCACTCCTTGGAACTTTCAACCCCAACTGACTGAAAAAAGCAGCAGCTGGCCCACTGACTCCTCCTCCTCCACTGAAACTTTCAAACAAATTCTGCAGAACTTCCCTTCCCCTTTCCGCGTCATCTCCAATAATCCCACGATCTCTTAACTCCTCGTCTATCTCCTCAAAGTAGTCCTCGTCCGAGCTAAGGTCATCATCGAAAGGTTTCAATTCAGGACTATCATCAGGAAGAGGTTTAAACTTTCCTTTTGGCTTTGGTTTATTTACAGCTGGAACAGCCTTGACTTTGGCGCCCGCTTCGGCTTCAGCTTCGGCTTTGGCCTCGGCTTTCTTGGCCTTTTCTTGCTGGCGCAAAACTGCCTCCTCCGATGTCGGATCCGTATCAGAGAGATCCTCAAAGTTTTCAGCCCGATACGACTCGATTTCTTCGGGCGACAGTTTCAAAGCTTCTTTGAGGAAGAATTCCAAAAAGTCGTCTTCATCAATGTCGGGGTCATCCTGTGACTGCGGTTCTCCGTTCTCCCGTTCCTGTGACTCCTCTCCGTCCTCCCCGCTCTCCTCCTCCTCCTCCTCACCTATCCCTCCAATTCCAGAGTCATCTTTAAAAAACTCCTCTACGCTCTCCATAATCCCTTGTAAATGCCCTTCTAAATCGTTCTCCTTCCCAGAACCTTCAAGATCCTCAAACTTCACGTCCAACCATCCGGTCGGATCTACTACAGAATCCCACCGCAGAATCTCCTCATCCGACGCTTCGTTCGCTTCTACTTGCTCTAAATACTCCGTGAGCTTTGCCGTTTCTATCTCCAAGTGCTTTCTAGCAAAATAAGCCTTCTTGGCAAGCTCTAAGAGCTCTTTATACCGCTTCGACCTGGGGATTTCGGCCTCAAAGTACCCCAATTGCGATAACGAGTTCACATGAGCCTTGAAATCTCTATCTACGTTGGTTTTTACAAGTTTAAGTCTACTGGCAAGGAGTTCAAATGCAGCCGTGACTTTAAATCCAAGAATAAAGTCGTCATATTCGAGCTCATCGGCAGGAGGAAGTAGGCCGGCGGTTTTCGAAGGAAGAGTAAAGTGTTCCGACATCATCCGGGCAAAAATAAGCTGGGAGAAGGGGATGGCACAAGAGACTAGATCGTCAGGAGGAAATACGTTCATATCGGAGATTACCTGCCTCGCTGAACCATCTCTTTGAAAGAACTCCCGAGCCGCCGGGGCTATAAGGAACGGGTGATTATGAAGCAAAGTTGCAAGTTTCCGTGGAATTCGGACTCTACTCCGTTGGATATTCTCCGTCATACCCGGGAATCTTTCAATAGAAGAAAACGCTGCTTTGTCGAGTGATAGATCATGGAAAAAGGCTTCAGGTCCATTTGTTTGTATGAACTCGTAACTTGATTTAAGATCCGAAGTTTCAAACGTTAAAGGGATGATCAGGATCTTGCCCCTGTTGATCCATACCTAAGTTAGAACGAGAATGAAGCAGAATGAGCATAGAACAGAGTAAGAGGATGCATGGAAGGCTTATAGAAGATATTTTCAGCATGGAAGGGAGCTGAAGCAGAGAATAGGAGCAGAGTATGGAAGCACAGAACACACAGGAGAGTTCATAGCAGTATGGAAATAGAAGCACAGCATAGAAGCGTAGAAACATAGATCAGAAGAACTGGCAGAAGCAGAAGAACTGGCAGAAGCAGAAGAACTGGCAGAGGCAGAAGCACAGAAGGGCACATATGCATAGAACCAGGATACAGAAAAACAAAAGCGCACCTATGCAGGTACTACGCAGGCACGGCACTTACTCTATACGCTGAATTCTCCGGACTAGACCATTCCGGAAGAAAATCCGAAGCTTCAATCAGCAAAAGTTCACCATCATGATCGACGAATCTGAAGATTAGAAGCATTCAATCATTCTACCTACTTACCTGATGAAAATATCGGGAAACTGGATGCTCAAGTTGTATAAAATGTATAAAATAGCCGATTCGTCATTCAACGAGTCGCCGTAAGTCGTTTTTCCTTGAAGACATGAAATTCCAGTTAAAGAAATAGGCTCGAGATTAAAGGATTCAATATTCCAGATAAATCCAGATAGTCGGCTGTTTAATTCGAGGGCATATTGACGGATAGATTGAAGGAAGGCTGAGGTGGAGGTGGACGGTGCTTGACGGGACTGTGCTTGACGGGGCTCTGAAGCGGAAGCCGCCAACGGAGATGACAGAACGGGAGCTACCGGGGAATTTGACGCGGGATCCACCTTCGGTGTCTCCCTTGTCTCCCTTGTGATAACCGTATATTCACAACTATCCTCATCTACATCCGATATATCAAACTCCATACTGATAGTTGTCGGTGACAAACTGACGATATATGTCACTTACCCTCTTGTCATGATAATCGCCCGAAACGCCCAAAATAGCGAAGGTTCGAGGAATTGCATGTTAACCAAGTGAATAATTCCTGTCGTTTATTCTGTGTGAAATGACAAGCTGGTGGCCAAGTCGGTGATTAGCAGGTGATTAGCAGGTGTTTAGCAGGTTTGCAGGTGTTTAGCATGTACGGGGCCGATCGTGTCAGTGCACAAAATGCAAAAGCAAAGGTGGGTACGGAGATCTTCGGATCAGGCCTAGCAAGGCATTGCAGTCTTTGAGGGATATTTGGCTTCTAAGACTGTTTGACTGGCTAGGTGGATCTGTTCTTAACTTAGACTAGAGTCTTAGGTCTTAGGTCTTAGGGGTTGTTGGTTCTAACTTGGACTGGAGGAATCATCGGGGTTGCTAGTTCTGGCCTAAGGTGATGAGTGCTGGAGAGCTGATTGGCAGTAGAATGCTCAAGTTCTAGCTCATGCTAGAACTAGGTGTTAAGCTGTCTAGTGTGGACGCTTGCAGAGGTAGAGCTTGCCTTCTGGGCTAAGACCTTAGCTAAGCCTCAGCTAAGATGATAGCTGTTTAGATGGGCTGATCTGACTTGACTCTAACTTAGCTGGCCGACTCTTATAATGAACTTTTAAAGGAGATTTCAGACCCGAAAGTGGTTTCAATAGGCAATTATACCATTTCAAAGCTGATAGGAGAGGGTGAGTGTTCATTAGTGCGGTGGTGTTGTCTGCTCCAGGCTACTTCGTTTAGTTCTGCTGTGCTGTGCTGTGAGGTATTCAGTGCTGCCCTCTCTGCTCTGCCAGGCAGCCTTTAGATCAGATCAGTTCCATTGAGCTGACCAGCTGCTGTTAGCATGCCTGGCTGATTTGTTCTACCTATAAGCTCTAATCTGACTGTGTTATTTCTATCTACCTGCGCTACAGTCTGGCCTACCTATCTCTGTCTGTTCTATTTACTCTGCCTGCTGTCTATTTTGTCTGTACTGTACGGTGCAAGCTGGTCTATTTTGCCCTGGCTTGTAAAGCCAATTCTGTTCAGTTCCATTCTGAACTGTATTCAACTGTGTTCTAGCCAGGCTGTTCTGTCTATTCTGTGCTATCTGATCTGAGGTCTCCTCTACTAGCTAGTCAGTTGGCTCAGGCTGTATTGTACTGTGCAGGCCAGCGCTATTAGGTCAATTCTTTTTGTTAGCTGTGCTAGCTGGTGTCGTCTGTCTCTTTGCTTCTACAATCAGTTCTGTCTATCAGTTTTACTATGCTGGCCTGTCTGTTCTGTCTGTTGTATTCTGTATAGCTGGTTAGCCAGTTCAGCCTTATAGTCTATTTTGGTCTATCTGCCTCTCTACCGACCGTCTGCCTCTCTACCGACCGTCTGCCTCTCTACCGACCGTCTGCCTCTCTACCGGCCGTATTCCTCTCTACCGTCCGTTTGCCTCTCTACCGTCCGTTCGTCTCTCTACTGTCCATCCTCTAACAAAGGGAGCTTTGGCAAAGTATACTTGGCTTCACACAAATTCATCAATAGAAAGGTAAGTTGACCTGATATCAACATCAACATGCAATGGCTCTCTAACAGGTGGTGCTTAAATCCGCATCCAAAGATAGCCCCCACTTAGTCCGGGAAATCCATCATCATAGACAATTCAAACATCCTCATATTGCTCTACTGTATGAAATCATTGTCACCGAAAGTCTAGTATGGATGGTTCTAGAATATTGTCCTGGAGATGAATTATACACTTATTTAATTAAAAATGGACGCCTCGACCTAGACGAAACAAGAAAGATCTTCTCTCAACTCTGTGGCGCTGTGGCGTATACGCATGCCAAGAATTGTACACATCGAGATCTCAAACTGGAGAATATCCTTTTGGACAAACGCCACAATGTCAAGCTATGTGATTTCGGCTTTACTAGGGAGTATACGCCACGAGACTTTCTCGAAACAATCTGTGGTACAACATGTTATATGGCTCCTGAAATGCTGCTTCATAATAAATATTCCGGTGAAGCTGTAGATGTATGGTCTCTAGGGGTCATTTTATATACACTTTTGTATGGAGAAATGCCATTTGAAGAAGATTCTGAAGTCGATACAAAGGTGAAAATCACCTCCGAAGAACCCCGATATCCTGACCCGCATATCCCCGATACGGCCTTAAGCCTTGTAATGTCGATGCTGAGCAAGGACTACAAATCAAGGCCTTCTATCCGTCAAATTCTAACCAATTCTTTCCTCGGAGAATATTCTGCCATTCAAACCGATATTCTCAGTCAAAAAGAACCCAAATTATTCTCGACAAGAACTGAAAAAAGAGTTCTACGTAATCTTAGAGCTTCTCATGTTAATTTACAGGCATTAGGATATAGTGTTGCTACTTCCAAGTGTGATCCTTTGGCAGGATTTTGGGCCTTGGCTTTGGAACGCGAACAAAAAGTAGAGTCGAAACGATCCAAAAGAAATAGTATAAATCTTTCAAAGTATACACTTGGAAGGAAGGACTCTTCTTCAAAGCAGAAGATACGAGGTAAGTAATATAGCGATATGTAGCTCTTCTGTCTTCAACCCTTGTCTCTTGCACTTCTTGCTTTCCTATTCCATGTGCTCTCCCTACTACGCCTTGTCACTGCTCAACGAGTGATCCCGTAGTCTTCCTCTTCCTCTTTCTCTGTTTCTCCTCCTCTCTCAATTGCCGTTCACTGTCCCTACGATCGTGCATAACACACTCATTTGCTTCTTACCTGAACCTCTTCTACATCCTCTTGCTGATTTATCATAATCTTTCATATGCTGACTAGAACCTGTTCAAGAAAACACCACTACCGACCTCATTACGACCACGTCTGTCCCTCCATTCCCCGTATCTTCCCCGTACCTCGATTCTCCGCGCTCTCCGCGCTCTAGGCTCTCTCAGAACTTTGCCCACATAAATCTCACCCGGCCGTCCGTAACAGAAACAGAGGCTGAAGTGTTTGTGCCAGAACAGATTCTTAAACGACGGACGTTTGGAAACATGCTAAAGTCGGCTCTACTCAAGGTGACGATGCCGCGGTCGAAACGATCTCCAAAGCTCGAGTCGGCGGAGGTGCCGTGGCAGGATAAGCAGCGCAAGGCCGAGGAGACGGAACAGCAGCTCAACGGCACAGTTGAGCCCAAACTCGAGAGCACGACGTCCGATCTCAGCGCCACACAGTCGCCTGAACATGTAATCTCGACGCCACAGCTGGCGGCGTACCGCTTCCGCGTGGCGCAACCACGTCCAGTGTCTCAAATATCCCAAGTCTCGCAAATCTCTCAGCTGTCCAACATTTCACAGCTGTCTTCGACATTCTCTCAGGCATCCAAAGACAATGGCAAGAACCACGCATCTCATTCTCACCGTCCGCGGTTCGGACGGCGGTCGACATCCTCGTCCTTCTCCTCCATCCGCTCTCTCCACCGTAAAACTCATTCAAAAGCATCGAGCACGTCCTCTACATCGCTCAATTCCATGAACTCTCGGGACAGTCGCGACGCATCTTTTGACGGCTCTCCGTTGAGCAAGCGGCGCAACGGGTCCAAAGGAAAGTATAATGAAGCTGCTGTTTTTCATAGCTATAGTTTCCGGCCGGCAAGACGGAAGTCCCCGTTCTCTGGACCGTCACGCGCGGGACCGAGCAATCCGGCCCGTGGACGGACTAGGAAAGGCAGTGTAATAGAAGAGGAGACCGAGTTTAGTGACCCGCAAAGCCCTGGCGCTTACGAGTCTGCCGATGACGATCGTATGTTGACTTTTTAGATGTGATTCGACGAATGAGCATGACAGTACGATATCGGCAGTATCATAAGAAGTCAACCGATATCGGTTATCATCACAGCTCGCATCTAGGGCACTGCTGACTTCAGATGTGCCATACAGTGGATCATCGGAGGAATATCCGTATTGCGGCGATATCTACGGAGTATGAACGGGGCCGGGTTGCTCGCTGGGTATGGCCGTTGGGTCGACAATATCGGCAGGTGTCGATATCCAATAGACGGTGATGTCCTATAAACGGTGATCGCTAACGTGTTTGATAGATTAATAGATTCTCTAGTCTAAATATTTGCTAATACAATTCCCGGAGATCCCGGAACGGCGTCCTGAACAGCCCGGGAAGACGGCAACTCCACAGCTTCTCCCGTGGCAATATCAAGCCCCATATCTTTATCAATAACGACGACTTCAATGGTATCACATTGCGACGCAGCAGGACTCTTCTTTAAAATGGCCAACGTATTCTTAACCGTGTCGACCTCGTCAAAGATGAGCTTACGGTTAAATACCGTGTCCGGGGACTCTCCTCCGGCCGTCAAACGAGTTCTCAAATGATTTACAAATTGCATTCCTCTTTTGACGTCGCCGAGTTTGGCTACTTTGCCCTTGAAAGATGGATCAAATGACAGGGATAAAGAGTCGAAAGATTCCTTGACTAAGTCGATATATTGCTCTTGCCATTGAGGGAAAGATTTGGCGATATAAAGAGTGAGCTTCGCCGGTGCTTTAGGGTTATAACCACTCTTTTTCTTCTTCAGATTAGCTCCTTCAGTTTCACGGATAGATCGGGATACATCACGGACATAGGTGAGGGCAGAAGAGAGAGCTTTATCTACGGGATGAGAAGGAACGGGGAATGCAGCCGTTTGGACAGTTCCCGGGTTCTTGAGAACTTCACGCCATAAATATTCCGAGAAATGTGGCGCAATAGGAGCCAATAGAAGAGCTTGATTAGAAATATACTGTAGAACCAAATCTTTGTGCATTGTGACTCCGGAAGAAGCCGTGGAATCACGGTAATAGTCCCGAGCAGCCTGGAAATCAAAAAGTCCTGATTTAAGTGCCGATTTGTAAAACGCCGTATCATAATGACGCTTAGCATCTACAATAAGCTCATTCATCTCGTTCTCAAAAGCTCGATCCAAAAAGCTATCCTTTGGTCCAGTTCTAAAGCTCAAATTCACCGACTCTTCAGCCCATTCTTTAAGGTTATAGAGCCTTAAAATCATAGCGTTAGCATTTGCTTCATCGAAATTGGCATCTTCAATAGTATCACCAGCATCAGCAAGAGCAATTCTTGAAGCATCAGCACCGAATTTCGTCACAAGTTCATTTAAAGTGAAGAAATTGCCGGAACTTTTCGACATTTTCTCATTATTAAGAAGAAGATGCCCATTAGCTCGAACACCTTTAGGCCAATATTCTTCGGGGAACATAGCAGTATGAACATAGAGGAAGAAGGTCAAATGATTAGGAATAAGATCTTTACCAGAAACTCTTAGATCAAGAGGATAAAAGTACTCGAATTCTCTTCTCATGACGTCCAGTTTGTGCTTAGGGATAGAGGATGATTCCACGGAAGAACTTCGGGTAAAAATATAATCCCAGACTTCTTCAGTCATGTCTTCAACAGGAATATCTAATAAACCCTTGGTCTTTCCATAGAAATCACCATGTAAAAGATGAGCAACTGTATAATAAGCCATATACATAGTGGAATCAGACAAAGATTCTACTAAATATTTCGGATCCCAAGGGATTTTAGTACCTAGGCCATAAGTTCTTGATAAAGCCCAGTTCTTCAGCCATCCAAGAACCTTTTCAAAGCCATTTCGAGTCTCATGAGAATAAGTATTCATATGTTTAAGGCATAATTCGGTCTGAGCTCTCCATTTTGGCTCACCATAATCACTGAACCATTGATCTTCAAGTGAAACAACACATTCATCTCCACTACGAGACATTACTAGACCTTCTGGTTCATTATAAGTGAAAGCTTCACCTGAAGCAACCAAATCAGCTTTAACTTTGGCTTTAGCATCCTCAACCTTCATACCTTTATAAGGACCTACGAGCATGATTCCTTGGTAGAAGCCTTCTTTATAAGCCAATTCCTTTGCTTTGGTTAATAATTCCTTGTCTTTTGGCGAACGAATCTTGAGATCATTAACGAGTTTGACAGCAGTAAGATTTCCATAGGAGGGGGTCGAAATGATAGCAATTGGTTCTAAAGAAGCCCATTCCTTTTCAATCTTGTAATACTCTGGTTTATTACAAAGATCCACACTTGTAATATAATCATCAGGAGAATCGGAAGGAACTGAAGTAACTACTCCAGTACCTTTAGTAGCAAGTACAGTTTCCATAGGTAGGACCCTGACCTCTGGGTAAAGAGACAACGGGGCATGGATTCGAGCTCCAATCAAAACTGAACCATTAATATGAGCCACAGCAGAGAATTCTCCACGTTTAGGTGTCAATTTCTGAAAGCTCATGTTTTTAAACGACCTTTCAGTACAAATAAAGTATTCTTCACCAGCATCAAAGATTCCATAAGTGATTTTAGGACTTACAAAGCAACAAGTTTGTCCATACATAGTTTCCGGACGAAGAGTAGCTGCTACAAGGTACACGGGCTTACTAGTGACGTCAAAGTCTCCTAAAGCCTCTAAAGCAGCTTTAGGCCACTCTAAAACCTTGATCTTAATCCCTGTATACTCTTGAGGTCCTACTCCTTCTCCAGAACTTCTATCATGATCCATACATGGTTGACCATCTTTAGCTGAATAGATGGTATATCTTTCACCAAATTTGATCTTTCCAAGCTCATGTAATCGCGTCATTTGCCATCGAACAAATGAATCATAATAAGGATTAGCATCAGTAGTTACAAAACTTCTACGCCAATCGATTCTTGCTCCAAATGAATTACAATCTTTCTGGCAAAGCGGAGGGAAATATTCAAGCCAATAACTTGCATCGGCAAACTTCTTGACCTCATCAATTGGAATTCCAAGTTGTAACATGATTTCAAATTGGAATTTGGCTCTTCCTTGCTTGGCTACAGCCTTGGACTTTTTGGCAGAGAATTTAGATACATCCTCATGTTTAATTGCTTCAATAGCTTTTGGATGATGTTCAGCATCTTTAGGAGCATTTTCAAAGTTATCTCCAAATTCTTCAAGTTCACGAACAAGTTTATCAGCACAAGCTTTAATAGGCATTCCTGTGCAATGGAACCCCAAAGGGAAAAGCGCTCGACGTCCAAGCATTCGTTCATAACCAGTAGCAAATTCGACTTTGGAAAGTGTAAAACAATGTCCTGCATGAAGAACTCCATTCATATAAGGATAAGCCATTGTTCCAAAGAATTTCGGGTATTTAGCACGTAATTCGGCTGCAGGAATCGAAGGTTCTTCTTCCAGCGTAGGAGCATTGACTTGGAACGCCTTTTCTTCCTGCCAAATCGTTTGATATTTCTTTTCAATTGAAATTAGAGTATCCCGACGAGTAGTATTCTCCATTACGAGGGTTTTACCCTCAACAGCGACTGGAGAAGCCATGATAGTTGGTGGAGGATGCTCGAGCTGAAATATTTTGAATTAATCTGAAAAATCTGGCCGGTAGGGTAACTGTGACTGAATATCGGTTAACCTTGAGCTTATTTATCGGCGACCACGATGCTGCTACAGTGGCAATTGTGCAATGTTTTATATCGGTACAATTCGCTGTTAGTATTGGCATTGACTGATGCAGTTGGCAATATCGGAGTTGAATTATATAGCCATCATTCACATACCATGATCCGTTATATGTTGCTTAATGAGCACCTATATGAGGTCTGGAAAAGTTTATTACTGCAACTATAGCTGTCCGTTACGACACCAATCGGTACAGAAGATTCGTGATAATGAGGTCATGAATGTCAAGTGGCCGAGGTGAATTAGATGTTGAAATAGTAGACCTAAATGATGTACATGGCGTAGTTGATGTGGACCATCACTAATGCTTAAATTATATAGCATCGTTTAAATAATGATTTTTTGATTGAAATAGCTGAAATCTAACCACGAAATGGCCAGTTTTTGACTAGAAAAGGACCAGAAAGAGGAAAAAATAGTTGAAAAAACGTCAAATTTTATCTGAAAAAATGCTGAAATTTAGCTAGAAAAACGCTGAAATTTAACTTAAAAAACACTGAAATCCATCTGAAAAAACACCAAAATCCAGCTGAAAAAAAAGTCAAAATCCGACCGAAAAAACACCAATTTTTGACTAGAAAAACACCAAAATCCAGATAAATAAACGCCGAAATTTAGCTAGAAAAACATCGGGCTTTGTCTAGAAAAACTTGAGTATCCAGCTAAAAAAACGCTAAAATTCAGATGAATAAACTCCAAAATCCAGCTAAACAAACGCCAGTTTTCGACTAGAAAAACGCTAAAATGCAGCTAAATAAACGCCAAAATGCAGCTGAAAAAACATCAAAATCCGACTAAAAATACGCCAATTTTTGACTAGAAAAACATCGAAAATCAGCTAGAAAAACGCTTAAATCTGACTTAAAAAACATCAAAATCTAGCTGAAAAAACGTCGATTTTTGACTAGGAAAACGCTAAAATCCAGCTGAAAATACACCAGTTTTTGACTAGAAAAACTCCAAAATTCAGCTAAAAAACTCCAATTTTTGGCTAGAAAAACTTGAACATCCAGCTAGAAAAACACTAAAATCCAACTAAATAAACGCTAAAATCCAGCTAAATAAACACTAAAATCCAGCTAGAAAAACGCCAAAATTCAGCTGAATAAACACCAAATTTTGACTGGAAAAACGCCAAAATACAGCTAGACACACGCTAAAATCCGTCTAGAAAAACGCTGGAATTTAGCTAGAAAAACTTCAAAAATTAGCTAGAAAAACTCCAATTTTTGACTGAAAAAACACCAAAATCTAGCTAAAAAAAGGACAAGAATTGACTGAAAAAAGGATGGATTCCAGCTAGAAAAAGGACGAAATCCATCTAAGAAAAGGACAAAATCCGATTAGAAAAAGGACAGGATTTAACTAGAAAAAGGACAAAATCCAGCTGAAAAAAAGACAGGAATTGACTAGAAAAAGGATGAAATTCAGCTGAAAAAAGGACGAGAATTGACTAGGAAAAGGACAAGAATTGACTGAAAAAAGGACAGGATTTGACTGAAAAAAGGACAAGATTTGACTAAAAAAAGGACGAGATTGACTAGCAAAAGGACGAAACTTAACTAACAAAAGGACAAGATTTGACTGAAAAAAGGACAAGAAGTGACTGAAAAAAGGACATGAAATGACTAGAAAAAGAACGAGAATTGACTGGAAAAAAGACCAAATTGACTAGAAAAAGGACGAGAAATGACTGAAAAAAGGATGAAATCCAGCTGAAAAAAGGACAAAATCCGACTAAAAAAAACGAGAATTAACTAGAAAAAAGACAAGAAATGAATGAAAAAGGACAGAAATTGACTAGAAAAAGGATGAAATCCAGCCGAAAAAAGGACAAGAATTGACTGAGAAAAGAACGAGAATTGACTAGAAAAAGAACGAGAATTGACTAGAAAAAGAACAAGAATCGACTAAAAAAAAGGACTTAAAATGACTGGAAAAAGGACATGAAATGACTGAAAAAAGGACGAAATTCAGCTAGAAAAAGGACGAGAATCGACTAGAAAAAGGACAGGATTTGTCTAGAAAAAACCAAAACATTTAGCTAGGAAGTACCCTTCTCCTATCTCGATGGTAAACTCTTTAGCAATTGGCCCAGATGTCCAAGTTCTCATAAAGCTGTTGGATTCCCCTATGATCTTGGAAAATCAGTATCATCCCCTTAAAGCCTGGAAGGCATACTTTTTAATAAAGACTTGAAGATATCAATCACGTGTACCCATCTCTCATGTCGTCATATCAGTCTCGCCGATACGGTTAAATTCCATCCAAGTCAGACTAAAATACTCATAGCAGTAAATCACAGTAGTATAAGTCGAATCAGTTACGGTGCTTCCGCTTGGTTGACTGGTGTTGGTGACATGGCTCTATACTATTGCTCAGCTGGTGATTGAGCTCACTGGCATTGAATATGGGATATCGTCGGAATCGTTAGTCCATACATCAATTGAGTGGTCTAATTACCATTGGAATTGAAAGCCTTATGACCATATGACCATGAAGTCAACAGTATCTACAGTATATCTGACGGCTTGCAAATTCCACAACTGGCAGTCTACTCAGTAGATTGTCTACTGTCGTGGACAATGCTGCGTCGCCGATATGCCGATATTATCTGTTGGGAGTCGTCGATTCTGCCGATATCTTGATATGACAGGTTCGTGAGGACAGGTTCGTGAGGACAGGTTCAATACAGTTGTATCTATTCATACTCTCAGCTGACCTGTCTTCTTATTCTTGATCTTAACTTGTTGAATTGACTGTCACCAGAATCAGACCTCTTCAATGGATAATCTCAAGAGAAAACCCGCTAAACGGCATGGATTTCCCAATAAACGGACCGGATCAGACCGTTCTCCAAGTGAAACCCAGACTGACGACGTGAAATTAACCTATGAAAAACTTCGAATGTCATTAAACACATTTGAGAAGCTTCAAACAAGTCTAGTCCACACAGGATTGTCAGCAGACAGGTTGGATGAAAAGTTGGCGATATTCCTTTATATAGCCGGACAAGGCGCGTCTGAAACAGATGCAATGGAAAGGTTTCAATTGCCCCGAGATTTCGTCAATAACGCGTTTATTGATATCCTTAACGCGTTGGTAAAATTATATAGCCAAGAAGTCCAAATGCCGACAGCCTCGACGCCGGTTCCACATAGGATATCAGACGGCGTGGAATTCAAATACTTTGACAACTGTTTAGGAGCCATTGCAAACACTCATGTTAAAGTCTACTTGCCAAATGACGTCCCTGCGTACAAAAACTCCTCAAATACATACTCACAAAACGTGCTTTTAGCTTGTAATTTCGACAAATTGTATGTCTATGCTTTAGCAGGATGGGAAGGTTCAGCTGAGGATGTTACAGTGTTGAAAGATGCTCAAAAGAACCATAAATTCGTCATTCCTCGAGATTTTTGCTGGCTTGGAGGTCCTTCATACCCTAATGACGAATTTGTCTTGGCTCCTTATGCCAATACAAGGTATGATTTAGCTGATTTCACTCTTGAATGCCCTCGTCCACAGAATTATGAAGAATTGCTCAATTTAAGGCATTCGTTATTGAGATCGGTCATAGACAGGACGATTGAGACGACTAGGAATCAGTTCAAAATCCTCGATTCGGCTCCTCAATATTCAATCCAAGTCCAAAGAGACTTGATTTATGCTATTGTAGTGTTGTATAACTATATCCGCCGTCGAGAAGGGTATGCTGTCGATATGTATTTCTGTAAAACTCCAGATCCGATAGATTTACCTCATCATGCTGAAGGGATTTGATTGATCCTATCGCAGCATCGCTAAGTATCATGCTATCAAATGGCTCACTTCAATAGCTGTAGATTGCATATCAACATTGATATCTGTGATTCCGTCTGCCTGGTTGCGATAAAGTCAGGGACTGTGGCTAGTTGCCGATATCGGTCACACGAGCAACGGATACCAGCATACTTCTATCGGCACACTTCTATCCGCACTTCTATCCGCCCCAGGATTTAATCACGATCTATCTGCTCTAGTTCTCAGCTATGCTATAAAATAATATATTACAGTGGATATCGATGTCGGAAATGGAAATATCGGTTATGGAGCCCGATCGGATTGAAGTTTAAGATTCAACAGATTACTGAGCTCAATATATCGGCTAATATGCTAATATACATCCAGTCGACCTGGCGATCTGTCAATAGCCATGACGTGACCGATACCGATATGCATGGCGATATCGGCATATCGGCATACCTATCTAAGACCTATCAAACAATCCATCATCACCTTCATCTACTCCCTCTCCTTCACTCTGTTCCCATTCACCTTCTGAACTATCATCATCTTCAGAAAGCCCAGATGATGCGATTACGTCCAATTCCCCAAGACTTTCAAGAGTCTCATTTTTCCGTTCCGCTAGTTAGAATAGCTAAAAGTACTATGCTTGTATACTTACACCCTCGTGGTACGATATATCGTCCTTCTACGTTACAACCTGACAAGATGGACTTTGTTTCTATAATAGCTCTTGGTCCAATGACACAATTTTCCAGGTAGACGCTAGTTAGAGAGGCTGAGAGTTAACAGATGTACATACTCATCTTGTATTGTGACGCTGTCGAGAATGACACAGCCGGTTAGACGGCACTTTTTGCCTAATACACAGTTATTTCCTACTACAGTTCTTTTAATACTCGTTCGCTCACCGATGGTGGAGTTGTTGCCAATAGCAGAGTCGCTTCCGATCGTGGCTGCTCCTGTTTGGGCCGGCCGGGCAGTAGGAGCGTTGCGTGCATGCAATTTCATCAGATATCGGTTGGCTTCAAGGTAAGAGGGGATATTTGTTGCTCGGATAAAACTGGCATCATCAGGTAGAAAAGCCATTGCCACAGTCTCAAGTGGCTGAGTGTGGCACCAAGATCGACGGGCGACATCTCGAATGATTTTAGTCAAAGGTCTATCTTTTGACGGGACTGTCGAGGCCCGGGGCACACTTCCCGCCCCGTCGACAATATCCTTAACTTCCGCACTGCAAAAAACAATTCCAGAATTCAGCAATTTACTTGAAATGACCGGACTCGCCTGCCGTTTAAGCAACGCCGTCCGTAACGGCAAGCTCTTTTTATTCACGTATTCAACTGTATAACAGTCGAGGTATTGATTCTTAGCATGGATCTCATAATTAGCCACTATCGACTTGTCTAAAGACTCGATCGAATTCTTATAAAACACTGTAGTCATTACAACGTCCTTGTCGCGGCTACGATGTAAATCAACCAGTGTTTGAGGGTCGAGATCGCATACAATATCGCAAGGTAGAATGACGAAATCAGCCTTTATTTTCGGCCATAACGAAGCTACAACTTGCCCGGATGATTGAGCTTTGTCAAATGAAACGACGGAAATGTCTTTACCATATTGAGATTCAATGAATGACCTTACTTGGTCCGTATTAGCGGTTATGACGGTGATTTCGGAAAAGTTGGCTTTTTTGCACCATTCTATAGAGTAGGAGATCAAGGGCTTGTTTGCTACTGGAAGTAGAGGCTTTGGTAGTCCAGAGGCATTTGTCAAAGGTGCCAATTCTTGATTACACAAGATCAAAGCGTGGAATTCCATCAATACAAAAAAGCGGTTGACGTTACTTACAGCTGTATGACGGATAAAATTGACGGAGTTTTCACCGATATGCAGGGTAACTTGAAATGTGCGATATCCCACGATTCATTCTGAACTCTCCCCGATCGAACTTGGACTCATCAACATCACATCATCACATAGACACTGTGTTATCATCACAGACAGCGTGTTATCATCATAGACAGCGTGTCACATACACATAGTCCTTCTGTCAACGTCACAAAGATAGTGATGTCCGAATCAGACCCTCTATTACAAGCACTTGAAGCCGAAGCTGGTGAGGAAGTGGCGCATGCTCCTGAAGATGCCGAACGAAATAAATCTATAGAAGACTTTAAAAAGAAGCTTAAAGAACATCGAGAATGGGATGCCAAATTGAAAGAACTAAGGCTAGGAATTAAAGGACTCGATAAGCAGTTTGACAAGACAGAAGACGATATTAAAGCCCTTCAAAGTGTTGGCCAGATCATTGGAGAGGTTTTAAAGCAATTAGATGAAGAACGGTTCATTGTCAAGGCTTCAAATGGTCCCAGATATATTGTAGGATGTCGTAATAGCATTAAAAAGGAGCAGTTGAAACAGGGCGTAAGAGTAGCTCTGGATATGACTACACTGACTATTATGCGAATCCTACCTCGTGAAGTGGATCCTCTTGTTTATAACATGACGACATTTGAACCAGGTACTTTGACATTTGGAGGAATTGGAGGGCTTTCTGAGCAGGTTAGAGAGCTACGTGAAGTCATTGAATTGCCATTAAAGAACCCGGAATTGTTCCTAAGAGTAGGAATTAAACCTCCAAAGGGTGTACTACTCTATGGTCCTCCTGGTACAGGAAAGACTCTTTTGGCTAAAGCTGTAGCTGCTACTATTGGAGCCAACTTCATCTTTTCTCCAGCATCAGCCATCGTTGACAAGTATATCGGCGAATCTGCAAGGCTTATTCGCGAGATGTTTGGTTATGCCAAAGAGCATGAGCCTTGTATCATATTTATGGATGAAGTAGATGCTATCGGAGGTCGTAGATTCAGTGAAGGAACGTCTGCAGATCGGGAGATCCAACGGACGTTAATGGAACTTTTGAATCAAATGGATGGTTTCGATTATCTAGGTAAAACAAAGGTTATCATGGCCACGAATCGTCCAGATACTTTAGACCCGGCCTTGTTAAGAGCAGGAAGATTAGATCGTAAGATTGAAATCCCTCTGCCGAATGAGGTTGGAAGACTGGAAATCTTTAAAATCCATGCTGCCGATGTTTCTAAACAAGGAGAATTCGATTATGAAGCGGTGGTAAAGATGTCGGATGGGTTTAATGGTGCTGATATTCGAAATGTAGTGACCGAGGCTGGCTTCTTTGCTATTAGAGATGATCGTGAATATATTGTTCAAAAGGATCTGATGAAGGCTGTAAGGAAGGTTGCAGAGGCAAAGAAGTTGGAGGGTAAGTTGGAGTATGAGAAGTTGTAGAGCAGCAGCTCCAATGTCCGGCACAGCTCCGGTACAGCTCCAACAATTCCAGCGCAGCTCCAGCACAGAGTTCGTGTACAGTTAGAGCAGCAAATGAATCTTCAATGTAGACAAAGAACGCTGTAGTTGTAAATTCACTGTAATATGGGTCCCATGTATCGTGAATAATCGGATAACAAAGCTACTTGTTGCCTATAATATCGGCAGGAATCGTATCGTCTATATTAGCCAATATAACCGTCTTTATAGCCATAGCGTCCACTCTTAATCGAAACCACCAATTCATACATCTCTATCTTATATGCTAACTATTATTTACAAAGTTCAGCAAGCTGTCTAATTTCCAATTCCATAATAGATGCCGACAGTCGATACGATGTGATCAATACTCTGGTTGATTACAATTCCTCGAGCAATTGAGCCTAGCTTGGAGGTTCAGCACACTTCTGGAATAAGTGGGATAGTCTGTGGATACGTGAAGCAGAGGAGGCTTGAGTAGTTCAGGCTCAGGCAATGGAAGTCAGGGTCCGGCTCAGTCAGTTGCAGTTCAGCTGTGATTCCAGACATGAGTCTTAATACTACTGACATTAAGCCATTATCGAAGAGTAGAAGATAGAAGGAGCGACTGACTGAGTACTCTGTGCTGTGCTCTTTAGATTGCCTTAACTGTCATGTCCGCTCACCAATGTTTACGCTGCCAGGTTCTGCTTTGCAGCACACTGCATCCCCGTACTACCAATGCAACGCCAATATGCTCTATGACCTTCTGTTCCATCCTTTCAACCGATCGTCCTGTCCTATCCTGTCCTATGCTATCATTACACAGCCAATGCTGCTCCTCTATCCTGTCCTATACAGACCGGAATTCATTGATATTCGTACAATCCTGAACTATCCTGTGATCTGTGGCTGGAGTTTCAAGCGCTTAGACTTATGACTGTTGACTCGTGTACTGTACCATACTGTAAAGCAGTTAACTCCAACTGCCATCTTCAGCTAACCCCAGCAGCACTCTCAGCACTCTCAGCACTCTCAGTCTCATTAGGCACTCTAAACTGCCCCTGAAGCCATATTCGATACATTTTCAACCTCCTCTGCCTATTGACCATCATCCTCCTATCCGTAGCTACTTTATCCACTATAAATTTCTCTCCAAATATATTATGAAGCTCATCCTCTGTAAAAAAATACACTCTTGTACCATCACCGCGGATATAAAAATTGTCGTCTAAGAGCCTTCCCGATTTAAATCTTAGCTGGGTCAGATCATATCGGCCATAATCGCGGAACAAAATCAATCCGCCGGGTTTCAACAGCTGCTGAAGGTTCTCCACCGCTTGTTTCCATTGATCAGGAGCTAAAGCACTAAAGATAAAAATCATCACGACGATATCGACCGAATGAGCTTCAACACCTTGAGGAAGATTCACAGGATCAGCTAAATCCCAGACTGTCGCTTGGGCGAATTGTGGGTCAAACGAGTCTGAAGATTTGACTATTTCAACTGCTCTGTGAGAGAAGTCGGCGCCTATTATCCGTAGATCGGGGTTCTCATTGACAGAGAGCACGGGAAAGAGAGTGTTCCCAGCGCCGCAACCTACTTCCAGAATAGTCATGGGCCCTGCGCCACTTTGCGTGGCGTCGTACAAAACAGGAAATTCCAGCCTCAACCACTTGCGATCTTTGAAAAAGTTGTCTTTATTATTTCGGTAAAATTGATCCCAATACCGTGCAGGATTGCTCATATAGAGGTCTGTTAGAGCAGGTAAATTATCGTAAACAGCATAACTCACTCTTGTCAAACTCTTTAACTGGTGCATCTTTTTGCTTGGACACTTTTAATTCCGCCTCGACTCGCTGCTCTTCTCCCCATTCGCAGTGGTCCCTGCGTTAGCTTATTTCCTTGATTCCGATGTTCATACCAAGCATTATGATTCCATACTTCGTCCTCGTCTTTGAGGATTCTTTGTCCGAAGGTGAACGGTTTGTCTCCACGTTCTTCTCGGGTGAGTTCTACAGGAGAGTCACTCTCAGGCAGAGTAGAAGGGTTCTCTAGACTTTGTGTCATTGAAGAATTTGGTGAATTTAACTTTTTTTCAATTTTCAATTAAAGATTATCTAATATATATTTGCGTCAGGGTAATTGTAACGGGAGGATGACGGACGGGACGGATAATACGACGAAGGACTGACGGCAGCATGAAAAGTCATCAATTGTTTATTCTACACCAATGGGCATATAATAGATTGCTATTAAAGGGCAGTTGAGTGGTTAAGAGGTAGACAATGCCGAGTGATGGCAATGGCGATGGCGATGGCGCCTTCTGAATTAGCATTATTCGCCTTAAAACTAATTCTCCTTGCACATTTCACCGATATTATTCGTCGACCATCCGATCTCGTACATAACTATTGCCTAACTGTTGCAATTCTGATAATCCGACGATATACAGCTAACCACTAGGCTATTCCTCTTCCGAAAGATCAGCATTGGCGAAACTATCTGGAAAGTTCAATAATAATCTTGATCAAACAACAGACTGAAACAGTTTCAACAAGCATGAAAGATCTCATCGAAACGGTTACATTGTTCATGTAACACGTGTTATATGACGTTTGTCATGACGTAGATTTTCCAAACCGCATTTCCTTAGTAGAAATGGTGAGGCTGAGTTTCGTGATTTCTTTAATGCAGATTGAAACCCCTACCCAGACGATTCAGGGTATGATCGACAGGATTAATTCCAGGGGATTCCCAGCAATGAAGATCAAACAAAGATGAGAAGAAGAGATTGAAGAGATCACTGGTGATGGAATTAAAATATTACGTTCAAATATAAACAGTAGAACTATATACGGAGAGTATTAGAGCACAATAAGGCGTGTGCTTATGCAGTAACATTAACTCTGTAACACTATAAGCGCCCTTACATAAGCCATTCTAATTAAGCCCCAGTCCTGTCAAAGAGGCTGGTCACCAACTTTGGAAAGCACATGCCTCCTCAATACAATTTATCCTTATTATTCAAAGGAATATATATTCATGCCATGTCCTATATGCATCATCATTCAAGTTCTTTAAATCTTATTGAAACTTTCTCGAGATAAACAAGCGAACCTCAACTTTGAAACAGTATAATCACTCGGCAGTTACCGAGACTACGAAGACTACGAAGATTACCGAAGACTCACTACTTCTCTTAAGATTATTACTCACTGCCTACTACTAGTATTTACGACTACTACTATAATCCTCTTTCTCGGCTCGTTTATCGCTCACACTTCTATTCACATATCTATTTTTGGCTTCTTTTAGGCGTGGTTGGTCACGTTTCTTTTTTGACCAGCCGCTTTTTTTGGCACTCGTTGCTTTTTTCCACACATATTCTTTGCATAGCCTTTTCTTTTTCCCTCAGCCGCATCCTTCATTAATTCATTTTAAAACCTAATTTTATCATGGGAAATACAAATTCGACTATATATTCTGCAGAAGAGGCAGACCACATTTTATTTGGTCCTACTTCAATGACAGAAAAAGCCCGTATTAACCTACGCGATCATGACAGGTTAATCCAAGCTGCCAACTTGAAAATGCAGAACTTGGAAGGAATGCAAATAAATGAGCTTAATACTTGGCTAAGCTGTGAAGGATCTCAAGATGAGCTGTTAATCTTACGAAAATACGTTCACAGAGATATCTTTACTACTTATACTTCAAATAGGAGGGTTCCTGCCAATCTAACCTTTGCTGAATCGTATCTGCTGAAAAGAGATGTTCAACAGGAAACTCAACGGGAAACTCAACAGGAAAAACCTCTTCCTCCAATAGTTCGAGGTCAACAAGGAAGAGTTGTTTATGTTGAACCTCGACCTTTCAGCAAAAGCACTGCTAATATCTTGGTTATGGACAATTATGATGAGGATGACGATGAAACCGTACAAGTGTACCCTGATCATTTGACTGCACTGAATATTCCATCAGCTTCTCCTCCAACAATTTCACAAACTTTTTATAATTCCTCTAGCGATTTTGAAAGGAGTTCTTCAGATGGAGGTTCTTATTCTCCTCCTTCTTCTGAATCATCTTGGGCTTCTCCTCTAGACCAAGTGGAATACAACGGCCATTACACTGGCTTGAAGCATACTCCTTCTAAGGAACGATCTAACCCACAATCCATCAGCCCTCAAAAATCCATCAGACTTGAGAAAGAGTCTCCTTATCCGAAACCTGTGACTGTAAAAGCCACTCAACTCCAACGGAGCGAACCTCCAATCCAAAAGACACCGAATAAAGACGTTCAACTCCAACGGAGCGAACCCCTAAACGCAAAGAGTCTGATTAAAGAGAATCAACCCCAAAAGAGTGAACCTAAAGAGCGGATTAAACCCTCCGAACTCAATATCCCCAAAGTGAGCGAGAAACCGCGATCGAAATCCGTTGGTTCTGCTCCTTTTCTAAGAATCATATCATTAGGACTTATTGGAAAATCCAAAGAAATTCCTCCACAATTTAACACAGCTCCTTCTCTTTTACCATCTCCTACTCCTTCTAAAGAATTCGACTTTTCTGACATCCCTTCAATGTCTTCGGATTCGTTGAAATCGAAATGGAATCTAAGCGATTCTCTACTCAAAGACGGCCCTTATCCATACCGTAAAATGCCCGATAAACAGCCAGAAAATGAATACCGCAAATACACCGGCAAGATAGTTCGATCAAGGAGTCCAATGGAGAATAGCGAGTTGATTGAAACTGGCATCCCTCCACGAGTTCCACAGCATGCTCCAAAACGGTCAACTTCTTCAGACTGTTCAGACCATATAACCGGTAGAGATCTCCAGGCTAGTTCAAGTATCAGCTCAACAGACAGTACGGCTATTTATACTAGGAAATGTCTTCATCTACAAAGGAGAAAGTCAATTTACGCCCAGCACGAAGCTCAACGAAGAGAATCAATGCCTGCACAGTTGACTATCAAAAAGAACACTGCAGCAAAGAAGCAACTTCGATTCTCGGACGAAGTCTCAAACAAACAGTTCATGTTGGCAGGTTATGAGGAGAATTCAAGGCTTAAAGTAATCAATGCGAATTCCAGTGAAAAGCTGGTAGAAGACAAGCCGCTCAAGTATCATTCGTGGCCTGTTACTGAGACCAGAAGAGCATCAAGTCCTGATATTTGGGCAGATCGAGGTCAATCATTTATGGCAAGGAGGAGTTGATTGTGTATACTATTGATAAAAAGCATAAAATAAGAATATGACGTGTATTGCATAAGTTACGTGTATTGCATAGCTGACGTGCATATGCATATTCTAGAAGAATCTTAACCGCAATCTTTAATACCACGGCTGTATCGCCTAAAAACTGCTCTAAGACTCTAATTAGACTGATCCTATCACGATACACCAGCTACTTCACCCTAGCTCAGTCCCTTGTTAAAGAACATACGGCTATCATGCTGATACGTCCACTGCGCTAATAAGTCTACCATATGGATACGCCCACCATGCCGATACATCTACCATAATTGATATACAGCCATATTTACAACACCTTCTATACTTGGATACAGGTTCTACAGGTTCTACAGCTTATGATTTATGATAGCAAGATGTAGGTCGTTTCATGATCTAACTCGATGTCGGTGTTTATGAGCTTCCTAATACGGTAAAGCTTTTACCTGAAACGGCTCAACATGATGCTATAAATAGTTAAATTGTCGCCTCTTTGTCAGCAATTACCAAGAAGGTGACTTTTTAAGCGGCTCGCTTAGTTAGCACAGTGGATGAGATTAGTTTGTATTTACAAAAATCCTGGCGTTATAAATATCAAGATTTTTCCTGTTATCATCAAACAATGTGGTAAGTAAATTAGTGTATAACCAGTTGCGTGTTCTAACCAGTGGAATATTTGGATATATCAACTATTTGGTACCTAAAACAAGAGGACAGATTGTTTCCAATCTACTTGAAGGGTTACAGCGTCAAGAATATCGTGGTTATGATTCAGCTGGTTTGGCTATAGATGGAGATTCTCCTAATGAAGTCAACGTTTATCGTCAAGTAGGCAAAGTAGCAGCACTTCGAAAGACTATTGAAGAGGCTCATATCAAAGCAGATGTTGTGTTTGAATGCCACGCTGGTATTGCTCATACGCGTTGGGCTACTCATGGTCAACCAAAGACAATTAACTGTCATCCTCAACGATCTGACCCCAACAATGAGTTTGTAGTGGTCCATAATGGAATCATTACCAACTTTAGGGAAATAAGAGCTTTACTGGAAAGCAAGGGGTTCAAATTTGAATCTGATACTGATACTGAAGGTATTGCCAAATTGGCTAAATTCATCTACGACTCCAACAAACAACACAATTTGGACTTTACTCAACTTGCCAAGCTTGTAGTAGGCGAATTACAAGGTGCATATGGACTTTTGATCAAATCAACTCATTATCCTGATGAGATTGTAGCTACAAGAAAGGGTTCTCCTTTGCTGGTAGGAGTCAAAACCGAGAAGAATCTCAAGGTCGACTTTGTAGACGTGGAATTTCCCGATATGTCTGAAGATGTGGCTGTTGCCCCTACTATTACTATAAACGGCAATCTATCTGTGGCTGAACAGTTACGCCACTCCCAGTCACGTGCTTTTCTTTCCGACGACGGAGTCCCGATGCCGGCAGAATTCTTCCTTGCTTCCGACCCTGCTGCTGTTGTAGAGCACACGAAAAAGGTTCTATTCCTTGAAGATGATGACATTGCTCATATCTACGATGGTGAGCTTCATATTCATAGAGCTCGTCGTGAGGTCGGAGCGTCAACTATTCGATCGATCCAAACCTTGGAAATGGAGCTTGCTGAGATCATGAAGGGTACATATGACCATTTCATGCAGAAGGAGATCTTTGAACAGCCCGATTCCGTGATCAACACCATGAGAGGTCGTGTTGATTTTGAAAACTCCACTGTACAGCTTGGAGGCCTTCGGTCGTTCCTCACGACCATTCGTAGATGCCGTCGGATAATAATGATTGCTTGTGGTACATCGTATCACTCGTGTTTAGCTACACGGGCCATATTTGAAGAGCTCACTGAAATTCCGGTGTCGGTAGAACTGGCTTCGGACTTCCTCGATCGAAGATCCCCCGTATTCAGAGATGATACTTGTGTTTTCGTATCGCAATCGGGAGAAACTGCCGATACCATTCTGGCCCTTCAATACTGTCTTGAACGTGGCGCTTTAACGGTCGGAATCGTAAACTCTGTAGGTTCTAGTATCTCAAGACAAACACACTGTGGTGTTCATATCAATGCTGGTCCTGAAGTAGGTGTGGCGTCGACAAAAGCTTACACTTCACAATATATTGCTCTTGTCATGGTGGCACTTTCGCTTGCAGATGACCGTACATCACAAATTGGCCGTCGTAAAGAGATCATTGATGGCCTCAACAAGATTTCACAGCAAATAGCCGAAGTTCTCAAGCTTAACGACACAATCAAAGCCATGTGCGATGAATCATTAGCCGGACACAAGTCCTTGTTACTACTAGGAAGAGGTTATCAATACGCAACAGCTCTTGAAGGAGCTTTAAAGATCAAGGAAATCTCCTACATGCATTCTGAAGGAGTTCTGGCTGGTGAACTTAAACATGGAGTTCTTGCTCTTGTAGATGAGAACCTTCCTATCATTGCTCTTGCAACTAAGGACTCGCTTTTCCCTAAGGTCATGAGTGCAATTGAACAAGTAGCTGCACGATCTGGTCATCCTATTGTTATATGTAATAAAGGAGACCAATTCGACCCCAAGTTCAAGACTTTGGAGGTTCCTGCTACAGTCGACTGTCTTCAAGGACTGTTGAATGTTATCCCCTTACAATTGATGAGCTATTGGCTGGCTGTTAAGAAGGGCATTGACGTTGATTTCCCAAGAAATCTCGCCAAGAGTGTTACCGTGGAGTAATTGTTACTTGTTGCTTTGCTAGCTTATTTATGTAGGTCCATAGATTCTAATCGTGTATGTAATAAGATGATCTGATATCGGTTCTATAGGAGTAAGCGTGGTAATTGCCGTGCTCGAAGCTCAGTGCTGAGCCGCAAAGCATGCGGCATGCGATACAACGAATGACGGTCTAGTGTATCCTGGTCCATAGCCGATATCGTAGCATCGATAATTATGTAAAGGCTATAGTTCTAATCATGATATTGAGCGTAATTCACTTGTAACTTTTTATCTTGACCTGCTGACGCCAGGCCTAACGGCTCTTTCCAATCTACAGCATAAACCGCCGTGGGACTCTCCCCGGACTCCCGGGGAATCACGTACAGACACGACTGAGCCCGGACATCCCATACTCTTGCCGTACCGTCATGTGAACCAGAAGCAAACATATATTGACTAGAAGGACAAGTGGTCAATGACACGACAAAGTTCTTATGGCCGGTCAGTTGAGCTTGTGCAGTGGTGGAAGCCCGGGGGTCGTGAAGAGTGATATGCCGGGCAGACGAGCCGCACGCCAAGAGGCTTAATTGCGGTAGACTTGTTATCGATAGCAGTGGAAATGAAGTGACTCGTTTATCAATTTCTGCTTGTGATTGAAGATCCCATGTACGTATACTATGGTCCATTGAAACTGAATAGACAGTGGAATCGTCAGTAGGGTGGAAAACTACTGCCGTCACCGGCTCCGTATGCCCGGACAGTGTCCCTAATGCACCACGCGACCTAGCATCTGGTAAAGCATTTGAAGCCAACTTTCTACGCTTTTGAGAAGCTGTTGATTTTGAATTTGAAGTCCGGCTGAACTGAGGCATTTCTTTGTATGAATTGGACCAGATCTTGAGCGTTGTATCGGCAGAAGCAGACACGATTTTGCCTGATTTATGTACAGCAACATCATCTACTGAAGCAGAATGACCTTGTAACACTGCTCTTATACTACTGCCAGAGGTCTCTTCATTATCTTGAGTAGGTT
Organism: Middelhovenomyces tepae; assembly: GCA_003708105.3. Lineage (NCBI taxonomy): Eukaryota > Fungi > Ascomycota > Dipodascomycetes > Dipodascales > Dipodascaceae > Middelhovenomyces > Middelhovenomyces tepae. The sequence continues at coordinate 447,304 of PPNF03000003.1, read as the reverse complement.
TAACCTTCCATAGGCATAAAGTGCGGTCAGAACCTGCCGAGACTAAACCCTCACTTGTAGTCCATTTAACTGCCTTAACAGCTCCATTATGACCGGATAATTGATGAGTAACACTTCCACTAAGATTCCACAGTCGTACGACTCCATCATATGATCCTGTAGCTGTAGGATGTGAGATCCAGCTTGAAAAGGGCGAAATATCTACAGCAGAAACCCAGTCTGGATGAGCAAAAGCTGCTCTAAATGAGGGAGGAAGAATCGACCGAGTGTACTCAACAGTAAGTGTCGTTTCTGAAGATAATCCTTTTTCTATCAGGTAGCCATCTAGAGTAGATCTAAGCAGTTGTCCATCGATTAGAAAGTCAAATGGTACTGGGGATTCGAGTTCAAGAAGATGATTGACTACCTCGGAAAGACCGTATCGTTTAAGAGATACCGGGACAAAGAGGGGATCGTCACTGACTCGGACATCTTCATCTCGAGTTATTAATTTGATTTTAACTTGAGGAACGGCCGTCATTGTAATATATTTGAATAAATAATTTGAATATTTTTGAATAAATTATTTTCGAATAAATTATTTTTTTTTGAAATTAATTTCTGCTGGGACTTGGGTGTCATGGCAACAAGCGGAAAATAACCCGCTAGTTACTTAACCGATATTTGTATCTTGTGAAGTTCCAGCGTTATAATATTTAAAGTCACTGGCAGCATAATACAAGTAAAATATAAATCCGAAGACGACTAGTTCAAAGTACTGAGCCCCTTAATGTTGTAATCAATCAGACTATAACGTTTTGCAGCAATGCCGCTTATTTTAATCTTCTCAGTTTGAATGGTGCTGGAATTACCCATGAGTTCAAGGCTAGAAATCCTTAATGCTCAAGTGCGCGAGGGAAAAAACCATCTTACTTAATTGAAAACGGGATTCTCTAAGGAAATTGGAAAACCTGTACAAGCTGCTCTCTAAGAGCTAGCATCAGATAAAAGTTGCGATTGTGATTCAAGGAACTTGACCACCGCACTAAGCCCTTCTTTCGTATCAAGAAGAATTTTCAAGTTAAAATCCTCGGAAACCACTTGGAGGTATTGATGTCGATGGGTTTCGTAGTCGACAAAGTGTTGGAGGATATCAGGTCGTAGATCTCAAAGGCAGGACCGCTGAGGCATTGAAGCCAAACGTCACTCTAATCGTATCTGAGCCACTCAATGAGGTGAAAGCATATATATTCATTTTCTTAACGATAATAGTTGACCAGCACAGTAATGTAAGATCCAAGTGTCCAAAGATCAGGCTGCCGATATATCGGTTACAGATCGGTTAACAACGACTCACGTGACCTCAACAAAGTCACGTGGGTATAAATACTCGTAATCTGAATACTCAACGTCTCTTTAATGGCAGATTTCGTAGTTTCTGCGCCTGGAAAGGTGATTATTTTTGGTGAACATGCCGCAGTATTCTCGAAACCGGCTATAGCCGCGGCTCTGTCACTTCGTACATATCTTTTAGTACTAGGACCGGATCAGACCGAGGCCGACACGGTTGTTCTTAGATTTCCCAGTATCCAGTTCGATCACGCGTGGAAAATCTCCTCTTTGCCATGGGACGCGGTTAAGAATCGAGGAAAAGTTCCTAAGGAGTTGGACGATGAGTTTTTAAAGGCTCTGGAGCCATTTCTATGTGGAATTCCCCATAATTTTCAGCATGTAGCAGCTTTAACGTTTTTATATTTGTACCTACATCTTTGTGATGCGTCTACTCCTGCTCATACCTTTGTCACAAAGTCGTTGTTGCCTGTTGGAGCTGGACTCGGGTCTTCGGCGTCGTTTTGTGTTGATTTGGCCACTGCGTTGTTGACTTTAAATGGACTTAAGCCTCCTGTAGGAGATAAGGCGATAGTCGATAACAAGGGGATAGCCGATAAAAAGGGGATAGCCGATAAAAAGGAGACAGTCGATAAAAAGGAGATAGCCGCTATGACGGATAAGAAAGCCGATATAACGGATACGGCTAGTGAAACCTCCTCGAGCTCTGCGAACGGCTCTACCTCGAATGGCTCCAAAGACTTGGACAAAACTTCCACGGCCTCGGTCAACGGCTCTGTCTTGCCGAATGGCTCGGAATTGGAAAAAGCTTCCACGGCCTCGGAGAATGGTTCCGCGGCCTCGTCTAAAGCCACGACCGCTACAGCCTTGGATGAGGACGAACTTCATCTCATCAACGAATGGTCCTTCATTGGGGAAAAATGCATGCATGGAAACCCCTCCGGTATTGACAACATCGTAGCCACACGCGGTGGCGCAGTCCTCTTTCAGCGTCCCGATATCATGATCCCCATCACCAACCTCCCTTCAGTCAGCCTTATTCTCACCAACACCAAACACCCCCGTCGTACCGCCGAACTCGTAGCAAAGGTCGGGAGACTCCGGGATAAACTCGGCAAGATCTCCGACTCCATTATGGATGCTATAGAGCATATAACTCGAGAAGCGTATGATATTCTGACGTCTGATCATTCGCATTCTGCAGCAAGCCAGCAGCAGGCTATAGAACGGCTATCACAGCTTGTTCGACTTAATCATGGCTTATTAGTAGCTATTGGAGTAAGCCATCCGAAACTGGAGAAAATCAAATCTTTAGCTGACGATTTGGCCATAGGAGAGACGAAATTGACTGGAGCAGGTGGAGGAGGCTGCGCCATCACGTTATTGCATTCTAATGAAGACTCAGAATCGCTGGAGAAGAAGTTGGAGATATTTCGTACAAAGTTGCAGCAAGATGAAGACTTTGATGTGTTTGAGAGCTCATTAGGAGGCCCAGGAGCGGGAATTGCAAGATTGAAGGAGAAGGTGACGGCTGACAGGTTTGTTCTGTGTGAACGGGAAGAGTTGGAGGGGCTGGGCAGCTGGAGTTATTGGGGGAGATAGGGGTGGCAGACGACCGGAGAATGGAAACTATGTCAGCTTTTCTGAACTCGTGTTGTCAACAAAATAGCATATGTAAAGTAGTTAATTTAATGAGCTGTGCTTAGCTGATAGGGGCTATATCGGCAGACATTTGACAACAGCCGATACCGATTCGTCAACTGCGTCCTGCTGATATCGGCAGATTCATTCTGGGCCGTTCGTAGCGGATAACTCTCTACTGAAGTTGACGACATGACTCTATTCTATTCTATTGGTTCTATCAGCTTATCAGCTCTATCATCTATGCATCTACATTCCCCTGTTAAACCATACTTTTTCCACTGGACTGCCGTTGCGGTTAGTGAGCCCTTTGAACTGCGGCTCTAACTGATTGACACTCAAACTTCTCCTTTGGGGAAAGATCCCTAGAGCGAACGGAAGCACGGCAAATGACGTGACGGTGATGACGGCGAGATTGGCCAACGTCTCAACGGTACGGGACTTTCCTCTTAGGATGCCTTTCTGTAGCTGTACGAGAATCAACGGGGGAATGACCATGACTGGAGTGGCATTGATGACCCGGGACATTGCCGTTTCTCCTACAGCATAGACGGCAGCAGTTTTCGAAGTCCCCAAGTCCTCATTAGTGTCTGGGTCAAACACCGTGATGCCTTTTCGGATCTCTTCTCCGCGCATAAGGAATACATTGACCATTCCAGCGGAAACAACTGCGGCAAACGGAACCAGACGGCCGAGGATTGTCCGAGTACTGACGGAGAGATTTTTTAGCCGAGGAACAAGTGAATTGAGTCCCAGAGCCACGGAGCACGAACCCGTCACTGCCAGTAGATAATTGACTACCAATTGCTGCGTCGACATAGGATGCGATTTGTTAGAATTGGCAGTATTCACAGCCACATTAAGACTCTGGTTTGCGATCTGCCAGAACAGAACTCCTGCAGTGCCCATATTAGGAGTCAACATGCCTACGGTTACTACGAGATTTGACAGCACGTATGAAGACATACGGAACGGAAGAAGCACCTTTTCTCCTGTATCCGGATGCAATGTAGAGTCAAGAACTCGTTTAGCGCGCCACAGCTCCGGGGTCATAGGCCCTTGACCGTTCTTGTAGCCAGCTATCAACGTCTTGGCCTGTTCAAGCTCCTGCCCTGTGGTCAGAAGCATCATAGGGTCTGAAAGCCCAGCACAATGCTGTACGCGACCCCAATACGTGGACAAGTCATATCGCGACTCGGGAAGCGCTCGGGCTCCGGGAATTGAGGAGGCCATAGACGTGGATGAAGACAGATTGAAAAGTGTGAAAATGAAATTTACAAATATTTATCGGGGTTCGGGACTTCAGCCACAGATTGTTCCTAATTAGGTAACCTTCCAGGGCCCCCACCGGGATCACCGCCAATAGCCGTGCAAAAGTAACGCGTACACGATGAACATATTCATAACGGTTATGGGTTATAACGATCACTCGTTTATACGATTATATACGGATAGATGTACTGATAGCTGTACCTAGCTGTACCAACCAACTGACAACAATTGATTCTACTGAATCACCAATTCTAGATCTGACTGAAAGCCTTAGATAAGTCATGCGTAAGAATCACGGGTAAAGATCGGATAAATGCTGGTGTACGGAAGAAGCAGATGTTTTTACAGCCGTCAAGGCGGGTTAGAGAATGACTGATTAGTGACTCTTACATAGGTTTTGCTAAAGGTCACCGATATCGGTTAATCCTATCGGATAAGTCGATACAGTGTTGGCTAGCGCCACGAACTGTGGCTGGGTGACTCTTTACAGGGAATTGCAAACATTATACAGCAGTTTTCTTAGTAGAAGGCTGGTCTATCTTAGCGCCGCCGATATCGGTGAATCGGCGAAATCCCGAATCCGAGATTAATATCGATTGTCTCACAATTGAGCCAGTACAAGTTGTAGAACTTGACAAATGGAGTTGTATATACGTGTGTAATCTTTATTTATAGCGATGGAGTGGCAGATTGAGTGGATAGAGTTCTGCTGGCTTTGACTCTGCCGATATTGCAGATTCCGTCAGAACTTAGGTCTTATGCTGATATCGGCAACGTCACCGATAAATCTCAATAAAGCATCGATATCAATCCATCCCGATAGCAATTGACCAGTCGACGATGATCTCGTCATATAACCGCTCTTTCTATTGATTATCGGTAAATGCGAATATTTATCGGCGGTTCATCGGTTACGTAATCTTTACGATTGAATAACATAATCAAATGAATGACAAGATTCTCGATTATTCGTGATTTATCTCAATAATTCTCGATTTGTCTTAGATCTCTTTGATTATTTTGATTATTTGATTATTCGATTATCTTGTCATGAAAATCCTTGGTCTTGGCCATGATATTCTTGTTAATTCGCGATTCACACCGATAGTTGAAGGATCTAAAGCCATACGAATAGCCCAAAGAATCCTCCACCCTCAACAAGAACTGCCACAATTTGTGGCGGCATTAAATGCAAACGCGCCACATAAAGCGGCGAAACAGCTGAGTTCGGCCTGGGCGGCAAAGGAGGCGTTATATAAGAGTTTAGATCCGGAAGTTCAACCGTCTTGTAGATTTAACCAATGGTATCGGTCGACAGTTGGAGGGAAGCCAAGTTTGAGCTGTCCGGCGTATTTCAACGAGTACCCTGGTCAGGGGGTTATGCTGTCTTTGTCCAATGATGGAGGAATGACTTCTGCTGTTGTTATAAGGTATCAGGTGGACGCAAGCCATGACTAGAGCATGCGATACACAGGCCCATTAGCATGCCAATATCGGCAATGAAAGCTTCGAGCTCACTGGACAACATGGTCAGTACTGCTAAGCCTTAGAGGCGTGATTTGAGTCATCCTAAAATCCTGCCGATATAACTACGGAGACATGTCTAATTGACGATATCGGCAGCAGCAGGAGCAGTTTGAGGGATACTATTCGGCAACGCCGACTGCCAATACCGATTCTCGACTCGATAGTTTGGCGATATCGATAATCGTCTAATAGCCGATATATGTTCGCTGGGCCTTTCTGATATGCATGTACTACTGATGCTACGGTAGATCTATGCCGATATCGTTAGCTGCCGATATGCACTCAGCTGACTACCGATATTCTTATTGCCGATATTCCTCTGTTAACATATTTACTTGTAGACAATCGCTGCTACCTTGCCACACTTCTATTACTATCTATATCTATTCCCACTCTACAGTGGCCGGAGGTTTCGACGTGATATCATAAACCACTCTTGCAACACCTTGAACCTCATTCACAATACGTTTAGCTACTGTCTTGAGGAACTGTGGGGTGAAAATGTACCAATCAGCCGTCATAAAGTCGACAGTCTCAATTGCTCTTAAAGCAATGACCTGCTCATAAGTACGTTGATCGCCCATTACTCCAACACTTTTAACTGGCAAAAGACAGGCAAAAGCTTGGGAAATATTCTCGTAAATACCAGCCTTTCGAATCTCTTCAATGAAGATGAAATCAGCCTTTCTAGCGATTTCCAATTGAGAAGGAGAGATTTCACCTAGAATACGAATAGCAAGCCCCGGGCCCGGGAACGGATGTCTCCATACTAAATCATGAGGGATTCCAAGTAATTCACCTAATTGACGGACTTCATCTTTGAAAAGCTCTCTTAAAGGCTCAATTAGCTTGAGCTTCATGTCTTCAAGTAAACCTCCTACGTTATGATGGGTTTTAATAGTCTGAGAAGGACCTTTAAAAGAGATACTTTCGATAACGTCGGGGTATAAAGTGCCTTGTAAAAGGTATTCGATTTCGCCGGAACCTGATTTCGGCTTGATACCGGCAGCAACTCGCTCAAAGACTTCAATGAACGTGTTTCCAATGACTTTACGCTTTCTTTCAGGATCTGTAACTCCTTTAAGCTTGGTCAAGAACTCGTCTGAAGCGTCGATTACTGTCAGGTTGATTCCTAAGCCTTTTGTCAGCGTTTGATGCACGGTTTTCGCTTCGTCAAGACGTAAAACTCCATTATCAACTAGAATAGCATGGAATCTATCGCCAATAGCTTCATTCATAAGCTTGGCAGCAACGGTAGAGTCCACACCTCCGGACACGGCACCAATGACTTCACCTTCCTCTCCAACAAGGTCACGAATCCTCTGGATCTCCGTCTTGATGAAACTCTCCATACTCCAATGCTGAGCTGCATGACAAATAGTCACAGCAAAGTTTTTCAGAAGCTTATTACCCTCCGGGGTATGAGTCACCTCCGGGTGGAATTGGATCCCGTAGATAGGCAAAGACTCATGACGCACCGCAGCATACGGGGAATTATTAGTGTATGCAATGGTGGTATAACCTTTAGGCAAAGCGCTAAGCTTATCACCATGAGACATCCAGACTTGAAAGTCTTTAATCCCTTCAAAAAGCGCGTCCTCGACCTTTAAACTGATCTTAGCTTCTCCATATTCCCGTCGATCTCCCGCTTGAACTCCTCTGCCGTTGATCCACGCCAATTCCTGCATTCCATAGCATATTCCAAGGATTGGAACGTTGAGCTTGAAGATATCATGGTCTACATGAGGAGCATCTGCAGCATAGACAGAGTATGGGCCTCCAGAGAGGATGATACCTTTAGGAGTAAACGGCAGTTCCGAGATCTTTTGAGTGCACGGTAGCATTTCTGCGTAAACTTTGAACTCACGCAGTCTCCGGGTGATCAGGTGACTATACTGAGAGCCGAAATCAAGCACCAGAATCGTGTCATATTGTTTGGCGATATCATCAATTATTGTATCAGGCATTTTGATAATAAATGAATAAAATAAAATTCTGAATGACTATTGAGCCGCAGAGGGTAAGGAGGGTAATAAATATTACTCAATAAAGACGTTACATAGCAGATGTAATAGAGGAAAAGATAATACTTGCGGGTAACAAATACTGCCTAATAAAGCCACAACAATAGCCTTGTAATGTCATACTAATTGACGTCTTCTCTCCTTCACCTCATTACATTCCACTTGTAATGGCACAAGTAGCTCCTTATAAATCGTTTGATTGGAAAGATGTCACTCCCGTGGTTCAATTCGACGGGGAGATCCCGTTAGCTAGGATCTCTTATACTCCAGAATATAAAGAAGCTATGGAGTTATTAAGAGCAGTTATGGCTTCGAAAGAGTACAGTTTACGAGCTTTAAAACTCACGGAATCGATAATCGAACTCAATCCTGCTCATTACAGTGTTTATCAATATAGACTTGATATTCTAAAGGAGATCGGTAGAGATGTAATCGACGAATCAGAATGGTTCAAGCCTGACTCAGGCTTGCAAGACGAGTCAGCGCCAGACGAGTCAGCGCCAGACTCCTCGCCAGACTCTACCATTGTGGACGACTTTGAATGGTTGAATCAATTGACTTTGGATAATCCGAAAAACTATCAAGTTTGGCATTATCGTCAACTTCTTCAAGCCCCGAATTCTACTGCCTATTATTGTGGAGAAAAAGCTCTTGTCAAAATAGCTTTACAAGAAGATAGCAAGAATTATCATGCTTGGTCGCATTTACAATGGATTATAAACAATTGTACTGCTGATACTACGGATTATCTGGCTGAATTGGAGTATACTACAAGTCTTTTACAACAAGATGTACGTAACAATTCGGCTTGGAGTTATCGATATTTCATCCACAAGTATTCCAATTCTTTGACACTATCTACTTTTGACTTGGAGTCGCGTTTCGTAGAAAGATCTATTGAATTGGCTCCTCAAAACGAGTCTGCTTGGAATTATTTAACTGCTATTTACGAGCTACAGTCAGTTTCAATTGACAATTTAGAGTCAATCTGTTTGAAATACGCTCCTTTAAATGACGATTTAGAAGCAGAACAAGTGATTGAATCGACTCCGGCATTGGAATTGCTTGTTCAAATTTATATGAAAACTGATAAGGAGAAGGGTATTAAAGCATTGGAGTTGTTGGATAAATACGTTCCAATGAGGAGGGGATATTGGAATTATTTACGCAAGCAGGTAAGGGAGGATCTATAATCAGAGATCAAACGGAGGAGGGCTGCTACATAGACTGGAGTTAGTGAGCAGGTGAAGATAGTATTTCTATCGGAGGACCGAACACCTGACAGATGACTGGAGCTACTGTATATTTCGCAGATTAAAGATAATATTATTCTATACGATCGAGGGTTCAGCACCGGAGGATCGAGGGTTCAGCACCGGAGGACCGAGGACCTTAGCAGCGGACGATCCACTCGCTCCGCTCCGCTCCGCTCTTGGCTCGCTTTGGCTACATCTCAATTCCAAACTCCTTTGAATAACCTCTGAGAATATCATAATCAACCGAATTCCCCCCACAAACGACAACAACAATAATCGAATCATCCTTCAAATTCGGCAACAACTTTGGAAGCATATTGCCATAAATAGGAGCCAACGCCGTGCCACATGCGGCTTCAACAAGTAACTTATGATCACTGGCAAAATTAATACAAGCTTGAGCCGCATCACGATCAGATACTACAAGAGAATGAGTCGGATGTCCCTTCATAGCATATTCAATTGTCTCCTTGGTCACATTAGCAGTTGATAGAGAAGTTGCAATTGACTTTGGACTCTTTAAATGAACCTGTTGACCACCCGAGTTGATTGACATGTTCAAAGCTGCACAACCTTCAGTTTCTACTGCCACAATCGGTACATCTGCATAACCATATTCCGTCAAACCTTGAACTAACCCGTTATAAAGCCCTCCTCCTCCTACAGAGCATACAATTGCTTCAGGACGTCTATTACCACATTGTTGAATGATTTCTTTGGCTATTGTAGCATTGCCTTCCCATACAAGTTTATCATCATATGGATGACAATAAACTGCTTGTTCCTTACAAGCAGGAATAAGAACTTCTTGAATATATTTCACGGAATCGGAAATATATTCTCCATGGACAACAACAGTTGCTCCAGTCTTGGCGATTCTTTGGACCATTGAAGGATTCGTAGATGCTGGAACACAAACTGTACATTTCTGTTTATATTTCCTAGCTGCATAAGCAGTAGCACATCCTGCATTCCCCCCAGATGGAGAAAAAAAGTGGAACTCAGTACCAAAAGGACTTTCTGTAACTGTCCTATAAACGAGATTACCAAGTCCTCGAGATTTGAAAGATCCTGAAGGTTGAACTTGTTCTAATTTCAGCATCACATTCGACCCTATAAGCTCTGAAAGATAGAGTGAATGGATTAATGGAGTCTCTATGTATGGTAGATTCTCCGATAATGGAGGAGTTATCATGATGAAAGGATATTTGAAGATAAATAGTTAGTGAGAATTAAGATGAAAAGTCAAAAAAGAAGACGACTTTTTTGAGGATATTTGAGGATATTGCTATATATATCAAGATAAGAATCTTCATAAGATAATTATGGTCCCGATGCCCAAACCGATAAACACTCATCACCAGAACGAGTCACTTTTGTTTGAGTTATTTCATTTATTTCACTTAATCGTATTTATTATATTCACTCTACACTCTTATATATCTTATTATTCCTTTAATTCATTCATTATTTAATCCTTTAATCCTCTTATCTCACCGTTAACAGTCTCTGTCGTCTCTGTTATCTGCCGATATTTCTAAGTTTGAACCAGTTTGGAGATGGTGGGAGAAAAAGCCTGATGAGGTAAAGTGGAGGCCCGAGTAATAAACACGGGAGTAAAAAGTCCCAACGGCGTTGACCCGAGTTCAGGAACGATGAAATTGCTGATAAGAATGCAACAGTTTACTGAGTTTGGACAAGGAATATGAGGCTCATAAAAGTGATTCAACGTATCATGATGTTATCATCTACAACGACGTGTCACTATGATCTGTCAGTCTGCGGCTCTGCCCTACTCTGCCCGGCTATTAGCTTAATAGTCCAACTGACGGCTCTGACATCTTAATGAACCTTGAACCCTGTAGCTTTAATCCGTAATTTGATGTAATTTGTTTATAATTTAATAATTCAGAGTAGGACGCCGCACGCCGCATGCCGTGTGCCGTTTATGTTAGTGGTTCAATGCTCGTCATCCGGCTATTTAAGGTTACTCACGGAAACTGTAACTGCCATATACATGTTAGTGTTTATTTGACCATGGACACGGTGCATGTGCACGGTGACTAGACACGGTTTATTACACGGTTTATTACACGGTTTATTACACGGTTTGCTACAGGGTTTGCTACACGGTTATTCACGTTAAGGCGTACACGGTTACAGTTACTCAGTTAACGGAGTCCGATCTCCGGTTAGCTTGCTCCTCTTGGACGTTGTACAAAACTGGCTCGGAATTCTTGTCAGTTCCCCGGATTTACCCCTCAAACGTTGTTAGTTGCCAATGGGCTGTTCCAGCAGATAATATCGGTCTGATTCGGTCATCGACGATTGATCACTTAACTAAGAATCATAAGGTCCTTTGTATAACCAAAGACGACCACTGTCGGATCACACGCTGGTGTCTGTTAAGACAGAGACCATGACTGGAGACATAACTTTCACCGATTTAACGGTCACCAGGCCGTACAATACGCACCCAATCTGCTGATAATCGCTACAATTGATCTTATCCGTCAATATGACAATCTTTTTTGATTATATCCGACATTTCATCAACCCTGTTTTACAGTCATGAAGCCATTTAATCCTACTGCTCGGATATTACAAGATCAATCTTTAACCGATATCGGCTAAGTTCTTGGTTAAATTCTTACTCAGCATTGCTTACATAATCTTTTCATTTAAAATTTTCGTCCTAACCCTAACACTATCTCCTCGGCTTAAACTCTAATTAATTCTCGTCATTCACCCCTCACGGTTACTTCATTCAATATGGCGATGAATCGAGTGACGGATAACATTTTTATTGGCTCATTCCACTCTCTAGCGGGCCAAAGAGGGCTACAAAACAACAATATCACTCACATTCTGTCCTTGTTAAGAGGGGATATCCCTGACGGCGCCAAATATGGGTTTAAACACTTGCACATTCAAGTTGATGACGATGATGAGGAAGATATCATGAAATTCTTCAGTCAAACAAACGAGTTTATTCATTCAGCCGTGTCGGCTAACGAAGGAGTCCTTGTACATTGTATGGCAGGAATATCAAGGTCCGTGACCGTTGCATGTGCTTATATCATGAAATCTCAAGATCTGACTCCGGACGAAGCCATAGCTCTTGTTAAGGAAAAGCGTAGTGTAGCAAATCCAAATCCTTCATTTAGAGAACAGTTACAGATCTATTATGATTGTGATTTCGAAGTGTCAATGGAGAAACCGTTATATCGGCAGTGGATTTTGAAGAAGCAAGCCGAGGGGATTCCCTTAACTGGAGTTCCTCCTAATTTGACCAACTTTTATTCCGAGACTAGTCAAATCAATTTTTCAAGGTTTAAATTGAACAAGACGTCGGCAGAGGCTAGACCGTCACAAGAATCTTCCCAGAACTTACCCTCGTCTGCCCCAGCCCCAGCCCTAGTCCCACGCCTCTCCGAACTCCGCTGCAAACGATGCAGGTAAGTACCTCACAATTCCTCACATTCTATCTCCTAACAAGATTATAGATCCGCTTTGGCCTCCTCTCGGTCGTTTATAATCCACAGCCCCGCATCCTCAATAGACTTACCCTACCGTAGAACCTCCGGGACTAATTTCGCTCCCCGGAACGGCCTCGCATTAGATTCCTCTCTCTCTCCTTCTTGTATGCATTATTTCCTCGAGCCAATTGGTTGGATGCGCCCGGAGCTAGAAAAAGGCAGCTTGGAAGGAAAATTCTCATGTCCAAAGTGTGGAGCAAAAATAGGCTCCTACTGTTGGCAGGGGAATAAATGTAGCTGTGGAAAGTGGGTTATTCCTGCAATTGAAGTCAACAGAGCCAGAGTTGATGAAGTGAAGTTATAGATAAGTCATCAGCTGAAGTTATAGAGATAGATTGCCAGGCTGGCTTACGTTATAGAACTGCATTGATTCCACGAGACGCAGCGGATGATCTCGACGAATGGATGCAATGCAAGGCATCTACGGCAGCTGCGGCAGTTACAGCAGTCACGGCAGCTCCATAGTTTCCTTATATAATCTTCATAATAAAGCTTTACTTACTGAACGATTTTCATAGATTATCCCCGGCTCACATGCGACCATGCATTGACCTAAGTCCTCAATCCATCAATCAATCTAGTTCTTACTAGCACTACACCGAGCATGACTTTGCCAACAATCAGACTCTCAATGATTCTCGGTGAGCGTACACTCTTACAGCGAGTGGAAGTTTCACCAGTCTCACTGATGTTTAGTAGGAGGCTCCTCCGTCTACAGTCTATGCTCTAGTCTGTTACAGCAGCCTAGCGAGTACCTACTGGCCTCTACTTTTTTTTTCTGACTATAAATCCTCAAGCACGGCTCTTCGGACCCCGACGCCGCGATCAAGATTCCAGATTCTCGGCCATTTGGTTTCTCAGGCCAAGGCTTCAGTCTACATAGACTCTACAATAGTAACATTAACTACTTAACCTCCACTGTGACATCAAGTCCTCGCACGGCTCTTCGGACCCCGAATGCTCGGACCCCGACGGCTGACAGCCTTGAAAACCTTGACACTCTAAGCTCTTCCTCACATCTCCGCCGGTTATAGCCGGAGATCGTGTGCTCATTTGCTTATTTAAGCTTAATGTGTCATCATCACTTGCGGGTAACAAAGCCGTAGATGGCATCGCAATTTGGGAGCCTTGATCGGATTTAAGCGCTTTGTCTATCGGATTTCAAGTTATCTTCAATTTATCGTAATTCAATCGTCAATTTAACCATCAATTCAATTGGTTCAAAGATTAGGTGAGCTCAGCAGTTTAGCGGTTTACTTTCGATCTTATCTGTGACTCAATTGGACTGTCAATCTAATCAACTCTCTTACTCAATCACTCGGCTAATCGCTCGGTCAATCAAATAATTAGTTCAATCGGCCTCATTGCTCGGCCCATCGACTCTCTGTCGGCTCACTTACTCAGCTCATCGACACTCATCGTATCATGACGGACGACCGGGAGATTCTTCCGTCCGGGCTTAAACCTACCCACTATAACTTAAACCTCTACGACATCGACACCACCTCCTTCACCTTCTCTGGCTCCGTAACAATCGATTATAAACCTCTTAATGACGTTGATTCCATCTATCTGAACGCACGAGGTTTAGAAATCAAGAATGTCATTGTCAAGGCAGAAATCACCAAAACTGAGTCTTCTATTCAAGTCAAAAACACTGACTATGATAAGAAGACGGAAGTGGTAACAATCTCTTTAGCTGAGAAAATCTCTTCTGCTTCTAAGGTATCTGTTATCGTGGAATATACCGGGGTCATTCAAGATAATATGGCAGGGTTTTACCGTAGCAAGTATAAAGACGCAGACGGGAAGGATGCCGTGATGTTGTCGACTCAATTCGAGTCTACGGATGCAAGAAGAGCTTTTCCTTGTGCTGATGAGCCTAATCTTAAGGCTACTTTTGATCTAAGTATCACTATCCCCGAGCAGTGGACGGCGTTAAGTAATATGCCCGTAGTTTCTAGTAAAACCCCTGAAGATGGCAAGAAGAGCGGTGTTAAAGGTGGAGTTAAGACTGTTACATTTGCTACGACTCCTGTTATGTCCACTTATCTCCTTGCCTGGGCTGCTGGGGACTTTGAATACATTGAAGCTTTCACCGAACGCAGCTATAACGGACATAAGATTCCCGTCCGGGTTTATACCACTCGGGGATTAGTAGAACAGGGCCGTTTAGCTCTTGAAAGTGCTGCTAAAATCATCGATTACTTCTCCTCCGTCTTTGATATCGATTATGTCCTTCCTAAAGCCGATCTACTTGCTGTACATGAGTTCTCTCACGGAGCTATGGAAAACTGGGGCTTGGTGACGTATCGTACCACGGCTGTACTGTTTAACCCCGCTCTTAGCTCCACTCAGTATAAGACAAGAGTCGTCTACGTCGTAGCTCACGAACTTGCTCACCAATGGTTTGGCAATTTAGTTACTATGGACTGGTGGAATGAACTGTGGCTCAACGAAGGATTCGCTACTTGGGTCGGTTGGCTTGCTGTAGACCATTTGTATCCTGAATGGAACGTCTATTCACGGTTTGTCACGGAAACTTTACAAGGAGCTTTAGGTTTGGATTCACTTCGACAGTCACATCCGATCGAAGTTCCAGTGAGATCGGCTCTAGATATCGACCAGATTTTCGATCATATCTCTTATTTGAAGGGTGCCTCGGTCATTCACATGTTGGCTACTTATTTAGGCGTAGAAACGTTCTTAAAAGGAGTGTCTTCTTATTTGAAGAAGCATTCATTTGCTAATGCTCATACTACGGACTTATGGAGCGCTATTTCCGAGGTTGCCGGAGTTAATGTCGGAGATTATATGAGTAATTGGACTTCAAAGATCGGATTTCCTCTTGTCACCGTCACTGAGGAGGGAAATAAGGTTGTTCTCCGACAAGACCGTTTTCTTAAAGGAGGAGATGTTAAAGCCGAGGAGAATTCGACTCTTTGGTGGATTCCTCTGTCTATCTCCGGCGTTACCTCCTCCTCTAACTCCGTCCTATCCACTAAAGAAACGGCTCTTGAACTTCCTCCGTTCTTTAAGCTCAATAAGAACCAGACAGGAGTTTATCGTGTCAATTATTCCGCTGAACGGTTAGCTTTATTCGGCCAGAACATCGACAAGCTTTCTGCCACGGATAAAATCGGCGTTTTGGCCGATGCTGCAGCTACAGCTTCCGCAGGTGTTGGAAGTATCTCCGGACTACTCTCCTTCATTCAAGGACTTGTTCATGATACAGATTATGCAGTTTGGAGCGAAATTGTTTCTACTCTTGGAACAATCCGGTCGGTATGGTTTGAACAACCTGAAACTGATAGAACGGCATTAAGCAAGTTCACAGAATCGCTTGTACTTCCTCTAGTTAAAGATCTCGGATGGGAATTCCCCGAACATGAAGACTTTTTGAAATCGCAGCTTAGAACTTTGGCTATTTCCTGCGCTGGAGGAGTCAATTCTGCGGAGGTTGTTTCCGAGGCAAAGGCTAGATTTGCCAAATGGCAATCTGGTGATGCTTCTGCTATTGCTCCAAGTCTACGTACAGCTGTTTATTCCACCGTTCTACGCAGCTCTGCCGGCGACGAGCTCACCCGGGCTTATGAATCAATCGTCGAGCAACTGACAAATCCCCCTGCCGTGGATAGCCGTGAAATCGCCCTTGTATCCCTTGGAAAGGTCAAAGACAAAGCCGCCATTAGCCGCAGTTTAGATCTAGTACTCTCGGATAAAGTCGCTGTTCAAGACGTCCATTCACTTATCAATGCTCTTGCCGTGAACCCGGACACCCGATGGCAGACGTGGCTGTTCATCAAGGAACACTGGGATGAGATCTATGCCAAGTTCTCGACGAATATGGTTGTTTTAGACCGTCTCGTGAGGCTTGCTCTTAACAAGTTCTCTTCTCAAAAGGCTTATGATGATATCGAGGCTTTCTTTAAGAGTAAGGATACTCACGGCTTTGAACGGTCTTTAGGACAGGCTCTGGACTCGATCAAGAGTAATACTGAGTGGGTTGAAAGGGATGCTGCCAAGGTCAGGGAATGGTTGAAGGATAACCAATATTTAGCAAAGATTTAGTGAATAAATTATAGCAGAGTCGACGTCCGAACGGAGGGATGAACGCCGCATGATGTGCGGCGCAGCCATAGCCATAGAACGTTAATAGTTTATTATATACAACTCGCGCCTAGCTCAAAGAGCAGCGCATGCTGGACAAAGAAGCCTATGTGTGCCGAAGCCGCATAAAGTGCGACGCTAACATCGACAGTTAGTTTCCATAGTCTAGCTAGAGGCAGAGTACTACTACGCCTGTGATCGTACACGAGTACATCTATACAAAGCGACACAGCCAGACCAGGCATTGACATTAGGATGGTTCGACAATGAGCGTAGAGAGCAGAGGGACTCAACATACAGAGCCAGATGCACATACAGACAGATTCTGTAGTGAAACCGTAGATTGGTAGAAGATTGTAACTGCAGAGCCAATCGATGTGAACTGTTCAGCCGCAGGATGTGCGGCACGGCAGTACCAACCGCAGCGCTCAACGCACAAACACACCTAATCATCCATTTCCATTTCAAATTCCTCATCATTCTCATCACTTTCATGTACACTTGGCAATGACGCTCGATGCTGGGTATCATGAGTCTCTGGCAATTCCTCCCCATCACCCTCATACTCCTCCTCTTCCGCTACAAACCCTTGGTCGTAATCGCGTTCATCATAACTGTCATCATAATCATAATCTTCTTCTTCAGCTACTTGGTTATCCAGGTCAAACTCCCCGTCCAAGTCACCCTCTTCGTCACCATCACGTTCACCGTCCCCGTCACCATCCGCATCCTCCCCGTCTTCCTGGAACTCGTCTACCTCCACCTCCACATCCACTTCCACCCGATTCATTTCCTCATTATCCATATCTTCACCACTGGCATCTTCCTCCTCGTCGAGAATGGCCTGCATCGTCTTTGCGATCCCCGGCGGCCGTAAATAGTCGTAACCAAACCGTCTAATACTCTTAAGATAGACGTCACGGGCCTGTTCGTCGCGATCTAGAGCTAATGTAGAGATCCCGGGTTGCACTGACGGGTTATCCCAGATCCCGTGTCGCCATTGCGGGCCTGCATCGTCGGCATCAGCGTCAAAACGCCCGGGTTCTTCCGTCACCGTATCCATTCCATTAAGTGTTCCCGTGCTTAACCCGTTCGTTCCCGCGCTTCCATCTTTCGTCACCGTTAGCATATGACTTTTATACCGTCGGCTCCATACTCGTTGGCTTTCTAAACAGGGAATTACCGGCAGGTACATTAGAACTGCCGCCGATAAGTTGATAGATTGAGAGCTGCGGGAGTTGAATATGGAATATTGGGAGTTATCGGCAAAAATATCGGCAAAAATATCGGCAAATATCAGTGAAAGTACGAGAATACCGCGCCATACGCTTGTGAATTAGTGCTATTCAAGCTTGTGATTGACTATAAGACGAAGAAGAAGATGATGATAAGTGTCTTCATTTGGTTGAGGTGAAGACTGAAGAGTTATATGGGCTGTACCGATATCACCATATCGGAGATTGGAGCTGCTATGAGACGAATTATTCACGAATAGCTACATAATCTTATTTAATAACAGCAGAAGTAATCAAGCTCATATTGATCGCTCATATAGTTCTATTTGCTGTTGAGGAGACTTCAGGAAGCGGTCCTAGGTCTACAGTAGCTGAACAGCTCTCCTACGGTCAAGTCAATGTCGTTGGGTGCTAGTGATATTAATAACGAGACAAGACTAGACGAGATGATACGTCAATGCGAGACGATACGAGTTGTACGACTGCTCAAGGCTGTTGAGAGGCTGATGGGCTGCCGATACAGATATCGGCGAGTCGGGAGCAATATCGTCAGGCATAAATTATCGTCATTCATATCTGTGAATGTCGTATAGACAATCTAACAACAGACTAAATCCGTTTCTATCATCAGGAGACGCTGGCGATAGATTCGCCCATGCCAATATCGGCCAGCATCGGCCAGTATCGGCCATCATAACTGCTCCGTGCTGTGCAGACTGCAGTACGGATATGGCTATTCGTCTTTGCCCAGATATCAGTACAGATCTCACCTGGTCCTGCTAAGTATGAATAGCAGATGCCTTATTCTGTATGGCCGTCTAATTGGTTACAATCTACATGTCCGATTTTGAGCCAATAGAATATGTGATACTATATACATTAAAATTCTTCACCAGATCCAAATAACCAATCCCATTGACCCTTCTTATGAATCATAGCCAGTACGAGAATAGCTGGTAGATGCCATACTGAGCCCCAGAACAGTTTCCGGGCATAAGCATTGCTCTTTGGCGAAGAAGATTGTCCATACGTTGAGCCACCCAGATCAGGTCCTTTCAACCCCCTCTGTTCATACCAGAACTTGAACGCCCAGTACGTTAACCAACTGTTGACAAGACTGCTGTCTACTGCAAACACCCAATCGGTGACGTTGAAATAGCTCATAGCAATGCAAATAGGGAACATTAGAAGTGAATACCGTAGCGAGACTCTTGCGTTTAAAGCAGGATTCTTCCAAGCAGCCATGACGTATCCTGCTCTTCTATACTCGTCTCTAATAGAATGGCTGAGCGAATTAAAGTGAGGGAATTGCCATGCATAGAGAAGTGCGGCTAGACACCAAGCCCCGGGTTCGGTAAGTGAACTAGAAGCCGCCCAGCCCATTAATGGAGGTATAGCTCCTACCACGGCTCCTACCCAAGTATTGGAGATAGATATGCGTTTAAGGCTTGTGTATAAGCCTCCATAGAGAGCTATATTGGCTGCTCCGAGCGCGGCTACAGTTGGATTAACTCCGAAATACAAAACGGCCACCCCTAACGAGCCTGTTGCTGCTGCGAATTGGAACGCTTGTAGAGGAGATATGAGGCCTCGGACTACAGGACGTGTTCGTGTTCGGGTCATTAGGTAGTCGAATTTATACTCACGAGCCATATTGATGGAATTTGCTGAGGCAGAACTTAGGGCAGTACCGGCGGTAAGGAACAGCAGTTGTGACACTGTAGCGGCATTAGGCGTTAACGCGTAGGTTGACATGGCTGATAAAACGACTAAAGCCGTCAGCCGGGGTTTAGCCAGGGCCAGGTAGGTGGAGTAGATGGATTTAGTCTTGCTACGAGGTTTTCTAGTTGTTGGCTGTAATGCTTGAATTTCCGTTTCCGACTGGCATGTTAGGTTCTTGGCCAATCCTTCAAGGGGGGTTCGAGTGGAGGAGAAAGCTGTGGCTGTGGCTGTGCTTGTGGCTGATGCTGAGGCTGTGGATGCGGCTGTGGCTGAGGGAGCCGCTGGAGCCGCTGAAACCGATGAAGCCGTTTTAGCTGACGGGGCTATTGTAGACAAAAAGCTGTTCGAAAGAAAGTCCACTTGAAATCGCGTCTGGAAAGGCACACTGGAGGTCGACGAGTTTAATCGCTGTCGTTTTCTACTAAGGAATCGTGATTGTATCGGTAGCAGTTCAAGCACCGAGTCCCGGCATCCATTAGCCAGGCCGAAGCTTCTGCATCGTAAAGAAGTGGTGATCATCGGATGATCTAGCAGATCTGAGATCTCGAGTCAAATCAGTCAGTCAACTCAGAGAGTCAATTGAGTCATGTGAATCAGGACAGGCTGTTTAGAGTCAGTCAGTCTATTCTAAGTGAGTCAACAGCCAGTGCCAATTGAGTCAACTAGTCTATGAGTGAGTCAAGCGTCTGAGTCAAGCGAGTCGAGCGTCTGAGTCAAAGTCCGATTCGTGAGTCAAGGTCCGCGTCTGAGTCAAGCGTCCGTCAAACGTCCGTAAAACTTCCGTCAAACTTCCGAGTCAAGCGTCCGGGTCAGTCGTGAGTCAAGCGTTCAAGTCAATAATCGTGCTTCAGTCGTGAGCAACAGTCAGCGCAAGAGTCTGAGTCCTGAATCAACGAGTCAATGCAATTGAGTCAACGAGTGGTCCTTCGTTAGAATCAACAGTCCGTGATTCAGTCTCAAGGCCGATTCCGCCTATTAAAATTTGGGAGATGATTATGTTTGATGTTAGTAATCCGACGATTTAAGTGGACTGGAAAATGGAGATAGCAATCGAACGACGTAGGAACGAGGAATATTAATTAATAATAGACAATTGTTGTATACTAAAGTACTTGAGTTCTTCTTGGTCTCAATTACTTATGTCCAAATTCTACGATTTGTGCCGTTGTTGAAGCCTCTGATGAAGCCTTTGATCAATCCTTGACGCGGACTTGGACTCCCGAATAGGGAATCCCGAGAGAGTTCGTATGACGACGAGATTGTGAATTCAGTGAATAGTGTGAGTTCGGTGAACAGTGTGGATTCGGTTGGCCATCTGAGTGCGGAATGGCTAAGCTGTCGAGCTGTCAAGTGTTTGAGTATGTGAATTGGTGAGTCATGGAGTGAGGTGAGTCGAAGCCAGACTTCATCTGGATGCTCCTAATCTTACATTACGGGATCTTCCTGAGCATTCCGAGAATAACAGAGTATACAACTGGTCTGTACCGACTTTGTATCTGTTGAGCTGACGTCGTAGAGGTTTTCGAAATCGGCATGTTGTGGAGCTGTTGTGGAGATAGTTGAAGCGCTTACAGAATATCGGGAGCCACTACCGATATATCGGCTATCCGCCTTAAACACTTAGACTTATTCAATCACTGGTAATAATACAATTAAATAGATTCAACACAAGTGGTCAGGTGCTGTGTGATATCGGCTAGCCAATCCCCACTATATGTGGTACTTCACCATATCGGCGCTCCAATCCTAAATTATAGGCTATACTTCACCATATCGGCCAATGGGCTAAAATATCTAGAGACGCAGTTTCACCGATATCGCCGATATGAATAACCGTAAACGATTCAACAGCCATTCAGCTCAGCCATTCAGCTCAGCCATTAAGCTTAGCCACTCGCTTCAGCTCGTCTAACAATATAACTTTAACACACCTCATGATTACTATCTAGATACTAAATTCAGCTAAAAAAACGCCGACTCTCCAGTTATAGCTCTTCCAAGAATCAATGCATGAATATCACTTTGTCCTTCATCTAAATTAGAACCGAATGTCAACCTTCAAATACTCACAAGTTTGAACGACCCAAAGATTTTGTGCGATTCTTCCAATATGATATTCATCACTAGCCGCATTTCCTCCAAATACTTCCATAAGACTAGTTAGAGCTGATAGAGCCGATAGCCACAACGATATCCGACATCGGCTGCGCCGATATCGGCTAGTATACTTACGCCCTCGAATTATACAAAGATCTATCACAATTCTGCCTCTTTATCATACTAATCATCTCTGGAGCGGCTTTCCCTTCATCCTTTAACCTTCCTACTTGTACACAAGCTAATTGTCCATAACTAACATCCGTCAAAGCATCAGCCAGTTTCTTTTGAATCAATTGATATTTGGCCAAAGGATTATCCAAAAATTGCTTTCTCTCTAAGGAATAATTACGAGTTAATCGAATAGCTTCTTCCAAAGCTCCCATTGTACCCCAAGCGATTCCATACCGAGCACTATTCAAGCATTCAAATGGACCTTTTAAACCCTTGATATCGGGAAACATATTCTCATGGGGGACTTCTACATCATCCATTTGAATCATTCCAGTAATACTTGCTCGTAGACCTGTTTTATTTTTGATGGCAGGAGTGGCAAGACCTCCGGACCCGGAGTCCACTTTCTCCCGTTCAATAAGAAATCCTCGAATAACCCCGTCAAGTTTGGCCCAGACTAAAAGTAAATCGGCAATTGGGGAATTGGTGATCCAATTCTTGGCTCCGGAAAGGAGATAGACTCCTTTTTTTGTCGGATGAGGTCGTGCAACGGTTTCCATCGATGCAGGGTCTGATCCATGATCCGCTAGTTAGAGTGAAGTACGCACAATAGGTGGATGAGAAGAGAGAACAGCCAGAGAAGAGACGATAGTAGACAGACAGAACTGTATTAACAGAGAGTAGCATGGCAGTGTTCTAACTGTAGAACGGACAGTTAGCCGCATGATCAGTACGCTGACTGTAGAACAGGAATAGAACAGAAACAATCAGCTAAAAGCAGACTACGTAATTCAGCACAGCAAGCACGGCACGGCACGGCACGGCACAGCAAGCACAGCAAGTACACCACGTCAAGCACACCACGGCAAGCACACCACGGCAAGCATACCACGGCAAGAACAGCACTGCAAGCACACCACGGCAAGAACAGCACTGCAAGCACACCACGGCAAGCACACCAAGCACGCATCAACAAGTGCATTAATCAAGATACTTACGCTCGGTCAAACCAAAACACCCGATGAGCTCTCCCGTAGCCAATTTCGGCAAAAACCTATCCTTTTGCTCCTTTGTACCAAAGATATCTATGGGATGCATGACTAAAGACGATTGAACACTCATGGCCGAGCGGAAACCCGAATCCACCCGTTCAACCTCCTTAGCAATAAGCCCGTAAGCTACAGAAGAAACTCCTGCACATCCATAACCTTCAATCGTCGGTCCAAGTAACCCAACTTCTCCCATTTCCCTCATGATATTCTTGTCGAAATTCTCAGTTCTATAACCTTCTACAACTCGAGGATATAATCGTTCCTGAGAGTATTCATAGGCAGTTTGTCCAATAGCGATCTCATCCTCGGTCAAAATTGATTCTAAACCAAGAGAATCTTGCCAATTGAATTTCGTCCATGCCAATGATGAAGGACTAGAAGAAAAGGTTCTTCTCAAGGCGATTCTGCCTGACAAATTCCGGAGTCGAAATGCCATCGTGTGGGGTCACTGGGGTGAAATTGGTGAAATTTGGCGATGTGGGAGTTTATATCGGGAGTTTTATCGGCATCCCCTCGGCGGTTAAACCTCTCCCGATCAGGCCAGTAGAATAGGAACGTCCAGCCGATGCCGAAAAAGAGTCAAGAGTCAGTTAAAAGAGTTAAAAGAATTCAGAATTGAGTACGCGGCAATTATAACGTCGATATAGCGAGTCATTATAAGCGACGTCGGATCTGGATTCCGTTTGAAAGGTTGACTATCGGATGATTGGACATCTGGTAACGGCGATACCTCGGCTGCTGGTCGGCTGTTTGGCTTGGAAATCTGAAGTGCAACTAACACTGCTCACTGGCTCGATTGACTCGGCTGGCTTGCTCGGCATTCGGAGTCCGATCTAGTTAACTTCTGAGATCGACTACTAGTCTATCCGCTTCAACTGCCGATAGTGGGGCCGAGCGAGCTGAATAATCACCTCCAACTGGATTATCTAACACAAAACGGCTGAGATTAAGCTTAAATGAGAGAGAGAGAAATGAACTATCCGAGAGGCTATGAACTATCCGAGAGGCTATGAACTATCCGAGAGGCTATGAAGTATCCGATATTGGATGTGCAGGGAGCAGCAAGCGCAGTGATACGGATGTGCAAACGACAGCTGTCAGCAACTACAGCTGAGCAACTACAGCATAATCATACATAGAATAACTAATGATACAATCCTGCACTACCACTCGAAAGAAAATAACATTCTACGTTTATGACGTCTATTCCAAGGAAGTCCTTGAATCCGAATTAATCCTTGTCCCATTTTCTGAAACTTTGCAATTGCAGATACAATTGAAGTCACACTATTTCTAGTTCTAGGTCCTGCTAGGTCGGAAACTTGAGCACCATATTCTTGATAATCAAATGTTCCGCCATCTGGACGTCCTCGACGAGTTCGTCGATATATTCTACGGACTCTTCGTCTAGTTTTATGCCATTGATTAGATTTCGGTCTTCGACCTGTCAACACTCGAAAAACACGTCTACGTCGACTTCGCCGAGCAACTGGAGGCACTGAATAATACAGTGGCACTTGTTAGAGGAAAGTTAAAGAGCGTTAATAACTTGTTTACTCGTAAGATGTGGTGATGTGATGGAGCTGTTGGTATGTTTACTGTCTGGGTGGTGATGAACAAGAGCGTTGTCCCATCAGGGATGTCCAAAGAGCGTAATTCCATCGACGTCTTTTTTCCGTGCGGCTTTTTCAACATTAAATTGTCATTTAGCATGCCCCGGTATTCTAGTCAATCGACTATTATATCTCGATTATCTTCGAGTATTTTAATTTCCGCACTTGTTTATCACTTTACAGGTCCTTTAATAGCCATTCCTATACTTTTAATCCTTTTAATGGCTTCATTTGACCCTAGAAAATTAATTGCATCTTGGCTTGTACCAACTGTATCATCTTCAAGGAGGTCTCTACTTCGATCTATCAAGGCTTTAGACAATTATGAGTCAAAATCCTTGAAATCTATCGGTCGGAGGTATACTTTGTTCATGAAAATGCCCCTTTCTCAACGTAAATTAGCTATTGAAGCAGGATATCTAGCTCGTTTGGATAAGTTACAAAAGGCAGTTAAACATAATAGTTTATTTATAACCGAGATCTCTCAGAATGCCAAGAAACGGATGAATATTACTTCGTATGAGCTAATGGCAGTGGATCCATTGCCTAATTATCAGGTGGTTGAACTGTTAAGTCATTTCGTCCGTGATTGGTCTATTGAGAATGCCGCCCAGCGTGAGGCTCTAATCAAACCACTGCTTCAGATTCTCAAGAAGAATTTAATCTCCTCGGCTAAAGTACTGGTCCCCGGCTCCGGACTGGCTCGAGCTGCTTACGAGATTGCCGAACTCGGGTTTGAAACAGATGCCGTGGAATTCTCCTACCTTATGGACCTTGCAATGACGTTTTTTATTCCTTGTAAACCAAACAAATATTCTATTCATCCATTTTGTCATGAATTTTCTCATCAAAGATCAGAAAAAAATCAATTAAGAACTTGCCGATTTCCCGATATCAACATCGGCAAACTGGACAATCTAAACCTCCAATATGGTGATTTCAACACTTTGAAAACCCTTTTACCTGGGTCTTATGACGCATTAGTATCATTATATTTTATAGACACTGCCGAGAACGTCATTCAGTACCTGAATCGCATTTATCAACTACTAAAACCTGGAGGGATTTGGATCAATTATGGTCCTTTAAAATGGGGTTCTGCTCCAACGGTGGAATTCACCATGCAAGAGCTTAAAATTGTAATTAAAACAATGGGGTTTATCATAGAACAGGAATTTAATGGTGAAAATGAATATACTGGAGATCCAAAGAGCTTATGGCAGGGGAAATACTTGATTCAAGGGTGGGTAGCAAGGAAGCCATGAGGCTGAAGAGCTAAGCTGTGGAACAACTAGGAAACTAAGCAGCACCAGAGCGACTACTAGATATTATACCTGTCTGTGAGCGACTGATTCTCCTAAGCGCCGATTGATACACCTTAGCCTGTCAATCGCAGTAGCAGCAGAATATGCTGGCAAGCTGGCATATCCATAAGCTGTAGAGATTTATAGTTTTGAAGCGAGTTAGGGAGAATCGGAATTTCAAGACCCAAGAGGTTGTCGTAGAAGCAAACAATGGTAAAAGCTATACGAGACTTAGAATTGGATAGATCTATTCAAATAGAAGGATAGCATTTCCCTATCTAATATCATGGAAATGCGAGTCAATGAGAGCCTATGATAATCACTAGCTAAACCACAGCTGAAGCCGATCGCCCAAGCCATGAATACAGGGTTAATCGCATTTCAACAAGTCGAGTGAGGATTCTGATCAAGAGTTACTGCCAGAAGGGAATCCTGCTTCGCGTGATACGGTCTTAGTTTCTTGCAAGCTGCAGACGTATTTAGGTTTGAGTGTTTCGTTAGCTGAGTGCGAGTGCCTCGACGCCAGTGAGGGTCGAGCGTGTTACGCCAGCAGAGGGTGCTATACTAGTTGTGTCGATGGGGTACGCTAGTTGATTGTCGAGCGCTGACACGGCGGGGAATGTAGAGAGTGCTATGCCAGTGTGTCTGGCGCTGATATGCCAATGAATGTAGAGGGTATGCCAGTGCGTCCAGCGCTACTATAGTACTACGCACTAGCTACGCTGCTCCGCAGCTCGCTAGCTAATACAACTGCGGCGCCTGAGACTCTGCAATCTTCCCCGCCTCACTCACTACCGTCTCTAAATGAACCACCCATCGATCCAAACAATGCTTATACACATTCTGCCTAATCGCCGGATCAATAGTCTTCACCATAACCTCATAAACCCCCATAACCGGCCTATGATCCGATACCCTCACCACTAAAGACTCATAAATCACAGGAGAAATTCTATCCCCCTTGTAAAAAATCCTATCACACCAAGCAGGAACCCTCCTTTTCTCACTTGTATCATAATTATCCGTTCCAACATCGAATTTATAAGTCGGAGCAAAGGCGATAGTCGACTCTTGAAACGGCCTTAAACGATGCCCTGGAGCACGACTTAATTGAATCAACAATTGGTCGAAATCGAGCAGCCTATCATAAGCACGATTCTCGATATTTCGAATGGCCAAATTGCGATGCATATTCAACCTATAATTCATATCTCCTGCAAAAAAGCAGAATTCATGGTCTAAAACCATTGTACCATCTCCTCCATTTGCAAAGACTCCTTTACCTAGATATTTTGTATTTTCGGCCTGGTCTAGAAACTGAGTCTCAAGGATCGTCTCGATATCCTTATTACGTTGAGGAGCGTTCGACTGTCCGGCTGCTAAATGGCAATTTACAAAGCAGAAGGAACTATCGTCAAGCATTAATCTTACTACAAGTCCTCCTTTATTGCCATGAAGACCTCCAAGTCCGGTTTTAACCATCGAAGACCGAACTCCTCGTACATTTACACATTCTTCCTCTTTTACAAACACGCAGGTGAACAATCCAACCATGTTGTTGCTTTGAATTAACCGATAATGAGGAAATTCTGCTACTGCTTGAATCAGTCGATCTTGCCATGCTTTATACTGTGGAGAGATGTGGGAATTGGTCACTACTTTCGACTCCTTTTCCTTCTTCCGTTTGGAAAACATTGATTTGGCCGTGACGGACTTGTTGTCGAGTTCTACGAGCTCTTGGAAGCCAAAAACGACGATATCAGAAGTGTCTTTTAGAGCGTTATGAAGGAACGAATTGTCAGTAGCGCTGTATTCCAAATCTGAAGGTTTAGCGGACCCTGCATTCCATGTGATCACCTTGACTGAGATCTGTCTGAATGAGCAGAATTCATCATCATGACATTGCATATCCATTTCTAATTAGCATCGTACCTTTACCGCTTTCCTGTTACTCACCTATCCAATCCCTCTTTAATAGACCATCCCAGATGGCTATAGAACTGCCACTTAGAGTCATCACAGGTAACGACCCTCCTTTTAATGATGAATGACTGCAACTTATACTTAAAACAGCTGCATCATGAGCCTTCCATTCCTTCATCACCTTCCATGGAGTCTGAGAAACATCACAGACAAGAATCATGCCGTTTTTCAAGCCTATCCAAAGTGATTTACCTATTCCTTTCAACGCACAGATCTTGTGCATCGACACTACTACGTTGTCTACGAATTCCATTCTACTCTGAGAAAAGATACTGACAGTTCCGTCATCATGGCCAAAGAAGACAGAGTCGGGGAAAGTCGGAAGGAAGGCTGCACAGCTGAAATCGGCTTGCCGAGAGGTTGGACAGGTAATTGGACGACTGGTGATTGTGAAAGGACTTGTTGTTGACATTGTGGGATAATGTACGTGAATCTGCCGATATCGGCCTACCCATAGGTTCGGGCCTACTGCTACAAATGCCGTCAGATGAGGGCTAACACGGTACGCTTTCGGGTTACCGTTGAGATCCCCGTCCCAGACGCACGTCTTTCCGTCGTCGCTAAGCGTCCACAGAAGATTCCCGAATCTATGTATTAAAACCACCGGAGAAAGGTGTACGTTTGTACGTTTTATGATCTCTGGCTTGGAAATGTCGATTTCCCACAGCTGTCCATCTTTTGTCCCGGCCCACAGCACCGTGCCTTCTTCTGGGCCCGGCTTGAACCCGATTGCAGTGACCTTGACATCAGGATGAGGAGGCGAGCTCCATAATGTTTCCCCTGTGGTCAAATCAAGCACTTTTGTTGCCGTAGACGACACACAGGCGATGTTCCCGTAGATGCGAACGCACCGGGCGTCGCCTTTAACCAGAAGCTCGTGTACGGGGCCTTCAAAGATCGGAGGTCGGCGGTTGGCTTGAGATGAGTCGGGGTAGTCGGCCAGCGGTTCGGGTGCCTCGTCCGAGTCGCTGAGTGCAGAGTCGATGCTGAGGTCGCTCTGACTCTCTCCGAAGGCGGATTTACGAGGGGACACGCTACGGGAGGAACGGGGAGAAGAGGTTTCCGTCATCCCTGGGAGATTGGGGTTGGATGAACTAGGATGTCTGTTTGGTGAGCGAGGAGGAGGAGGGGGTGGTGCCGGAGTATGTGCTGGAGAGGGGGAATGTGAGTGAACAGAAACGGGAGCGCTCGGGGCTCTAGCGCCCGGAGGTCTAGTTGGAACCGGGGAGGCTACGGGAGAAGTGATTGGAGCGGCAGGTGGTCTCCGAGGCAGCACGGGAAGAGGAGGAGGTGGAGCAAATGAATGAGGGTCGATAGAAGCAATTGCGCTTCTACCGTTCATAGGCAATGAACTATGATCTACAGAGAAATGCCGAGGAGGTAGTTCGAGAGTTTGCGCCCGTGGCAAGTCTACGAAAGTCTGATTCCGCGGCGGTAGTTTGGGGGGCTGTGGAGGTTCTGTCATAGATCGTTTTGGCTGCGAGAGTTCCTGCTGCTCGGGTTCGTTAGGAGTCCGAGGAGGAGGGACGGGGGTTTTAGGATCTAGAGGGGATTTTGGACGCGATGGAGGAGGAACGGGACTTTTAGGGTCCAGAGGAGTTTTCGGGCGCGATAGAGGAGGAACGGGAGTTTTCGGTCGTTCAGGCTGCGGTCTTTCAGGCAGCGCGGGTGAGGGCCCACCCGGAGTACCCGTACCGGCACCGGCACCGGCACCTTCAAATACACCTGGGACTGGAGATAGGGCTCTTATCCATGCTGGGGAACTCCCCCTCGGAGGAGGAGGAACCGGAGGTATTCTTGGAGAAGCTTGTAAACTCCCCGGGTCGTCGATGTCTGTGCCTGCACTAAGATGAAGAGGTTTTGGAGGGGGTTTTGGGGGTCTTGATTGTTTTCGGGTCTCCTCCGATCCCGATTGTATATCTATAGCAGGTTCTAGAACAGATAAAGAGAACCGGGGTCCCGACCGGCCTCTAGGAGGTTCATCAACAGGCTCATCTGCAACGACCTGAGTCAGTTTCTCGAACTTTGTCCGGGCCGATTCCACCGACGGAAGCGATGTTTGGTCCGTGGGCATTCCGAATCGTATATTCTCTCAACCGTTACTTCACGCGATCATACTATTAGTTGTATAAGATTGAATCCTGTGAATTTCACGGTCTTTCTCGCCAAGTTGTCAATCCGTTACGTAACGTAATGCTGGGCTATGTCAGCTCCCAACGAAATATCGGCAAAACGTATACGGATATCGGATAAACGACGAGTGAGAAATTCACTGTGAGAGCGATGAGAACGTTACAAAGGTATAGACGTTAAGATGGGGACGGTTTAACCGGCATGTGTTGCCGATATTTGCTGATAGCTGATAATACGTGCCGCCTGTCGATGTACGTCTTTTTCAGAGGCTCTCGGCTCGCCGATATCGTAGATCTAGATCCAGACGCTGGATAAGGGCAGTGCAATTGCTGTGTTTACGTGTTATTGTATTGATATTAGTGATAAGTGTTGTAGCACGGCTGACAGCTAATATTAGAACTAAACAGCCGAGATACCTCGGCAGATTATGCAGTATACTTAGCTGGCTTATAAGATTGGCTAACCAAGGTGATGAGTTACTAGTTGGATCTCGAGATTCGCCTACATTACATGTGAGATGAATCATGTTAACACCAGAACTCATCTCAGCTATCTGACATTGTCAATGCTTCTGTAGGATGGTTGAATGGTTGATTATGGCATAGTATGGCCGATATTTCAATCCTGTCCGATAATATCGGTTAACTCAACTCCCAATATCGGTTGCACAATCGCCGATGAAAGATTGATACGATATCGGTTAAGCTGCCAATAGGATAGCTAGGGATGTGGACACTGGATACGGAACGCAATTTACCGTATTGTATCCGCAAACTAGCTCATCGGTTACCAAACTCCTATCCGGCTCCAGAGACTCTACATATTAAGTTCCGCCGATTGGCCACTCTCTCCGATATACCGGTTAGTAACTACTGCCTAGGACGTCAGAAAGTCGCTGTCGTAGAACCATTGGTAGAACCATGTAGAATTAACTAATGTAAAAGTCTACATAAACAGCTCCTCAAAGATGAAATATCGGCTGTCAAAGTTTAAAAATTTCCGTACTGATATCGGCTATCAAACTACGCTTAATTTCTTTAGAATCTCCCTTGCCTGACTTCTAACCTTCTCCACGACCTCTGCAGCAGGCAAAACATCATGAATCAATCCTACTGCAGTTCCAGCGTACGCCGTCAACCTTCCTTCGCCTCCCCAACCGGCATCTCCAGCTTTAAGAGCCTCGGCATACTTTTGCTGGTTCTCACTTAAGCTCATTCCCGCAACATGATCGTGATATGTATGATTCAAGATACCCCGAGCATTGTAGATAGTAGGCCATCCAACAGTTCCTCGGACTTGGTTATAAACAGTAGTCCTGGTGGTGTTGATACCTCCATCCGAGGCTTCAAGTACTGCTCGTCTATAGCCCGGAGCAGCGTTGGACTCATCCGTGGCCAAGAATCGAGTTCCCAAGGCCACAGCAGATGCTCCTAGAGCCAAACAAGCTGCAACACCTCTGCCTTCAGCAATTCCTCCTGTAGCGACTAGAAAGGGAGCTTTTGGGCCTGACAAGACAGCATCGGACACTTCAGGGAATAAAGACACGATTCCCGCTCCTTGAACAGCCCCATGACCTCCAGCATCGGTTCCTTGGACTACTAAAACATCAGGACAATGCTCACTTTCACAGCATTCTACAGCGTCTTTAACTGAACCAACTTGGATCCATACTTCTGTTCCTTTAGACGCCTTACGCATTGAGTCGGCCCATGTATCGAGCTCCGTCTGGCCGTCCCGGGGAGCAAACAACCATACGGCATACGGACGATACGTTTGAACAACCTGTCGGGCTACAGCCAAGTCATCCGTCCAAGTCTGGAATCCAATTCCAATAGGTAATAGACCAGTTTTCTTGTAAATAGTCGATAAAGGGCTCTCTTCGATGAGCTCTTTAGCCTTACCAAGGTTTGTTGCGGCATCGGCTGACTTTGCTCCAGGGCCAATGAAGCCGAACCCTCCAGCTTTAGACACGTTCACAGCGAGTCTCGGGCTTGAAAACACCTTCATCGGTGCTGCCACAATCAAAGGACTGCTAGTCCAGGTATATCGAGGCATTGCAGAGTGGAGAAGATAGGTAAAGCAAAGCCGAGCGGCAGAACGCGGAGATTTATACCCCAGATGTGGAGATGGAATATGACAAGAAATATGACAAGAAAGCCGAACTCGGCCGAGTGAGTTAAATACCTGCTCTACAATCAGCTTCTGGTCTGACTCATATTGAGAGTCAATGAGGTCGATGAGATAAATTAGTCAATGAGGGCTTTGGTTTACTTGATTGCCGAGAATCGGGATTTGCATTTTGTCAATGACTAAGCGGATTAAGGTTACCCGAGATGCTTCGAGTCGAGGGTCTCGGAGTCGGGACTCTCGACAATTAGTCCATGACGGAGCTTTTGTGATGACTATCACGTAGAAGGTGTGGTATTTTCACTGACTTGCTCTTTGTCACTTAACTTACCTAGAATTAGGATTCCGTCTGTAATATTCATAGATTCAGAAGATCGTAAATCAGTAGATTACATAGAATATCTATCGTGAAGCTTCTAATACAAGTGAACTTAGCAGGTCTTGAGGCTCAAGTGATATGATGTTACAATCGCCTTGTGACAAGCCGACAAGCTCGTTATATAGCTATGGAATAATCGTTCATTAATGGACTTCGCTATGCTTAGTATGCTTAGTATGCTACGACCCCTGGTCCTGCTGGATAGACAAACTGCTGTTTCACGATTGGTTGGAGAACATTGGAATTCTTATCGTTATTCGGACTGGAATGTTACACAATCAATGTGACGGCATCGTAGTGGTACAAATTTTATATTACATGAAGATAGGACATGGATAGCTAAAGTTGGGGTAAATCTCAGAACATAGATAGCACATGCAGGGTCTGTTCAACTCTTGTTCTAATATCTCACAATAGTCTCTACTGAACTGTATCAATGACGGTGATAAAATCAAACGTTCAATCGACAGTACCGGTGCCGGCCGGGCAATTAGACCTAGAACCAGAAGTTCAATCGACGGAGCCGGAGTCGGCAGGGAAACCTGAACCCGAAGACATTACAATCCCGGCAATGCGCATTGCCAAGGAATTCCTCGAGTTTATGACCCTCAGTCCAACAGTTTTCCACGCAGCACATCAATTTGCCTTGTATCTAAAACACAATGACTTTAAGGAGCTTTCAGAGACTGCCCAGTGGTCTAAACTCGAGCCTGGATCTTATTATGTGATACGAAATGACTCGTCTATAGCCGCTTTTGTCATTGGATCTGAATGGAAGCCCGGGAACGGGATTGGATTAGTGGGTTGCCATTTAGATGCCAATACAGCGAGGCTCAAGCCCGTGTCGAAGAAACCAGTGCAAGACGGGTTCAGACAGCTCGGGGTAGCTCCGTATGGTGATGGTTTAGGGCCTACTTGGTGGGACCGGGATCTGGGGCTCGGAGGCAGGATTATAGTGCGTTCTGAGGACAAACAAAAGATCCAAAGTAAACTCGTTCTGTTGGATCATCCAATAGGAAGGATTCCAACATTAGCACCTCATTTTGGAACTCCTTCAAATCCTCCTTTTGATAAGGAGACTCAAATGACTCCAATTATTGGATTGGCTCAAGAATCTGCCGAGACCTCAGATGAAAAAACCGGTTTAAGAGCCAATCATGATGCCAAACTTCTAGAAGTAATTGCTGCCAATGCAAAAGTAGCTATAGATGACATTTTACAGCTGGAATTGGAGCTTTTCGACTTCCAACCTGGTACCTTTGGAGGATTGGACAAAGAATTCCTCATATGTCCGAGACTTGACGACAAATTATGCTGTTTTGCTGCTTCACGAGGCCTTGTCTATGCCTCGAACAGCTCGTCCTCACTTGATATGATTGTTTTTTTCGACGATGAAGAGGTCGGAAGTTTACTACGTCAAGGAGCCAAAGGAGGCCTTGTTCAGAGCGTCGTAGAACGTGTATGTGCATCGTATGGCGATAGCAACAAAGACACTTTACGCCGAACTTACGCCAATTCCTTCTTTATATCCTCCGACGTAACCCATGCTGTTAACCCCAACTTTTCCAATGTCTATTTAGAGAACCATAAGCCCAAGTTAAACGTTGGAATGGTGGTTAAAGACGACCCAAATGCCCATACTACATCCGATGGGGTCTCGGTGGCTTTTATAGAGGAAATCGCAAGGCTATCGGGTAATGTCATTCAACATTTTCAAATCCGCAATGGAACTTCATCCGGAAGCACTATAGGGCCAGCATTATCGGCAGCTACAGGCATGAGAGCCGTGGATCTCGGCATTCCCCAGCTTTCAATGCATTCTATAAGAGCTATGACTGGAACTAATGATGTATTTTTTGGCACCAAAATGTTTAAAGCGTTTTTTGAACGCTGGAAACAAGTCGATGAGTTGTTTGCAAAGGGGGGTTTATAGTGTTTATAGTGGGTTCTAAAAGATGCATGGGTTCTAGAGATGCATGGGGGCTTTTAGGATGCATTGTATGGAGGAATATAAAGGGGATACATAAAATGATCGGTAATTCACCGATATGCTGCCGGTACTGCGATACTGCGATACTGCTACGCCTATCACTTGCCTATGACAGGCTGTTTAGGAGTCTAGTTAGATCTTGAACATCTGATCTGATCACTCTGATATCTTCTCTCTTCTTACTTACATATTTGTCCAACATCTTGACAGCCGATTGAATCCTTGGATTGGATGAATATTTCTGATACCATAATAACAATTGAAGGTCATGAGAAAGAGCACCTTTTCCATAGAAACCTACTAGTCCGTATAACGAAGCGTAGGTGATCAAATTGGCTACGGAAAGAATAGCTGAGGTATGACTAGAACTTCGGCCGGACAATTTCTCGCTTAGCTGCTTTGATGCCGATTTGTCCAGCTTCAAAGATTTCGACCCCTTTGATCCTTCAAAAAGGACTTTATATAAGCCTACTTCCTCCAATTCAATGAGTTCTTCATCTTTATCTGAAGGTTTAGTCTGAGCTGCTTGAAGAGACAGATATCGTACTATTGCATTCGGTTCTAACAAGCAATTATCTTGAGTTTTAAACACAGGACTGTCGACATCAGAAGACGCGATCACGGTCACTTTAGGGTCGAATAAACTGACAGCAAGAATAGTTTTGAGGTTCTGGCTCAGGGCCAATGATGAATCGGCATTAGGTAGTAATAGAGTGCTCATTTTGAGCGATAATTAGGCCTAGTAATTGTATCGAGATAACCGATTGATTCGATGCTGCCGATAAAGGAGTTAGGGGGTATCATGTGACTTGAGATGCTGTGTCATGTGATTATCACGTGAGAAAGCCGTTGAAAAGAAGTTCAGCAAGGTCCTCAAAGCTCTCATCGTTCACGTTCACTTTACAAAGTGAATACTCGGAAGAAGAGATCAGATAATCCCAAAGAATATGAGCGATATTTCGGGGATTATTCCGAGTTACGTGAAAGTTTCGGTGAAACTGGCGTGACTGGCGTGATTTAGCGTTTTATTCAGGGCATGCATGGAAGCTCATGAGGAACCGGAGAATGAAAACGGAGAATCTTAGGAGATCTAAGCGATCGACTGGCACTGGATTGAACAGGCACGAAAAGTATTCGGATAAGGGTGTTTGACGATTCAACACGATTGTACTTTTTCTCCGAGTTATGCCGAAGTGATTTGGGAGCCGATCTCGGGTAAGTGCTGAGAGTCAGCCTGAGACTTCAATTGAATCGCAGACAACAGAGCAACGGCAGAGCGGCAGAGCGGCAGAGCGCAAAGCGGCAGAGCGCAAAGCGGCAGAGCGCAAAGCGGCAGAGCGCAGAGCGATGGTATATGAATTGCAGCATGCAGAATGCAGAAGCCTGAATGCTAGAGTTTATTATATAGATTGTCTAGAATTATTCCGGTTCATTCAAAATGAATGGAAGGATTGAAGATACTCTTTCACCCGATTCGGATCGGAAACATTAGGGTTCATGCGATTCGGACATCTACCCCGTAGAACGGCCTAAATAGGCAAATTGCCTAAACCTATAGTTTCTTTTTCCAAAGTATGCATTAAGGCAAGGCTGGAAACGGAAATACATCCTGTTCAACACCCCCATCCGAGGGTACCCGACCCCACAATTTCCCTCAAACAAAGGGTGAGGAGAGAATAGATGGTATTGAATTGAAGAGAAAATAGGTAGAAAATTTCAATAAAAAAACCAGGGAATATCTATACACAAGTATGAACTTATTAACCAACTTTACGACTGACAATGGCAAATTTCAATTTATTATAACTCCTACAAGACGTCTGCTGTTTAAACCAGAAACAGCTTAGATAGGAACGGTAATTATTCGGGAGTTGTTGTACTAATACTCTACCTAATTAGACCAATTAGGGACCAAGGATTGCAAAAAAGTGACAAAAAATAATGGACTTGATCAGCATTTACGTAAACAATTTCATTATCAAAATGATCTCCTTGTCCCTGTTCCTAAACATTCTCGTGCCCTATCAGCAAAGAGCGCCCCACAGCCTTTTTCAACAGGCCGAGAACAGGAATTCGGAGCTAATTATGTAGATTTGCAGGC
Source organism: Middelhovenomyces tepae (assembly GCA_003708105.3). NCBI lineage: Eukaryota > Fungi > Ascomycota > Dipodascomycetes > Dipodascales > Dipodascaceae > Middelhovenomyces > Middelhovenomyces tepae. The sequence goes on along the minus strand of PPNF03000003.1, from coordinate 410,696 downwards.
CGGCCATTGGTGATTTTGAAACGCTAAACCTTTTTGTTGCGCCAATAAAATCCAAAAAGTCATGATAATTCAAGTTTCTTTTTAGTTGATGAGTGAAATAAATGAAACTTGGGTTTTAACTGGCTGAATTGAATGCCGAATGGCAGTAGAGTTGCAGCAGCATAAATAGTCCTTGTGCTGCCCTTTTTTTTCTAGCTATCCAACCTAACTTTGATTCTATAATAAAATGGCCCCAGCTGTCAATATCACCCCATTGCACCCCAAGGGCGTTTTGCCTACCCCTGCTCATACCGAGCTCGAGGAAGAACTTCATGAAACCGCTCATATCGACTATGACCGAGTTCATATCCAACACAATCCTTCAGTAGCTTCTCTTTATGAAGATGCTCTTGTTTCCGAGAGTGGATCTGCTATAAATTCCACTGGAGCTTTGGTTGCTTCTTCAGGTAGTAAGACTGGTCGATCTCCAAAGGACAAGCGTATTGTTGACGAACCCGGTTCCTCTGAAAATGTTTGGTGGGGACCTGTCAACAGAAAGCTTTCCGAGAATTCTTGGTTAATCAACCGTGAGAGAGCAATTGACTACCTCAACACCAAAAGCAATATCTACGTCGTTGACGCTTATGCTGGATGGGATCCTAAATACCGTCTTAAGGTCCGTGTCGTCTGTGCCCGTGCCTATCATGCTTTGTTTATGAGAAATATGCTTATTCGTCCTACTGCCGAGGAGCTTAAGACTTTTGGAAAGCCTGATTTCACCATCTACAACGCTGGAGCTTTCCCTGCTAACAGATACACTTCTGGAATGACCTCTTCTACCTCTGTAGCTATTAACTTCAAGGAAATGGAAATGCTTATTCTCGGTACTGAATATGCCGGAGAAATGAAGAAGGGAGTGTTTACCGTCATGTTTTACTTGATGCCTGTTCGTTACAACGTTTTGACCCTTCATTCTTCTGCTAATGAGGGAATTGACGGCGATGTCACCCTCTTCTTTGGACTTTCAGGAACTGGAAAGACCACTTTATCTGCTGATCCTAATCGTCTTCTTATTGGAGATGATGAGCACTGTTGGTCTGATGATGGTGTATTCAACATTGAAGGAGGATGTTATGCCAAATGTCTTGGACTTTCTGGAGAGAAAGAACCCGATATTTTCAATGCTATCCGATTTGGATCTGTTCTTGAGAATGTTGTTTTCGATCCTTCTACTCGTATTGTCGATTATGATGATGCTACTCTTACCGAAAACACCCGATGCTCATATCCTATCGAGTACATTCCCAATGCCAAACTCCCTTGCTTGTCTCCTAACCATCCTTCCAATATCATTCTATTAACCTGTGATGCTCGAGGTGTCATTCCTCCTGTTTCCAAGCTCACTAATGAGCAAGTCATGTATCATTTCATCTCTGGTTATACCTCGAAAATGGCTGGAACTGAAGAAGGTGTTACTGAACCTGAAGCTACTTTCTCTGCATGTTTCGGTCAACCGTTCTTGGTCCTTCATCCTATGAGATATGCCAAGATGTTGTCTGACAAGATCACTCAACACAAGGCCGATGCTTGGTTGTTGAACACTGGATGGACTGGAGCTTCGGCTACTAGAGGAGGAAAGAGATGTCCTCTCAAGTATACTCGAGCTATTTTGGATGCCATCCACAATGGAGAATTGGCCAAGGTTGAATATGAGAACTTTGGAGTCTTTAACCTTCAAATCCCCAAGACTGCTCCTAATGTTCCTGCCGAGATCCTCGACCCCAGAAAGTCATGGACCGGAGGTTCCACCGAATTCACTTCCGAAGTTAAGAAACTTGGAAAGCTTTTCGTCGAGAACTTTGAAACTTATAAGAGTGAGGCTTTACCTGAAGTTATTGCTGCTGGTCCTCTTGTATAGTCATTTAGTGCATGTGGTAGTTATAAAGTATATTAAGTACAATAAGTCATCGTAGAGCTAGAGTTTGTATGAACATGAGTGCAATAGCAAATGCTCAGCTGAGCAGCTGGTCAGAGTCAGAACCCCATCCTCGGCAGTAGCTACAAGCCTGCCGTAGCTACAAGCCCAGCAACGGATGACTGGCCGTACCTGCATCGACAGTATAAGTTACAGGAGATTCCTTGATCTTCAGGGGAATTACGATATATTCTAAGAATGTTAACCATCGAACGGACGCGGACGTGTTCGCACTGCATGGCGGTCGGCGGTATTCGTAGTAATTTCGACCGCAACCGCATCCGCATCGGCAATCCTTAACAGCACTAGCTTCCAAATACTATCGAGTATTCTTTAACAGTCTTATTCTCACCGTCTCTGATAATTCTCGTCGTAATAAATCAAGTTGACTCAGTCTCATTGTAACCTGCAGCAGCCTGCTCACGTTGAGACTCCGATAGTGCTATCTACTTGACCGACTTGACCGACTTGACCAGACCTACAATATCATTAACATTACAATTGCTGCTTCATCCTGCACTGATCTTTAGCCGACGATATATCAAGATTCTGTGAGTATGAGCGATCCGGCATGGACGCTCGTAGAGCCTCTCCCGCAGTGCTGTACACGGCACTGTCCCGAGATCACTGCAGACTAAGGATATTCCCGCTTCGGAATATCCCCGCATCTACTCGGGATGTTCCCGCTTTGACTCGGGATGTCGCCGTAGCCCTACTAGGAAGAATACCCCTCGACTAGAGAGGTCTCTGCAGCAACTCGGGAGTCTCCCGCCGCGACTCGGGATGCTCCCTCTTCGACTAAAAGTATCCCCGTATCCTCGCTCCTTGGATGGTTACCCTCGAGGGTTGTAGAGACAGAGACAGAGACCCCTCTCTGAGCTAACATAAATAGAGGACGATTCCTTCATGATTCTCAAGGGGAATTACGATAGTTCTGAGTATTATGATAGTTCTTTATTATTCTTGTGGTTCCTAGTAAGTCTCTTCGTAGCTGTCAAGCCTTCCTTGAGCCTGCTTATAGATTCCCGATTTGATTCCGACATCACTCAGGAGTGCGTTCTATAGCCAGTATATAGTTGATCTTTATTATAGTCATTTCTACGTAATACAAGTAATATAATCTTTAGGTGACTGCGAACGTATGTGACGAGTGTCGACTGTGCCAGCGCAGGGTCTGAACGATAGACGATAGACGACAGACGACAGACGACAGACAACAGACGATAGACGATAGACGACAGACGACAGACAACAGACGATAGACTACTTATGACTTACGACAGACGACTACGGCTGACGACTACTACATACGACTACGACTACGACCTACGACCCAACCTCTGAACGACGATTCAGTGTTGTACTATAATATTAAGACAAACTAATACCGATATGTCGGCTTTTCGCCGATATTATTCGTCACCTCAGCCAACAGAATACCTTCATTACTAGGCATTCTGCCAACAGTGGCCACTGATTTCCAATATCTTAAGCAATGTATCCGTTAATTGTCAGTTCATCCGATAATCACGATTCTTGCATTCACTGAATCACCGTATCTCCCCGTTGGCCGATATATTCGTCGGCCTAATCTCACCGATATTCTTATCGCAGCAGCACTTAGTCTCGGGAGACTCTCCACAGTCCCAGTCTATTAGGTCACCGTCACCGTCACCCATCACCCGTCACCCACACCCATCACCCATCAATCAACACCCGTCTCCGTGTACTCCGTCTCCGTGCATTCCGAAGCCGTTCACTCCGGCCGTACTCGAGCCGTGCTCTCTATTGTTCCAGCTCGCTTATTTTAAATGCTTATCCGTCATTGGATCGGCTAAGCAGGAACTTTATTCAAAACGGAAATACAAGTCACCCGGCCAAAGATTTTTTCAACGCCTCCAAAACATAGATCTACAATTGATTTGTACTTGAGATTATATTCTACCGTTCGTCTAATACTGTTTGTTCGTTCTTTGTGTTCGTTCTGTTTACTGTTCAGTGACTATATAAGTAGATAACAGGTCTACCACGTTAGTTTATCACTCATCTTCATAATAGAATGTTGAAGTGGGTTCAAGGAGGGTGAGTTGAGTGGCGATTGATGGCATTACATGACGTTTGTGATGGCATTACATTGACGTTGTGATGGCATTACATTGACGTTGTGATGGCATTACATTGACGTTGTGATGGCATGATGTTATATATTTTATGTATTAACTAGGGTATCGGCTTTAACCGGAGCGGCAGAGCCTATCTATGGAGCAGAAGCATTCCATTCGATTGCCGATACTGTTGTAGATAAAAACCCGTATGGAAAACTTACTAGAGAAGATCTTGAATGGAGAGCACCATGGAGTTCTAATGTTGAAACTCAGACGTTTTATTTCAACTCGAAATCAGGTCATTATGGCTTTGTTCAAGTCATCCATTCAAACCCTGTAGGATTGTTGTATACATCACAGTTCACTTGTCGTATTGCTCATGATGATATTGAAGAGGATAATATTTGGACATCGACTAATATCGATGATTTCGAGGCCAAAGGAACCAGTTTCCATGGTACAGGGGTTCTTATTGAACTTAATGAAGCTTCAGATGAGTATTCATTAAAAAGCTCAGTAAATGAGAAATCTCTTGTCAACTTTACTATTAAACGATGTACTGAAGGGTTTAAAATCGGAGCTGATGGAACGAGTTTATATGGAGATGATATAACTGCACCTTGGGGTTCAATGAGACATATATTCTGGCCTAGAACTCATGTTTCTGGAACTCTTATAGTAAATGGTAAACAAATCGAAATCGACGGTCAAGGAATGTATGTTATGGCATTACAAGGAATGAAACCTCATCATGCTGCAGCTCGTTGGAATTTCCTCAATTTCCAAGGCCCTACAATCTCCGTCATTGTAATGGAATTTATTACTCCTGTATCCTATGGATCTAGTAAAGTCAGCGTAGCAGGGTTTACTAAAGATGATAAACTCATTGCAACTTCTACCGACATTAAAGTCACTCATGATGAATCAGAAGTCGATGAAATAGGTTGGCCTTGTCCTAAGAAGATTACTTTTGATATCACGGCAACTAAAATCGATACTCCTGATGAAGAAATCGCCAAAGATCCTATTCATATTGTTACTCATGGCAATTTAAACAATCTAGTAGAACGCATTGATGTCATGGCTGAAATCCCTTCATTTGTTAAGAAAGTAGTGTCTGGAGTTTCTGGTGCAAAGCCTTATATCTATCAATTCTGTGATCCTTTAAAGGTAGAGGTTGAAATTGATGGAGAAAAGTTTAGTGAGGAAGGTCTTGCTTTTTGTGAAGCTACTTTTATTTCTTAGGCAGCTCGACGCGCGACGAACGCCGAACGCGAATGCGGTCGCGTTCAGCGTTCGGTTCTCGTTCGGTTCTCGTTCGGTTCTCGTTCGGTTCTCGTTCGGTTCTCGTTCGGTTCTCGTTCGGCGCTCTGCTTCAACGGCTAGCCTTCATCGGCCAGCGCTCGTAGCCATTTCTCCTCTCCTCTCCTTGACCATTGCTGCATTGCTCACACACTGCTTATTTATTGCTCCCTAATATCCATGCTCATGTCAATTGCTATTATCCTATTTTAATCTGTTGTATTCTTTTTGTGTTGTTTCTGCTTGTGTCATAGCAATATTGACATCATGGAATAAGAAGTTATTACCATGAAAAATACTTGTACTAAACCCCAAACAAAAGGCATCCAAGTAGTCATTCCGAAAGATCCAGCTTTATAAATTCCTGCCAACATTAATCCAACTAAACTTCCCGATATACAAGCTTCAATAGCCGATATTGTGATGTAAAATGCTATTACTCCTAAACCAACAACTAACCGCCGATTCATTATAAGAGACCAAATGGAAGCGCAAGCATGGAAAGAGACGGCAAAGATGAGGGTCCAGAATAATGTGAATCTCCAAATATCGTAGGTTCTATAAAGGTATTCGAATCGGAATTTCTCACTATTTATCGGTAGACTTAAAGAGGGGAAAGGAGGGGTTTGATAGCCGACGGGGAGATCATCTCCGACTTGGATAAGCGAGCTAGTTAGTGAGTACGAGTAAGTACGAGCGAGGACGGCGAGGACGGCGAGGATGGCGAGGAAGCGAGGAAGGCGAGGAAGCGAGGACGGCCGAGTGATAGACGTAAGCATGGCGTGGCTGTGGGATTACCGGTGCCGGTTGCCTACGCTTGTTGCCTGCCCCGTTGCCTGCCCCATTGCCTTCCCGTTGCCCGCCCGTTGCCCGCCCGTTGCCTGCCCCGATGCCTGCCCCGTTGCGCCCGTTCGCCCGTTCGCCCGTTGAGCCCGTTGAGCCCGTAGGTACTTACCCCATATCGGTTAACGTCAAGCATTAGCATGAGGGTAACCGTTTTAGCGTAAACGACTGATCAACACCGTCCAGCCTAACAATAGCAGATTTAGCAGATTTACAGCATAAAGCGGATAGTAGCTGTCGTTGAGGTAGCTGTCGTTGAGGTAGCTGTCAGGTTTACGGAGCGGTGACGGGATTTCCGAGACTTCTGTCTTGATGGAGTTGCAACAGGGTAACTGTGTATCTGCCGATATGACCTCATCGCCGATAACACTCACCTAACCGTATCATGAATGTAGAGGACGAGATAGACGGGGAGAACCGGGTGAACAGAGTTAACAGGTTTGTTACTCTTTCCATGTCCGTCTCGGTACTTCCTGACGAAATAATGATTCTTATCCTGGGATATTTAGACCTCCCCGACCTCCTTTCACTCTCTAGAGTCAACCATCGGCTTAGAAAACTAGCTTTAGACCCTCAACTGCAACGAGATCGATTGGCCCAGACTGCCCGGTGGTTGAGAACGGCGGTAGTGGTGCGTCCGTCAACTCAAGACCTAGTAAATCGCCATATTCTCCTTACTAACTACCCCCTTTCTCCCTACGCCTGTCAGTCACAAATGTACCTAATGCTATCATTATCTCGTATGCTTTGTCGAGATTCTCTTCAGAGAAAGCTTGCAATGCGTCCTAGTTTGAAAGAACTTGTAGATAGAGGAGTAATTAAACGAGGAGGTGCTCTGGCTGGAAAATTACATGCTTTAGAGCGTCAGAAAATCGCCGACGTGCTTCAGGGGTTCTTTGCAGGGTCCAATAGACCGTGTTTAAAGTCTGCAAGTCTTCGAGGTCTTGCTGATCCGGAATATTGCTATGATCAAGAGGATTTCTACAGGAATATCGACTATATAAGAACGAGATTGTCAGTAAGGATTTTGACCAAGATATTTTCTTGTTCTAATTTCTGGAGCCCTGTGGCTGATATGACTACGGTGCCTGTTGCTGCCCCGTCTCCTTCTGCTCCTACAAGAGCTATGGTTCATAAATTGAGGATCAAGTTTGAGAAGTTGGCAAAGGATCAGGAGGTTATTAGTCGTTCTCCTTTACGACGACAGTGTACGGGGGTTGTAGTTGGAGCGGTTGCTACGTTGAGGCAGAATTTTTTGGCTGTAGCTTAAGCCGAGCGTAGCGCCGGAAGCGTAGCGCCCGGGGCACGCACGGCAAGGCGTGTAGGGTAACTCTAGCACGGCGAGATTTGCCGGGCAGCCCGTAGAATATCACCATGGGCGTCCTCAAGTACGCCTGCACGCCCTCCCGCCCTCCCGCACGCCCACACGCCCGCACTCACGCACTCACACGCATTATGAATACATGTTACAGGTTGGAATAGTGGTTACAGGTTAGAATACAGTTGGAGTTATGTTCTTTATAATAGATTATGATCTATCACGATCTCGTAACTAATCATCGTCTTCAACCGGTTTTGCCAACCCCGACTCTTTCAACAATTCATCAATATCAGAAGGTTTCCAAATCCGGTGATAAACTTTACCATTCTTATCCTTTCCAACCGTAGCGAATTCCAACTTTTCACTGGTCAAGTTCGTACTATCCATAGTCTTACTAAGTACTCTCATGGCCAGATTACAAGCGTCTTTAAGGTCTAGATCATCTTTATAATCCTGTTTCAATAACGTTTGAGCCGAGGCATTATTGGCTCCAACACTAGTAGCTTTCCATCCACTATAATTACCTGAAGGATTAGACATGAAGAGTTGATAGCCGTATATATCGTCGAAACCAGCATAAATGAAGCTGACTCCAAAAGGACGTAATCCTCCATGTTGAGTATACCCTTGTTTTATATCACAAAGTCGACGCACTAACTGTTCACATGGGATTTCTTCACTATAAGTTCGTAAATACGATTGAGCATAGAGTCGCGCACTGTTGACTAGAATGCTGGCGTCCGAAGTGATTCCCGCTACTGAACAAACCATATTACTAGTTAGATATTTTGTCAGCGCAGTGGCAGTAGCGCAGAAGCGCAGCAGCAGTAGCATTAGCGCAGTAGCAGTAGCGCAGTAGCAGTAGCGCAGTAGCAGTAGCGCAGTAGCAGTAGCGCAGTAGCAGTAGCGCAGTAGCAGTAGCACACTAACAGCAGCGCACTATCAGCAGCTCACTATCAGCAGCATGTTACTTACTTGTTTAAAGTATACATCTTTTCGGCAGAAGTATCTTGTTCCAATAATTTGCTTGTAACCTTTCGTTCGGCAGCAAGAACGATTCCATCTTTTGCCAGGATTCCAATGGCCGTTCCAGCGTGTGAAATAGCTTCCAATGCGTATTCAACCTTGTTAGATAGGATAGGATAGACGGAGGAGTCATTCAGAGAGAGGAGACATTCAGAGGAGACATTCAGACGGAGGAGACATTCAGAAGGCGATAGACATCCAGTGGCAAGATGAATGCAACCATCTCACATAACGCCATCACTCAATCTTCATCAACATTCACTCACCTGGTATAATCGACCTTCCGGTGAGAATATAGTTGTTCTACTATCGTATCTTCTACTACCCATTGTGTATAGTACAGTTGTTCAGATGTTAACGTTGAAGAATCGGAATCAATTGGGAGAGTTACCCTGGTGTGAGTTGACCTCGAGGCTCGAGATCAATGAGAGTTAAGAGGAGTTAAGGAGTTAAGGGAGTTAATAAGGGAGTTAAAGTTAACAATGAGAGGATTATCAGTTCAGAGATGATAGTGGAGGAATAAAGCGGGTAGTGGAATAAGCTGTTGGATAGAATGCCAGTGCCGATGCCAATAGCTCAGCCGATATGTACCGATACGATACTGCCCAGCCTCAGCCGATACGCTACCCAACCGCAGCCGATACCGATACGATACGATACGCAGCCGATATGAAATATTAAACGACGACAATCTGGCGCCTTGACAATACATCGGCCATTCTTTTGTCTATGAATTGTGCTAGTCGATTCCTAGTTGACAATTACTGATAGTTCAGTCCTTTCTTAGACTACTGCTCTTCTGTCCTTCCTAGACTACTGCTGTCTGGCCGCCAATAATGTAACCAATTTGTGTCTACTTGATAGACGGTTACAATTGAAGAGAATTGCACATGTAAAGATTTCGATTTCGATTTTGATTTTGATTTCGATTTGAAGGATGAACTTTTCAAGATCGGTTTCGAGTCTCTTAGAGAATAGGAGAATGATAACTTACCTTGAGGAAGGTTTGCTTGGCAGGTCTCCAGTTGTAAAGGGATCATGGTTGAATCAGGGAAATCGTTAAGAGAAGTTGTATAAGGCCTTGGAATTCCTGTTTCAATGTCGTCGAAATCTCGGTTGAAATCTCCGTCGAAATCTCTTTCACTGTCATTTTGACTATCATTCTGGCTTGTATCATCCTTGAATATTTCAGCCCATGTTTGGTCTTTAAAGAATTCTTGCCAATTTGAATCTGGAGGGACTGAGGCGGAGATATCTATGACAGATTCTATGCTGTGATGGTGCTTTGGTACTTGCAATACTTCTAGTAATCCTTCCAAAGATGAAGATTCTGTTAATTGCTGTGAAGGCTCTAAATCCAAAGATTCCAAAGGCTTCAATAGCTCTGAAGGCTCTGAAGGCTCTGAAGGCTCTAAAAGCTCTGAAGGGTTCAATGGCAAGGGCTCCAATGACACCGACGATTCCAAAGGCTCTGATAGTTGCAAAAGACTCAAATGTTCCGAAAGGTTCAATGGGTTTGTAGACTCCAAAGCCTCCAAAGACTCCAGAGGCTCTTGATTTGAAGGCTCTAGAGGCTCTAATATCTGCAGATATTCTAAAGATTCCAACGACTGGGATTCTAGAGATAATTCTGGTATTTCAAGAGGCTCTTTGTCTAAAGGCACTTCATAACGCCCTTTGAAAGGCACGAAAGGCAAAGGTTTGAAAGACAAAGGCTCGAAAGACAGAGGCTCTAAAGATTCTAAAGATTCCAAAGGGTCGGAACACTCCAACTTGGAAGACTCTGAAGACACTAAAGACACTCCTGGAGGGTCTCCTGAAGGAATTTCTAGAGGAGATTTTAGAAGAAAATTTAGAGGAGATTCTGGATGTACTTCTAGAGGGATTTCTGGAGTAACAAAAGACCTCTCTTCACCCTGTAATATCCTTTCATGAGGACCGGGAATCTTCTCTCCGCTCTCTATAATCTTTTCTCCGCTCTCTATAATCTCCTCTCGGCTCTCTGAAGTTCTCTCTTGACTCTTTAAAATCTTTTCATGAGGTTTTATCAAGGTTGACACTTTTAAAAGCTGTAAACTCCCCTTCAAGACCTCATCACATTCTGTCCCGTTAAACCCTCGACTAACAGTCTCGGGACTGATCAACTCAAACAACTCTAAACAAGTTTGAACGGATTCAGTCACACTGGCTATATTTTCATGTGATCCAACCTGTGAACTGCTTTTCTTGTCATTCCATAAGTTGAGCCTTTTAACCTGGAGCTTTTTAATCTGGAACCCTTTAACCTGAGTGACTACAACTATGAGCGTCAAAACAACCAGGATTTGAATCGGCAAAGAGAGCCTCCAATTGAAGAGATTCCAAAAGAGATTCCAATTGAAATAATCAGCCTCTGGACATAATTGACGGTTTACGAATTCGAAATCTATAAAAGCTATAAAAGCAGTGGAAATACGGGAAATGACCGTAGACATTTATATAAAGACGGCAGCAATTCTAAATAAACTATTCTACTGTTAACGATTATTTCTAGCATTGACTAGCAACTGGTTATCTCTAGCAAAATGAGGCTCAAGTGATGGATTAAAGATGTGTTGGATGTGTTTTATGTTGGGCGTTCCGATATTGAACCAGTAGCCGATATCAGTATGGACATCAACCGATATCGCACAAACCTTTACCGGTAATATGACGGATATTCATTAAGTCAACAGACTGCAATAGATAATAGAGCTTATATAGATCAGCTCATCCATTAGATCCACGAGCCCTGGAACCATTATAGCGTAGTAAAACTCCAATTACCTCTAGAAGCCCTGTCAGTAGTTATATAGTCTGACGATATGATATTTCATCGCAAGGAATGAGCGATTGTATAGAGTACGGACTTGCGTACAGACGATAGACGACGTGCAGACGACAGACGACAGACGACAGACGTACAGACGCACAGAGACTATAAACATGTAGACAATTTACTGTGGTATTATCGGCTTTCTTAGACAGCAACGCAGTCAACAGCAGTCAACACTAATAAAACAGTAAGCATACTTCTGGAGCAATCGAAAGAACGTAAAGAAGGCAGGTTATCATCGTCCACGTAGTTTCTGCTTTTTCAACAGTCTCAAGCTGTAGTGGCTAGCTACGTGGTGAGCAACAGACAGTATAGGTAGGCAGTAGAGGGGGACCGTCAAGGCAAACATGGTATTCAAAAAGTTAAAGTCAAAAATGGAAAAGATAAGTTTGAAGCTACTGAGTTCTAAATCTAAAGGTCTTAAGCTTGAGTCTTTATATATTGGAGCATCAAGACTGATCTATGATGAGAAAGCCCGAGCGACTTTTATGACCGGCAAGCTCAACAGGCTGATCTATGACCGACAAGCTCAAACAAGCTGATCTTTGACCGAGCAAGCACGAGTAAGTCTGACTGAGCCATTGACTAAGTTCAGACCTGGCCTGACCGCCTGCTCAATCCCCAGGCTTCTCATCGTGAATGAATCGAGGACGGTTATTATCGGCACGGGTGCACTGGTACTCACGGGTACGGCTCAAGTACTGCACGGGTACTACGAATAATGCCCGGATAATGTTGGGATACAGGATACTGCACGGATACAGGATACTGCACGGACGCACCGACACGCACCGACACGCACAGATGCACCGACAGTGTCCGACACGCACAGCATACAATACAACTCACCTCATTGACAGCTCTAAATTTTAATATTAAATCGTTCAGGCTGAAATATAGGCTGTTTGAAATTTCATTCTTGGGAGATTCGAGATTTCGAGATTTCAAAATCTACATTCACAATCCAACTGATGAACGCCCATGGATTACCAGCCAAACCTGCCATTGCGAATCCAATTTCTCTTCCTCCAGGTTGGTCTCGTCATATAGCACCAACAGGACATTTTTATTATTATAATAACCAAACAAAAGAGTCTACTTATGATTTGCCAGTTCAAGGGTCAGTAGCCGGGATACCAACTGGATCCAGAACAAGCCGACCTGACCGACCTGACCGAACTGACAGGACTGACCGACCTGACCGATCAGACAGAACAGACAGAACAGACAGATTGGATAAACCGTTCAACCGTTCTAGGACAGACCGGCCAGACCGTTCAAATAAACCATTTAAAGACCGTCCAAGGTTGAAATTGGACCTTGCTTTAAAGCCATGGATTCTTATATTTCTTAAATCAGGCAGGAGATTTGTTCATAATTTGGAAACAAAAGAATCGCTATGGATTGGTCCTGAACCAGTTCAAAAGGCTGTTGAATCTTTAGATAAGAATCAAGTGATTATTCTTATGGCAAAGGCTCGAGGATTAGATGGAAAGTCGAATAGAAAGTCAAAGAGAAAGGCTGAGGAGATAGACAAGATAGACAAGATAGACAGGATAGGTAAGGCGGTAGACAAGGGGGTAGACCAGCCGATAGACAAGATAGAACCTTCGATACCTAAACAAGTGCTTGAAATCGTCGATATTGAAGATCAAAGTCAAGATGAAGAGAGTCAATCGAGTGAAGAAAGTCAAGTGAGCGAATTAAGCGAGAACGAAGATGAAGGAGAAACTCTTAATTTCGATTCCGACACTGAAGAACTTCCTCCAGAGGATAAAAAGCGACTTTTCTTTGAAATGCTCGACTCTTTTCAAGTCAATCCTTACAACAGTTGGGAGGCTGAATTGAATAAAACCATAGATTCGGAGAATTACGAGTTGTATGATTCTACTCGAGCAAGGAAAGAAATCTTTGATCTATGGGCTAAAGAACGAATTGCCAGTCTTAAGAAGCAGGTGGTGAAAAAGACCGATCCAAGAGCTCAGTTCTTACAATTCGTCAGTGAAAACTACAATCCAAAGTATTATTATATAGATTTTAAGCGCAAGCATCGCAAGAATCCTTCTTTTGATTTAAAGCTTTCCGATAAAGAGAAGGAGAGTTTATATCGGGAATTTTCTGGTGCAAAAAAGAAGTCAAAGGAGGAGAATATCGAGGCTTTCAAGGTGGTAGTTACTAAGGATGTCGAGACTATTAACAGAGACGTCAGGTATTATATATTATCGGAATCAGATCGTCAGAAAGTGATACAAGGAGTTAGTCTATCTAATACGCAATAGAATAGTAGTCAATTAATCTAGGATTGACTACTAGGATTGACTAACCTTAAGACTGCGGGTTGCATATCGACAATGACTATATCGGCGAGATTGGGGCTATCGGCAATAGTGTATATCGCGAGATTGGAGCTATAAATCGGCTTTCTATCTATTCATGATCTATGAGTAATCTATTGAGTTCATTATTAAAGACTGCCGATATTCAATTCGACCAGCTGTATCGGCCTGTAGAGCTATAGGCCTGTGGAGCTATCGGCCTGAATAGCTATCGTCCTGTACAGTATCGGCATGCACTATCGGCATGTACGTATCGACATATACGTACACAGAACACTCTATTGATTATGCTCTAATTCTTGCATCTTTTCAGCCTTTGGAACCTTCATATATCCCGAAAGATTCGACCGAGTCGTTGAGTATAAACCGTAGACAATTCTACGATTGCTGGGAAAGTAAAATAAGAAGCCTGCAAGAATCAAACCCGCCAATGTTATGTATGCAAAATTAACCGGTTTGCCTAGCGAATATTTGGTAAATCCACTGAATTCTCCACAGAATTCATGGTACGGATATGAAGACTTTGCTAATGACACGACATACGTACAAAGGAAAGATTTGTACCATTCTTTGGTGTCTTCTTTGAATGAAACTGCATGAAGTTTCGGCGATTGTAGAGACAGAATTGCTGCTTCAGTTTCCGCTACATATCTGTTTTTGCGGATAAGAACATAGACTTCTGAATTTTTATGAAGATGGGTGATGATACTGGCCAGAAATTGCTGTAAAGAAGTCATAAAATCGTCTCCACTAACACCTTGTTGTAGATCGTTTGATCCTACATCTACAATTATAAAAGAAGGTTCAGGAGACTCATAGAACGGTTGATCCCGGTTAAAGACCCAATAACTTGGGATGGGTTTGTCGGAGTTTTTGGGCGTGGGGTTTCCAAAAAATGGAGACATAAAAGAATATTGCCTTGCCAAACCTGCTTGTTTAGTATCACAGGCCTCTGTAAAACAAATCCCTGTAGCTTCAACATGACTATGTCGAAGTCCCATGTCTTGTAAAGCCAAAACATGAGGGGCTACATCATAAAGCGGATCTTGAGGCAACCGATCAGCTATAAATTCTACAATTGGCACTTGATTGCGATTATCCACCCATTCAGAGCCTTGATTAATAATAACATTCTCCACATTGACACCTATCAGTCGTAGAGGGATATTTCCTTCGGATATAAGCTCTACTACGTGAGGAATCATGAGATTGCTTGCTTTAGCTGCTTCTAAGACCTCGGGGCTTGGAGCAGGAATGCTGATTTCGAATTCAAACACTTTTGAAGCCGACGCGTTATAAGGAGGTAATAGAAGCTTGACAGCAGGAAGCTGGTCTAATATCACTGACATGGTATTATCATTTATCATTCCGTCTCCACTACTTTCAAACGTAACGCGCAGCGTTTCTCCATATACAAGAACAGCCACGCTTGTGCCAGGCCAAAGACTAGCCATAAAAGATTCGTGTCGTCGAATCCATCGTCCAGTGAACTTGTTAGTTTATTCTTTCAATTCTTTCAATTCTAGACAATATTTCTTCAATTGTGAACCTACCGAAAATAATCCAGGGTGTGATTTTGGAGTGATAAATGCTTCATCTTTGGCTACATAAATATCGTGAAATTCTTTGTTAAAAGTCGGTTCATCAACAGGAAGGAATTTAGAATCTTCCGCAGATATTAATGGAGCTGTCAGAGCCAAAGACGCCGCCAATAAAATATCATTCCACTTCATCTTGTAGTAACAATGATCAAGGTTAAAGGAAATGTATCCACAATTGATTTCACACACAAATTCAGTGGATTCCACTCTGGGTGATTGACCCAGATTATTTCTCCCAGCGATTCAAAGCTGTTCAAAAAAACAGCCAGATCGGGCGGTTATTTTTAACGTGGGAGAAAATGGCAGAAAATACAAAAATAATCGGAAATAATTCGTCGAGGCAGAAAAATAAGACCAATTCGTCGAGATCGAGAATAATCTGAATTCGTCCAAAGAATTCGTCCAAAGAATTCGCCCAAAGATAACAAATAATTTGGGAGGAAATAGGAAAATCCAAGCAACGAACGCTAACAAATAAACGAACGCTAATTATTTTATATTTTATATTTTATTTTTAATATTTACAGTATTCTGATTCAATTCGTCTACCGTATAACTGAATAATTTATATATATATATGCCAATTGATGTATGTAATTGAATAATATTTCTAAGGAAGAGTACTCGATAAATGTATTATGAAGATAATCTGCATAAATCTACAAGGATTGAGATCGACGATGCATTAGGTAGGGCAATTTAAGGACCCTGAATAGTCGTATAACCGATATGCTGATATGCCAATAAACCGATAGACCGATAGACCAATAGACCGATAGACCAGCACGACCCTCGACTCGTTGAACAAGAAGTTACTAGGCCAATTAAAAGACTGAATTAATTGATGAGTTGATTTAAGTGGTATTTAAGTAGACATTTAAGTAGAGAGTTGGTGAGACAGGTTTGACAGACAATAGAGCATGCTAAGCTTAGAGCGACTGGAAGAATTATGAGTTCAGGTCGCAGATGATAAGGGCTGGTGTTCCACATAAGTTCTACTTGATATCGCTTACCGAAGATAATGATTGAATATTGTAAATATCCGTGGTATTATCTACCATATACTAAGATAACTCAGGTTTCTGGCTAACCGGGCTCACCCTTCAACTGTGAGCTTCCGAGCTCCCTCTTGGGTACTTAGGCTTACCTCAGTAGCAGCGTGCACCACAATGGCGAATTGCTTGAATAGTATAAAGCCAGGAGATTCCATTCTCTTGGATCTCAGGAGGAATGATAGTCTGAGTGCTATGATGCTATCGACTGATTTTATTATTTAATTCACCCTTTCATAGTATTTTCAAGCTGTAGCAGTTAAAAGCCGTGATAATATGAGCAGGATAATATGGCAGGATAATATCGGGAGTCCCCTATTCGTCCCGGGACATGTCTTGCCGATACTAATCCGAATCACGATAATATCGGCAGCAACAAATCGGAATGATTATCTGGAATGGTTAACCGTCTATTCAACTCAATCTACTGTCTTCGTCATCTCTCAGACTTTCTCAGGCATTCGTCTAAACCAGAAAGCGACCTCATTATAGGCACAGTGAATCAGCACATGTAATACTGTGATACTATACTAGATGCTAGATATTGGATGCTAACTGCCTGTAAATCCATAGATCTACCTTAGTGATCATCATTACTCTTTGAATGATACTTATCCCTTCTCATTTTCTTCCATTGATCTCGATCCTTTTCCAAATTAAACGGCTTCCTAGCACTTTGAGGAAACATTGAATATTCATCATCACCATCATCGTCATCATCATCATCATCTTCTCCATTGTCTAAAGTTACAGCCAATTCCTTTCCTTTGCCTGTATTGAGCAAACCAATCTTATAGGTACCTCCTAGGACCAAATCCTTTGCTACAAGCTCTCTTGTTCTGCCTAGACTTTCAATAGCAGATACTCTATCCATTGTTTCTTCCAATAGATTGTCGAAGCCAGGAATTGAAGCAATCTCATGAAATGCTTGCATCATAGGGACAGAATCGGCTCTTACCAAGGAATTAGAGTCGATTGTAAAGATATTTAAATTGTCATATTGTTGAATCTAGTTAGATAGACATCAGTGACAGACAGTAGACGGAGAGTTGACGGGCAGTACACAAACAGTGGACAGACAGTAGCAGACAGTAGCAGACAGTAGCAGACAGTAGCAGACAGTAGCAGACAGTAGCAGACAGTAGCAGACAGTAGCAGACAGTAGCAGACAGTAGCAGACAGTAGCAGACAGTAGCAGACAGTAGCAGACAGTAGCAGACAGTAGCAGACAGTAGCAGACAGTAGACAGATAGTAGACAGACAGAAGATAGAAGTCAGTAGACGATTAGACGGGAAGAGGTAGAGAGGTAGAGGGTAGAGGGTAGAGGGTGGACGGTGTACAGGCGGACTTGTACGCGAGCGGTGTCAGATGGACGTTAGATAACTCACATAATCTGCTCGGGTCATGATTTGTCTTGCTCTCCATAAAGGAATCTCCGGTAATTGATGATCTCTTGAAGCCAAATCTCCATCCATTGATTCCAATCTCTGACTATCAAGATCAACTAAAGCTTTCATTAACAGCATTGCAGAAGAAGAGAACTTTCCACTCTCCATCACATCATCGTCCATATCTTCTCCTAATAAACCACATTGATTAAGAAACCAAGTCCTTTCTCTATCTATAAGCCTATGACAAGCTCCTATGATATCTTTTTGAGAGCCTACTGAAGCTAAATGTTGTGGACGGCCTCCTACAAGGTTATAAGCTTCATTGGCTATTTCAGAAGGCAAAATGTCTCCAAAAACCTTTCTACGAGTCCTTTTTAACAGCTGTAAAGACTGAGCTCGGTCAAGGTCCTTAATAGTAATGACATCAAGTCTTGTACCAAGCTTTTTAAGCCGTTCATAAAGCCAATAGTCGTCACTATTGAATACAATAGTAACCAAACCTGAACCACTTAAAGACTCGGCTTTTTGTTGTAAAAGTTCAACCAAATGTTGTCCATCTTGATCGTCTTGCTGAGTTAGAACCGTCCAACCGATTTAACTGCTACTTACAATCAAATGAGCATTGTTGATGACGACAACAAGAGGCCTTCTAATCTTCTTTACAACGGTTAAAGCCACTTCTTCAAGCTTATTGAAAGCTCGTTCGATATCTAAAAGTGCAATTGTATCTCTAGGACCTCTTAAAGAGAACAGAGAGCCGATATAATCTTCATGGAATGCGAAATTAATGGCTTTTCCAAGTCTAATTCGAAAGATTTCTGGGTCGGCATGAGCGTCTAAGAATACGCAATTATCTCCTTCAACTCGTCTCATAGCCCTAGTTAGATATATCTATCTTGACAATGCCATGAAAGTCGCCTGTCGACAGCGCCTATGACAATGGCTGCCCTCCTACTCACTCTAATATCATTGAAGTCTTTCCTGTACCTTTCTCACCAATCTTGTTAGCTGAAAAGCTCTACAGAGACTCACTTACTAGAAGAAAATATCGGCCAACTATCTTTCCCGATATTATATCATTAATAGTATCTTGATGCTTCCTAATAACCCTCATTAGACGCGTGATTTATTTCTCGTAAACATACCAATCCTCTTCATCACTTTGAGTACGACTATGTACTTTGAGTTCAAAAGCAGGATCACCTCTTCGGAAAGCATTGGCGATCTTGGCAACTGCATATCGCTGATATCCTTCATGATAACCATAACCTGCCAAACCTAGGATTGCCAGAGTCGCGAACGTGATTCCGGCTGTTTCAAGACATTTAAACAGGATGTCTCGAGTTCTATTGTGTTTTTTATCTTGATCTTTACTTTTTTGCTCGTTTTCATCGGTTAGATCGAAAGGTAGCCCGGGGATAGCTCTGCGGGGTGCTGATGTAGAAATCGGTCTATAAGAACAAGGGATTTGAAGCAAGCGACAATTAAGTCTCCAGTAGAGCCTGCTGGATAAATTAGAGTACCTTTGAATCATTTCAACGCAAATTCGACGTGATTGTCTCGTCAAAACAATGTCAAATCAGAGGCAGATCTCTAATGAAGCTGATTCGACGTCTGGAGATTTATCGGTGCGGCGTAGTTGCGCCACGCTAGCCTTTTTGGGATATATGCTTAAGTCAGTACATGGAAGCATTTAGTCGATTGACGATATATCTCAAAGACTATAAGAATATTTAAATAGAAAAGCAAAAGCCTATAGAGAGAAACTATTGCTACCATTACAAGTTTATAATTGATCAATCAATCATCCTCTATGTTGCTGATTCGACGTCAGGCCCAGGAATTTCGGTGCGGCGTAGACCAGCACGCTAGCAGTTAGCCACGCTAGCCGTTTTGGGACATCAGCTTAGCCAGGTAAATTGGTAGAAATTCAGTCAATTATTGCACTTCCGCTAGAGGAAATCTGACTAGATGATACAGTTAAGTTAACGCTTTAAAACCTTAGAGTGTTGACGTTTGGAAAATTGATACGTTGAAGGTTCACTTCACCGCCGATATCGCGATGGGATTTCCGATATTCTTATCGGTTGAGCAGAGATTAAAATTATCTAGATATCTATAATTTAACACCAGTGTGGATACTGGCGATTCCAAATGATAAATCCTCATATCCATCACCAACAATAGTGAAACCAGCATCTTGAATCATTCCTGCAAACTCCTGCTGGCTAGGGAATCGAGCAATACTCTCCACTAGATATTGATATGAATCACGATCTCCAATCAAAATCTGTCCTAATAAAGGAATAATATTGAACGAATAAGCTTGGTAGAAGCTGTCGAGAACTGAATTGTTCACTTTACTAAACTCCAAACAAGCAAAGACTCCTCCAGGTTTAAGAACCCGATGAGCAGTTTTTAAAGCCTCGGCAATATTGGTGAAATTACGAATGCCAAATGCAACAGTATATAAATCTTGAGAAGAATCGGGAATTGCGTCCAAGATCTCTGCATTTTGTACTTTGAATGAAATTCTCGATCCATCAGCATAATTCGTTTGTTTCGACCGTTTTTCTCCTTCAGCAAGCATCTCAGGGTTGATATCAACTACAGTCATTTTACTCTCCCGATCTCCATGAATATTAGCAGCATGATCGAGGATTCGGAATGCAATATCTCCAGTTCCTCCTGCTACATCTAGAAAATTTAAAGGTTGACCTCCTAATCGACTTCCGGGGTCTAGTTTTCGAACGAAATGATCTTTCCATAATCGATGAACTCCAATTGACATGGCATCATTCATATAATCATAATTGGCTGCGACATTGGAAAATACTCCCTTGACTAGTTAGAATGGTCGTTATAGCCTCAGCATGGCTTGCCAGCTTGCCTCAGCCTGCCTCAGCCTGCCTTAGCTACGAGCGCTCGCTTGTAACACTTGCGATGCTACCTACCCAACTTCTCCTTCTCCTCCTCTGGAACAGTTTTGAATCCGAAATGTGTAGATTTCACTGTACTATAACAAACTGTCGAATATATCGACCGAATCGAAGGAACTGCCCTTTTCAATCCAAAAGCCTGCATTTTAGTTGGTGATTGGGATATCGGCAGAAGACAGATCATCTCATCTTAATATAATATTTCAGCCTCAGATTTACACTCAAGACTTGAGACTCGAGAACTTTGATTCATGCCATAAGCTTTGGAAAACATTCCTGAGGAATCCTGACTAGGCAGGTTGAATAGTGAATTGTCAACAAGGAAGAATGGTCTAATAGTTGATATATCGGTGATTACTATGGGTGTGGAATCTACAGATGGAAAAGGATTGATATCGTCATTTGATTCTGCCGATATTTATCCCATTGGGAATCACCAAGGCTCTTCTGCCTATTTGATCCATCTGATTGACCAATATTATCTATTAATGAATGCGTATGATGCATATGAATCTGCAAACTGATTATGTGAATGATTATTTGAAGAGATACGGAAGAAATAAGAATCTTGATCCCACATCCGCAAAATGCCGATATCCACAATGTTAACTCCGATGATATCGGCAGCTGCTGAGCACAGCCTTGATTACAGATTAATTAACTCCATAACGAGTCTAAATAATCGATTATCATCATATGCTGTTACATGAGTTGAAGTTCCACTTTTCATTACTCTTGGGCGTTGCGATCGGATGATATAGCCAGTTTCATTCTGCTTTCGATCTCGCCGATAATATCGGCTGCAGGTTGTTAGTTAGAATCTACCAGGACTTGTCTGCTACATAATTGATATACCATTACTGAAGTAATCACATATATTCACTACCTCTGTATGATAAGCTACTGATGATAATATCATGATATAATTAGTTAATATCTGATAACATCTAGCCGATAATACGGATATCGCTTTCCATCCAATGGATGCAATCTACGATCTAACGTCAGTCAACACTCGTTCTCAGATGACCAGTTGAGCTGGTCAATCTGCTCAACCGGACAGCTGGTGGCCGAGCAGGCCGAATAGGCCGAGCAAATTCATGCAATTCAAATGCCGATATTCATGACAGATGATCGTTATAAGCATCAAGGCTTGCCAAGCGGTAACATCGGAGACCCGTCTAGACCGCTTATGTCACGATCAGCCGTACGACAGGAACAGAATAAATCACCAGCAGCGTTTAGAGCTTTCAACATTGTAATCTCAACATTAGTCTGTTTAACGTCGTATTTTGTGGGGATTTCAAATCGTCAATAATCTAGACACAGGAGTTATAAACTCTTGTAAACAACTTTTCCAAACTAAATCAGCAGTCAATGCCGAGGGGACCGCCGGTAAAATAAGCTTTGAAGAATCTAAGCAAACTTTAAATTAGGGATTGAATAGAGTCAGGGCTGTACAGTTGGGTTAGACCGGCCGGGTTGGACCGGCCGGGTCAGACGCAGCCGGACAGCCGGAGTCGGCCAGCTGGAGTTAAACAGTTAGAATGGATTGGATATTCAGTAGTAGAGATCTAATGGCATCTAAATAAGAGCTGTCGGTAATCTAATACTGCTCAATATTACCCAGTGTTGAAAAGTCCTAGACTCCACCCTAACTCCACAACCCAACTCTAGGACTCCTGCTGACTGCAATTTAACTTGATTAAAGCTGAAACATTGCTCAACAAGTGACTAAATTTCCATACTTTTGATCTATTTCGGACAAGTGCTTTGAAATTAAGGTGGACATGTGATTTCAAGCATTAACGAGCTTTGAAAGTTATTAAAATACCAATTTGTAGCGCAACTTGTTTGCAAATTTCCTTAATTCTTATTATTCTGGTTAAAGTTTTTCCGTCAAGAAGAAATTCTCAATTGGAACTGATCTTCAAAAATGATTCTTTATTTGTCAAATGGGACTTTCCTAATTCATCAGATAGACAATTCTAGGATTAGTGGATATCGTGGATGAAATTGACGTCGATCTTTGAGGTAATTTTCATGCTACTTTTATTAGAATAATTGGAGACCTAGGGTGATACTGAGGATGGTGAGGATGAGGAACTGAGGATAAAGATGGAGTGAGAATAAGATGGAGTGAGGATAAGATGGAACTATGGTAAATATTAACTAGTAGCTTATTTCTTTAGTCAAACCTTCTCCTTATTCTGGATAACACCAGGCGAACATAGAATCTTGACAATATTGGCATGATAATTGCATGTACCTTGCAGAAAGGAGAATCTTTTTCGGGTTTAAGACATACTACAACTTGGTAACTAATTGTTAAGTTTCCTTAAAAGGTATGACGGCGGCAAAATGATAATATTAAATTCTTCAGCAAACAAGTTAGTTTGTCATATCATTTGAAATTTCAATTTTCAACTTTCAACTTTTAAATTACACATAGCTTAATCTATTTAGACTATCAAATATATATATCAAGGTATATATGCCTTCATAACCCTTTATAACGTCAATGAACTTTGTAATCAAAAGCTTTAATTCATTTGTTCACTTGACTACGATAGTTATTCGCTTAGCTTGCGGTTAACCAACTTCGAACCTCGAAACTCCTAAACGCTTTCGTCCGAATTATCGTTCTATTCCAACTATACAACAGTAAACTTGTTGTGCTGGAATAGGAGCGACGATCTCTTGAAATCGTGCTATCTGCGGCTCAATTTGACTGCCGACGATCTCCCAAACATCAGTCGAGAGAAAGACAAGACAGACAGCAGCAGACAGCAGACAGCAGACAGACGACATACGGAGATCTAGAGTTGACGAAGAGCAGGTCAGAGCAGGTCAGGCATCTCCAGATTATCAGAACGATCAGACAGTCATCTTAATCTGATAATTTACGACTAATTATAGTGAATGTGGTAAGTAACATCTCCGAGATGTGCATTTCATTTGTTGGGAAAAGTAATTTCAAAAACTAATAAATGGTTAGGATAACGATAATTAAAATACCAAAAAGCCATCACTTTTTGATTATCGGCTAACTGAATACATTCGACAGTCAAGCTCAGAACTTGTATAGTTGAGCTCTAAAAAGATAAAACAGCAGTTAAGTCATTATTTACAACTTTTTTCGCCCCGGATAATCGGCTCGTTAGCGCATTTAAACAAAAAATACCGGATTTATTTGCCTTGAAATTTTTTTATTTATTTCTTTTTTGAAAAAGTGAAAAGATTTTAGCCCATAATTTGGTAGGAATTTGGTAGGAATTTTCTAGAATTTGCTTGAATTTTGCCATCAATTTTGCCTCGAATATTTTGACTCACTAGCGCGCATTACAGCTCTATCACTTCAACTGTTGATTAATAATTCCATCGATGACATCAATGAACTCTATCAATCATTGTGTCGAAGTTGGATCCGATGAGCAGATGACGAAAAATGGTAGTACGAGCGGCTCTTCCCGGTTAGCGATTAACCCCCATTTAGGCCATCCGGCAGTTAGTCAGCGATCGGAAGTTTCCAGCCTAGAAAACAAAACGTTTGTTCCGAGAAATCAGCCAGTTTCAGCAACTAACGCACAAGTGATTGGCAGTACAAGTGGACCAACGCAAATATTAAATAGTGACGTCTCGGACGGCGGTGCCGGGCCTTTCCAAAAACGTTCTTTACCCGTGTTGGCGGTGTTTAATTCAAATCCCATTACTACAACTGCCAATATAAACCATGGCCCCGGACCTAGTTGTGATAATTCGAGTCCTATCCTGTCCAACCGTACAGATCGCTCCGAACGAACCTTCAAACTGGATCCTTCAGGCTCTATAAATTTCCAACGCTATCAAGGTCTTGTAAGAAAACATAGTTTGCCTACTCAAACTTTGGCTTCTTCACTTCAAGTCCCTCTTGATTCAACCGATTTACATAGATCTCAACGATCTCATAGTATTCAAAATATTCAACATTTTGACAATATAGTTCAGCAACAGCAGCAACAGCAGCAACAGCAGCAACAGCAGCAACAGCAACAACAGGATTCGTTGAACTGGTCTACGGATTATCAGTTGAATAATTATCCATTATATCAACAATTTCAACCATTGCCGACGGCTCTTCAACAGACGAATCTTCCATCTTCAGCACTTCAACCAACGTCTCTCACCAGTTATCCTCCCGATCAACGTAACGCGAACAACTGGCTAACACTTTTAGGACAATTTAATTCCGACGCGACCCCTGAAACTTCGTCTCATCGACGGTCTTCCTCGGATCATCAGATATTACCTAGTTCGTCAACTACTAACACCTTTGATCCCAAAATTGGCCCTGGCTCAGGTTCTAGAACCTCTAGACCAAGTGATTTCGAAAATAACAACAACATCAACAAAAACAACAAATTTAAAAATTCCCCTCCTCAATACAACATTAAAAGTTTTCAATCCGAATCGTCTCCAACTTCCCCTTCAATTGTGGTCATAAACCCTCCTAGTCCCGTCAGTCCTACAAACTTGACCGTCCCAAGACTGGAGTTACCACCCACCTCTTCCTCTCCTCACTTATTAACTTCTACTGCTCCTATTTTACCATCTTCTTCTCCAAATCTTAAACCTTTTGACCATTTGCCAAAGTCGAGATTATCAAGTATTTCAAGTGGTTCTACTGCCAGTCGAAGCATCACTCCTTTTGCCCATTCACTTAAACCTTCATTACCTTCTTCTACCCCAATCCTTACCGACGCAATGATTTCCAACGTCGATGCCAATGATGCTAAACGCAATTTCTCCAGTCAATCTGCAAGTTCAAGTGATTTTGTAAGTCCTCAAGATAATCTATATCTACATCTACTAACTAGGTCCGCAAATTATTTACGTATGTCAGAGCTTAAGCAAAAAGCTTATTAATACATTGCCTACTAACTAGAATGCTGGAAGATTCTTCATATAAAGATATTGTTCGATGGTCTGAAGCAGGAGATTCTTTTGTCGTTCTTGATGTGAGTATAATCCCCTCCCCGTTCCCCATCACCGTCCCTCCTCTTCAATCCTCTGTACTAATACTAATAGACAAATGAATTTACAAAATCAATCCTTCCTCGACATTTTAAACATTCGAATTTCGCCAGTTTTGTCCGTCAATTGAATAAATATGATTTTCATAAAGTACGAACAGCTACAGCAGGAGAATCTTCAAGTTATGGAGAAAATGCATGGGAATTCAAACATCCGGATTTTCTATTAAATAATAAAGATCAACTCGATAATATTAAACGCAAAATCCCTTCGACAAGAAAATCCGCTAATCCTGAAGCTTCTCAAGAACAAATGTCAAGACTTGAATCGGAATTAACCACTTTACAAGCATATAATAATGAGTTGACGCAAAAATTAACTCGATTAAATGATTCTCATCAAGTCACTTTACAGAATCTTTCATATCTACAACAATCGATAAAAGTTCGAGATGATATTTTCCGTCAAATGATTTCTACTTTGGCATCTACTACTTCATCTTCTACATCATCTTCTTCAAATCATCATTTCGATGGTTCTCCTCAAATAATGGATTTTTCTTCGGCTTTAAATCTATTAGATTCCATGCCTGTTGATGGTCAAAGAAGAAGTGTTTCAAAACAAGGACTTTTACTTGATAATTTATCATCTTCTTCAGTTTCTCCTACTCTAAATAATAATGTTCTTACTACAAATCATAAGCCTTATTCGATTCTATTAGTTGAAGATGATGAAGTTGGTGTACGAGTTTGTCGCAAGTTCTTGACTTCTTTTGGTTGTGAAGTCGATGTTGCTAATGATGGACTTAGTGCTGTAAGCAGAATGCAGTCAAGTTCTTATGATTTGGTTTTAATGGATATTGTAATGCCTGCTCTTGATGGCGTTAATGCTACAGTTTTGATTAGGAATTTCAACACAACAACTCCTATTATCGCCATGACTGGTAACATCAAAAACGCTGATGTCGTGACATATTTTCAACGAGGAATGAATGATGTTTTAGGAAAACCTTTTACTAAAGATGATCTTTTAAAGATGCTGAGAAAACATCTTGATGTTAAGCAACAATCCTCGGCTGGTCAATCTTTAAATCCTCTTCATTTACCTCAAGGAGAATCGTCAACTAATTCAGATCATCAGACTTATAATAATGCTTCGTCTAGAGGCCGAGGATCAAAGAAACTTGATGATTTATCTGCTAATAATGAATTCGATCAACAAGCTTATTTATCGGGTATTAACCATCAAGATACTTTTCAGGGTCTTATGGATCATCAAGATCACGGATATTCTCGACAATCTAAACGATCTTTGGATGATAAACATACTTTGGAGAGTCATGATAAAAAGTCTCGAATGTATCAATAGTAATGTACAATATGTATAATAGTATTAATGTATCACGAATAATATCGCAAATATGTCTTATACAACGAGGTAAATCTTGTAGAATTATAGTCCGAACTCCGGCTTCCAGCATAGATTGAAGACTCTATTCGGATATGTCCGAAGTGTGCAAGGCGGCAGGCAGCTACTCGGGAATTCGTCCGGGTCTTTGTAGATATGGCAATTGCCGCTGTAAATTGCCGTAAAATGTTAGATGTAAAATTTTCATTCAACTGCCGATATCCCGATAATCCAACAATTTTCTGACATTTTCCGATCAAGCAATAGAATGACTAGATCCTTCTAGTCCAACTTCTGACTCTAAAGTTAGCTGGCTCGGGTTCTGAGCAAACTAAAATTCCTTCTTCGGGTTGGTTCAAAGGTTCTAGACCTTCAAGGTGATTTGAACCCTAGACTTGAATTCAAGCCGATATATTTTAGTACTAATGGCTCGCGTTCGAGAACCACTCTGTTGCAATTTGGCATTCAGCGTTCAGGAAAAGAGATTAAATGATTGAACAGACGAAACAGTTTGTTGTAAGACCGTATCGACTACCTTTTTGTTCGATACTTTGCAGAGATTTATTGCCGTCCTCTTCAATTGTCTAATTATATAATGAGTTTTTAGAGCGTCCAAAGCTATTTTAACAAGATCTTTAGTCTTACAATCTCTTCGTGAGGTCCTCCAGGTTGAGAATATGACACTACCTTCAGGATATACAAGATGATGATTCTAACAATCTCAAAATTGTAGGATGTTTCATTAAGATCAATTCAGAGTCCGATTATTCAAATAATCCCCTAATATCTTTCATATCATTTGAGACAATTCTAATAATCTAGGACCAAACGCTCATTTCAAGCAGATGGAATTCCAACGAATGTCCGTTATGTCCCTCGTTAAGGATCTGATTGAACAGTTCAATGCGTCAAAATGATTCCACAGTCTCCGATTCTCCTGAACATTCGGCTGATTGGCAACTATTGACAGTGGATCTGTTATGTTGAACTACCGCTGTTACCAAATGCATATTAACGTCTAAATATCACTACCAGCTGATAATGGAAACGGAGATAATACTGCTCAAGTCAAGTTATAAGCTATATCTATCGTCACAGGTCTCTGCGTAATCCAGTGCAGTACTTGAAGGCCGATCTTCTGGATTCAGGCTATCCGATATTTTCATCGAGCCCTACTCCATAGCTATATCAGAGACATATGCTCTTGGAGATATTGGGACTAGAAAGTTTCTTGTCTCTTTATTAGCTTGACTCTAGCATATTGAGTTGCTAACTTGGCAGCCTTCAATTCTATAGATACTTGCCGTATTCCCTGAGTATCGGCAACATCGGTAAGATTTGATCGATTGATTATATAGGTGAACTGGCATTGTTTATAGCTAGTGACTTAAGTAACATTAACCAACTACTTGACTGAATCTGCTTGCCGATATTTTGATGATGGTATCGGTGAGATTTTGGAGCCGATAATATCCGCGATTCTCTTGTCAAGCTCTACTGACGGTATCACTATGATATCTGAACACCTAGTTACGACAATATCGGCTATTCATATTCAAGTTCAACAGCTAAAGTTCAGCTGTTGAAAGTAGACGGAAAAATGCAGCAAATATTGCAAAAAATGGAAAGGGTCAAATATGGGATATTCTATAGGACATCATGACGAATGGCCATATTGAAAAGAACTAAGAGTGGAGTTTTTCTACTGTAGTAAACAGGTTGACCTAGTTATGCAGTAGCAAGGGCCGTCGGATTCTACTCCAAAGGTTTCAAAATAGAGCTACCTCATCAATGCAGATGTGGGCAACTAGAAGGAGGACAGCGCATCTCCATATCTACTGGCGATCCCAGGATCTCAACCTAGTCTTTGTCGACAAAAAGAGGATCTGGTGATACTATTAAGAATTGCATGTCTTTAGTCCTTTCGACTTCCTTGGAGAACAAGTTCTCAACGAGTAAGCCGCTTTCTCACTCCTGCTGAGTATCGTTCTTGAATTTAGAGCGTTCCGCATCATCCAACCTACTCACAAAGCAATTGAGTACGGCCGGTAGCCTCGATATACACAGCTTTTTGACCAGCTGCCTTTGGATGAATTACTTGTATTATATAGCCTGTGACTCAAAGATCTATGAGATCATCATTATCAATAAATGTTCCTACGGAGCAAACCGTCCATTTATCCTATTCAAAGAGTAGCTAAAACTACGAGATATTACCTTAGCAAAAGAACCAGGATCTAATAAAGGATCTGTCCGATCTGATAAAGCATGAGCCTGATCAACTACCAGTTTATGATTTCTGCCTTTAACTTGAAACACGGCTCTTACGATCTTATCAGCCTCACAGCTCTCACAGCTCTTACCATCCGTTACCCTTGGAAACCGGAGGAATCTAAGTTTAAAAAAGAAGTTTAAATAAGTTTCGGATTGACCTGTCATTGAAGATCAATGCGGCTTTTAACGCCCAATCAGTTCAAATTCCCCCTAAATATCCTAAAAAACCCCTAAAAACCCCCTAACTTGAACAGTCCACTTTTAATAGAATGTCCCAAGAATTTGCCAGAATTTAAGGCGGATGCATGTTTAATTTTGAAGTTTTACATTGTCGATTTCGACAAAAACGGCTTACCCGCCTTCTAACTTGAGACGTATTTTCATGCATCGAAGTTTATTTATTTCTTGCTATTTAGAAGGATGATGGATCGTAGGGCTGAATATAAATAAATATAAAACAAGGCAGCTAGAATTAAGAATTACAGAGTTACAGTTAATATTTCATTCTTACCATTGTTAGGACTTATAACTACTAAATAGTAACGTATAACTGCGGTTATAGACGTTTGTGGATATTGATATTTCCTTGTTGGTAAAAGTGATTCAAATTAATAAGCCTTGTCGGCGTCGTTAGAGCTCGTGTTTGCTCGTGTTCAGCCCCCCACTCAGTCACTATTCTATTATCGTGACACTCATTGTGATTGTTCACTCTGCTATTGCTTAATTGGTTAATTGCTTGATTGCTTGATTGCTTGTATTACTGTTGCAATGGCTAATCAACCACCTCCAGGTCCTCCTATTCCTCCTCCTGCTGTACCAGGAATTAAATTTTATGGACCCAATTCTCCTCCTGAAGATAAAGTATGGCAGCCTCAAGAGATTCAAGCTCCTCCTCAATATCATCATCAACAACAACAAGGTTATCCTCAAGGATATCAAGGTTATCATCCGAGTTATCATCCAAGTTATCCACCAAATGGCCAACCTCAACAAGATCAACAAGCTCCAGAAACTGTCACTTATGACCCTCCTCCTCCAATCAATTATGCTACAAAACCTTCAGATACTGGAGAGAATTTCGAAGAACGATTTGCTATAAAACCAAAATGGAATGATATATGGTTTATTCCTATTTTCTTAGGAACCATTGGAGGCTTTGTTACTGTAGCAGTAATCACTCTTAAAGCTTATGTGAATAATCGAGAATTCGAAGGAACTTCAATTTATGACAGTCAAAATACTTTCTCTCTTAATACTAATACTATCATATTGTTCTCCTTTGTGGCAGTATGTGCTACTGTATTGTCCTTTATCTACTTTCTTTGTGCTAGAATCTTCACAAAACAGTTTGTTTGGGGAACTTTCATGTTGAATATTTTGCTTGGAATTGGAACCGCCATTTTTTATATGGTTATTGGATATTGGTCGGCCGGAATTGTCTTTTTAATCTTTGCTCTTATTGGGGCCTTTTTCTTTTATAGCGTCCGTTCGAGAATTCCTTTAGCAACTTTGATTCTTAAAACAATCATTGATGTAATTCGAAAGTTTCCTTCATTGCTGTTTATATCGTTTCTAGGTGCTTTAGCCTCTGGAGCTTTTGCTGTTTTGTTTGCCATTGTCCTTGTGGCTACTTATGTCAAGTATGATCCTAATATTAACAATCCAGTATGCCAACAACCTGGGGAATCTTGTTCTCAAAGTAAATTAATTGGAATCCTAATCTTTTTGACCTTTGCTTCATTTTATATCTCTGAAGTTCTCAAAAACATCATCCATGTCTCCATCAGTGGAGTCTATGGATCTTGGTATTATTGTTATAAATCCGATGCAGGAATGCCTAAATGGCCTGCATTAGGAGCCTTTCGTCGTTGTATGACTTATTCTTTCGGTTCCATTTGCTTTGGAAGTCTTATTGTAGCATTGATTAATCTTATTCGTGAATTAATCAATATGGCTCGAGTTGCTGCTATTCAGAATCGTGACTTTTGTGGAGCTCTTTTCTTAGGTTGCCTCAACTCTATTATGATGATTATTGATTGGATGGTTTCATACTTTAACCATTATGCCTATACTTATATTGCTTTATATGGTAAGGCATATATTCCTGCTGCCAAAGATACTTGGAAAATCGTTCAAAGAAGAGGAATTGATGCCATTATTAATGATGCTTTAATCGATAAAGTCTTGGGTTTTGGCTCGCTTTTTGTAGCCTTTGTCTCTGCATTATTGGCATATCTTTATCTCCGACTTACTGATCCTCCTTATAACGCGACTGGAGGATTCTACGCCATTGTCGTTGCTTTCTCCTTTATTATTGCTTTACAAGTGTCAAGTATCACCAATGTTGCAATTAGAAGTGGAACTGCAACATTCTTTGTGGCTTTGGCCCGTGATCCTGAAGTCTTCCAAGCCAGTTATCCTGGTACTTATGAAGATTTGTTAAAAGCATATCCTCAAGTCAGACAAAAACTCAACATGTAGCTAATACAATAATCATTAATCAGGATTAACGCACCGTTGATTCCACAGGATTAACGCATTCATTCCACATTAAACAACTTGGACCATTTCATCGAATCTTACAGACTTCCTTCGAGGTCTGTTTGATGTTAAAATAGGACTTGATTCAGGGCTTTCAAGCTCCTTTTCTTCCCGTTTACATCGAGAACAATTACATATAAACCCCCACCCGACTCTTAGTTCATGTCTTCGTTGTTTTAATGGTTCTTGAGGGTTTACATATGTCGTTACAAGCTCTTCTCCAGCTCGAATATCGCGTTTGGCAAGGACCTTGATTCCAGACGTTCGTGAGAGGATTTTTACATCAACATTTGGTTCACAGCAATGATTCAAATGAGATTGGATCTCATAAACACAACCGTCAAGATTATTAATATTGAACTGTCCAAGTCCAAGCATATACTCTTCATAAGTCAAATCATGAGCTCCTTTAACAGTTTCTTCAAGTAGTTCAAATCCCTTTGTCCAAAGTTGTTCATATTGTTCTCCTACAAGAGCCGAACCAGAACCAAAGCCTTCAGTACCGCCCAAAGCTTTCTGTCTTGTATCCTGCCTAACTTTAGCCATTGAATCGATTTTAGGCTTCAAAGTATTGTCTCGTAGACTAGATAAAAGAATAATTCCATAAGAATAAGCAGCTTGCCATTCAGTTTCAATACAATAATTCTCATATTTTATCCATTGGGGTTGTAGGATTTTCGACCTCGGAGTAGGTTGATGCCATGTAGCATTATGAATTATGTCGGCTTTTTTACATTTACCACTACACCATCTTGCTGAACAAGTATTACAAGAAGTTATTCCAACCGCAGCAACTGAATGGCCCGGACGAGATTGAAATGGTCGAGCACAATAAGCACAAGCAAGAGCATTTCTCATAAGAGAAATATGATCCAAAGGTGCAATTACAACTAAAGGTTCTTCTGTCCAAATCTCTTGACCAGTTGGAATGGCTTTAATAGCAAAAAGTCCCTTTCCTCGAGACTTTGTTATTGAAATTCGAACATTTGGAGGTAGTACAAGATCGGGATTGGCATAAGATGTAGTTTCTCCTGCATATTGAAATAATGGAGCATTTGGTTGTAATCCATGAGATTTCAATAAAGTTTTAAGTCGATTAGCCGATAAAGTCCATGAAGGATTCAATTTCTTGATTCGACCGTTAAGTTTGGCGATTCCAAGTGTTTCTGTACTTGGATCGGATTTCCATAATTCAATCACTGCTGAAACAACTTCTCGTTCATGAGGTGAATAATTTTGATCTTCGCTCTTTCCTCGTTCATCGCTCTTTCCTCGTTCTTCGCTCTTTCCTCGCTCTTGTATTCGCTCTCCTGATCTCATATTGTCACTTTCAACCTCTATACTTTCTGGAGACATGAGATGGATGCTAGATGCTAGGGCTAAGGTTCTACAAGAGCTAGTCTCGTGCCAACTCTTATTGGGACTGTTCTGAGGATAACGCTGAATTGTGCGATTGCGCACTCTGCGGCTGCTCTAGAACCTGAACTACTCCCAGCGCCCGTTCTAGATCAATAAAGGTACAGTATTAAAGTTCGGCTTTACAAGCGCAGTGCACTATACGATTGACACAAGCAATTGTTACTCCAATTGAACACAAGTAATTTGTTACTCCAGAATACGCGGCTCCTGTTGTTACCTCTAAGAGCTCTAATTTCTCAACTATTACGTACAGCAGCACGGCGCAGCACGGTTGACTACAGCCATCTCATCCGTCCCGAATCCGTTCACAGTCCTCAGCACCTATTGAGCTGCACTCAGCACCTATTGAGCTGCATTGTCTTAAGAGACTCTCAACGAGCTTCAACTACTAAGTAGACTCTACTTCACAAGCTAACGTCCCTTGCCTGAGTCATAGTACAAGCCAAACAACTTTGGCTTTAAGCTCTAGCATTGACTCTGTCGTCTACAAGCTCTGCTCTGTTCTACTGCTTCGACCAGCTTCAGTGCGTTCTCGTTTAAGCCAGCCATTGCGTTCAGATATTAACATTATTAACTGGAATTGCATCATAAACTGGAATTGCAACACCAACTCCACCAGTGTTTTACATCCACTCCAGCCTGTCCATACAGTTCAGAAAGCACACCCAGGCATAAAGCCTTGAACATAGCACAGCTCAGCTCATCACCAGATATTGAAACTAGTATGGCTTGGCGATTTCCAAGGCAGAAAATTGGCTTGTTCTCTAGGGCTTACAGCAATAGGAGACTTGAAGATAAACCAAGATCTCTTAAAACCTTCTACTGGATTGCAGGTACTTTAACAATCTCTGGACTTGTTGGCTACTATTATCCACCATATCGAGTGTTTAAAACATTTACCGAGCACGAACTGCCATCACCAGGAAGCCCTATTGCAGAAAAATACTCTCAACGTATCGAAAACAAGCTTCAAGATCTTGCTATAGTACAAGAATTACGAGATCGTAAGCTCAAAGAATCACGATTATGGGAGCATGTTTTTTTCAAAGACAGAGAGATGAATACAGTATTTACAGCAGGAGCATTGGCAAGACCAGGAGCACTGTCGACTCCTCCAATTGTATTTACAGATCCTACAGATAACAGTTCAGTAACCATCGTACATTGTGGCCGATTGGTTACTGGATTCCCTTTAATCGTCCATGGAGGCATCTTGGGCACTTTACTTGACGAGGCCATGATCCGAACTGCTTTTGAAGCCATGGGAAATCATAACGGCCGAGTGGCTTCTCTAGATCTTACTTATCGTGCTCCTACTCTTTCGAATCAATTTCTAGTGCTGAAGACAAACGTAGTTGAATCCGACTCGAGATTGACAGATGTACAAGGAAGAGTAGAAACCGTTGATGGAAAACTTCTAGTAGAAGCCAAAGCAAGGATTGTAGTTCGACCTTAACGTCTTGTGAAAGAAAACCGATTGTCAATTCCACTTATTCCTGTAAGCCTTGATCTAGGAGTAACATTTCGTCGACAATACCAGGTGGTGAAATCGCTAATTAGAGTCTTGATTCTCTTGTAATCACCGGAGCTCAGCGCAGTGGAGATCCCCGTCAACAGCTTTTGTTTCTCCGCGTCACTGACGGTACCTGCAGGAAGCATGTCTATACTTGATGATATCCATTGTAAGGATTCTTGAGAAGGAACTAGTTGAATGGCGGATAAAAGTAGCGCAGAAGCATCAGAAACACAATCTCTAGGAAATGAATAAATTAACCCAGAAAGAATTCGAACACATAAAAATTGCCCATGAGATGAAGCAAGTTCTCTTATTCGTTGCCTAGCATTTTCCGGGATCGGTTGCGGGAAACTCATTGTAGGGAAATCATGTCCGCAACCAAGTAAATCTTGCAAGTAATGAAGCGTAGCAGTTAGAGGGCCCTTTTGTTGAAGTGTAAGAGCAGCGAGAGCAGCTTCAAAAGAAGGAATAAACAAATCTGAAGCAATTAAATCCAAAGGAAAGTACATCAAGACGTCATTCATAAGCCGGAAAAAGTCCTCTATTAAATCAGGTACATCTTGCGATTTGACCTGGCTGAGATATTGAAAGAAACTGATGATTTGACGATTACAGAACCTCCAGATAGATTGTCTTGTACTATCGTCGACTTCTTCTTGGCCAAATTCTCGGATAAGAACTCCACTGACCCATAGATAACATCCGAAATGAGTAGAATCGAACCCACTGACCAATAGCTCGGCTATTGACCCTAGAATTGACTGAATATGTGATCCACATGAAAACAAGGCACTTTTAATGAACTTGCAGATTCTTTCTGATACAAAGACAGAAGAGCCATGAGATTGAACAAGATTGGTGATTACAGGCCATAAACTTATTACAAAGTTAGCAGTTGGCATTGAAGAGCCAGGGGGGACTGGAGGACTGACAATTTTGACGAATATTGTCAATAATTCAACTTCATCGGCTATACTTTTCTGTACTTTGACAGAATCGGCAAGTTGAGAGATTTGGATCAATCGATCAGTAATTGGTTTACCAAAATATTCCAATGATGTTTGAATATTCTCCACTGGTTGAGCCATGACTACATGAGCAATTCCGTCAGTGACTTCATATAAAGAATCCAGGTCGAGTTCTCCTCTGACTTTTTCATAAAATGGATATAGATGATCGATATAAGCAGTCAACAAAGGTCCACAATCTTGACAGAAATGCATTAAAGCTTGAGCTGCTGCTCCAATGACAGTTTGACTAGGAAATGCAAATCCTCCAGTGATATATTGAAGTTGAGATTCGAGGAATTCAGGATGCTTGGCCGTCCATTCTGTATATCTTCCTAATACTAACGTAGCAGCATATCGAATCTTTTCATGTTCAGGTAATTGAACAAGAAGTTTCATTATATTTGGCAACATTGTAGTTTCATCAAGATCGACTTCTCGAGCCATTGCTCTCATACTAAATAAAGGAGCTTCTATAGTTTGCCAAGCAACAGGTTGTCCAGCAGATTGAGCTTGAACTCTTTCAATGACTTGATCATAAGCAATCTTCAAAGCTTGAGAAGCTCCTACTACAGCACAACAATCTTTAAGTACATCACCCATTTCATGTCTAAAACTTCGGAATTTTTCCTCTTCTTCACGGTCTCCATCAAATAAATCCGCTTCATTACTTACAATTGGATAATGTAAATGTTGAATTATCACACTTATAAGCTTTAAAAAGATATCTCCAAGTACATTTCGAGCTTCTCCATACTTGTCAAGTACTATCATTTGCTTTAGAGTATACCAAAAGTAAAAAGTATACTGTACAACCTCCAAATCATCATCATAAGCAGTACATTCTGCAATGATTTCGACTAAAGATCGGAAATCTTTTGGATTCCGTGCTATAAGCATATGCCAAGATTCTCCAGCTTCAGAAAACATTCGAGTATATCCTCCTAAAACCTCTGTATCATCATGATGTTGAAGAATCATGGGTCTAAGAGCAATTATCCTTGGATAAAGTGCAGAAATCACCGGCATGGATTCATTTACATCTCGAGTTTCTCGGATTAAAGAACAAATACAATCAATTGCCGATTCAAAAGTATCTTGTTGAGATAATGCTTCGAATATAAGGGCTAAAAGTGGAGTTTGAATGATTTTCTCAGCACTGATTTCTTTAAGCCATGAATTGAAGCATTTAAATAATAAATCTCGATTCTGTTTCGATTCCGCCGATTGTGCATATATAAGAAGGATTCGAATAACGTCGTCCGCACTAGATTCTAACAACTCGGAACTTCGTGCATGGAATTCATCATCACTTAGACTTGTATGCTTGGATTCACTGACTTCTTCAGGAAGTACTCGAAGGAATTCAAGTAAGCATACAATTGTATCTGGAGAACTTCCTAATTGTGTTACCATCTCAGGTACAACCGAAGTCCATTGTAAGAATTGTAAGGCCAGATTAGCCAATGCAACGGAGATTTGAGTCATTACAACTTTGCTATCTTTTGTCGATTTAAGAATCAAAATCAACGAGTTTTTCAATTGCAATCGAGCTTCTAATTGGGGAATTTGATTGAAATCATAAGCCACTTTTGATCGAAGGGTTTGAGCAGCAAATAACGCTTGAGTAGACCGTAAATCGTATCGAGTCAATATTTCATGACATATTGACCAAGCATCGAACTAGTTAGAAAAAATGCAGTGGACTCTGTTCATACTTACATTCTTTTGAAAACTTTCCAAATATTGACCTGCTTGTTGTTTAGAATTCTTGTCGGTATTTGAATACATTGTATCCAAGGCTTGAAGCACTTGGTTTATCAATACATCATGGTTTGACATTGTTAGATCAATCAAATCACCAATTCGATTGTTCGAGGTTTGTTCCCGTTCGCGGTTTGTTCCCGTTTATTCACCGTTCGTTCGATGTTCAGGTTGTTCAACTTTCGATGTCAAACATGAAGACTTTGATGCTGGGAGGGAACAAGAGGGAGAATTCTGGAAATGTAATTAAATTAAAATAAAATGGAATTCTTACGAGAAAAAAATATTAAAAATACTACCTTATATACATAGTATTGACTAACTCAATGAAGTCTTTAAATTTAAATATTTCCGTCAGTTGGTCTATCTATCTAGACCCTTAAACACTCTCTTGCTCGAACGCTCTTTTTTCGTTACCCTACAGCGACTCTCCAAGCATCGTCAATCTCGAAATTTCACCTCGACGACTGAATTCAATATCTAATACAAAATGTCGGACCGAAGGCAGCAACGGGTGGTAAGTAGTTAATCAATTGGTATAGTTCTAACTTAGATGATCCCGCCTATTAATTTGATTTTCAAATTCTTACAACAACATACTCCCGTTCAAATCTGGTTATATGAACAAGTAGATTCAAGGATTGAGGGTAAAATTAGAGTGAGTCCATTGCTAAGGCTGTTGTCTGGCACTACTGGTTACTACTGGCTGCTGCTATACGCTTAAAGGAGTATACTTCTGTTCTGTGCTACTGTCTGGCTACTGGCTGCTGTCTGGCTACTGGCTGCTGTCTGGCTACTGGCTGCTGTCTGGCTACTGGCTGCTGTCTGGCTACTGTCTGCTGCTGTCTGCTTAATGTCATGCTCTTCCTACTGTACTGACTTCTGCTATTGTCTGTCTGGTTAATGTCCTGTTCTACCTTCTGCTGTTCATTTTTGCCGCTGCTCTCTCTGTTCTACCTCTGCTGCTCATTTTACCTCTACACCTCCTGTCTTCCACTATCTGGAACCATCTAACAAGGGATTTGATGAATTTATGAACTTGGTTGTCGATGAAGCAGTTGAAGTCAATTATAAAAAAGATTCCAAACGAGATTTAGGCCGGATATTGTTAAAAGGAGACAATATAACTTTGATATCCAGTCTGAGTGGGTAGACTGAATGGTCTAACATTGTTATGCGGATCTCGTATTCATGTATTAATCATTGTGATGGTGGGTTCTGAACAATTGATTGTCGATAATCACAGCATCAAGATCTTGATCATGATTTTCAATAGGAATTGAATCAACCAATTGTTCTTTTAAACCAATTGCAATTAAAAAAGGATTGGATTTTTTGTTTAATTGACTCCATTGAATATGTTTTTGAATATATCGATCATAAAATCCCATTCCATGTCCGATTCTTTGACATTTAGTTGTGAATCCAACCCCTGGTAGAATTATCATATCAAGTCCTCCAATATCGAAAGCTATTAAACAGAGAACATAAAAGAATAACACAGTAGCACAGTATATCGTCTTACCATCAAGACCTTCTTCTGGTTCTCGAAGATTATATTTTCCGTGAGGTTTTAATTGTGAAATTTCTTTCAATGATTTGACTGAAAGCATTTTTAATTCCTTGTATTTTTCGCTTGTTTTAACAATCTTCGGTAGAAATATCGTTTTTTCTTATTAATATCCAATTATTCGATTAATTCAGTTAAATCAATTACCATCTTCAAAAGCATTTGCTAATATCTCCATTGTCTCGACCTCATTCTGTTCCATATGAAGATAGCATGCGATATTCTTGGCTTTGGAATACTCGGGAAGAGCTCTTAATATTTCACTTATTCGATGTGCTTGTTAGCAACTATTAAGGGGATTGAGCAACTTACATTGAAAGGAAATCTCGGCAGGAGGAACAAGTTCTAATCGACTAGCTATTAATCGTCGTAATTCTTTCTTAGCCGCTGGAATGCTCATAGTATTGAATAGTTGGTAGAGTTCGAGGAGCTTCTTACTGTTCAGCCGTTCATTATTTATTTCAATTCCAGAATGCTCACGTGACGATTATAGATCGAGTCCGGAGAAGCTACCAGGAAGAGCCCTCCCCCGCTTATATACATATGGTATTATCTTATTATACTGTACAAGTTAAATATACTGTAGCTAAAGGTATCATAAAGTAATAGGGATACTAACGGTGTGGATAACGGCATTTTTTTGGCAATGCGGATCGCATATTCGTAAAAGGGACGGAATTGATGTGCATCCGTAGCAGTCGGCGGCTTTCGTATCCCGAGTACTGTAGACCTACATATCCGCATTCGCAAGCCGTTAACATGCAATTTATGACACCCTAAGGTGTATTGGTCCTCACGAAAAGTATCTGATATTGTCGATAGAGTGATTGATGAATGTAGCGTTGTATCGGGGAGATAAATATAGGTAATATCATACAATTGACGGATACTTTTCGTCGAGTGCCTTCAGAACAACGATAACCATCGACTGATCTTCACACCTTTATGTCAGACGTAGAACTGGAACGATAGGACGTCGAGAGCTGTGGAGGGTTGCGGCCCACTCAGCATGTCTACCTCCATTCTTCGTCATGCTTTGATATCGGTGAAATTTGATGCAATATTCGTATTTATAATGCAAATTTGACGTTAATGGTCAATGTCAGAATCTTTGGCTATAAGACAAAACGCGATGAGCTGCTGCTCTAAACTGTACAAGCTCAGCTAATTTGCGAGAACATTGAAAGTGAGACGATATCGGCGAGATTAGCCGATATTGTTGGCACATATTCTGATACGTTCCTATCGGCGAGATTGGGCCGATCTTATTAGTGAACCACTGAGGATATTTGTAATTGTCGATAGCCAGCTGGACAGCGTCGCCTTTGTTTATCTTCAAGCACTTTACAAAGATATCATCAAACTCAGTAACTCCTGTATCACATGAACTAACCGTCGCTAACAGCTTATATGTTAAGACTCTCGATTCTATCGTTAAATCGAAAATCGGACTTTTAACTGCTTGGTACTTCGTTCATTCTTCGAAGGAGATCTCAAAGTAGAAGATTCCGGCTTAGAAATGCCCTTTAAACTATCTCTTTGCATATACCTTTTTGCCCTTGCTTCCTTGAGATCTCGAGCCTTGTAAGCTCGGACTTGTTCTTGACGTTTACTACTGATTATAGCCCTTTCCATTTCCGTTTTCCTCCTCGGAGCAAAATATGACGATTCCACACTGTCCTGTTCTACTTGTGCAGTTTCAACTTGACTAGTACTACATCCTTCATCACTTGAATCATCCGATATATCTTCGGAAAAGTCCGACACAGGAGGAGGGGGAGAATGATATCGTAAATGTCTATGATGTTCTTCTATCCGATCAAGTTCCTCTGTCCGGTCGAGATCCCCTGTGCGATCAAGCTCCTCTATCCGATCATCGAGCTCCTCGGGTTGTTGATCAACCATATTTAAGTCATCATCATAATCCTGCCAATCATCAATAGACAATCGACTTATCTGGGCCACAGCAACAGCCGTTCGAGGACTACTTTCTCTAGAATCGATAATCGACTTTGGATAAGAGTCTTCTGAAATGTTAAGTGACAAATTATGAGTTCTTGATGTCACTAAGCTTGGTTCTCTATATGGAGGAGAAGCCGGGGAATCTAGATCCATAGGTCCTCAAATCGGTTGCTCCAATGCAAAATCTCTATCAGCTCTGTCGGCTCTGTCAGTTCTGTCAGCTCTGTCAGCTCCTGTCAACTGCTGTCAACTAACTATCACTATGAATAAGCTTATCAATAAAGGCAACAATAAATATCAGCTCTCAACATGACGGTTTTTGTGGAATTTCAATTTCAATTTCAATTTCAATTATCTGGAGGCATGATTCCTCCCAGCCAAACGGGGTTGTCCCGGGCCGGGGATTAAGCGCAACTCACTTGAGCTCAGACTCAGCTCGAAGACCACAAGCTGTGTACAAATACGCGTAAAATAATCTGAATATACATCCAAGGCTTAACTATCACTGATACTACTTATTACTAGTGGTTTCAATTCCATATGCCTGCTTAAACTAGGTCACTACATCGGAAGCCAAAGGCCGAGATTAAGCCGTTGTATGCTAGATAGACTCATAGATGGACTCATAGATGGACTAATAGATTGACTAGATGGATATCATTAATATCCACTGATCTAAGCGAAGTGACTCCTCTGACTCATTGAAAGTTCATCCAGATGTTTCATAACACTCTATCTTAGTTGTAGTATATCTCAGTGTAGTCTCTCTTGTTCGGCGCCGATTATGACTAAATGATTTTCCCGAGCAGTGAAAAATGCCGCCGATACCCATTTCTTTCACACCTAATTAGGCGAAATTAAACAGGAATTCCCAATTCTACTGGATTCCACTGAAAATATCCGTTTTATCGGGGAATATATATATTTCTCAGGTCCCCGCTTCATCTACTCTACTCTACTCTTGCATACTCTTGCATACTCTTAATCATGTCTGGTTTCATTCGTAGTTATGCTAGAAACCCCATATCATGGCGGTTGTCTAAACGATTGTTTAGTTCATCTAGATATTCATTTGTTGCTGCACCTTTAGACTCGACCAAACTTCAAATCACCAAAACCACTTCTCCAAAGGATCTTCTACCACCGGAATCGTTGGTTTTTGGTCATTCTTTTACTGATCATATGCTTTCTATTGAATGGACCGAGGAAAATGGTTGGGCAGCTCCAGAAATCAAACCTCATCAAAATATTTCTTTAGATCCCTCAGCCTGTGTTTTTCATTACGCGTTTGAATGTTTCGAAGGTTTAAAGGCTTATATAGATGCCAATGATCAGATTCGAATCTTCCGTCCTGATAAGAATATGGCCCGATTAAATTCTTCTTCGGAAAGAATCTGTTTGCCTACTTTTGATGGAGACGAGCTCACTAAGCTTATCGGAGAATTAATCAAGCTTGACCGAAGATTCATTCCGAAACAAAAGGGTTATTCTTTGTATATTCGGCCTACTATGATCGGTACTCAAG
The DNA here is from genome assembly GCA_003708105.3 of Middelhovenomyces tepae. NCBI lineage: Eukaryota > Fungi > Ascomycota > Dipodascomycetes > Dipodascales > Dipodascaceae > Middelhovenomyces > Middelhovenomyces tepae. The sequence goes on along the minus strand of PPNF03000003.1, from coordinate 367,973 downwards.
CCGGTCTAGGTGTTGGATTCCCGAACAGGGCCCTTTTGTATGTCATTACTTCTCCTGTCGGACCTTATTATCCTACTGGATTTAAAGCTGTTAAATTAGAAGCTACTGATTATGCAGTACGTGCTTGGCCCGGTGGAGTTGGTAATAAGAAATTAGGTGCCAATTATGCCCCTTGTATAAAACCTCAGCGTGAAGCAGCTTCTAGAGGCTATCAACAGAATCTTTGGCTATTTGGAGATGAAGGACGTATTACTGAAGTAGGAACAATGAATGCATTCTTTGTCTTTAAAGATGCTTCAGGAAAGAAGGAACTTGTTACTGCTCCTTTAGATGGTACCATTTTAGAAGGAGTTACTAGAGATTCTATTTTGGAACTTGCCAGGGAACGGTTGGATCCTAATGAATGGACTGTAAATGAACGTTATTGTACTATTGGAGAAGTTGCTGAAAGAGCTGCCAAGGGAGAAGTTGTTGAAGCTTTTGGTGCCGGAACTGCTGCTGTTGTTAGTCCTATTAAAGAGATTGGATGGAAGGATCAAACCATTAATATTCCATTACAACCTGGAAAGCAATCTGGAGCTTTTACTGAACAAGTTGCCAATTGGATGTCGGATATTCAATATGGAGTAATTGATCATCCTTGGAGTATTGTAGTTAAATAGCCGATATCGGTAGATAGCAGCAGATAGATTCTGTTCATATTCTGATATAATTAACTGAGACAGATAGATCCTGTTATATTCTGATATAATTAACTGTCTATTTATTTTCAAGATCGATCTTATCTCGATCATCTAATGCTCTTTGTAATGTTGAAATGTATAAATCATATTTGATTGCTTCCTTCAACAAATGTTGGCTCTTCTTTTGCCAATTAGAATGAGCTCTTGTACTGACCAAATGACTAGGCTTAAACACCTCAATCATAGCTGCTCTAGAAGCATTATGAAGTATCAAAGCTTGGGCCACTGATTCTGCATGTTTTCGAAGTCCTTCCAATTGGATTTTTTCATCGGAAACTGTAAACATCATAGGTAATACAGGAGGACTCCATTCTTTGATTTGAATCCTTTCATTTCCAATAATAACTACATCATAAGATGAAGAACTCACAGGTTTTTGACCTTGAGATTCTTTATAAAGATTCAAAGGTCGATCCCATCCATATTCTACACTTGTTACTGCTTCAAGTAAAGGTTCCTTAGACACTTTAGCAGCCCAATAATTGCAAGAATAAACATATTCGTCCGAGATTTCTTTAGTACCAGTTTGAAATAACAATAATCGTTGAGTTGGTAGAGTTAAAGACCATTGGATAACCTCTCCTTCTTTACTGTGTTGAAGTTGAGCCATTGTATGGCATAAGGAAATATTATCCATCAGAGTAGCATTATCAAGCCAATTACCTGCTCCGACATTATTTGTAGTAGATTCAGTACTATGATGCCTTTTCTTTGCAATATCGAAACGAAACATCTTCAAATAGCCATTTTGAACGACTAGAAATACTTGAACCCAATCCTTTTTCTTGTATTTTTTCGAAAGGGATTCGGAAGCAGCAAAAGATTGGAATTTAACAAGTCCTTCTTTAGCCCAAGGTGCTCCATGTAAAGATAGTTCTTCAGTAACTCGTTGAAGACTGTAACTGTACATTGACATTGAATCTTCAGTTGGAGATCTCATATCTACAGAATTATCGGCAACGGAACCCACTTCAACCGTCTTTTCTTGCTCTTCACGAATCATAGTATTCCATAAAGCTCCAGCAAATCCAATCCCTGAATTCGACCCCCCTTGATCATTACTACCTAGTTCAGGACTAGATTGAGAAGAGAAGAAATTCTTAGTGAATGCATCGACTAATCCTTCTCCATATAAAGATCTACGTTTACTAAGAGTTGAAGACCCATTTCCTGAGATTACTCCTTGATAATCATAATCACTCCAAGAATCAGAAGCTAGAAAACTTGTTCGACGATTGGATCCAAATCCTCTAAGCGATTGAGTACTACTATTAGCTTGATGAGTTCTTGGGTTCAAAGATGAAGTAGTTCTTAAAGAAATATTATCATCGCCAGGCCCTTGACTAGCTAAATTCAAAGGATTAAGACCAACTGAAGTATAAACAGTCTTCAACAATTGAGTAACAATTGCTTCCCATTCTTTTAATGAATATTTTGAAGCGTCACATACAAGACTTGTATTGTCCAGTTTTGAAGAAGAATTCGATCCAAAAAACTTTTGACGATATGAAAAAGAGTCTGAACTTGCTCTACGACGTCGACCAAGAGAAGAAAGAGAATCTGTTTCAAAAGCAGAAGAATTATCTGCTGTTGTTTCAGGAATTGCTTTCAATAAGCTCTTCATCGTATCAAGAGTAGTCTGAACGTATAAAGAACGAGACATCTTCTTTGCAGCTCTATATTCTTCAGAATGATGGTCAGTATTAAGTAGTAAGATAGAATAAGCCAAAGCATAGACAATTGAAGGAGATTTGAACCCATGACGAGAGTTACAAAAGCACCATCTATCAGAAAACGCATCGACTAAACGATCCAATTGCTGTGATTCTGCCTTCATATACAACTTATTACAAAGACCTCTTAAACTATCCAAAACACTTTTATCTGTCCAATCAAACAAATCCATATAAGCCGCTCGAATAGCGGCTCTTTTGTCACCTGAATCTCCTAGCCATGAAGCAGCATTTACATGAGAAACAAATGAAGCTCTTCCTTCACTTAAAGCCAAGGCTGTAGAGGCTGGGGAATCGTCTAACTCGTCCAGATTGCTTATTGTTGTATCAGCAGTATTTACAACAGTAGTAGATTGAGGATCCGAAGTCGAGCTAGCAGTACTAAGAGAGGACTGATAAGAAAGGCCATTAGTTTCATCTTTGCTGTCAACTTCATTGACATGCTCCACAGTAATATTGTTAACGTTTTTATCATCTAAGTTTTCAAAAGCTTCGACAGGTTTGGCCGAATTTGGTATTATGGGCTCCCGATTAGTAGAGTCCGACGCATCTTGTGAACTTAAATTCGGTGGAGAGGCGAAAGGTTTTACAGGGTCAATGACAGCCTGGTTAGATTAGAATATAAAATGCCAGTTGTCAACAAGAGACGTGGTTGTCACAAGCGACTTGGTTGATCTTACCGTTGCATTAATCCGAGGGTTGAAAGCAGGAGTACATATAATGGGATCTCTTGATTGATGGGAAAAAAGTCTTCGAAAAAGTGAAGGCCTTTTCCTTGACGGAGCAGGGGCTATTGAAGCAGCAGACATGAGGATAGCTCAGGATGATACCTGCAATATCTGCAATAGTATAAGTACTTATCAGAGTACCGAGTACTGATCAGATATCCCGATTGTCTATCTGATCTGACGACTTGACAAGACGAATATCAGTCAATTATCCGTTACGTTAAATCCTTAGAAACATCAATTTTAACAAGTTGAAGTTGAAAAGTTGAACAATCCCAGGATTCAGGGAGATTGGAACAAATAGGGGTAAGCGATTGGGGAGGATCGGACCAAATTCAGAAGGGTCCCGAAGTACTTTTGAAAAGAAATAAAAAAACACAATAAAGGAATGAAAATTGAAATTGAAAGAAATTAACCAGATAAGATTTCAGATTCAGATTCAAGATTCAAATTCAAGATTCAGAAAATATTTACAAGGATTCTTGCTAAAGTTAATATTGTCATTACTGTATGTCTGACTCTGATTCGTACAGTCTGAGTCTCATAGATACCTTGGGTTAGGTGGACGGTTAATTTATTAATTGTTGGCTCAGAAGGTCATACAAGGTTAGACATTTAACTAGGGGCTTTAAAAGTAATTAATTAATTTGATTTTCAAACGAAATCTTTTGAAAAATTCCAAAACCCGAAAATCCGAAAATCACCGAAAATCATACCGCATCGGTGACAAAGCTGAATATTAACGTTAGTTAAGTAGAATAATAATGAGTTAACTGTAAATAGTCTGTTATTATTATTATTTTATTAATTGTTAAATATTATTTTTATATTAAATTATACTTAGATCGGTGACTGAACAGTTTCAGGGTCTCATTTGGCTATTATTATTTACTAGTGAACAAGCTGTGAATTTGAAATGTTTGATCAGCCTTGGAAATCCAATTGCAATCACAACACAACCATTTGGCAGTGTTCGGAACTGTGTACATCTCCTGTTGCATCTCGCGTTTTAAAGTTACGTCGCTAAAGCCTTAAAGACGCATTTGTCGCTCATCGCTCGTGCTGGTCGCTCGTCGCTAATATAAACTACAACATATTCCAAGGAATCCTTATTTAATATTGTTGTCAATGGTTACGTATTGTTGGTGGAGATTTTCGTTGATATGCTTGAGCGTTTAAATGCCGATTGGACGATCCTTGCCATATTTTTTAAGTTGCATCGGCAGCATAAAGAGATTAGGCGAGTTTATCTAGATTGAAGCTAGTTGATTAGGATCAATAATAGATCAATAATAGGTCAAATAATAGATCAAATAATGATCAAAATAATAGATCTAAATATTTAAGGGGTTGAGCGGCTCTTGAGCCACTGCTTGATACTGGGGATATTTCTAAATTTTTCACCTCCCTAATTCTTAGACAATGGGCATAGCAATGGGATTGGCATGGCTTATTCGACATTCCTACTTTAATTTTGTAGAATATAAAATTGTCCATTCTTTACACGCTACAGTAAACCTATTAGGCTACACGTTTGAACCAACATTCAATAATCATTCATCATGTTCAGTTTCTAATAATTACTGAGTTGATTGTACGTAATAATCAGTATTAATCACCCCTTAATCGTGATTGAACTTTCTAGGCCACCTCCTGCATTTGAACGCGCGGTTTGGGAGTTAGTATTAACTTAGCAGTATAACTTAGTACTGTAGTACAGCACTTAGTACCAGATCAACTGTAGAGTCCTGCTCAAAGCCTGCTCATTCTCTTCATTACAACCACTAGAATGACAGATTATAGTCCATCGTAAGCACTCAACCATTAGCAATTGGTAGAAATAATAGAAAATATTGTAATAATACTGACGCAAAACGTCGCTAACAGTTAGGCCAAAACCCGCTATGCTCTCCGTGTTTGCCTAACCCTATTTCAGCCCTTAGTTGATTTCTTTTATCAACTATCAACGAGACATAATAAACAAATAGAGTCTATAAAGTCTAGCATCTAAAGTCTAGAGTCTAAAGTCTAGAGACTAAAGTCTAGAGTCTAAAGTCTAGAGTCTAAAGTCTAGAGACTAAAGTCTAGAGTCTGAAGTCTAGAGTCTAAAGTCTATAGAGTCTAGCAGCTTTCAAACTCTTTTTAAATTGTTAATTGATGATTATATTTCACCTTTAATAGCTTTATTGATATACTAATGTATGCCTTATCCTGTGTAACTTTCAGTCTTAGTAACCAAGATCCTCGCCCTTACTTTCCTGTCAACTTCCCCGCCCTAACCTTTATCATATAACTTAAACTCAGCAGAATCCTCATCAACAATAAACAATTTGGTACACAAAAACGTCTTAAGTTGAATAAATCAAGCGTTGTAGAACAGCTGGACAATGTCATTCTTGTTCTCGAGAAGTAAACAAAAGGTTCCTCAAGATTTGGTCAAGACTTTAAGTGAATGTTTATTCAAGCTTGAAACCCATGCTATTGACAGGAAGAAGGTGAGTATATCGTACTTGCATACATTTACTTGCGTGCTTATAACGTATTATAAAATACTAACTAGACCCTCGATGAAACTTCAAGAACTATATTGCAAATAAAATATGTTTTATGTGGAGATCAAGAAAATGAGCCAGTTGTTGAACAAATCACGGCGATTTCTCAAGATATCGCCAGTTCTGAAGTTCTAATCCCCTTAATATCAAGTCTTTATTCACTTGAATTTGATTCTCGAAAAGATGTTGTTGTTATTTTCACAAGTTTATTGCGAAATCAAACCGATACAAAAAGGAATCCTTGTGTTGAATATTTGGCCCAACGACCGAAATTATTCGATACTCTAATTATCAACAATCAAAATCAAGATATTGCATTGACTATTGGAGCCATTATTCGAGATTGTATAAAACATGAAGCTTTGGCCAAAATTATTCTAAGTTCACCATTATTTTGGAATTATTTCGACTATGTCAACAAATCGTCATTTGAAATAGCGACAGACGCCTTTTCAACAATCTCCGATATCTTGACAACTCACCAAGAATTAGCTGCGGAATTCCTTTATGAACATAAAGAGCTTTTTACTTCGAAAATGTCGACATTAATGGCATCGGATAATTATGTCACTAAAAGACAATCTTTGAAATTAATGGCTCATACAATCCGTCAAAGGTCCAATTATCAGTATATGACCTTTTATATTTCGGATCCTGATAATCTCAAGCAAGTGATGATTTTACTACGAGATAAGAGTAGAAATATCCAATATGAAGTCTTTCATATCTTTAAAATCTTTGTGGCCAACCCCAAGAAATCCAAGCCAATACTGGATATTCTCACGAAAAATCGGTCGAAACTTTTGGCATTTTTATCCAATTTCACTTCGGAACGTAAAGAAGATGAGTCGTTTAACGATGAAAGAGCATTCGTTATTAAACAAATATCTGCCCTTCAACCTCCTTCACTCCCTCCTACTCCTGATTCAAATGCTTCATCACAATCTCGATCTCCTTCTCCTTCAAGAGGAATCCCTCATCCTTCCACCAATAGTGGTTCTAGCATTCTTACTCCTGCTCCTTCTCTACCTCCTCCTGTAGTCCATTCAGTTCCCGTTCTACGAGGTGAACATATCCATTAGCTTGGTAGCAACCTTTGTTAGCAACCTTTGTTATGCAGCCTATGCTGGAAAATATTTATTTAGCTATGAATGCTTAATCCTTACGCTTACGTTCAATGCTTATGCTCAATGCTTATGCTTAAAAGTTTGAATTTGTTGTCGAAAAACCTCAATCCTGAAACTTGTTCATCTCGACAAAGAGCTCCTTGTTGTTCCGACATCTCCAATTCCTCTGTAGCAACAATTATACTATAACCGAACCAAGTACTAGCTTCTTGAGCACTTACCCCCTTATATTTATTCGCTTGTTGATTCTCACATATATGGACCCAATTAATGATGTTTCTAATCACAAATTGTTGAGTTCTATAGGATTGTTGAACAACCAATAATCCACTTTTAAACTTGCGTAATCTTATTGGCAATTTCAAAGAGTCGAATAATTCACATGCCGAATATAAATCTTTAGGAGAGATTAAAGAAATACCTCTTGCTCGATTATAAAGAGCAAAAAGATCCACTAAACTTATAATTCCTCCTTGTTTTTCTATCAAGGGGGGACCCTTGGATGATGAAGTCAAGAATTCGACTATTTGTCTCGCCAATTCCGAATGATAGATTTCTTTGTCCTTTGACATTTCTTTAGTTACAACTGAAGTAGTCAGTCCAAGAGCTTCAGAAGATTTTCGTAATGATCGTCTAGCTTCTGCTGCTGTACTATTATCATTTTTATCCAATTTTTCCAAATATTTGGCATATTGTTCTGCTAATTTAACCACTTGTTTAGCTCTTGCCATTAATGCATTAAGGTCTTCAAGAGCATCTCCAAGTACTTGACCATTTCGAAGACGAGATTGTTCATCAACTTGTTCCAATCCATGAATTCCTCGGCCTACAGATCCTCCATTGGGGGTATCAGGTCTTGATCTTTGAGGCCCTGCATTCTTATTCTTTTCAAGGTTCTTCAAAACCACTTTTAATTGATCATTAAAGATCTTGTCTCCTCCTCCTCGAAAGCTCAATTTTATAGTATTGATATCAACATCAGAGTTTTGAGGAACCAGAGAAGTAGAAGGGCCGGGGGAATCGACTCGAACAATATCAAGTCCAGGAGGTAATCGAGCAGAGATTAATCTGGCTCCACATAATTCACAGAAATGAAGAGAAGGATGATTTACAAATGTACATCTAGGACAAGCAAATCCTTCTTCAGTCTCTTGAGGGGTGTGTGTCCTGGAGTTTCCTAGGCTAGAAGATGACGGTGAAGGAGCAACTTGATGGCTAGTCTCTATAGCTTTTCGGAGGATCTCTTCTGTAGCTTTTATACCACAAGTCAAGCATTTAGGGAATTCATCAATCCCCGTAACATAAGATCCATCCAAAATATTTACAAAAAAACAGATAGGACAAACCCAAGTAACAGGTTCTATTAGAGGAGTAGATGTTGGAGAAGGTTTGGTCGAACTGGAAAGGTTATCTCCATTAAGGTATAAAGTGATCTTTGGTGACGATCGTAAGAATCTGCCGTAGTAATCTGTCGATTCAACGATATCTAAAGGTAGGCCAATGCTATTTGTTCTGGCATTGGTATTATCAATATAACAGATCCGATGAGTGGTTAAATAAGCCCTTCCATTCTGATATCCTGTTGCTTTATATTTTCTAGTTAGAAACACTTCTAGAGCTTATAACCTTCTGCTGTAACCTTCTGCTTGTAACCTTCTGGAATTAACTCACCCTTCGTAAATCCCTACATTATTCTGAACCAATACCTCTTTTTCATTCGGAAGTAGAATCGGACGTCCTCCTGACGATAATTCGATTCTTTCCCATCGACTCATAGCAACTTCAGTGATAAGTGCTCATAGGTTGGCGCGATAGATAAGTAATGGACAAGCTAGGCTATGGATACAACTCTATGGATTATTAGAGGATTCAACTGTCGATTTCGATTGCGATTGCATTGAGGACCTAATCTGCCGATTGGAATAATATCGGTGAATCAAGTCCCAAATTGGTGGACTCCCAATTCCATCCGTCAATAAAATAGTCCCGATATTATCGGTTGACTCTCTTTCATATGCCCATAAATCGGCAGCACCATATATTATGTGCTTATATACATATATACATATTCTAATTAATTACTAGTATTAGATTGAGAAGCCTTAGCAGCAGCAGCCTTTTGATCTTTAATGAATTGGTTCCATAATTGAGTTTGGCCATTCAAAGCATCTTCAACTTCGGCCAATCCTGGCATTCCATTCGAAGTAGTTCCAACCAATTCTTGAGTAATCTTGGACACTTGAGCATCGTTCGGGGTATCACGAGTAGTTTGGAATTCGTCAAAAATACTTGCTACTCCGCCTGCTAGTCGTCCACTAAGAGATAGACGACCGCTAGAATCAAGTTGACTTGTAGGTTGTGAATTACGGGCCATGGAAAACTCCTTTTTAATGGCATCTTCGAGCTGCTGTTCTGTCAGAATATAATCTTGTGATTGTTGATATAATTCCAACAGTCCCTTTGCTTTAGTTTGTTTTGACTTGATGATTAACGTCCTGCGATTGGCTTCACGTTTAAGCTTGAGCAATTGCGTCTGTTCAGGGGTTCTTGGAATAACAAAAGGACCCTTAAAAAAGGAATCGATTGTTGGTAACGTTAATCTTGTGGCTTCAGAAACGCCAACTTCAGGTCTTGTTCGAGCTTCTCGAAGTTGTTGCAATTTCTGTTCTCGTTTCTCCAAATTCCTGCGCTCGGAATTCTCTTGAGCTGTCATGGCATCAATATAATATTTCCTACGAATAGCAGCGCTTAATCTTTTCCATTCCGATCCTTTTGAGGCATTTTCCGGTTTTCTCTCCTTGACTGTATTTGCAATGATTTCTTCAACTGGTAATCGGGTTTTCGGTGTAGGATGAGCAGCAACTCCTTTTGGTACCAATTCCGGGTCTTTGAATCCTCCAGGATGGGTTTTTAAAAGCTCCAATTCCGCTGATGTTTTGAATGGTTCCACTAATCTTCTTGGCTTGGGTAAAACTCCACTTTTGAAGCCATATTTCGCGATTCTTTTCACCATTTTGGCTGGAGTTGAAGTAGAGTTGGATTTGTGAAATTTTATGACCTCAACCCTTGCCCTGGAGGAATCACCACAGAATCACAGATATCAAATGGTTGAAGTAAATGTCTTTGAAAGCTGATTAAAGTGATAAATATATATAATTAGCGGTTATAAACGATATAGAGATGTTTACAGACTAGATATTTTCAGAATTTTTGCCGACAATGACGTTGGCTCATACAAAGTTGACACTATTGGGAGCCAAATCTCGCCGATATCGTAATCCGTAAGAGTATGCCAAAGCCTTAGCCGATAAGAGTTTGCCAGCCGATATCGAACAGTTCTGTGAATAGTTGACATGGCCATTAGGTCATATGTACCGGGCCATTAGGCCATATGCACCGGGCCATGTGATTGTAAGCCTGAGCAGATTCCAAATAATCCTATTCAGAGTTCTGAAAGTGAACTTGCTCACTCTACACACCCCCATACTTCACAGATGTTTTCAGAAATAGTTTTGCCAACCTTTTTACGAGCAATATTATCCTTTAAAGCCTCGGAAACCATTGTTTTCCTCTTGGATTCGTCTATAGACCGATAAGCCTCTAAAAGATACCAAGGGGTTGGATATACTTTCTGAATAGCCAAAGCTTTATCCCATGTTACTCCCTTAATGGTCATCAACATTCGTACAAAGGTATCTTTTATGGACAACATTCCACTTTTCGAAATCGCCGTCTGTAAAGCTCCGAAATCCACTGCAATAGAAGGGAAATGCTGTTGAGCACTAGTCATTGCTCTGGCGTAAGAATGCTCATTAGTAATAGTAGGCTTAATCGCTATCAGAGACTTATTCTTGTAAAACTCCTTCAACTTGTGGGTTAATTTACTGAGATATTTGACAGTTTCATCTGCTCCATTAGTTCGATGAAGATAAAATTCATCTGTAATGACTGTTTGAGCCATTACTGTCTGAATAGCGTCCTCCATTTTCCAACGATCAAGGCCAGCAGGCTCCTCGATTAAATAAATAACATGTTTTAAACAAGTCCGATGTAGACGGAATTTCTGCTCTACAAACCGATTGTCTTTTATACTGCTCATCAGGTCATCCAATCGCTTTCTTTCTACGATATAATCCAATACTGCAATATCTCCAGTTACGTTGTGCTGGGCGACCCATACAACATCTCCTAGTGCCAGTGTCATTACTTGCACATCAACGTTACTTTCTTGTAGAGAGTCTGCAAAGAAATTACGGTCATCTCTACCTCGGATTTCTCGGTTATCCAGCAGAAGTTTGATTTTAAAGCTGCTTGCTGCCCATTCTCTGGCTGTATAAAGGTTGCCGTCAGAGTCAGGCACGTTAATAAGCTGTGAAGAGGAAGAAGGAGAAGGAGGAGGAGGTCGATTAGTGGAAAGGAGACTGGGAAAAAAGGAAGGGTTTTCAATAATGAATTTAAGTGGGAATCTCATATCACCAGGAAGATGAACAGGAGGGTTGAAAGAAGAGGGCAGTTTAGAGATAATGTGAGTTAAGCTTGAATAAGAATCAGAAAGGTGTTTGACATCTTTGTTGGAGCTTTTATTGACCAGAATCACCGAACCAGGCTTTGAAGCATCTATATAGCATTCAGCAGGAGTTTCTTCTGTAGTTTCTACTGGCTGAGAGGCATTCTTTTCCTTCTCAACAGAAAGGAAGTTCTTAGCCATTTCCTTTCCATCAGAAGTAAGGAAATACGAAGGATTTAGAGATTTGGAAGCATAAACCAAGCCATGTCTAAGAAGAGTACTTACACTACTCCAAGCACTATAATGAGTACCTGTAGAATGCTGTACTGAGAAAGAAGAATCGCATAGAGAAGCAGCATGATGGCAGATACTCGTCCTATCCATTCCAGTCTCAGCAGCATGTTGATATAACGCTATAAGAATAGCATATCCACCGCTACGGTATTTTGGGACAAAAGATTTAACTGCCGGGGCTTTTCGGGTTTTCTTTGGCTGAGAATCTGACGGAGGATCTAGGTCCTGGCACTGTTGGCTAGAACTGTTTTGAGATGAACTTCTAGCGGAATGTGGTTGTGGAACCGTCAAGCCATTAGCAGCACAGTGTTCTTTAACTTTCTGTTCTAATTGTTTACAAATGGCCACGCCAAAGAATTTCAGTTCTTCAAGTTCTCGAGGATGGGTAAATGCTTTTGGGCATGCTTCTAGCGATTTATATGCCCTGTTATAAGTCAAGACTTTGTTTGCATTGGTTAGAGATGAATATCGGTCGATGAATTCTTTAAGCCATTGAAGGTATAATTGGTTCCATGAGTCTGGATTATTCATGTTTGCAGTGTATAAAGTGATAAGAGTAGAGCTAAGCTTGACACTCGCGTGAGTCTTAGTGCATCTAATCAGATTTCACTGCTCGCGTTTCACTACTGCTTGCGTCTTGCGTCCGCGTCCCTTCCAATGTTTCGTCTTGTCTCTCGCGCAACGTCCACCGACTCTTTGATGAATGCGCAGGATCCGTCGAGAACTCGAATCTCACATACACAGAGTCTCTGCTCGAGTCTGCTTGACATCCAATTAAGGGATTCTTTACTACCCTGTCGCGGCAATCGGTTCTCCCAATTGATTTCTTCCGACATCAAATTCCCCATATTTCTCGGGTCAAAATCGGTTCTTTAAAACGGTGCTTTAAAACCAGGTTCTTTAAACTTCCCAACTGCATCGAAGCCGCTATCTTGAATTATTTATTTATTTAATAATTAAAAAATAAATTCATCGGGTCTTCACTTCGATAAAGCACCTGCATATAAGTCTGACAGTCTACCGTCTGACGTCTAATTGGCTGAAGATATATGTGTTGATATTATTGAATAAAATGCCTAGGCCAAAGGTAAGTGAACTCTAGCAGCGAAATACTCGCTTTCTCTGCTATCTCTGCTATCTCCTACTAACTCAGGTAAACGGACAAGAGGTCAAAAAAAGAAGCAGATGGGGTTGTCATAAATGTAAGTTGAATGTGAACAGACTTTTGACTTTACAATCGGACTAACTTAGGCAAAAAATCAAGAATAAAGGTATTCCTTGTTACTCTCTCTCTTTTGGTGTGTCTCTAACTAGTGCGATGAAGGAAAACCGGCTTGTAAAAATTGTATTAAAATTGGAGCCGAATGTGATTATTCTTTGAAATTATCTTGGGGAGGAAGACCAGTGAAAAAACAGAAAGTAGGTCATCATAATGGAACAAATACTATCATGTTTAGTACTTTGGAAATGTTTGATAGTCCGACTTCATTTTCTTCTTCAAAAGGATCCGACGATTATTCCACAGGCCAATTCAATAATTCAGATACCTCCAGTATAATCACCGACTCTTCGCCAAGGGAAATTGTCAAGGCCATCAGATTCCCCGAAATAACTGAATTCAAATCAACTGTTGAACCCGAAAGAGCGGCTCCTTTATCCAACCATGCTGTTCAAAAAAGTATAAGCAAAATCAATAAAGTATTCCGAGCAGCTCCTCATCAACAGCCAATTCGAGAGAACGCATTTATTTTGGAATACAACAAGGAGAAATCAAAGGAAGAAGTTGCTCCTTTGTTCTCCGAACAGTCTTCTCTTCATATCTCTGATATCACAGGAAATGATTCTTTTTTCAATGGAACTGCTGATGGTTTGAACTCTGCTAGATCTCAATCTCCTGTATCTTTTGAAACTTGGTCTTATAATCAACCATTTCTTGACGAAACGGCTAATGACTCTACAGAAACTCCATTTGATGACCTCGCTCAAGATCAAAATCATGCTAATCTCGTACTTGAAAATATGTTGAAAGATTCTTTTGAAGGCTTTGATGAAGATTTTGAAGCTATTGCAGGTTTGGAAGATTCACTTCCTTCAACTGGAAATGCTTATCTTTCAACATTAATGAAAACTCCTTTAAGGAGATATGCCAATAATATCAGCTCTTCTAGAGACTTTTCTAATGCAAGTCATTCTTCAAGTGCAGAGGATTCGGATGATACAGCTTCTATCGTCAGTATTCCAAGATCATTAAGTCCTCTTCCAGATATTCTTTTGGAAGTTCCATTTTATCGGGAATTATTCTATCATTTCATTGATTTTTCTGCCGATATTTTGGTCCCTGCTCCAAGTCTTTACCCTCAAAATCCCTTTAAAACGTTGTTACCTTGCATGGCATTATCCACGCCTCATTTACTGTCATTATTAATTGCATATTCAGCCACTCATTGGTCTCGATTCTTACCGAAACCTATTCCAATGGAGATTATAAGTAATCTTCTAGGTAGGACTTTTAAGGGGTTAACTGCTAGTCTTGAGGACAAGAAAGAAGCCAAAAGTGATTCCACTTTGGCAACGGCTATTATGCTGAGTTCTTATGAGATTCTTAATTCCTCTCTTGATGATAGCTGGAAAACTCATTTGCATGGAGCTCGTGATATTGTAATGGCTAGAGGAATGGCTACTCCTACTCAAGGAGGCATTCTTACTAAAGCTGAGGATATCCCTTGTGGAGACTTGTTTTCTCCAGACTTTAATGAGAACAATAATAATATGGGTCCTCATCCTCCTAGAGTCTTTAATCAAGTCATTTCCGAGACTGATGTTTCATATTTTCTGTTACGGTGGTTTGCTTATATCGATGTAATTGGTGCACTTAGTTGCTCCAAAGCCACATCTCTACTAACAAATCAACAAGAAGTATCACATCTTTGGTCATTACGAGACTGGAACTTGGCGGGAAATGCTACATATCCTCTACCGCCTGCTCGTAGTAGTCACAGCCAAGATAAGCTCAATAACGTAGATTATCTTCTTGGAGTGGACCTTGATATGATCCCGATCTTTGCCAAAATCTCACATCTAGCAAGACAACGATGGAAAATCAAGCATGGAGAAATCGTAGATCCAGACGTTGAAAGTCAACTCTTTTACGAGGCTCAAGAAATGATTCAATTGATTCTTTCTCGTTGTGAAGCCGAAGAGCAACGGTCTAGAGATCTCTCTCAAGCATGTTCTTTTGATACTCCCATGCTTCAAACTCAGTACAATCAGCTCTGTGTCATGAGTCTTACCTTCTGTTATGGAGCACTAATTCACCTCTACAGAAGAGTATTCGAACTGGAGTCAGAGTCTAGGCCTGTGCAAAACATTGTTGACAAGATAACAGAGCTTCTCGATGATCTGATTCCTCCTGGCAGTCGAGTAGAATCTTGCATGAGCTTTCCAATCTTTACTGCTGGCTGTGAAGTTCATGACCCGGAGGTCAGAGATCGATATCGTGAACGTCTTGAAGGAATGGAACGGTTTGGAGTTGGACAAATCTCCAGAGCTAGGCAGCTGATGGAATTAAGCTGGCAAAGAAATGAATCTTGGACGGAAATTATGGAGGAAAATAACTGGGAACTTGTATTGGCATAGGTGAAACATTTGATGGCTGTACTGAGAGAACTTGCCGATATTGAAGGAATATGGATCCTTCGACAGCAGAGCTTCGATATTGATAATAATCATTTACTAAATAATCTATAAATAATGAGATGTATACTCCATCCAAAGCTTCTGCTCTTGTTTTAGCTCTAGACAGCTTATCAATCGCTACTTGACATCGACTACTGATCTCAGCATGCTTAATCTGTCCTCGAGCTCAGGAACCGATTTCAACAATAGATCCAGACGGAATCTCTCCTCCTCTAACTTGAGCCTCTTTTCAGCATCCAAGTTAGTAAATATATATCCTCCTAGGCCATCAAACTGTAAGATCAAGTTGTGATATTTCCACAAACTTGTTCTGTGGGACACAGTCAATAAAGAGATTCCCAACTCTTTAGCATGTTGATACATGACGGCCTCTGTACTTAATGGTACAGAGGAAGTACATTCATCTAGGATAGCAAACGTTGGTTTATGATAAAACAATCGAGCCATGGCTATTCGTTGTTGTACTCCCATACTCAGGTCTTCTTTCCATTCCCTTTCTACGTCAAAGCCTCCAGAAGCTTCTACAATATCGTCGATTTCAGCAGCAGCAAGAATTTCCAGCAAATCGTCATCAGAAAGGGTGTTTTCAGACTCGGTGTTTGGATAGATAATCTGTTGCCTTAAAGTTCCTCTAGACAAATAAGGTCTTTGAGGAATGTAAAAGATATCCTTAGAAGCTGGTTTAATCATTCGTCCTCCTTGCACCGGCCATAAACCACCCAAAATCCGGAATAATGACGATTTTCCACATCCATTTGGCCCTACAATTAAAAGATGCTGGCCTTGTTTAACCTTGAATGAAAGACTAGACACTAAAACGTCTCCACTAGGTGATATTATCGGCACATTCTCAAACTCTATATCGGCACCTAAAGTCACTTCACCTCGTGATTCGGCAAGTGCGGGGGTTCCTTGTCCTGCAATAAACATCTTTTCATAGTCTCCATTCGAAATATCTTGCATAACATCCAACAAGGAGCAAACTCGAGCTGTATAACCAGCCAATTGAGCAACTTCTTTGTAGGAGAACATTATACGGCCAAAAGCATCAGAACCGCTAAGTAAAAGTCTACGATTTGTTACAAAACTTTGAGCACGGTCTCCGGCACCAATGGCAGCTCCTGGAATGCGAATAAATATCGGAATAGCACATAAAACAAGACCAAGTCCTCCCCAGAGGTATTTTATAGTGAAATCCTCAATAAATCCATATCTAAGACGCCCTTTTAAGATCCTATTAACATGTTTAATCAAGGTAAAATAGCCAGTGTCGAGCATATTGCGTTCAATATCATGACCTGCATATAATGCGATCTCCTCATTATGTTCTATAAGCCTTGAATGATGGAATCGAAAGTCTCCTTCTAATTGAGTCTCTTCTGAAACGTATTTTCCAAACGGAGGAGTCAAAACTCGAAGTCCATAGGCGGATAATTGAGTGAGAATGCCCATGATGAAAAGACCTTCTCCTCCAACATTACGAGAAAGTTGCCAAGAATACAGAATCATATCAAACGTCGGCTTAGCAAGGTTGGAATATAATTTGGCGAAATAATGTGCAAATCTCGAGACATCTACAGTGATCAATTGGTCGGCATTTCGAATCCTATCGTCGAGATTATGAATGGCATAATACATTGGATTATCGGAATCCGGTAGATATTGTTTCAGTATATAATCGTTCAATCGACTTCTATACCTTAAAGCAAGTAATCCTTGAAGATATTGTAGAACTGAGTTGGTCACTGTTGCAGGGATTGCTACCAGCATCCACCAAGCAATTCCCAGCAAGAAATCCCTTCCTTTACCTTTAATTAAGTATGAGACAAGCCTACCATCTAATGCTGCCACGTATAACGATAATAGCGACCGTATGACCAGGAATATAGTATATGTAAATAGCAAGCCAAATTCTTTTGATCGCACTCCTCCAGGGAATAAGATTTTGATCAGTCTTAATATCCTTTGAACAAACACCCTATCCACTGCCACTTTATTCGATTTCCGGCTGTTTGAGCTTGATTGAAACGACTTTTTTTGTTCATCGATGGAGATCCTAGCTCGGTTGATTAGTGACAGGATAAGGGCAATGTAGATGCTCCTAGATATGGTTTTTCGATGTAAAACATAGTATTGACCAAACGATTTAGCCAATACACTCAATTTTGAAAGTGCCGCCATGAGAACTGTTGTTGAAGGTGTTAAACGGATAGATCAGGCGGGTTGACCAACGACGATAATGAGTTGGCGGATAGACGAGTCGGCGGATAGACGAGTCGGCGGATATTGACCGTTGTCGACGGATAAACTCCACAATCTAGTGTGACAATGGCAATGTAACTTCTGACCTGCTTGTATCACAAGGATAGTGTAATGACTCAGGTCTTAATGCTTCAGGTCTTAATGCTTCAGGTATTCAAACCCTGAATCTACGGCTCCAATCGAGATGTTAAATTATTAGAGGGTAAATCAATTCCTGGGGCAGTTGAAAAAGTTGGGGTTATTGAGACGGGAGATTTCACATGAAAACTTAGATTGAAGTTTAGAACAGCCTGAACAAAATCTACAGGTTGATGGTAAAGGAGATGATATTTGCTATATAATATTATAGAATGAGCAATCTACAGGATATCTATAAGCATAAGAATACTATAGCATTGTATAAGCATTGATAAGCATGCAATCAAAGTTTAGCATTCAATCAAAGTTTAGCAGCAATTGGAATATTGACCTTGTCAATATAATTAATTACAGCCAAACCATCTTGACCACGACGGACTCCAAGTTCAAGAAGCTTTCCAAAAGTGGTTGCGAAATCTTGATAGAATAAATCCTTATCCTCGGCGTATTTTTCCACCCAAACCTTGAATTTGGCATCTTGAGTTAACGAATAATCAGCAGGTAACATCATGAGCTCTTTATCTTCGTCATTGTATTGTTCAACACCCCACTTGTTCTTGCTAAGTTCCCATTCTTCATGAAGAAGGAGCTTGTAATAGGTATTTGAGAATCGAGTAGGACTAGGGACCCAAGGACCATCGAATCCTGACCGATCACCATGACATCTACCAAGGTTATGAGCTCCACAAAGTGCAACAATCTCTTGATCATTGAATCCCATACGATAGAAAATATGTCTCAAATGATCTTGACCTAAAGCCCCATCAGGAAGACGACCATTAGGAGGAACATTGGCTTCATCAACATAATCGACTCGGCCAGATTTCCAGGGAATTTTAGGACCTCCCATGAATTCTACAGATACAGCTCCAGCAAGGGTCCATAGATCTGCATAAGTAATCCAAGGAAATTGGGCTTTAATAGGCTCAAGGAATGCACGAGCGTTTTCTAATCCATTGTTGGCTCCATCCTTGGCCTCCATAGTATATCTCATAGTTGAACCATTTGAACCTCCAGTACCACTGGCTTTATCATAAGTTCCAGAAGCATGCCAAGCTAGACGAACTAGAACAGGGCCAATAGACCCATCATCATAGTCGTCATTTGGAATAATCTTTCTCACTGCTTCAGCGACTTTCTCATAATCGGCAGCCGAATGAGAAGAAGACATTTTAGTAACGATATTAGGTAATTTGAAATAACTAGAAAAGATCGATTTTTTGGCGTCAGATGATTTAAAGTTGGAGCTAGAGGGCTTATCCACAGACTGTTGAAGGATTATAAGATCTCTATTTTCAGGGTAAACTGATTCAGAACCAATAAGCCTATCAACCGTTGTTGAATTAACGTTACGATTATGGTTTGAACCTTGTACTGGTACTTGTGCAAGTAGCGGGACTTGTACTTGTGTTGTAGAGGTTTGTGTTGATACCGAGGTAGAAGGTTTAGAAAGCTGTTTCGCTTGTTTAACCCTTTTGCCTATTACAAACAATTGGTTTCTATTTTTCCTTGAGTTTTTCAAGTCAATCTTTTTGCCGTCTGTAGACAGAGCTGATGAATTATAATGATTACTTTGTTCTGGTGCTGCGTTCAAAGTTAAATAATTCTTACCATCGGCAAGTGTGGGGTTTTGCCCACTAACAATTAAGCCATTACCAGCATTTAAGGGTCTTGTTTCGGTAATATTCCCTTTCCCTCTTGCGACTTTTTTCCCCCATTTTTTGCCGAGGTGTAAAACCTCATAAATTGGCAATAAAATCATATGTCGATCACGCGATTACCTATTACTATCATTAGTAAGTGCCTTGGCCAAGAACGAGAAGATCAGGCTGAGAGCCATGCAAAAGCTGTGAAGATTCAATCGAGATTCAATCGAGATTCACGCTCAATAATTCTAGTCTAGTTTTTAGAATATACTGATTCTCAGAGGTTAGGCTCTTCCAGTCTTACCAGAATTCAATTTCCACGTTATTCAAACTCGGAGTGAGATCTGTTGACCTCGGTTGAATTCTGTTTCGACCTGTCGCTCTTTCGTAGCAGTCGTACTTCGTTCTTGTCGTACGCGTAACAGTCGTACTTCGTACCTAGAGTCTAATTGCACCGATCACTGTCTATGTTAGTACATTACTTTATACGAGTCATCAATAGATCTAAATAATGGACAATTCATACGAATTACAATTCTCTAAGAATTAATGATCTTGTACGGTGTATTTCGTGAGATGGTTTACTTGGATGTTGAATGTGAATGTTGTGAAGGCAGAAAGACTTGTCAGGAAGTAATTAAATGAAGTAAATGAAATATTGGACAAAATAATAATAAGATCGAATAATTAACTGAATGTCTGATAAATTATGCAATTAATTCTTTAAATTGTCAGAGGTAATCCTGACTGCCTCAGTGCATAAGCGATGAACTCACTGGATATTATATCCTTATAATTGAGAGACTTTATTAAGGGTTGTGGTAGATCTCCAAGGATCAATTGGTTGAGGAGGCCTGGGTAAGTTAACAGGCTTGACAGGACCACCATTTCGTCTTGAATTAAAAGGTTGTTGAACAATATAACTTCCAGGTCGGATAGAATTTGTAGGCAATCTTTGATGATTTGAATTCATGTGAAGGGTTGTACGGTTGTCAGGCTCTACCGGCTGCTTCATAGGTTCTCCAGTTATAAATGGATGTTCAAGACCCTTCTTAGCAGATAACCTCTGAGCAGGATTCCATGTAAGACATTGAGTTATAAAATCCAATAATGCAAGATCATCAGTATTTAACTCTTTGCTTAAAGTCTTTGAATTAGGTGAATGCGTCTTGGCTTGTCTTCTACTGTCTGGTCGAAGAGGATTGCCCATGGCGTCGAAAAACACTCGTCGACGACTGCATTTGCTTATAAGTGCTCTGTCAGGGACTCCAAATAAGTCCATTATACATAGAACTTGTTCTTCTTCAATTTCTCCATTGAATAAAGCAGATCCAGTGATTAATTCAGCAACAATACAACCTAAACTCCACATATCAATTCGTCGATCATAAGACATTCCAAGAATGATTTCAGGAGATCGATAGAATCGTGATTGAATATATGTATAAAGGCGTTGAGATTCAAAGCATGAGGAGCCGAAATCGATGATTTTCACTGTACCATTAGCCGTATTGTCTAGTAAAATGTTCTCTGGCTTCATGTCACAATGAATGATGGCTTTACAACTGAGAAATGCCAAACTTTCGAGGATTTGATGAGTGAAATGTCGAACAAGTGGCAATGGCAAACCTTGGAAACTCCTTAGTTTCAATACCTCATAAAGATTGGCTTGTAAGACTTCAGTCACAATACAAAGATGATCTCGGAATGTGAAATGATCGATATATTGGATGATATGATGCTGGTTGGAGGAATCCCATTGAGTGATTTGGTTCAAAAATTCCGCTTCTACTAATGCTTGAGCCTGGATTTTCCTCCTATTGATTACAATTTTAATAGCAACGAGCCTTCCAGTCTTGTGGTCAAGACATTTGACGACTTTTCCAAAACTCCCTTTACCAAGAGCATTTAGGATTTGATATCTGTATGCAATATGATCACCAATAGTTGTTTTGTAATCCCCCTTTTCATCGTCGAACCCATTGTTTCGGATATTACGTGCCATATGCTTTGATCTCATTTCAATAACCTCTGGAAGTCCACAAAAGTAAACTTCTCGAAAGTCCAGGACCTCGGCTTGTTCATAAAGAGGCAGTTTAAAGCGACTACTAGCAACATATGGAGTTATAGGAGGTCGAGGTTTGATCAGAGATGATGGAAGTTGCTTTGGTTCATTCTTATCGATCTTGCCTTTCAGCGATGTCATCATATCTTGTAGAATATCGACTACTTCTTTGTCAATGACAGGAGTCAAAGGGGGCTCTTCTTCTTCGGCAGTCTGGATTATTGTAGGGGCTTCATTTGACGGCCTTCTTAGACTCTTAGGGGTCAAGCTGCGGGTTATCTGACGAGTGAATGCTTTATGCAAGATTGAGATGTGAGATGCCGTTGATTTAGATCTAATGTCTGAAGGTTCGGGTTCTTCTCTTTGTGAATTCGATGAAAGACTTAGAGAGATCACTGAAGGACGATTAGGTTGCCTAAGAGAATAATCTGGTCGAAGTTCTCGTTTTGCTTCGTTAGGAACAAGATTCGAAGTATCATTTAATGATCTCATCTGTTGACTTTCAGAAATAGTAGACCTGGGTTCTGAATGCTGGCGAGCTATTCTTTGGTTATTACTACGGTATGAAGAGAGCTCTGTAGAGGATAGAGAAGTAGGCAAAGTAGTCCTTGGGATTTCATGTTCGACGGTCCTTCTAGCTGTTGAAGGACGGTGAACTGAGTGTTTTGGAGGAAGGGCCAAAGGGATATGTCTCCTCGCTGGTCTATTAGTCGATGACTTTATATCTACAGGAAGAGGTGGAATAGGAGGGACTGTTTCGGGATGTTTTACGGGACTTGGGGACCTTGTACTTGCAGAACGGATCTTCAACGTTGAAGACATGGTGCTAGTTTGGTACTTTTTCGACGGTTTTCTCAGCTCGGTTGCGTTCTGAAGACTGTAAAGAGACCCAGTGGTAGATGATCGGGGAAGACTCGCCAATTTGCTTCTAGATGCTGGTCCTGTAGTAGATTCTGTAGATAGGCCATTAGAAGGACGTCGCCTCGAAGGAGATAGTCTTCCAGAAGATACTCTTAATGGAATAGAAGACCGTCGATAAGTCGGCGTTTGAAGGGACCCCGGAGTGATTTCGGAAATGTTCCTCCGAGGCATACTGAAATGAGGAGTTTTGGAAGGATAAGGACCATCAGTTGGAGCACTTTTGGAAGAATAAGGACCATCAGCTGGAACACTTTTGGAAGGATAAGGACCATCAGCTGGAGCACCTTTGAGAGTTATCGAAGGAATAAACTCAGCAGGTGAACTATTCGATTCCGAAATGGCATTTAAAGTGACTGAAGTTGGAACAGAGTCCAAAGTGACTGTTTCCATACTGGCTATTAAACCAATTGGTGCTGTAGTTAGTAGATGAATGGCTACGTGCTCTCAAGCTACTTGTTTCTCAAGCTACTTACTTTGTTCAGAGTTTATCATTATAAACTGTCGTAGAGTTGATATGAAAGTATCTCACAGACTGTCAGCTCTTGTATAGAACAATTGATAGGATACTGAACATCAACTGACTGTCAACTATAGTCCACAAGCCATTGTCTCTAGTCAAGTAAAACAAAGGTTCAAAATTAAGACAAGATAAGCAACCATGAACTTCAATCTCAATCCTGCTTAATCCTGCAAAGTATGCGAATCTCGGAAGATACTATTGACTTGTGCGTCGAGTCCGTTGAGCTAATCACTCAGTCCAGGGTTTAATGCTTAACTTTGTTGGCCCTGGAAATTACGGTTCAACTCCCAATTAAGCACTGTTAAGGAGTCGGTTACCATGATGGCCATAGCTGTACCGCATAGGAAACAGAAAAACATACTAAATAGGAGTAAAACTTTCGGGTAAACGAGGATCTGATATGTTTTAGGACCGTAAAGCAACTAAAGTTTAACACAATTAACGAAATATTCCTGGATAATCCCCTTGATTTGGACGCATTAGTGATGAAGAATTTAAGTAGGACTTGGACTTTAGTATGGAGGCTTGACTATTGAGGCATGAATTTCTCCTCGACGAGTGGATCTAGATTATATCACAGCTAGCTCTGAATAAACTGTAACTTTAACTTTGGCTCAATCTTTATTGCTTCATCCCTTAAAGGTTCTTGTAGCAGTATAATCTTTAAATCGATGGTTTGTAATGGGTCTCTTTTGGTCTTCAATTAAGTTTGACAGGAATTATCTAAGTAGTAGTTAGATCCGCCAGATATAATTATTAGTTACAGAGTTATATATGTTCTAGGACGACAAAGTCTTGTCTGAAGTTAGGTTTGCACTGTTTAGGCCCAAACTTCGGGCTTATTTGTATACTTTGACGGTTACTTTCTACGATCTCTAATTATCAGCCATGTAATCAATAAATAGATGGAGAATTAAATTGGAAAAGTTCATTGGAAACTAGTAAATATTGCAGATCCGGAGATAGTCAGTTCAGGATTGATAAAGGACTGTATTCTTGGCTAGATAGAACCGTATTCTTGGCTAGATTTCATTCAGCCGCAAAGCATGCGGCTTAGAGCTTCACGGCCGATAACTTCAAAAGATCAAGTTTAAAGCTTATAAAAAGACTACCGATGAATACACATCCAAATCTTGTATCATGACAAGAATATGGGAGAATATCGGCGACATTATCTGTAATTTGTGCTCGAAAAATTTAGAGCTGGCTAGACGATATCGCTATCCGATTATCAACGGCTACCGTAACCTAGCTTCAATATCAATCATCTCCCATGATGCTTTATTAATAAAAAATATCTCCCTTCCTGTCGCACGCCTTTTCTTTGCAAGTCTTTCAGAATTGGGCGAATTCTTACGTTTCGATGTAAACACTTGAGACTTGAATTTGGCAGGTGGATATTCTCTTTGAGGTTTGTGCATGAAATGTAATTTTGACATATTGACGTCAATTCCGTGTAGGTTTTCGCATGGTAAAGCTTGCCACTTGGACCTGGATCCACTAGTTTGATTTCATATTTCATGACATCCAAATCATATTTTTCCATCTCTTCAGTGGTAATGCTAACAGCTTTGCTACTAATACATCTTCTTTGAGAGATATACCACCTGACATAGTTCAAAGCCTCTGCAGGATGAGTAAGAACTGCTAGACGCAAGTTACGAGCTATTCCCCAATGAAGGAATATCATATCCTGCTCATACTCATCTTTCACTTTTTCGTGTAGCTCAGGAAAAGATTTGATTTTATGCAAACTATTCCCTACTTCATAGGGCAAAGATTCCAACATTTTGTCACAAAGGCCTGAATCAATCAAAGGATTGAAACCATCATTCTTCCGATATTCGGGATCCAAATATTGTTCTGTCCCCGTCAGAGACAACACAGTTTTAGTTCGTCGTTCCCATCGGTGAAGTTGCATTATAAATTCATCTTTGGTAACCAAGGGTTCAAATTTGATACTTTTGAACCTCTTTTCCATCTTTCGATAAGATTCTATATTAGAAGCACTGAGAGCACTTTCGCTAGGATTGTATTTCTCTTGATTATCCATTAGTTGCTTGATTGAAGTCTCAGGCTGAGCTGAATATCTGTTCAAGTACAAAGGGGAGTGTTGAGACTTGAGGTCGATATCTGTGTTACTAGGAATTAGCCTCAGTAACGGATAGATAGTTTGTATTGGTACATGATATGAGGCTCTAGTGGGGTTGATATGAGGCGTAGGATATGAGGCTTCAATAGGAGTGATATGGGCTCTTTGATTTGAGGATCTAGTAGAACAGAGACGGGACGTTGGCGAGCAATTGGTGTAGAAAACGTCTGGGAAAGGTCTAAAAAGGGTCTAGAAGATCTAGAGGTATCGAGGTATGAAGGTATGAAGGTATGGATGTATAAATGTGAACTTTACATGCGTGTAGTTCAATGCGCGTATAGTCTCAAATAACCGTGAGATCCTCATAATCCAATAGACCTTTCATTTTGACAAAACAAGAGATTTTATTGATCTTTTATTTTTGATTTGCAAAGATCCTCTCAATGTGTCGGACAGACCATTTTTGGACAATTTGTAGGTTATAGCATGGTACTAGAATAAAAGAGTTGATAGACTCAAGATCGGTACACTTTGCGCGCTGAGTTTGGAGTCGGGATTCGGGACACGGAGTTAGAAACTTGGGACTCAAGTTGGGAGTCGGATTTCTGTCACGGTTCTATTTTAATACCGTCCCAGCATAATTCACGATTAACATGAAAAATTTCAATTGCGACTGAGCTTAAAATGAGTAAAACTTATAGCACTCTGTATAAGCTACTTCTGGCGCAAATGGTGTATGAATATGGAGAAGGACAGTTCTCGGAAATAGCGTTGGCCCTGGAAAAACACCCGTTACTAGCTGATTATCCCGACCGCAAAATATCAGGCTCTCAATGCGAAAAATTATATTACGAACTATTAAAACAAGAGGGCATTAAAAGAGAAGATATTGACAAAAGTCATGATTCAAAACCGAAAAAGGCTCCTAAATGGGTCAATCAATTGGCCCAGAACTTGTATATGGCATATACTGAGCAGTTATTATCCGAGCTGAAGCAGGACGAGGCAGAGTTTATACGCGTTTATACCGAGATAGAGAAGATTAAAAAGGGAGAATTGGACGATATGCTGTTAATAGAAAAGGATGGTCAAGAGCCAAAGGTTGAGTCAAATGAGTCAAAGACTGAACTGAATGAGCCGAAAGAGCTGAAAGAGCCAAAAGAGCCAAAAACTAGGCCAAAGCATGAGCCGAAGCAGATTAAAAACAGTACTCCTCAAACTACTCCTCATAGACAGTTGAGAAAGAGACCTCGACAATCAATTTAACATGATTTGAGGTGTAAGAAGGATACGATTGAACTGAATTGTGAAGTCCTGATCCTTCATTGCAAGGTTAATGCTGAATGTGTTCTTAAACGGAGCAACTATCGAAGGAATGTTCTCACTCTCCTTTCCTCAGCGCTATATCGGACTCCTACTGTTATATGGACGTTGAGAGCCCTCATATGAAACTCTTCTGGCTTGTACTCTATGCCGGATATGTCTGGAGAGTTCTCAGAGAATTCTCATCGCTATTGCATCCTTTCATTCATGAATGTTTGAGTGTTACCATTCGCCATAACATAGCAGAGTCGCCGATATAAACCGCCATATCGGGCAGGGTTAGGTCTCTTGATGATAATACATGACCTTCAAGATTTCCGATTCCGTTCTACAGTACTATAAAATGTCTATTGGTGATAATCGAGACAGTATTTACTGTCAGGTCCCCTCGATACGAACTACAATGATATTTTGAGGCATATTATATCGTCTAATCTGATCCTTTGACATTTGTATAGCACTCTAATCCCGACATTGTATAAGCACTCTATCCCATGATGTACGATCTAGATCACTTGTCAATACAAGATTATTTATTATTCCACGATTCATAGAATGAATAGCACACTATTAGTTTAAAATTAAAGTTTTAAACCGAACTTTGAGCCCTTAAAAGTCACTTTTCCACCGCGAACCTTCGACCCCGAACCCCATAAAAAGACTAAGCCGAAACAGACTTGCATGTGAATTCGACTTGGGACTTAAATATTAGCATTATCGCAAGACGGCTGGACTCCACACTTTTAATTAATTTATCCGTCATAAGATTAGTTGAATATCTCGAACTGATTCTACAAACTGATTCTACGAACTGATTCTACGATCATGGATACGTTGAATATATGCATTTGAAAAGTGGAAATTTGTAATATAACCGTCGTTTATACTCACCTTCCGACAGATCCAACGTTTGCATAGCCTGGGAGTGGGCGGATACAAGACGGATAACGGATAAGCTAACAATTGTCAATTCTCACGAGACATCGAGAAAGCCAACGATCACTCATTCTCTTCCATATTATCACCACTTTAAGCGTACACTCGACAAAATGCAATTTCCTTTTCTAAATAAATCTGATGAGTCAGTGGAGGACCCGGCTAAAGAAGAATCAAGGCTTCAACAAAACCTGAAAACTGCAGCTTTAACTGGAGCAGCAGCTGTCTCGTTTGCCCAGCGATCAGGACTTGGCAAAGAGACTCGAGATCATATCGTCGACAAGGTATTGGAACGACTGTTTAGGTCTGCTCTACCACATCATCGCCATCACCACCATAAAGGTTCACAACCAAAGACCGAAGAAATCCCCGGCCTATCGATTCCAGTTCTTGCTACGAATTTCCGTAAACTAAGCTCGCGGTCGTTCTTATTAGCCAAAGTACAAACAGGATTGGTCCGAGTAATGTCATGGAAACAACCATCTCTAACTCTTTCAGTTCTATTCATTTTCACATTCTTCTGTCTATACCCTTGGCTTTTAATAGGGGTGCCTATATTCAGTCTACTTCTTACCGTGATGGTTCCAGGCTTCAACCATAGACATCCAGTTAATCCCGACCTATTACCTGTAAAATACACATCAAGACGACCTGAAGATGTTGATCAAGAACTTGTTTTACAAGCACAAAATGCCAGTCCGGAAAGAGACGTACTGCTAAGTTTAAGAGAACTACAGAATTCTCTTGGGGAACTAGTAAAAGCCTTGGAATCGGCCGATGAGTTTGTCTATGGAGTAGGCTCATTTGTAGATGAGTCTTATTCCACGGCAATCTATTTATTATTATTGATGGTGATGATTTCTTCAGTCTATTTAGCATCGTTTGTGCCTGTAAATGTGTCGCTAATATCCGCAGGCTGGGCTGTTATTCTCATGTCTCATCCAAAGTTGAAAGTTAGGATGGAAAAGGCTCGAGAAGAGTATCTAATAGAGCATGAAGAGGATCTTTCGATAATGATCTCGGACTTTGAAAAGAGCCAAATCATTATCGATGAGATTGCTGAAGAACGACAAGTTGAAATCTTTGAGCTTCATAGACAAGGTCTGACTCCAAGGCAATGGGATCCTTGGGTATTTACACCTGCAATATTCGATACTTTGGATCCTTTACGAATCTCTCAGAAACGACCTCCTGGTTCTCGTTATATCGAAGATGTAGAGCCTCCAATCGAATGGCATTTCGATGAAGATTTGCCATGGTCTGTTGATTTGAATACCAAATATTGGGTTGCTTCAAGAGCAATTCGGGTGAGTGAAGTCTAAATGCTATCTTCTTGCTACTAATACTAACTAGAATGTGGAAATGGATCCTGAAAACCATTGGGCTTATGATTATGAAAATGGAGAACGAGGGGAATGGCGGAGAAGACGATGGACAAGACCATGTTTTAGAAAAGCAGCTCGTCCTTTACAACCTCCAGACAAGAATGCATAACAATGTGCTCGAGCCTCGATAGCCATTCATGTACTTATTTATATACATTATATCCTATTCTGATAGGTTATTCATCGTAGCCCGGATTGCAGCCCCGGATTGTATCCCGTCAGTCACATGACTTTTCATCTCCCAAATCCAATCTGGCATCTGGCATACTTTTAAGCTTAGCACTCCTCGATGGATGAAAATCTGCCGAAAGGCCTTAGAACTTTCGATGTTTTTCGTATGTAAAGAGTATATTTAAGATTTCTGCTAACATATAGCAAAGGTCTCATCTAGTTATGCTATTAGATCGTCTAGAGGAGGATTGGTGACGATTCTATTAGGGACAGTTTGTGTCTTTTTCATCTGGGTTCAATTGGCAGCTTATGTTGGCGGGGTCGAAGAACATCTATTTACAGTGGATAAAAGTGTCCAAACTAATATGCAATTGAATATTGATATGACAATAGCTATGTCGTGTGATGGACTGACAGCCAATGTTCAAGATACTTCCTATGATCGATTATTGGCATCTGAACTATTACAATTTCAACCTACGATATTGGACGTGACTAAGAAGCTGAAGCTTTCTCAAAGTCGTTCTTATGACAGCTTACATAAAGCTCTGCGGGCAAGAAAAAAGACCAAATTCTCCAAGGGTCATTATGTCGAAGGAGGTCCGGCATGTAGAATTTATGGGTCTTTACCTGTTAATAAAGTAAAGGGAAACTTCCATGTCACTGGTAAGGGATTCGGTTATATGGATCTTCAAAGGATGAAACCTCATGGTGTGTACTTTCCCCCCCTCCAATTATTGCTCTCTAACTTAGAACTGAACTTTACTCATGTAATTGACGAATTCTCATTTGGAGATTATTACCCGAAACTAGTCAATCCTCTTGATGGAATTGTGGCTTTTACAGATAAAAATATGGTTGCATTCCAATATTTCATGTCGGTAGTGCCAACGACTTATCGAAGCTTTTCTACTGGCTATGAAATAGATACAAATCAATATGCCATCACGGAAAAAATGGCCGAGACGGGATTCAGACGAACTGCACAACCCCCGGGGCTTTTCTTTAAATATGATATCGAGCCTGTTCACCTTACAATCACTGACCGTCGATTACCGTTCTCTCAGTTCATAGTTCGATCTGTAAATGTTCTTGGAGGATTAGTCGTTTGTACAAGCTGGATATACAAAGGATCCGAAGCGTTTCTAGCAAAGGTGTTTGGCAAGAAATATAAAAGTATTGACGATTCTAAAGCCACTCTACTCGATGAAAAAAAGCTCAATATTGATTAGCTTTTGGAAGATAATGATAAAGGTTAATGAGCAAAATTTTATGAATGCATAATCACTATTTAATTCAACTGTTCAACGGACAAATAATATAAATATCACTGCAAGTACTGCTGCGTATAGAGGTTTGAGATTACACGAGATTGTATTGGCGGAGCTTTGAGATTGTAAAGATCCAGTCTGTGTGACTTTTCCTGTCGAAGACGGGTTTGTTAATGCGTCTAGAGTGGCTGTGACAAGAATCAATGTTGTTCTAGTGACAGTGGTGGTTTTGTGATCACTTGTAATTGTCTCTGTGATGGTTGTAAGAATCGAAGTGGTTACGACTCTTCGACTTCTACTTGTTGCAAGGCTTGTCGGAGCTGGAGATGTTGGCGAGGTGGTGTCTCCTTGAGAAGACTCAAGTGATGATGTCTGAGGTCCTTGAGTCGATTGATCCTGGGTTGAGGATTGATCCAGGGATGCGGTTGCTTGCTTGCTGGAACTTGGACCTGAGACAGAACTGCTAGGCTGAGCAGAAATCGTTCGTCCTTGTGAAATACTAGAACTGCCTTGAGTGATACTAGATGTATCAGATATTTGAGTGGCTGATGTGGGCGAACTAGTGACTGTTGCTGACTGGCCTGTCGAACCTGAACTTCTGGGTTCAATTGAAGCTGTGTCAGAAGTATGTGGGCTCTCAGACGTATGTAGGCTCTCAGATGTATGTGGATTCTCGGACGTAGTTGGTACTGCAATTGAGCTGCTGGTTTGAACAATTGGCCCTACAGATGAATTAGTTGAATTCTGTCTTTGAGAAGAGGTAGATGTCATAGAGCTACTTGAGATGTGGGAAGTAGATTCTCCAGTTTGAGCGTTGCCCATATCCTGCGAGGTCGTTGTTATACTGGTAGAAGTGACAAGTATAGACGACGACAGCGAAGAAAGAGAGGTGGACGTAGTAGGGGAGGTTTCAGACGTGAAACCGGTACTGTTGGGGAACTCGGTTGAGGTTGTAATACTCAACAATTGCCTTTTGTAAACTGGATTGCATTGTGAACAACCGACTTGTGGACGGCGGAATTTCTCTGGGATTTCTGGATTCAAATTTTGTAGAGCAATTGACTGCTCGAACCATTCTGAATCAACCAGGACTGAAGCCAAGGTTGAAGTTATTAGCAATACAATTGAAAACTTCATGATTCACTTGTCCAGACTTTGCCATTCAAACTGAGATTGAGATCTATATCTATATGGTTATTTGCGCCTTGAGGCCTGTGTCGGTATGCACATTGGAGCTTGCGAACTGTCAATCTATGTCGCTCTATTAATAGGAGCCAGCCTTGCAGGATATTTTAAACCTTAACATGCATCACTTGCTGATCTAACAACTTTAATTCACTTCTATTCATACGTTTCCATGTACAAATCTCTGTCAGACTCTTTATCCATTGTAAATTATTAGCTTGCAGGTTATAAGCATGATATTATTTCCAGCCGTCGCTTATTTCAAAGCAAGTCGATACGATATCGTCAAGTAAAGTATAATCTATTACTCTGAAACACAACTGGCTATGAAACCAAAGTCTCATGTAGTGATCTTGATTGGAACTATGCATAAAAGGACGGACTCTTCATGGAACTTTTGGAGCCCACGGAATATTCTTGGAATAGTCCGAGAAAAGCCCTGAAGATCTTGAATCTCCAACTAGATCTAAATGATAATATTCCGCCTTGAAATGCGTACTGAACTTAAACAACCGATAAAAGCTTTGAGGCGTTCAAGATATTTTTAACCCAAGAAAATACTACTTGGCTAGCATGACCAAAGGTTAGTTTGAAAACGTTAACGCAAAGTTAAAGGAGCAAAGGCACGCCATTATAAACCGTATGGAAAGCACTTGCTAGCAGCTATGATAATATCTATAGAGATGAACTTGTTAATATAGAGATGAGCTTGCTAATATAGAGATGGCTCGGTAATATATAGATGGCTCGGTAATATATTGAGATACATGGTGATACAGCTGCCATTGCTTGAACGGCGCCCTTGGAGCAGCCACAGGCGAAACGTTAATCAATGCTACATTACAAACTTTTAAAGCCAAAATTCAATTAAAATATTCAGAATGCCAATTATCTAACGACCTGCCACCTCAGCTTGTCAGAAGTACCAACTGTCACTAGGTTGAAAATAGAAGATCTTGCCATACAAGGTGATCGGCTTTGGGCGGAGCCGAGTGGAGGTAACCGTGGAGATTTAAACAAGGAGTAGGATCAACACGGCACCTCTAAGAAAGAATATCAATAATAAATGAATGCAGAATATCCGGCGGAATTATATAACCTTATGCATCAACCAGTAATTACTTCAAGACTCTTCAAATTGAATTCATGCAGTTGTTAAGATCCGGTTCTCTATCCGACTCTACCCGATTCAATCCGATTCAGTCCGCTGTCCGATCTGCCGCATCATTTAAGGCTTTAAAAGGCTGCATTTTTCAAGCCCAGCTGCTCACTTGACTAACTTCTTTTTGTCACTTGACACAGAGATGACTTAGGTAATGATTTCCGGAGATTCCTCTGATTTAGGTAGGAATTACCGGGAATAGCGGTAAACAAGACTTTATTGACCATCTTGACGTACAAATATTCAGGATAATATAAGAGATTAAAGAGTAGATAATGCTGGTATATCATTGATAATAATTTCAAGTTGAATTTTCACTATTTTTCACCATTTTTCATATCTTTCCAGCTTCCCAAAAATTAACCCTTTTCGCTCTCCCACAAAGGTTATAGATTACAACCTATTCTGGGCATTTAATTGTTTGATTGCCCCCTCATAAATTATCGATAAATCACAGCTTTAAATATCAACCCATTCACTTTAGCACCTACTATTCCTACAGTGCTATACCTACTATTTCTATTCCTTGTGTACGGTATAAGTTATTATACCTATAGATAAGCTGCTGGTGACTCTGGATTATAGATTCTGGAGTCCTCTGCATAAATAATCTGGTCAAGATGAGGTATGTATTCACTCCTTCAGTCCTGATTGTATTCTAATATAGCTCGCCAAAGAGAAGAATCGAGACCGATGTAATGAAACTGTAAGATAACATAAAGTTGTTGGTTACACCAGCGCTAATATAAGGTTGATGAGCGACTATGAAGTGACTTTAGTTAATGATAACATGTGAGTTTGTGAAATGTGAATGTGAATGTGGACAGTATTAATATTAGGCAAGAATTCTATGTTCGATTTTTAGGACCTACAGAAAGTGAGTGAGATAATTGTTGATGTTTGTCTCTTTCCCTTTATTCCTCTAATTAGCCCCGTTTGAAGGAGGAACTTGGAAAGTTCATGTGGAATTGCCTGATCAATATCCATATAAATCTCCATCTATTGGATTTGTTAACCGAATATTCCATCCAAATATCGATGAGCTTAGTGGTTCTGTATGTTTGGATGTGATTAATCAAACTTGGAGTCCAATGTTTGATATGATGAATATTTTCGAAGTTTTCCTTCCTCAACTATTACGATATCCAAACCCTTCAGATCCTTTAAATGGAGAGGCTTCTGCACTTTTGATTCGTGAACCCAAATCTTATGAATGCAAAGTCAAAGAATATGTCCAGAAATATGCTACAAAGGAAGCGTTCGATGCTGGAGAAGAGGAATCTTCATCTGATGATGAAATGAGTTCGGTTGGTTCTTATGATTCAGATGAAGAACCAGCAGGACAGATGGAGGTTTAGCTATTTGCTCCTGGTATTTTCTTATGATGTTTTCCAATCTGTTTTATGACCCTTCATTCTGTTCTGTTCTGTTTATTGGCATTGCTCAGTCACTGTTTGTATCTTCTCAACTAGTTACGAGCCTATTATAATGTATGAGATTCTAAAATCGTACTATCGTAGCGGCCTCCTACCAATGGCGAACCATCAAGATATTCTCTTCTAATGCGTTGGTCAACTTTCTTAGATCTTGCCTTGAAAAGTTCTCCACTATAAGAACTGACTCCATGGCATGTCTGCCATTGAAATACTTATGAAGCTTGGTAAATAGATTGACGATCTCTGTCGGTTTATTTTCAATCATTTTAGCAATCCATTTCCTCTCTAAAGCCGTGGCTCGATCAGGCTCTAGAATAATGGTATCCTCTAATAAATCCTCAGTATTGTTATTATCAGCACCTTCACCATCTAACGAATTACCTTTGTTAGGACTGGCATTAGTAGAAGCGCTTGAAAATGATTGCAAAGGTCCTGCTGGTTGGACAACTACCTTAGATGTATTATCCGTAGTTGTATCGGCATTTTTCAATATCCGGCGATCTCCAGTTTCTTCAGACAATTTCGACGATTCTTTTAACTCCTCTTCAAGTTGAATCTGTCTATGAACTGACAATTTGATCCTTTTGGAGATTTTCAGCCATAAAAATGTCTTTGACTGGGTCACCAATCCATATCTCATCAACCAAGCAAGTGCCTCAAGGTAAACATCTCGATGATCACGAGATGGAATGATATTAGTATAGGCTCGAGGCTTTCCCGTTGATAGCATGGAAAGGATTCGAGCAAGAGATGGTAAAGAAGGGAATGCCTTTTTAAACATTGGGATTAGTTGATATAAATCAGCCATGGGGGCTAAAGGTGAAACAATGTAGATATTTCGATGGCTTAGAGGAGGAATGGCTCGAGCTCGACGCCAATAGATTAGATTCCTAGAGAATTCCACTAGCCTAGGTAATGGAATCCCACTAATTGTACAAAGTTGTTGAATTGATTCTGTGGGATTAAGGCCTTTGATGAAAGCAGTGAGTGCATCAAAGGCATCGGTTTGTATATCATGAATTATATTGTCCGGTTCGTCCAACAGTAATAGTGCAAAGTGAGGAGTTAGTGAGTCCCTATCTTCAGGATCGGCTTGATCATCAAGACCCCAAGATGTGGTTAAATAAGATCCTTCCACCACTGCTTCAGTTATTCCTGGAAGGCTATAGAATTGATTTTGAATAGGGATTTGAAACGATCGGATTCTAGAATTTATCACCACATTAGCAATATCGGATGCTACAATTGCGTTGTATAATTGAGCAATTGCTACCGCCAAACTAGACTGTACACGCATCTCTTCCCATAGTTCATGAACATTTTTTCCTTCATCTGCTGCACTATCTCGAAGCTTAAGCATAGTAGAAACCTCTTTCCATACATAATTCGATCTGGCATTCTCATGTCGTAAGCTTTGAACAAATTTAGACAAAACATAGCGATACATTTCCTCGATTCTGAACGAGTATTCAATGACTGGAGGGTTCATCACGAATACAACATGAAACAATCTCATAGGAGAATTGGGATCGGTATATTCTTTTCCTCCTGAGACTGATAC
Organism: Middelhovenomyces tepae; assembly: GCA_003708105.3. Taxonomy (NCBI): domain Eukaryota; kingdom Fungi; phylum Ascomycota; class Dipodascomycetes; order Dipodascales; family Dipodascaceae; genus Middelhovenomyces; species Middelhovenomyces tepae. The sequence continues at coordinate 332,519 of PPNF03000003.1, read as the reverse complement.
AGTTCGTTTAGAAGTTGATCCGGTGGAAGAACGGTTATTACGGTCGCGGTTAGTAAATTCATCACCATCATCACCATATTCCACAGGAGATTCATAAAATTGGTCCTGTTCATGATAAGTACCTTGAAGACCTTCCATTTCATCATCAGCTTCTTCTCCATTGTCTTGATCTGCACTAGTAAGCGTCGCTATGGACCCTTCCATGTTGAAATTAGAGGTACTGTTAACATCTCTTGTACTAGAACTATTGTGACGAGTTCCAGTACTATTTATGACTGTGGACCTCATAGATCGAACATTTTGATCTTTATTTCTCCTTTTTGCCCACGTTCCGTCGGGTGAGATATGAACAGGCAGGCCTAAGAATGCCATGTCATCTACTGTCATCTCAAATCGAGTATTACACATATCACGTTGAGGACACAACAATTCGCTAAGGAAATCAGTATCAAATCCAAGAACCTTCTCCCATCCACTGGTAGGGTTGACGGTTCCAGTCATTCCACTATGAGCGTCGGATTTAGGATTATAGCCCGAGCCCGAGCCTGAGCCCGGGGCCCGTGAGCCTACATAGCCACCAGTATTACGTCTTGAAGGATTATTTGAAGTAGAAGGGGACGAAACAGAGCCCGATACCGAGGAATTGCTGTTACTTTGAATAGGAGCAAGTGGAACGTCGGAAAGTGTACTTGATCGGTTTCGCGTTCGGGTGATTTCAGGGTTTTGAAAGCTAAAGGAAGAGCCAAGTTTCGGTATTTCCAACGTCTTATTGCTTGTAGAATCTGTCTCGGGTGTGGCAATAGCTGTAGTTGTGTTGCTCTCCGTTAAAGTGGAGGCAGTACCGAGACGATGAATATTCGAAACAGAATGACGCGGAGTCTTGGACTTTAATCTAGAGTTCAACACATCCACTGGTTCATCGTCACTAGAGTCTGTTAGTAGATCGTTATCGCTTTCCGATTCCGAAGGAGAGTCGGATCCCGAGTCCAATTGAGTCGATGTCAAAGGAGCCGCTGCCTCATAGTCAAAAGTTTCTGGGACGGGAGGATAATGAAATACAAATTGAGGTCCATTGTGAGTCGATACTGTTAGAAGAATAGCTAATAGACAAGGATTTGGCAAATTGAAGCTCATTTTATTTGTTATCGCTTGTCAAACTATCTCCATGTTTAGCCATGCAAAGTTATAAAATGGGCTTTGGGCTTTGGGCTTTGGGACTTGGACAATGAACTTTTCGGGATTGGAAATTTCACCGATAATCGGCATAATTATTAAATGCTAAATAATCTCTATATACTGTGAAAGATAATGCTTATGAATAATGAATAGCTGTGGTCAGTAAATATGATGTCAATTTGTGGATATGGCCAATATCGGACGGGCGGATCCTTGTGTAAATTACGAATAATATCGGGAGAAGTAGTACTTTATATCGGCCAGCCTAAATCCTGTCGATATAGCAGATAATATCGGCGACCCAAGTTTTAACCGATATCTCATCGGCCAGTCCAAATACTTGCGATAGAGTCAACGATTATTCTCGGCAAGTTCAAAATTTCATCGATATAATAACAAAAAAATCAGAGAGATGTGCCTTCCCGATAATATATCGAAGGGCTTTATATCGGCGACTACCATCTGAATGGCTATTGTCATTGATCGATCTGATATCGCTCTATATACGATTTCACGCGTTCTTGTACCACAACCCCATTCCACAGCTCTCCTCTAGAGTCATGAGTGAGAAGAGGTAAACCGACCTGCTCAATGGCAAAACTGGCAGCAACATTGCCGTAGATACAAGCTGTAGATATATCATGATTCGACAAAATATACCCAGCAGCAAATCCTCCTACAAAAGTATTGCCGCCTCCAGTGGGATCTATTATCTTAAAATCAGGATAATCTCGATTGTGATAAGCCGGAAGCCATTTGGAAAGACTAGAGCTCGAGTTGAAGCCAGAGCTTCTCAAATAACAACCCATACTGCCGCATCTTATAACCGCTGCAGCTTGTGGTTTGGTTAAATATTCGGAGAATCTGCCAGCCAATTGCTCAATTCCTTCCACAGTTTCCGGCTCGTCCAATCCAAAGAACATAGCCCCTTCTTTAGCATTTGGGGTCAATATGTCAACAAAAGGCAACACCTCTCGGCATTTACTCCAAGTCTCCGGGGAACATGCATCTGGAACAGGTTCCCATATTATTACCGGATCCTGAAGATTCTTTATATGGGACCTCAGGTCTCTTATTTGTGACATTAATTGAAGGCATCTAGAAGGAGAACAAATCAGATGAAACGATTCGGATTGGAGTAGATTAGGATATCGAGCCAAATCCTCGGCTGTTATCCGAAGTTTTGGTGTTGTATACCTGAATTCTTATGATTAGCTAAACTGGTACGTTCATATAGGCCTAGTCAATGTCCTCACCTCGTTCTTCTCTATCACCATATTTGTTCCAACCTCTGGTCGTTTTACGGCCTGGATCATATCTAAACACTACGCCGATATTCCAATCAGAGATCTGGTCTTTGACTTGTCTAGGAAAATCATTTCCTTCATCCACAATTAGTCCTACTCTTTGACTTTCTGGAGGTTGAACGAACAATCTGCATCCTACTGCTCCGTAAGTACCTGCCCCTCCAACCACATTATAAACCGAATTAGTTCCATCAATGTAGTGAATCTCATCTAATATGAACATTCCCATGCTCATGAAAATTGCATTACTCATGATGAATGAGTTTATCAATTGCAATTGTTATCACCCAGGATATAGTCCCAGGAACTGGTGTGATTTGAAGATGTGCTATGATTTTTCAGTGCTGGGAATCAGCCAGAGATAGCTGGGAGTTCAATTTTTAGGAGGCATCATGGCAGCCGATATCAATTGCGGATATTATCGGTGTCAAGGACATCTATTTGAATATAAATTGCCGATATCGTGCTAGATGATCGGAATTGCAAATATTTTCATTCGATTCGAATCTTAAACTTGGAATTGCACCAATTGAGGATCTTTGCATGCTGCACTCCTTTTCACTCTTATTCAATGAAACAATTTAAAATGGTTTTAATTACAAAAGTTTGCTTCAGTTATTTTCTGTAATCTAATTACTCAGTGGGCGCAGACAATGGTGAGGCAAATAAATATGGCTACGCGTTTATCGTGTCGCGATTTTTCTGTGTCGAATTCAAGATTAAAGTTCATGTTAACAAATGTCTTGGAGTCTAATAAGGAATCTTGAAGCCCAAGCTCAAGTTGCTGCTCGACAAGTAAATAGTAACTTTAGAAATACGATGAAGAACTTCGCGCTGTAAAGGAATGAAGTTTCGTAGACCAATCTCTCAATGTTTCAGCCTGACCCCAAAAATCGGCTGTAACATTGAGTGGAATTTGAATGTGATAAGATCTACCTATGTAATTTATCATGGCCTTTAAGCTTCAGGAAGATCCTCCTGATCATCTAGCCAATTCAAAGTATACGAAAACTTTTGCTGAAATGTCATCAATTGAGAGATTCTGGGATCTAGCCGCCTTTGGTCCAGATTGATCTAAAGTGTTTGCATGATCGGACCATTGATATAACTGTTAAGAGTCTGGCAGCACAGACACACATTCTTGGGGCGCCTGACCTCGATGTTTCAGGTAAGACTCGTAAAAGAACCTTGTCCCCTTCAAGATAGCACATTCCCCACGGTTTAAAAGATTCTTCGAATGATTCAAATGGATATTGTAGAAAGAATTTAATAATACAAGAATTATCTAAATGGAGTAGATGAATTATCTAAATGGAGATGAATTATCTAAAGGGCTAGTGGCACCCTCAATTATATTAACAGAAAATATTTTCGCTTTCTTTAAACCAATTCTTCGCGGTCTCCACCGCCCTTATTTCGAATAGGCACTCGCCTCGTGTCTAGCCCATAATAAGAAGTCTAATTAATGTAAATCTGATCTCGAAAAAAACGCGTATTCTAAGCAGGGCTGCATATATAGAAGCGATTGGCCCTATTCCAGGCATAATTGATCCCAATCGAGGAATAGTACCAATTCTGACGTCTCCTTCGATCCTGGATCTACCTGTTTTGGGACGATATGCGCTAGAAAAGGAAATGAAATTGGGTTTACCAAAAAAATAAGTTTGCAATAAAGAGCCCTATGACATCTTGTATTTTGGCCAAAAGGATTGTTAGTAAAATGATATAAAGATAATAAGCTGGGCTGTAGATCCAGATTGTTTTCGATTCTTGGACATCCAACTGCTGATTATACTGTTTTTTGCATAGGGTTTAAGAGTCTTAAGGCAATCCTTAGATCAACATTAAACCCTCGGATTCTATTCCTCGGCTAAAGTTCATCATATCTCTCTCGCAGTTATTCTACTTGTATATTATATTGCCCCTTGTTTAAAATTATGGGCTTCACCATATAACCTATCCTCTATTGTTTTTGAAAGAGCCTTCTCCTTTTAATCTGCCTATACCCCATATTTTCCTGCTCTCGATTGCCAACACTTCCTTTATTCCATGAGATACTATTGCTCAAATGCCTTCAACAGAAGTTGCAGTCATTTCTATTAGAAACACCCTATTAGTGTTTCATTTGCAGTCAAAGAGGCTGTTTTCCTATGATGAGTCCTCATTAACACAGTCTAGAGTGCCGGTTGAGTTTCCTCTTTATAATACAAACGTCCTTTTAGTTCATAAGAATTTGGTCTTATGTTGCCGTGAGGAAAATATCTATAGTGTTTGGCATTTCGATGATTCCTCCAAATCCAATCCTCTTTCTTTGCTTGGATCTTGGACTGTCCCTTCAAATGTTACGGTGTTGCAGGCGTCGCCTAGTTCGTCTGAGCCATTCCAAATATTGCTAGGAACGGCAGAGGGACAGATCTTAGCCATTGATGTCACAATACCAGATTCAATCACCACCCTTAGCTTCGATGGCTCTACAGTTCCTCTTTTCAAGGCTGCTGTTTGTTGTATAGTTCCAGCCCCCTGCGGAGAAGGCATTTATGCAGTAAAGTATGATCAAGTCTCTTTATTTCCATCTCCCATTGCTAACAATAGTTACTCTTCTGGTCATATTCTTGTTCTAAGACTTGTCGATGAAGACCTGCAAATACTACACATTGTGGATTTGTCAGACTCATCAGGATTTTCATCATTGGCATGGCATTACAGTTCTAAAGATATCGAAAATCAAAGTCTTGCTGCTTTAAATGATTCCAACGGCCAAATTATAGTTTGGTCCATGCGTGTAGGATCATCTTTGCGACAAATCAGAGATATCAGCTTACCAGATGACCTCGAATGCTCACGAAACTCATCATTGAGTTGGAGCAAAGGTGGGAAATTACTTTGCATGTCCGACAGAAAACTTGTAATTTCTGACGTCAGAACTCGATGTGTTAGCAACTCATTTGTGCATTTTGAAAAAGGGTTTGATGGAAATTCTATACTCGAGGTTAAAAGCTCCAAAGGTCGCGCTTGGTGTGTTGACCGTGAAAGCATTCTGTATTCCATCGACTTGATCGGCTCTTCCGTGCTTGAAAAGGTTAATCTACCTTTCAAAATCTCATGCCATAACTTCTCATCTTTGGTATATCTTAAGAATATCAAAAGTGGTGAAATTAATGAGATTATGATAAAGAAAGGTTCTAAAAAGTCAAATGTTGAGATCGTCAATAGGGATACCGTTGATTTGACATATTATGAAGGAGCCTATAGCGCGGTACAATCTGTATATTCAGATTCCACCGAAGAATCTTTGTCTAAACAATCTCTCATCACAGTAACTCCTTCCTCCAACACCCACAACACTCTATCTTCTGATTCTTGTTCTACCTCTTCTAAGTCATCTAATTCATCTTATTCTACTTCTTCTAATTCGTCTAATTCAACTCATTCTAATTCATCTTCAACTGCTTCTTCAAACGATCCGCCATGTGACAGATATCCTCAGACTGCTAAAATATTAGCTCCCCCGCTCCATAACATCCTGAATTCTCTATTCTTTTCCGTTCTTGATGGACTTTCCTGTACGGATATTGAATCCTTGCCTCCAGCGGAAGATTTCAAGTCGGCTCAAGACTATGTTATGTTTGCCATATTCTCTGCTCCTTCAAATCTTGCGGCCTTTGATTCTATTTCCGATATAATAAAGCATTATACAGGCCATGAACACACTTTGAAAAATTTCTTACTGAAGCTTTTCGTTGACGATATATCACTTGAGCATATCCAAGACTATTTTGCAGCGTCTGGCTGTGATTTCAATGGGATTTCTTCTCCTGATCGCTTAGTGATGCTTTTTCTTTCCATGTCCAAATTTTCTCGTCCACAATACCGCTCTCCTGAATCCCAAGCCCTTCTGGTTAAATATTTAGATGATGATATTGAGAATATTCACTTTGTATGCTCATTTTTGGTTTCACTTGGTCTCCATGGGCATGCAAGGGATTTATATCTACGCCAGAATTACTTTATAGAAGCTCTAACAGTTTCTTTTCTAGGTGGAATTGAATGGATCGACATTCTGTACACTTGGTCCTCAATTTTGTCGACCCAAAATTCCAAAAATTCAACCAAGCAGCTCGATTATCTCAATAATCTGATTTCAAAGATCAGATATTGGGGATCTAACATGGATTCACCTGTACTTCAACAACCACTGGTTAATGACAACATAAAGACCACCTTGATTCAATATTCTTCTCTCCTCCGGACTCAGATAGATCCAGACGTTGGAATTTTTTCTCCAGATTGTTCGTCCGAACTATTCTCTTCCACAGTTTCTCTTAATTGCGTGACACCATCCCCTACTCGAGATGCCAACATTCCTAATTACAGTCGATGGTTTAATAACCCTCTCAAGAACCGGCATTGAACGCGCTGTGCTTTCTATTTCTAATATTTCCTCCACTCGGACAAGACTTTTACATACCTGTAGTGTTATTACCTACATTTTTAATTTATGTTATTTATCGTAATAGAAAAGCAGGCGGTATCTTTATCGTAAATATTAGAATCCATCCTCGTACTGATTAAAATGTAGCAAATCAGAGACTAATGCACTTCTGCCACAAGTTGCAATTTATGGCCTGGCAGTAAAGCTTGAATATCCTCGTGTTTAGCCAGCTCTAGTACAGCACTTATAATTAATGAATGAATGAATGAATGAATATTTCTCTTTAAAGTCCTAGTCTACATAGACAAGTCTGACTAATTCTAATATAATTGTCCTAATGGACTTTAACACCAAAGGATCACAGTAAATTGCGATAATTTGTACACTTTTTTTTTTTTTCGAATGTTTTGATGACGCCGGAAATTACCCAAGGAAATAAAATGTTTTCCAAGAGCACAAGGGAAAAGCCCCACTGCCTGTAACAGGTAGAACGGAATTCTTTTGGGGGGGAAAAACCTGTCAAGTCTGACTAGTTCTAATATAAATATCCTAATGAACTTTAACAATAAATCACAATAATTTGCTATAATTGTACCACTGTGTGTTTCGAATGAGAGCACATAAATACGTAACAGCTCTAGTGCCAAATTTATATCCCGTTTCATAACAAGTTCGGTCAATTGCGTTGTAAGTGCCTTGCATAAGAAGCATAAAAGAGCCTCTTGAATTTTGATAATTAACATCTGTTCCAGCTTCCAATCAGGGAAGTAATAATCACGTGATTTATTTTTGCAGAAAGTCCCAAATATTATCCCGATTTATTCAAACACATACAGCCTTGATGGCCAAGTTGGTAAGGCGTATCACTAGTAATGATAAGATCGTCGGTTCGACTCCGGCTCGAGGCATTTTTTGTCAACATTATCTTTTTGGAATATTTACCTCTGACTTTTCCATTCTATAGGCTAGAGCCAGGCAGCGAAGGTGTCTAGATGGCCTGGCGGTATCTACAGGGAACCGAATTATTCACCGAGAAAAGCTAGTTTTTACAGTCCCTATTCTCAAGGGCAATTCATCACCGTTGATACAATCGACTTTCAATTGCCGTTAATTAAAAATAAATCTTTATCTAAAGTTGCGTTCTGTATGCAATTATCCGCAATGCCCGAAATGGGCCCAGGATCTAACCAGTCACATTCAATGTAGCATATTTCTAAGTGCATAGTGAACTGGGGTCGTACTATAGAATTGAGAATTGGCAGCTGCCTCAACTTTTAGGTTATGAGTCAGGTCCACTCTGACCTTAAATCGAAAAACTTTTGCAGATCGAGGTCCACTTTTGAAAACTTTATGCATCATGCACAGTTGAAAGGCGTGTGCACAACGGAAGAGGTACTTGCAAAGCGTGCTAAACAAGCTATCGATGACAGGTGCAGCTATGCTTGCTGCTACTTGCATCTAACTAGGTTCAAGCATTATTTTATTAGAGGCGACTTTAACTATACTAATTGTTATACCTCATAGTACGAGCCTCAGCTAACGGAGCAACAGAAACCGAACGGGCACACGTGATTCATTTACTTACATCATATTGCATAAAGCCGATTTATTAGCTCCCTGCCGTTCCAAAAGCTCGGGATTTGATCATATTTTTTAATATCGGCTGATGATTTCTTGGCTCGTCCCCCTTAATGTCTTAGCGGAAAACAGATGCGTTCTGAGATCATCAAGCAATGATAACAAAAAAGTTGAACAAAAATGAGACACAGTATTTCATAAGTTAGTTTACCTCTAATTTGAGTATTTAATGTACTGATAATGAGGAAAAAATCCCTATAGCAAAACATGCCTCTCCGAGACATCCGTATAACAGCAAGTAAATGGAAGACAAGAATCCACCTGCAATGTACAATTTTGGAACCAGAAATAGTACAATGAGAAACATGGGTGAAAAATATCATTGACTCATATGGGCAGGTCATATATACTCGATATTAGCAGGGAATAGTGCTCGAAATGTACTACATATGAAGGATGAAAAATATGGTCTCGTCTACTCTCACCGCCGTTACGCCTCCAGCGCCTGAGCCATCAATTGATGGAATTATGTTTTTATGCTAAACTAGATTTCTTTGTCAACTCACAAAATTTTAATAAGTTAAATATATTAAAATATGATGTCTTTGTCAATCCCTATGCCTCGTGCCGACCATATGGTTACTGTAGATACAATGATAGGTCGTCAAAAGTACCAACCTGGTCTGCTCAAAAGAAACCAGTTCGGGAAAAAATAGGGGCGTACTTAGAACTTCTGCAAAATAAGCAGTTAATACGGGTCTGTATACTTGGCAGAGACATCAAAAGCAAAATTTTCACTACAAATAAAATTAAAAGCATGTTGCGGCACTGCAACAATGATCGTCGAGTGGAAATATTCCTTCCTCTCAAGAGCCTGTCAAAGTTGTGCCCCACATAGAAGTGGGACCATAATAAGAAATGTGTGCACAAACATCTCATTAGAATTTGCTCTCTATTCGTTGCAATGGGAACAAGCCATTTCTCTTTCCGAAAAAAATAATCGTTAGTCTGGAGGTATGAACTAGAGATTTCGTCCAAAACTTTTGCTATGGCATACTAATAAATTTGAACTTCTTTCAAGTCTTAGTCGAGAGATCAAAGATGCCTGGATATGTCTAGTCCTCGGATGTAATAAAATTAAGGTTTAATCATATGCAGGGGAACTATCCTGGGAAGGTAATCCACCCCTGACTAAGATCACTAAGCCCACTTAAGGTCCAAACTTTAAATCTATTTCACTGTCATTTATCAGAAACAATGGACATCTGAACTATTTGCATAGTATATCATTATCTGAACAATTTTGAAGAATTATTCGACTACTATTTGAAGCATAGGCATGTATTCGAGGCTAAATGCCTTCTATAATATCAAAAAAAGAGAATGGAGATATGAAAAAAAAACCATAGGCTGGTCCGCTTTTTAGAAATAAGGTTTAGGCATCCACCTATTTTGTATTATTCCAGGAACAGTTCCTGAATGAAATTAGTATTTTTTTAAGTGTTCATATGTTCTAAACCTTATTCTGACCTGATTCCGTCAATATTATCCAATTTCTATGCATTTTGCCAAGATTGAAAAATTGGTATGGCGGAAGAGTATCATGCCACAGATTTGCAAGATGAGCCAGAAAATCTGTCACGGAGAATTATTTATGGCGTTAATCATCATTTGAAATCAACAAGCGATCTCGAACCTATAGGGAAAGAATGAAGTACAATGAAAAATAGGTTAAAATACAATACTTAACAACTCAAGCATTAAATTCCTCTGGAGTAATTAGATTGATACTGTCTATTTTATTGCTAATATATGATTCTATTCAGCCTTCAAAATACCAAATAAATCTAAACCAATGAAGATCAGCATCACAGGTCTCTGCAACAAAATAAATGAAAGACATTCGTCCATTAAGCGCTTGGTCCACCCAGTTTTTTTATAGCAATGCGAATACAAAATATTTAGATTAGAGCCACATTAAGACAGGGTAATATGCAGAAGAAGTTGAACCAAACATGTCAAAAAAGTAAGGTTATAATTTTCATCTTAACACTTGTTGTACGCAATCATTCAAAACAAAAGATGGTTAAAACGAAGGATTTCAAGATAAATTGATTTAATATGACAAGATTCATTACGTTAAGTAGGACAATTGTCGATTGTTTCAATCCGTTGTCCATTACAATGAGTTTTGTTGAAGGCTGAAACATAGAATTCAAGGTTTAAAACATTGAAACATTGTGAATTAAGTGCAAACTCAGCTCTAGAGCTGGGCATTAATTTGTTCAGGAACCTGTATAAGGTTTTTGCTATACGCTGGAGATCAAAAGAAATTACAATGAGGCTTCTTCTTCCATGACTTTGAGATCAAAAAAGTTATATTGAATCAAAAAATAGCTTCAAAGATGGCTGTTTAACAAAAAAAAGAAATTGTTTTCCAATATCGACGTACTGGTTCGACTTATATATCCTTAGACCTGCTGATTCTTTAAGAATTTTACTGCCCTCTTTTGGTTCTAACAGCTCTCATAGTTAGTTAGTGGACGAATTTACTCTGGTAGTATTTTGTCAACTGCACTCTTCTATTGAGCGTTTGATTATCTAGATAATTTTTTTCTTTGATAAAACTTGATATTCTGATCTTTATTCTTTATATAAGTTAATACCCTATTGTTTAATTCTCTCTCTCAAGAGTTTTTTCCGAGATGAAACTAGCTTTCATCCAACTTCTTCTCGGAATCCTGACCTTTTCGTCAGTGACCAATGCCACCTTCTTTTGGTGGCTGGGTTCCGGGCAATTAGGTGGAAATGGCCAATGCAATGGCTGTTGTGCCATTGTTCAAAAATCGATCGACTATAAACTTAATGGTGTTCTTCCCGTTCAGACTCTGGCTGCATGGACTGTTCAGGCTCCAGTTGTTGATGGAGTCACAGTGAACCCATTTGTTGCTACTTTGAGTACAAACTTGCCTAACCTCCAGAAATATGTTACCACTGCAACTTTGACTGCGGCTGATTGCCCATCAAACGAGAATGGAAACGGAGGTCATGGAGGTGGAGGTTCAGGTGGAGATATTCCAATAGTTACTATAACTAAGCCTGGTTCTATCACCAAAACCTTCACTGAGTTCTGTGAAAGTCCAGTTACTCTCACTCAGTCTCTTACGATCACAGTACCCCATACTGTTTACACGAAGATTTCATCGCCAGTTTGCGTTCAGACCACGATTACTGCTACCGTCACGGCCACGACTACTGCCACTGCAACGACAGTAACCAGCACCGTCTCCGGCCCTACCAGCACAGTGGTATCGACGATTACTTCCACCGTTACAGGACAAGTTTCGACAGTCACAGTTCCTGGAAGCGCGGTTACGGTCACCGTGCCAGTTACAGTTACACAAACTTTCTGCTCATCCGGTTAGTAGCATTTGAAATATCCAATAATATTTAATTTCTTTTTCTTTCATTTTACTGACATGTAGTGCCTTTTTTATCGACCTCTGAGTCAACTAGTAGGTTACCCAAGCTGGCATTTTAACATTGCATGACACAGGAATCGAACACAATGTGTCCTGTTTTGAATTTTGGTGCTTTGATCCCGATTTTGATTTTTACTAACTCTAGCTCCGTCGAGTGGCACTCCAAGTACCACAAGTAGTAGTACTGACTCTTGCTTGCATACAACTGTCATTACAAGGACAGTTCCTGGCTCCACGGTTCCCGGCTCCACGGTTCCTGGCTCCACAATTCCACCACGAACTATACCGGGCACTACTGTCACTGGATTTACAATCTCTGGAACTACCGTACCTGGAACGACAAATCCTGGTACTACAGTGCCCGGATCCACCGTACCACCGTCTACTGTGCCACCGATTACAGTTCCTGGCACTGTTACGACAATCACAACTGTGATCACGGACATGACTTGTGTGAGTAGTCCAACTGTTCCCTCCACATCGGTACCTACGATGAGCAGTTGTGGATCAACGGTGATCACAATGACGGTTCCCGGCAGCACTGTAGCTGGTAGCACAGTACCCGGAACTACAGTACCTCCGTCAACAATCCCTGGAACTATTATTCCTCCGACGACAGTTTCTGGCAGTACCGTTCCTGGAACCACAGTTCCTCCATCTACAGTTCCTGGAACCACTATCCCTCCCTCCACGATTCCTCCTTCTACAGTCCCTGGAACAGTGACTACAATTACAAGTATCATGACAGGTTCTCAATGCCCCAGCACGTCAGTGCCCTCGATGACTACATGTGGATCCACTGTGATTACGATGACGGTTCCCGGCAGTACAGTTCCTGGATCCACGGTTCCTGGAACTACTGTACCACCATCTACAATTCCTGGAACCATCATTCCTCCCACGATAATCTCCGGCAGTACCGTTCCTGGAACCACAGTTCCTCCATCTACAGTTCCTGGATCTACCATTCCTCCATCAACGGTTCCTCCTTCAACAGTTCCTGGAACAGTGACTACAATCACAAGTATCATGACAGGTTCTCAATGCCCCAGCACGTCAGTGCCCTCGATGACTACATGTGGATCCACTGTGATCACGATGACGGTTCCCGGCAGCACAGTACCGGGATCGACGGTTCCTGGAACTACTGTACCACCATCTACAATTCCTGGAACCATCATTCCTCCGACGATAGTCTCGGGCAGCACGGTACCTGGAACCACAGTCCCTCCATCTACAGTTCCTGGATCTACCATCCCTCCATCAACGGTTCCTCCTTCAACAGTTCCTGGAACAGTGACTACAATCACAAGTATCATGACAGGTTCTCAATGCCCCAGCACGTCAGTGCCCTCGATGACTACATGTGGATCCACTGTGATCACGATGACGGTTCCCGGCAGCACAGTACCTGGATCCACCATTCCTGGAACTATTGTACCACCATCTACAATCCCAGGAACCACAGTACCTCCTCAGACAGTTTCTGGTAGTACCATCCCTGGAACTACAATTCCTCCTCAGACAGTTCCTGGAAGCACCGTCCCTCCCTCTACTGTTCCTCCTCGAACGGTTCCCGGAACAGTCACTACAATCACTAGAATCATGACAGGTTCTCAGTGTCCAAGCTCATCTGGACCTTCAACGACTACCTGTGGAACTACGGTTGTTACTTCTACAATTCCTGGTTCCACGGTACCTGGAAGTACTATCCCCGGAACTACGCTACCTCCGTCCACCATTCCTGGAACCACCATTCCTCCATCGACGGTTTCTGGTAGCATAGTTCCTGGAACCACAATTCCTCCATCTACTGTCCCTGGATCTACAATTCCTCCATCCACGGTTCCTCCATCTACAGTTCCTGGAACGGTGACTACAATCACTAGTACTATGACGGGCCCAGAATGTCCTCCCAGTTCGTCTGTGCCAAGCACCTCTGTGCCCAGCTCAACTGGACCTTCGACGACTACCTGTGGAACTACGGTTGTTACCTCTACAATTCCTGGATCCACTGTGCCTGGAAGTACAATTCCCGGAACAACCTTGCCTCCATCTACCACTCCTGGATCTACTATTCCTCCATCGACGGTCTCTGGTAGCATAGTTCCTGGAACCACAGTTCCTCCATCTACTGTCCCTGGATCTACAATTCCTCCATCTACGGTTCCTCCATCTACAGTTCCTGGAACGGTGACTACAATCACTAGTACTATGACGGGCCCAGAATGTCCCAGTTCGTCTGTGCCAAGCTCAACTGGACCTTCGACGACTACCTGTGGAACTACGGTTGTTACCTCTACAATTCCTGGATCTACTGTGCCTGGAAGTACAATTCCTGGAACAACCTTGCCTCCATCTACCATTCCTGGATCTACTATTCCTCCATCGACGGTTTCTGGTAGCATAGTTCCTGGAACCACAGTTCCTCCATCTACTGTCCCTGGATCTACAATTACTCCATCTACGGTTCCTCCATCTACAGTTCCTGGAACGGTGACTACAATTACTAGTACCATGACGGGCCCAGAATGTCCTCCCAGTTCGTCTGTGCCAAGCACCTCTGCCAGCTCAACTGGACCTTCGACGACTACCTGTGGAACTACGGTTGTTACCTCTACAATTCCTAGTTCCACGGTACCTGGAAGTACTATCCCCGGAACTACGCTACCTCCGTCCACCATTCCTGGAACCACCATTCCTCCATCGACGGTTTCTGGTAGTATAGTTCCTGGAACCACAGTTCCTCCATCTACTGTCCCTGGATCTACCATTCCTCCCTCTACGGTTCCTCCCCGAACGGTTCCTGGAACGGTGACTACAATCACCAGCATAATGACGGGTCCAACATGTCCCCCCAGTTCATCAGTACCAAGTAGTTCAGGACCTAGCACATCAGGACCTAGCACATCAGGACCTAGCACATCGGGACCTAGCACATCGGGACCTAGCACATCGGGACCCAGTACATCAGGACCCAGCACTTCAATGCCAAGCTCATCCGTACCTTCGATGACTTCCTGTGGATCTACAGTGATTACAATGACTATTCCTGGCACTACAGTACCTGGGAGTATGATACCTGGAACTACTGTGCCTCCATCTACTGTTCCTGGAACTACTGTTCCTCCACAGACAGTTTCTGGTAGCATAGTTACTGGAACCACCATTCCACCCCAGACTGTTCCTGGATCAACTACTCCTCCAATGACGATTCCCCCTCGGGTAATTCCTGGAATTGTGACCACAATTACTAGCATAATGACTGGTCCTACATGTCCTCCGGTGACTTCCGGAACTACCACACCTCCTGTGTCAAGTCCTACGACTTCAGTTTCTACATCGGTTCCATCTGAATGTATTGATGTGGTAACATTTACTGTGACGCTCACTGGAATTGTTGTGCCTGGAACTGTAATTCCAGGAACCTTGCAGTCCTCTGCCCCTTCAGCCGTTCCGACAATGGGACCTGCCACCACACTTTCGCCGTCTACACGGCCACCATTGGTGACTACATTCTCAACGTTGGTCCCCATTCCGAACTGTTCACCTACTAGTCCCACAGGGCCATCGTCGCCTACAGGACCATCGTCGCCTACAGGATCTACAAGTCCTACAGGACCAACTAGTCCCACCGGCCCTACAAGTCCCACTGGCCCTACGTCTCCTACAGGACCATCGTCTCCTACAGGACCATCGTCTCCTACAGGACCATCGTCTCCTACAGGACCATCGTCTCCTACAGGACCATCGTCTCCTACAGGACCATCGTCTCCTACAGGACCATCGTCTCCTACAGGACCATCGTCTCCTACAGGACCATCGTCTCCTACAGGACCATCGTCTCCTACAGGACCTTCGTCTCCTACAGGACCTACTAGTCCCACAGGACCTACTAGTCCCACAGGACCTACTAGTCCCACAGGACCTACTAGTCCCACAGGACCTACTAGTCCCACAGGACCTTCGTCGCCCACAGGAGCATCATCGCCCACAGGACCATCATCGCCCACTGGACCCACAAGCCTTACTGGACCCACAAGCCCTACTGGACCCACAAGTCCTACTGGACCCACAAGTTCCACCAGTCCTACCAGTCCACCAGTCCCCACAGAGTGTATTAATACCGTAACGTTTACTGTGACTCTTACTGGCGTTGTGGTACCTGGAACTGTAATTCCGGGAACCATGGAATCTTCGGCTCCTTCAGCAATTCCAACGATGGGACCTGCTACTACGGTACCACCTTCTACACGTTCTCCAATGGTGACCACGTTTTCAACTTTGATTCTTATTCCTAACTGTTCACCTACTTCAGGTATGCCACCAACAGGATCTAGTTCGAACCCTACGTCTCCTACAGGACCATCGTCTCCTACAGGACCATCGTCTCCTACAGGACCTTCGTCTCCTACAGGACCTTCGTCTCCTACAGGACCTTCGTCTCCTACAGGACCTTCGTCTCCTACAGGACCTTCGTCTCCTACAGGACCTACTAGCCCTACAGGACCTACGTCTCCTACAGGACCTACTAGCCCTACAGGACCTACGTCTCCTACAGGACCTACTTCTCCTACAGGACCTACATCTCCTACAGGACCTACTAGCCCTACAGGACCTACTAGCCCTACAGGACCCACAAGCTCTACGGGACCTACAAGCCCTACTGGACCTACCAGTCCATCTTCGGCCACTGGGCCCTCTAGCAGCGCAAACCCAACTACAGCATGCAACACAGTTCTGACACTGTCGGTCACGGTTACAGGAACCCCTGGTGCTGGACCAACTGTCACTACGTTCCAGTCTGTATTCCAGATTCCTGAATGTACTGAGACAATGGTGACGCCGAGCTCCTCCGGTCCTACTTCGTCAGGACCAAGCTCATCGGGACCTAGTTCATCAGGACCTAGTTCATCAGGACCAAGCTCATCAGGACCTAGTTCGTCTGGACCAAGCTCATCAGGACCTAGCTCGTCAGGACCAAGTTCCTCAGCGGGACCTAGCTCGTCAGGACCAAGCACATCGGGACCTAGCTCGTCTGGACCAAGCTCATCAGGACCTAGCTCGTCAGGACCAAGCACATCGGGACCTAGTTCGTCAGGACCAAGCTCATCAGGACCCGGACCTAGCTCATCAGGACCTAGCTCATCAGGACCTAGCTCATCAGGACCTAGCTCATCAGGACCTAGCTCATCAGGACCTAGTTCATCGGGACCAAGCTCGTCAGGACCAAGCTCATCAGGACCTGGACCTAGCTCATCAGGACCTAGTTCGTCAGGAACAGGACCTAGCTCATCAGGACCAAGTTCATCGGGACCTAGTTCGTCAGGAACAGAACCTAGTTCGTCCGGACCAAGCTCATCAGGACCCAGACCTAGCTCATCAGGACCTAGTTCATCGGGACCTAGTTCGTCCGGACCAAGTTCATCGGGACCAAGTTCGTCAGGAACAGGACCTAGTTCGTCCGGACCAAGCTCATCAGGACCCAGACCTAGCTCATCAGGACCTAGTTCATCGGGACCTAGTTCGTCCGGACCAAGTTCATCGGGACCTAGTTCGTCAGGAACAGGACCAAGTTCGTCCGGACCAAGCTCATCAGGACCCGGACCAAGCTCATCAGGACCTAGTTCATCGGGACCTAGTTCGTCCGGACCAAGCTCATCGGGACCTAGTTCATCGGGACCAAGCTCATCAGGACCTAGCTCATCAGGACCAGGACCTACTTCATCAGGACCTACTTCGCCATCCGTAACCTCTGGTGTGCCAACGAGCTCGAATACATCACCACCTAGTCCATCCAGTTCATCTACTCAATGTACTACGGTGATAGTATTGAGTGTTACTGTCACAGGAACTCAAGGCCTACCCAGTTCTGTCACTCAATTCCAATCCGTTTTCAGTCTGCCTGAATGTACACAGACTCCGGTCCCTAGTTCTTCCGCTGGTTCAAGCTCATCGACCCCAACATCGATCAAACCTACTTCATCGGAGCCTTCTTCATCAGGATCCCCGAGCTCGTCCGGACCTAGCTCATCAGGTTCAGGACCAAGTTCGTCAGGACCAAGCTCATCAGGACCCGGACCTAGCTCATCGGGACCTAATTCGTCAGGAACAGGACCTAGCTCATCAGGACCAAGTTCATCGAGCTCAGGACCTAGTTCATCAGGACCTAGCTCATCAGGTTCAGGACCAAGTTCCTCAGGACCAAGCTCATCAGGACTCGGACCTAGCTCATCGGGACCTAGTTCGTCAGGAACAGGACCTAGCTCATCAGGATCAAGTTCATCGGGCTCAGGACCTAGTTCATCGGGACCTAGCTCATCAGGACCTAGTTCATCAGGATCAGTCCCCAGCTCATCCGGAACAGGACCTAGTTCATCGGGACCGAGCTCATCGGGCTCTGGACCAAGCTCTTCAGGACCAAGCTCGTCAGGCTCCGGACCAAGTTCATCAGGACCTAGCTCATCAGGACCTAGCTCATCAGGTTCGGGACCTAGCTCATCAGGACCTAGTTCATCAGGATCAGTCCCCAGCTCATCCGGCACAGGACCTAGTTCATCGGGACCGAGCTCATCGGGCTCTGGACCAAGCTCTTCAGGACCAAGCTCGTCAGGCACCGGACCAAGTTCGTCAGGACCTAGTTCATCAGGATCAGTCCCTAGCTCATCCGGCACAGGACCTAATTCATCGGGACCAAGTTCATCGAGCTCCGGACCAAGTTCTTCAGGACCAAGCTCATCAGGCTCCGGACCAAGTTCATCCGGCACAGGACCTAGTTCATCTGGACCAAGCTCATCGGGCTCCGGACCAAGTTCTTCTGGACCAAGCTCATCCGGCACAGGACCTAGTTCGTCGGGACCTACTTCGCCATCCGTAACCTCCGGTATGCCATCGAGCTCGAATACATCACCACCTAGTCCATCCAGTTCATCTACTCAATGTACCACGGTGATAGTATTGAGTGTTACTGTCACAGGAACTCAAGGCCTAACCAGTTCTGTCACTCAGTTCCAATCCGTTTTCAGTCTGCCTGAATGTACACAGACTCCGGTCCCTAGTTCTTCCGCTGGTTCAAGCTCATCGACCCCAACATCGATCCAACCAACTTCATCGAACCCAAGTTCATCAGGAGGAAGTTCTTCTGGCTCAGGGCCCAGTTCATCAGGGCCCACTTCATCAGGATCGGGACCTAGTTCATCAGGACCTAGTTCATCCGGCTCAGGACCCAGTTCATCGGGACCAAGCTCTTCAGGCTCGGGACCAAGTTCATCAGGAACCGGACCAAGTTCATCAGGATCGGGACCTAGTTCATCAGGACCTAGTTCATCAGGACCCAGTTCATCAGGGCCTAGCTCATCCGGCCCAGGACCTAGCTCATCGGGACCAAGTTCATCGGGACCCGGACCAAGCTCTTCAGGACCAAGCTCATCAGGCTCTGGACCAAGTTCATCAGGACCTAGCTCATCAGGTTCGGGACCTAGTTCATCGGGACCTAGTTCATCGGGCTCCGGACCCAGTTCATCGGGACCAAGTTCTTCAGGCTCGGGACCCAGTTCATCAGGACCCAGTTCATCAGGACCCAGTTCATCCGGCTCAGGACCCAGTTCATCGGGACCAAGCTCTTCAGGCTCGGGACCTAGTTCATCAGGAACCGGACCAAGTTCATCAGGATCGGGACCTAGTTCATCGGGACCCAGTTCATCGGGACCCAGTTTATCGGGACCCAGTTCGTCAGGACCTAGCTCATCCGGCCCAGGACCTAGCTCATCGGGACCAAGCTCTTCAGGCTCCGGATCTAGTTCGTCAGGATCAGGACCCAGTTCATCAGGAACCGGACCCAGTTCATCAGGCTCGGGACCGAGTTCATCAGGACCTAGTTCATCAGGCTCAGGACCCAGCTCAGCCGGCTCAGGGCCTAGTTCGTCAGGATCGGGACCTAGCTCATCAGGACCAACTTCGCCATCAGTAACCTCTAGTGTGCTAACGAGCTCGAACACTTCACCCCCTAGTCCTTCCAGTTCGTCCACTCAATGCATCACGGAAATAGTTTTGAGGGTGACTGTAACAAGTAGCGCTGGAATGACCAATTCTGTTACTCAATTCCACTCGGTTTTCACTTATCCTGAGTGTACTCAGACACCGGCCCCTAGCTCTTCTGGTGGTTCTGGATCGTCGACCCCGACATCGATACAACCAACTTCGTCAAATCCAAGTTCTCCAGGACCCAGCACATCAGGACCTAGCACGTCAGGACCCAGTACATCAGGACCCAGTACATCAGGAACCAGTACATCAGGACCCAATACATCAGGACCCAGCACGTCAGGACCCAGCACGTCAGGACCCAGCACATCAGGACCCAGAACATCAGGACCCAGTACATCAGGACCCAGTACATCAGGAACCAGTACATCAGGACCCACTACATCAGGACCCAGCACGTCAGGACCTAGCACGTCAGGACCCAGCACATCAGGACCCAGTACATCAGGACCCAGTACATCAGGACCCAGTACATCAGGACCCAGTACATCAGGACCCAGTACATCAGGACCCAGCACGTCAGGACCCAGCACGTCAGGACCCAGCACGTCAGGACCCAGCACATCAGGACCCAGCACATCAGGACCCAGCACATCAGGACCCAGCACATCAGGACCAACTTCTTCTCCGTCGATGACCTCAGGACCAAGCTCTTCTCCTTCTGTAACTTCTTCGGGTGGCCCGACGTCGTCAGGAATTTGTGTAACAGTTCTTGTCTTCTCTATAACTGTGCAAGGCCGCGTGGTTCCTGCATCAGTTGTTTCTGCCATGCCTACAGCACCTAACCAACCCGTTTCTACCACTACAATGCTTGCAGTCACAGTACCGGATTCCGTAACAACTTTTAGGACTGCCTTCACAATTTTGGAATGTACTGCAGCTGAATCCACCACTATAACACTCCCAGGATCTAATACTGGTGGCTCTGCCACTGGTTCTGCCACAGTTCCTGTACCCTCTCCGGCCTCATTTATTGTCGTTACTACTGTCATACCTGGCACTGTCATTCCCGGTACTACTTACCCTGGAACAACTGTCACTGCGTCCGTCGTGTCCGGTTCTTCTGTACCAGGATATCAGATTAATGAGAGCGTTCAACCTCCTGTGACTATACCTCCAATGACTACTGTTATCACTGTGCCAGTTCCAGCAAGCGCAACTCAGACTCCTTCTACACCGACAGGAACTTCTACACCAATGGGAACCCCAGGAGTTTCCACTGTTACCAGTGTAGTGACTCTTCCAGGAACAGTCTTCCCAGGATCCGTAATACCTGGCACAACCATCTCAGGCTCAGTCATTCCTGGAACTACTATTGCTGAGACAGTTACTGGTGGAGTGACGGTTCCAGGAACAGTTATTCCTCCTTCTGTTATTTCTGGGGCTTCCCATGTTACCATTGATCCTATTACCATCCCTGGCCGTACCTTCCCCCCAATAACAATCACAACCACTATATTCCTTGGACCCAATGGACCTATTACACCTTCTGTCACTGCAAGTCCATCTGCACCCAATGGGCCTATTACACCTTCTGTTACTCTAGTACCATCTGCCAGTCAAACTACAGTGTACTTGATTACTAGCACTATCGTTTCTACTCTCCCAGGCTCTGTTATTCCAAGCTCTGTTATCCCAGGCACTACGATCCCAGGATCTGTTATTCCTGGAACTACCATCGCTCCTTACGTTACAGGTGGAATGACAATCCCAGGAACTTCTATTGCTCCTTCTGTGGTTAGTGGAGCTTCTCAGGTTACAATCAATCCTATCACTGTCCCTGGCTATACTATTCCTCCCATCACAGTGACAAGCACTATCTACTTTGGACCTAATGGACCTATTACTCCCTCTGCCACTGCCACTCCTTCTCCTTCAGCCGGCCAATCTACAGTGTTCTTGACTACTAAGACTTTTGTTTCCACTCTCCCAGGATCAGTCATTCCAGGATCGGTGATACCTGGTACTACTCTTCCTGGATCTGTAATTCCTGGAACCACTATAGATCCTTACACTACTGGTGGAACGACCATCCCAGGAACTTCTATTGCTCCCTCGGTGGTTTCTGGTGCTTCTCAAGTCGTTGTTCCAGACAGAACAGTTCCCGGATATACTGTACCTCCTATCACTATAACGACAACAATCTACTATGGTGCATCTGGAATGCCAGTTGCTTCCGCTACAGGTTCAGTAATTCCTGGTATCATCATCCCTACTACCGCCAGACCTGGTACTACTATCTCTGGTACCGTTGTCCCTGGTACCGTTATCCCTGGCACCGTTGTTCCCGGAACTACGATTACTCCACTCACAACGCTTTCCACTGCTTCAGCCATGGCACCCAGTCAAGTGGTGAGTACGATTACGACCATCTCTATATTGCCAGGCACAGTTATTCCAGGCACAGTTATTCCAGGGTCAGTTATTCCCGGTTCAGTTATTCCAGGAACAACCGTCAGCCCTGTTACATCAGAAGGAACAACAGTTCCCGGATTTTCTGTTGCTGCTACCGTAGTACCAGGAGCCTCTCAAGTAACCGTTTCTCCTGTCACAGTCCCTGGATATACCGTTCCTCCAATCACTATCACAACCACAATCTACCTTGGGTCTGACGGAAAGCCAATTGTTCCAACCAGAGTCGTACCTCCTGCCGGATCTACCACATCCACGGTGACATTCGTTAGCACGATCCCTGTCGTCTCTGATAATGTTCCAGTACCGAGTTTCCTTGCACCTTTGACTGTCACTGTGCCCCGACCTTCATCCAGCGGAGGAGCTGCTATCACTGTTACCATGCCTTCAGGCGCTACAGGCACCAGTGCCCCTGCTGTTGCCACCTGTGCTACCCCTTCTAAAGGACCTGTACCTACTCCTGTGAATGGAAGTTGCATTAACGGATGTGTGTCGGCCTATCATTCTTGCACTGGCACTCAACTGAATTGCATCAGCCTTCTCCTGAGCTGTAGATGTGCCCAAGGAGAACAGATATGGTGCACCTTTGCCTCGCTATTCGACGGCCTTTCTTAAATTAAGTAGAACTGGTTTCTACTTCTTTTGAAGAATCAATTTTTTTATTATTTTTTTATCTATTTTTTTATTTATTTTCATTTCTTATTTTTTTTTTCTTTCTTTGAGCTTTTTCTAATTTTACTATGAAAAGCCAATGTTTTTTTAAAAATTACTTTATTTTTTTATTTACTTATTTATTAATTTATTATTATTATTACTTGACTGTAGATTCTGTAGACTTTATTTATTGTACTCAGTTGATTCTGGACCTACAAATTCTGGGCTTGCAAATTTTGTCCGCTCAGTACTTGAAGACTATCAGTCAGATCACTGAGCTTAAACTCAGCTGCAGTAATTCCGTTAGAGGAATGACATACAACTACAGTTGAACATCAGCAATGTAACTAGTCTTTAACTTGAGCAAATCAGAAGCTCCGTAGGCAACTTGATCAGAATTGTAGCTATGGATCTTAGTATGATTCAAAGTTGGCATTTTCTATTGGAGCAATGAAACCCGGGAATATTATCCGACACTTCTAGCGGCGGACTATGGGTCTGTGATCTCTTATCAGTCGTCAATATTGGCTTTGCCTGTGTGATATATTGGAAGTCTGCCGATATTGCATAGGCCAGATTTGGGTTGGCGATATAGGGAACAAAGCGTTCCCCCATTTTTTGTGATATTTATAAGGGAAACTAGGAACATTGACTCCTATTGTTAGAATTGGCCGCTATTTATAGCTCTCCTGCGGAATTATGCAGTTCAAATCATATAGGCAAATTTAATGCTATGTGGAGTATCAAACTTAAGAGATTCTTAGACTCAAAAGACTCTTCGTCAGAATCGATGCTTATCATCAGCATTTTAATGTCTTTGTCAGAAGCAGACTCAAATAAACCAGAATAATTGAACTGTGTTTTGGTTTAAATATACTCATAAAAACTTCTAGACATATGATTAAAGAGGGGGACTACCTGCCGAATTATTGCTGCTAAATGGCTATAAATTCTAGCAAATGAGAAGCTTAGATACTGTAGATTTTTAGCCTCCCCTACAAATAAATCTCATGGATTGCAATCTAGAGCTCTCTTTGATTTATACTTGCCTAAGTCGCTGAAATTTAAACAATTCGATGCTCGGCAGATCTTAAGGACAACTATTTTCTTTAACCCTGTGGATCATAATTCAGAACCACACCTGCCTAAATAGCTACAAATTCAATAAATTTCTCGGCACGTTGACTTCATGACCCTGCGGATCATATTTCAGAGCTTTTTCGTAGAATTATACCTAAACTGCTGAAATTTAAGGCAATATGATATAATTTCGAGGAAGGTCATTGCCAAATCTGGTTAGACTAATTTCAGCCTTATTTCGGTGGGTAATTAATTACCCTACTGTAGGATGCCATTTCGGTAGATAAGCAAGGATATCTAAACGGTGGCTTAATATTACAATTTGTCGTATAATTTAGTACACAAAGTGGTCCATAGTGGTGCAAAGAAATCCACATAAAGACCAGGCGAATTCCTTGACTTGTTGTTCCATATCTGTTCACTTGACGCAAAAATGAAACTCAACTGTATAACATTAACTGCTTGCGCTTTATCGCTGTTTAGCTACCAAGCTACTGCCTCACCACTCAATATCCAGGATGCCCTTGGACTAGTATCACAAGGGACTGCAGGAAATGATGTCAGGCCAATCCCTGGCGATTCTCCCGTCGAACTCTGCGATGCTGATTTACCTATGTTGCTTGAAATCGATTATGTTTCAATTGACCCTAATCCTCCTCTTAAAGGAGCCAATCTTACTATCTCTGCCAAAGGCTACCTTCAAACTACAGTAGTCCAGGGTGCATATGTTGATGTCGAAGTTCGATATGGATACATTCGACTTCTTCAACAGACTGTCGACTTGTGCGAGGAGCTTGAGAATGTGGACATGACATGCCCAGTTGAAAAGGGAAAGGTCAAGTTGAACAAGCAAGTGGAGCTTCCAAATGAGATCCCTCCTGGAAAGTACTCTGTTGTTGCTCGAGCTTATACTGTTGATGATGAGCAGTTGACATGCCTAAGTGCTACAGTGGAATTTCCTATGGACGGCGGCATAAGAATTCAAATTTAGGGCTACTGAATCGGATTTTACACCTTGCACCTTGATATAATACAAGGCACAGCTATATCTTTTGCCTAACATTTTATATAAAGCCAACAGTGAGGGAAGAAGCTTGTAGCCTTGATTCTTTTTTTTGATTTTGTTATCTTATTTTTCCCATAGTAAATCCTTGCTGTGCTAGCATTTTTGCAGCAAATAATAGTATGAAATTTTTATCTTAATGTAACCCGGGGCTTTATCGCCTCGCAATAAGAGGAGTCTCACTGTCCAAGGTATCGACAGAATGACGAGTATCATTACGGTCATCACCTTCCTCTAGATCATCGCTAGCAGGGGAGGTAGTAACATTTTCTCCAGTATATAAAGCGCTGGCATATCTAAGCATTGATTCTGCTTCTTCAGGAGACGTATGGGTATGAGGCTTCTTTTGCTTTTGTAATCTGATAGGAATGATGGGCCAGACTCCATGTTTTTCACGATATTGCAGACCACAAATAACAGCAATAATTGTGTACCAATAGACATTGTAAGAAATGACCGACCCATAAGTAGCACTATTCTGCCATCCCAACAAAGCATTGAATATCATCCAAGGACCATCGGTTTGCCCATTACAACAGTTCACATGCCATACAGATCGACTTCTATCATAAGAGCCAGGTCCAGAACCAGATTCGCTTACGTCTTGACCCACTCTGTTTACAAATTGTTGCAATTCAATGAACCAAACTCCTCGAGAAAATAACCCTGCCGCAACCAAATAGAGGAAACATGTCGAGACAATCAAGAAGTAATGAATAGACATATGGTTGCCATATCTATACATGAAGAAACCCAAAGCTGAGCCGATTGCAATAGCAGCTATGGCAGGCAAAGGGAAAGAAGTAGCGGGTTGATTTAATCCCATTCCTCCTAGAAATACTACAGCTTCAAGACCTTCTCTAAGTGTGGTAACAAACGGTAGAATGGCCAAGGCATATTTTCGAGATAAATATTTCAAACCCCAAGTGCCCTGACCTTTATGGGTCTCGATAATGATCTTGGCAATCTTGACTCTCCATTTCTCTCGCATTTTATTGATCCGCAACATAGCCAGTCCCATGGCTGTGATAATTAACGAAGCCACTAACGAAAATGTAGCTTCCCAAATTTTTTCCGTTACAACCCAAAGATCCCTACCAAGATGATAGAATGAATAGACAAATATTCCTCCAATGACCACACAAATCAATAGACCAAGGGCAGCTCCAACCCAAACTTGCATAACAAGTCGATTATAAACAGCAAGATTCTTTTGAGATCTTCCTCCAAATCCTTGTTTAAGAAAGGCCAACAAAACCGATACGATTATAGCCGTTTCAACGGTTTCACGAAACATGATAAAAAATACTTGAACGGAGAAATAATTCTCCAAGAAAGATGATGCAGACATTATGAAAAGTTAGAAGATGCTAGTATTGGCATATAAAGGTCATAAGCCGTCAAATAAATAAGAATTAAAACGTGAATGTCTGAAATGGACGTTTCACAAGATCCTTATTCGTTGATTTTTTTTGTTTGCTCGTTGTTAAATCCTAAAGTCGTAGATCAAAAGCGTTGATAATTTAACTCGACTTAAACTTAATTTTAATATTTTACCTTCAAGTTAATTTAAAATCTCTCCCATAAATGAACTATCGAAATTCCAGGGAATTTTCACCGACTTTTCACCGATTTTTCACCAAACCGGAACTTGTTCTTTAACCACGATTTCTTAGAATGTGGTCAATATTGATAATATCTAAAGACCCCAGTCGAAGATATTGATAGTTGGATTCAGAATTGAATTTTACCGGGTAAAATTAGATTTTTATCCAAGTTAACTCAATTTAATCACCAGACGATGTTCGGAATCGGAACTTGTTCCCTGAAATGTTTAAAACTTAAAATCACGATCTATACTGATGCAAAATGGGAAGGTTAATGTTACCCGGATATTAATAGCTCTAAAGACGAACAGGTTCGGAGCCTGATCTTAAGGCCATTCATGGAGAGCTAGAGAGGAGTTGTACCCTACAGTTTATGCTTGGATCTTAATTAACATGAGTATGAAACCATAAATGGAGACGCCTTAAGTTATAGAGCTCTCACAAGTTTTTAACTTGCATATGAGGAGTTGTTACTCAGACAGAGCTGAAGAGCTGGTGTCAGGCAGATACCACTTAGTGTCTGGAAGCCATTGTAGTGCCCAATACAGCAGTTATAGGCGATTGCAGCATACAATTGTCCTTATAGACTTTCGATGGAGTCTTATTATGCTATCTATTTCGTTCTAATATGCTTTAGCTTTCCCTTGGAATGAAAGAAATTATCCGAGTAGTTCTTTGGAACAAAATCTCTCTTATGAGGTTCTTGAACGTAATAATCCCATCCCTGATTAGTAGCGAAGCGAATAGCATCATCCTTGGTAGTGAATTTCATTTGTAATGAGTGCCTGAGTTAGTAAATGATATGGACAAACACAAAGTCCTCTCAATTCGCCTCATAGAACAGTTTAATCTTAGACTGTAACTTACATGTAATCTCCAGTGGAAGCCCATCCCATAAGGTCATTTTCCCACCGATTGGCCCTATCTACATTGTCCCAGTCTACTCGCCAAACATTGGTTCCTAACATTAGAAAGATTCCAAGCGACAATTCGTCTAAACATACCCCAAGTTCCACTTTGAGTTGCAGGTTTGCTCTGCTTAAATATCCTAACAATTCTATTAGTTGAAAGCGTGGCTGGGGCTCCACTGACTCGCTCAACGTGTGCCAATCGCTTGTCAGAAACCTCTTCAAGATCAGCCAATTTGTCTGATTCTTTCAAAACATTTCGAGTTTGGCAGAATCCTCTGGACGCTATATTTAAACTCCTTAAAGACGACTGTTTTAGACTCGATCTAATCATTTTGTACTGTGCAAAGTCCTTTGATATTGCTTGTGGATTTTGAATAATTCAAAGAGATTTGGTTGGTTGGGAGGAAGGTTGGGCAGATTGTGTTTTGACAATTACACCATATTTGATGCAGGAGTTTGACAGTTGCATCGTTTCAACATGAATTGCATTAAAGATTATATACAAGTATTAAGTTGGAGGGTTTAGTCATTAGAAGAGACTATTTTGAGCATCTCTTCAGTGGTTGACAATTTGACTCGAGGCTTTCCAACAGCAGAGCCTTTTGCCTTTTCATTTGAGTCTATCTTGAGCCAATCTTGCCATGAAACCGGTAGTTTGGATTTGTTGAGACCTTTAATAGCTTCATATCCTGGCTTCAAGGATTTATCTACCTTGTCAGTATAATAATCCTCCATTATGGTTTCGGCAACCTCAAAAGAATCTCTCATCGTTTCTGCAATAACTCCTGTAGGCCCATTTTTAACCCAGCCAGTAGCATATAAACCCGGCGAAGCCTCTGCTTTATCTAAACTGTCGGTTAAAACAATCCTTCCCAAGTTATTTGGAATAAGTCCTCTGTTTGGATCGAATTTAATTCCAAGATCCGACATGCCCTCTAAAGAAACACTTTTATAACCAATACTCCTAAAAAGCAGCTCGTTTTTCAAAGATATATGCTTTCCTGTTCCTTTGGCAATGGCAGGACGCTTGATATCATCTTGAATTAATGTGTTTAATTCAAATTTAGTAGATGACAATATCTTGTCGTTATTGGCATTGGCAAATATTTCGGTTGGAGATAGCATATAATGCAGTTTCCAATGTTTGGAACAGTCTTTTTTGGGGTTTTCACTGGCCTTCTCCAGCACAGATACAACCCGTCGAATGGTTCTTCCCATCAAAGGAACAAATGGCCGGTATGGAGAAATATATGAATCCTCTAACGGTAGCATTCCTACTCCATTTTCATTTATTAACTCTCGGACTTCCTTGGTGGTAAAGGCGCTCTAACATTAGCCATAGACTTATACTTTGTATGCTTCACTTACTTGTAGAAGGCCTCGTCTGGCCACTATGCTGACATTCTTCACTTTACTCCTCTTGAGTTTGTCAAACGCATGCTCCGAAATATCAGTGGACTTGAACCGATCTACCGAACTTAATAAGATCCGCGCTACATCCAACGCCACATTTCCGTTACCGATTATCACAACATCCTCAGCATCTTCTAAAAAGGGATCTAAAGTTTCAAGACCTGGCACCCCATTGTACCAGCCCACAAACTCCCGAGCTGAAAAAACCCCTGGTAAGTTATCTCCTGGGATATCCAAACTCCGGTCTTTAGAGGACCCATAAGCAAATATTATGGAGTTGTAGTTATCCCTTAGAGACTTTAGATCGAGATCCTTTCCAATTGTCGTATTACCAATAAATTTGAATCTTGGAGATTCAGCCACTTCAGTGAACTTTTCCTGACAGAATTTCACCTCAGGATGATCCGGGGCAACTCCAAACCTTGAAAGTCCAAAAGGAACGGGCAACGACTCAAACATATCCACCGAAGATTCAGGCAATTTCTCTAATAGGTGATAACTGGTGTAAAACCCTGCAGGTCCTGAACCTATCACGGCTACTTTGAAGTCAGCATTAGTAGACAAGTGCCTTGCCGCAGCACTAAATTGACTCCAACCCTTTATCGTTCTAATACCAGATCGCACCCCAGATAGCATTCTCATGCGACAGATCAACTATCAATGCCAATATTTCTAGATAGTACTCAATATATTGCCAATTCTTGTCTTAGCATAATAGAGTCAGTCTATCAGATGCTATTAGGGTTGGGAAAATGAATTTGCTGCCCAGCTGAGAATTTCACAAAATTATTGTGAAAAGGCCCGAAACTAATCTGTGGTAAAGTCAGTGACAAGTTATTTACTTCATTAAGGACTTAATACCGAATATTATAACGTGAGTGATAGTAGTATTGGTTGGTATTTGCGCAATCTTCATATTAATTCTCTAGTGGGTTTAAATATTCCGGATCCGATCTTCTCCACAGCTTCCGCCACGCCTAGTCCCATCATTGACAAGGCCAAAGGATTGATCAGAACAAAGCAATTCTTCCGTGCTCAAAGACATATTGAGGCTGTTGCGACGAGATTGAACAGTCAATTCACTAATTTCTACGCTACTTATTTTTATTAATATATATGGACGGTCAAGAGCCAGGTGACCCCACATTGCCGGAATCTGGCTCTGGTATTTTTACTGTCGAAGCACCCAGCGAGCAAATACATGAGCAACAGGAGGAGATACAACAGCAGTTAGAATCTGCTGGTGAAGAGGAAGATCATGATAACAAAAATGGCAATGAATCGGTAAGTAGCAGATGCCAGCTCAAGTAGTCTAACTCAGGAGTCTCAAGGAAGTCCGATTCCCTCATCTCAGAACGAAGAAGACAAAGACGGTTCAGATACAGGATCGGCATCTTCTGCAGCTTCTCGAAAATCTTTTAAATCTCAATCTCTCAACTCTCTATTCCGAAATGCTAGAGGAGCTGTTGTAAATGTAGCTCCTGCTTCAACACTAAAAGGAGCAAGGTCGGATTCATCTTCTCTATCACTAAAATCTAGTCCTACAATGAATGCTACAGGTCTTGCTTTTACCAATCGACAAGCTCATGCTCTAGCTACGGCGACTGGAGCTTTCAAGCTTACAGCTATGCGAAGAGATCCCTCCAAACCAGGTGGTAGCGATAATGGTTCTCCCCTTGGAGGAGGAAGCCCTATGTCAGAGATGGCTACTGTATGGAAACGCCCAGAAGACAAGGGCAGTGCAAAGGCGAAAGAAGATAATGAACAACTAAAGCCATCTTCTGGCACCCCTGATAAGCTGTCAAATCCACCGAATGTCGCTGGCAACTCTCCGTCTATACGTGAAGTCACTAAAACCGATGAAAAACTCGCCGTAGAACACATCAAACAGCGCAACATGAGTGACCTATCTGAAGAGGAACTCCTGAAGTTAGGTATCCACTTGACTCAAAGACTGTCGACATCTGAACTTCAATCAAGACAATTTAACTGGGATGAAGACGATGATGGTGATGCAGACTGGCCTAACCCGTTAGGATTATTGGAAGGCATAAAAGAACAACAGGCTCCTCATGATGAAGCTAGTCATCCGTCTCCTATTTCCGGTCGAAGCCCCCGTCATCATGTGACTCTGGTGTCGGAGAGTCAAATTCGCGCCAACAAAGATGAAACGGCGAGAAGAGAGCATGGCCAAGCTCCTAAACCCGCGCCTTGGAGTGTCGCCGCGGAAACCTCAAGTAAACATGTGATTTCCATATCTGAGCAGTTGAAAGAACTAACGGAGAAAAAGCATTATCAACCTGGCTCAATGTCAAGCAACCATCCCTATCAAAATTCGGCCCGCAATGGAGGACCACCTCATTTCCATCAGAACGACCAGAACTGGGGTGAGATGGATCATAGGTACAGATATCATGACTATGAACGGCGATATCGTTCTGACAATCCGCCTCCGCGCCAAGAACTATTTAATGAGCAAAGTGGTCAGTTTGAAAGCCTTCCAAATAGACGTCAAGGTCCCAATAGACCGACCATGGCTGGATCTCGAATCGGTGTTCCATCTGGTAGACCTGGCGATGAGCCATACGATCATGGTGATGCAAGATATCATATACCAAGAGAATATTCTGGACCTGAACGTAGAGGATCAGGATCTCTGCCTGGAGATGAATACAGAGCACGACGCAAAAGTCTACAGGCTCCAATGAGTCCTTCAGACAAAAGTGAATCCTCAGCAGCAAGGTCTATATCTCCCAGTAGTCGGCAACATCATTTAACGATCAAGGAAGAACAGGACGAGGTTATGAAGCAACTGAGAGAGAATGCCAAGCGTCGAAAAGAAGAAGAAATGAAGAAAGAACATGAGAGACAAGAAGCTGCTCAAAGAAGAGCCGATGATATTGCTCGCAAGCATAATGAACGAGTTGCTAAAGAGGAAGCGTCCTTGGAAGCTAGTCATGATGAGAAGCCTGAAATTGAACAGACCAAACCAGAAGACAGCCGCAAGTCAATTCTCCTAAGGCCTCAAAAGCCTGCTCAAAAATCCATAGAAGAGGCTGAAGGTGGTATTTCTCTAGAGGGCCAGGCGCTCAGTGGGATACAATCAATATTGGCGGAAGATGGCGACCGTATATCAACAAAATCACTTTCATCTTCTCGAGCTGGGAAAACTGGGTTACAACTGTGGACGGGAACTCCATCTAGTTCCTCTCATAATGTGCTATGGAACAATGACAACAATTCGCGGCCAACTGACTCAGGTGGTCTTTGGTCTAATATAGGCAATGGAAGTGGCACTAAATATTCTGGAACCGGTCGGTCTGGTCCCTTGTTTGCTGGAGGTTCAAAAGACATTATCCCTTTCCTCGATAATAGGTCCTCAGATCAAAAACGCAAATCTTTAAATCAATGGGGGCCATTGCCTCCAGGTTCTGGTAGAAACGCTCCTTCAAGTGGAAATGCCGATAGCAACAAGGGATCGAAACCTTCTTCTGGGGTTAAAGGATCTCGGCATTTCAATACCAGTTTGGAGATAACGAATCCTGTTCCTTCATCTTCTATCAAAAATGTATCCCCCTTTAGCCCATCTCAAGATGTCAATGGCGGAGACTCCTCAGTCCCTCGCAATCTGTCTAAATTTTTCCCTACCCCTTCAACCGAACGCAAGGACTTTACTTTCTCGGATCGTGATTCTCAACTCGACCCGCTGCATAGTCATCAATTAATGGTGCTCGAGGATCATTTAGTGTCTCGAAGTCCTGTTGGATCTCATAATGCTGAAGAATCTAGTCCCATAATATCTAGAGTGGTGTTACCTCCTTCTGGTGAACCATATAGAACCCATGACGATCTATCAGCCTACCGAATGCCATCTATCAATTCTATTCAAGCTCTTCAAACTGCAATTGCTCGAAAATTGGGGTCCAAGGTGTTTTCTTCAAACATAATGGACTCCACACTTCCTATACCTCAATCGCCTATAATCGCCAACCTTCCTCCTGACGAGGTAACAGTGATCGAAACTAATCGCGACCGTAAGCTTTTGGAGCAACAACAGGATGAAGAAGTCAAGCAACTGATCGGAACATCTCGACAATTCACTTCAGTTGATCCTGTATTGGACTCTTTCAGATCTTTAAAAGCATCTAGTTCAGGGATCGACGAGATTCTGCTGAAAACCCTTCAAACAGATACTTCAGTGAAGATACCTCCAGGGATATCGTCATCTATTGAAGGAGAATTAAATCATGGTGGCCTGATGATCGATACATTTCGTCACCCTTACAATTTCTCTGACTCCATGATCCGATTCGATAAACTACATTACAAACATCGAAGAGAATTCGATAATGGGTTGATGGACATTAATATGTTTTATATCATGCTTCCTGGGCGTCATAGGAAATCAGCAGTTCATTGGAGATCTTCCTACACCCGCCCTAGGCATACCAGAGTGTCTTGAACACCTTTCTATTATATCTTCTCTAAATAACAGCGGCCAAGTGCAAATGCATCGCGGATTACTTAGCTAACTGAATTAATTTGTACTTAATGGTGGTGCGTTGCTAAAGGGTCCAAATGTTTAACGGTTTAGTCCTGCAGATCTCTAATTATTGCCGTTACGATTAGACCCTGTTTCATCAGTACCGTAGCAGTGATGCACATTACTGTATGTAAATGCCGAGATCTGCATTCTAATTGTAAACTTTCCAAGAAAGTGAGGCGTTATGTTGATATTATCGATTTGGAAGAAGCGAAAATGGAATTGGATAGGTGCATTGGTATGAAATCTTAATTTTAAGAACAGACCAATGCCATTGACCTGTTCAGCCCTCAACAGGATCGTTACAGTAAAACCTTAATCATGGATCGGGTTGCAGTGGAAAAATTTCCCCCAACTCTGCATTCCTTCAAAGTTGGTGTGGGAACGAGGCGACGGAGAAGCAAATAAGCTCAGACAAGGAACAAAGAATCAAAAAAGTCAGCTTCTTATCTGCAAGTGCTAGAATGTGGAGCTCATGTCTCGTTCTATTATGACTCTCCTTAGCCGAACGCTTGTCGGTATCATCATGTCTCAGGTCAAGAATTTTACATGAATCTTAATTCAAAACAACTGGATTGAACAAGGAAACCTGTCGATCAAGTGATTGAACGCGATCAACTGAGACTCAGCATATTCGCCGTTAAGATCAACAGGGCAAGTGCAAGAAATAATAGACATGATATACTCACAGCATTAATCTTTCATACCTACTTAATTTGCTGGAAGCTTGGAGTTTGATCTAACCCAATAATGCCCCTTTTTAGCGCGTTTGATACATCCGCTTTGGGAATAGCGGCCCCCCTTTCTTTACAGTTTAGGGCTTGCTTCTAATATATTACATTTCAGGTTAGAACAATTGAAATTAAGGCTGTCAGCTATAAGAGATCGGCGGTCTAAACGGGTTTGGTGCGTTACATTAATTTTCCACTTGCCAGTCTAAACAGGGGGGCTATTATTTGAAACTGAAAGTGAGACGATAAAAGGGCATAGAAGAGCATGATGAAGGGTGCTTGGGCAGCGTGGCTGGGAAAACCTAGATTGTCAAGTTTACTGCTGATCCACTGAATTTTTTTATTTTTGTTTTGCTGTGATCTATTTTAGCAAGAACAAGCTATTAAACTTTCTCGTCCATTTCTGGTCTATTCTTTGTTTATCTCGCTCGTTTGTTTGAAAGTACTCCTTGATCAACAACCTTTTCTTTTGCCACAGAATATAGTTACGAGAACTTACGACAACTCGATTACAAATTGCCTAGTTAAACGTATAGTTAGGATTTGAAACTGGCCCGGTAAAGTTCCTAAACCTAACAAGAAGCAGTTTGAGCGCGTTCGCAACTATCGCTTATGCTCAAAGTTTAGACGATCTCAAGAGTCTTAATTGTGTGGGCGTTGAATGGATTGCAGTTCATGCCAAAGAGCTGCCCAGGAGCTTACTAGTTATGGGAACCCATAAGTCCCAGGACTCAGGAGCAAAGGAGTTCATACAACTACCAAAGATCCCAGGGGTAGGCAAGGGGTCTTACTGAAGACAAAAACGCTTTTCTTACCAACCAGAAGCTGGCCCTAATTAGCACTACCCTGTCACCCAATCTATTCATGGCCAGATCAATCATTCCCTTATAGCATCCAAAGCTCTCCGCCTCACCAATTTATCTACGCGAGGCAATTTTAAAACAAGGAACCAGAACCCGAGTTGGCAACTAATGCAGGCTTTCAGATCAGTTCTTTTTTTTTATTACCTGGATTTGTATCGGTTATTAATGTAGATTAAGAATGAAATCAATAAAAATATATTATTAAATTTATTAACAAAAATAAATCAGTACAAATAAATAGAAATAAATGAAAATAGTACCAAAAAAAACCGTAACAAGGCCATTATATTAATATATTATTATAGAATAAGAAATCTAGGAATAAATCAGCAGATATTAGCCTATTCTTTGTCGTCCTGTAACGATTTGTTGTCAGTGAGCTGCAGCAGCACTGTACTAGCTAGCCCAATTGTGAGGTTTCACTAAGTTTGAACGCTTTTACGAACATCAAATTTCTTAACCTTAATCCAAGTTTCCTTCCATACACCAACCCTTTGCAATCCCAACTCACATCCAATTGCAAATAATTTGCGATATCCTTGCTCGCCCAGAGCATTATATCTCGATTGCTGAAAATCTTGTTAATTGCTTTGTATTTATTTTGGTTTATTAACCTCCTATGCAGTTCAAGGCCCATTTCTGTGACGTTGGCCTCCTGTGTAGTTAATTATTTACCTGTTTGCTTTGCTCTGCTACCCTCCACTTTTTCTCGTTAGTCTATGGACAGGCTGATATAATTCCATCCCTAGTATTCTGGACGTTCTCTGTTATAGAGCTTGGCTCCAATGAGTTCTCAGGCGTCCACTCCTTCGTCTACGGAGAATGATGAAGAGACCCATTACTGCAAAAAGTGTGGTTTGGTATGTGAATTATAAATGAAAATACTCATATTCCATCTTGTGATCTTCTAACAATAGGTTCTCGAGGAAGGTCGAGCATATGAGCTAGGTATGTTGTAACTCAAAAAGCTTTATTTCTGTTATTTGTTTGCTAACCGTTTGTAGGAGTTAATAGGTGGCATGTGGAATGTATGTATAATGGATTAATGGCTAATCGAGAAAAATACTAACTCTAGGCTTTCGATGTTCTTCTTGTGACTCGCAACTGGATTGCGATACTAATCTTTTGGTGCTTGGAAATGGATCCCTTATATGCAATAAATGCTCCTATCATTGCCATGTTTGCAATAAGAAAATCCAAGATATTGCTATTCTAACTGGTGATTATGCTTTCTGTTCAGCCTGCTTTTGTTGTCGCAACTGTAAGAAGAAGATTGAAGATCTTCGATATGCTCGAACTTCTCAAGGTATTTTTTGTATGAATTGTCATGAAAAGCTATTGGCTCGTCGTAAGAAATCTTCCTCGTTGAAAAGTAACGGGTCAGTTCGTTCGAAAAGCGCCATTCATTCGCTACAGCAACAACTGGATCTAAACGTCACACCCCCACCTACTGGAATAACTTCGAGATCAAGTCAAATTCCTTACCCGATACTGCCATCTTCGGTATCCACCACTAGCTTCAGTGGTTCATCAGCATACAGCCCTACCTCCTCCGACCTATCACGCCGATATTATCCTCCTCATGCTTCTTCTGCCTTCAAAGACAAATTGCTACCTTCACTGCCCCCAGAGGCGTCTAGCGACAGTTCTTCCTCTCCGCCGTTGAGCATAGCATCAACTAACTCCAACTCTCAAGTGTCACCATCATTCCCATCTAGTCGGGTTGCGTTAGGATCTTTAAATCCTCAATCTCGAAGCTATTCTGGCAAATCTCTTGCTTCCACCAATTCGGCAGTTAGCACGTCGTCTTCTGAATTGGCGTCTTTAAAGCACAAAGATAATACCACCACTGGTCCTAGTTCCAGTTCGTCTCCGTCTTACTCCCCCATCGTCAGCATCAAGAATGCCAGCACTAATAACGACTCAGCTTCAACCTTATTTTCATTTGGTAAACAAGATACTGTCCCTGCTTCTGCTACCACAGCCTTCTCTGGGTCTTCAACTGGTACCACTACACTGATTGAAACCAAACTGACAAGCGAAAATGCTTCTTCAACCCCGATTACTGAGCCCATTCACACCCTTGATCCTTCTGTTCTCAGAACCCATAACAACGGTTCTTCACTGAGCTTGCAATGCACAAGCAACTATGACAAGCCACAAGACCCTTTCAGCTCATTCTTAAATCGGAGTCAATCGGTAAGCAGTGGAAGACGTCTAGTAAGGAAGCAACCTAGTTCGTCTAAACTGGTTCCTCTTAAGCCGCTTGAACCTCTCTTAGACTCTCCCAATGACAGAGATGTGATCAAGTCTACAAAGGAAAGCGATGATGAAATATCCTCGGATGATACCTGTTCCGAGGCTGTCACTACACCGCGAACTCCTCCTGTTGAAATAGAATCCAAATCTAATGCATCTACCCCTATGACTGCGGTTCCTTCGAGCAATACTATTTCAACTAGCTGCGGGCCACCGGTACTACCTTACATCATGTCTACGGCTAACAGTATCGAATCTGATCTAAGGATAAAGCAGCAGTCAAGTCCTTCTGATTTACATGATCCATCCAGGAAATCCATGATACTGCAAGATATTCCTGTTAACTTCAACAATCTTAGCTCTTCTAGGGCTGCTATTTATTTAGACAACTCTCCATCATCTTCTGCATTCTCTTTTCAATCCCAAGAGCAGCAAGCTTTAGCTCGCGACAGCACCGTTTCAACTGACGCCAAGGATTCCACCGAAGCTGAAAGCTATTATTCTGCTGCTTCTGCCAGCCCAACATCTGCTGACGGGAAATTCTTTAGGTTGAGTGACATAACTGGAGGCAATCTTAACGTTAGATCGGACTGGAGCGGACTTGGCGATGATCATACAATTAGAGATGTGACTCCTGACAAATTGCAACAACCAATGGAGCGCCTAATTCCTGAACGGTCTTTATTGCGAGCCAACTCTCCGAGTGCTTTAATCTTGGAATCAGCAAAAAGTATGGACTCCTCCAAAGCTCTAGATAGTTCACGATCCGACCCAACACCGATTATCTCTTGCACTGATGATGAAACAACAGTATCATCAACAACAGCGCCAACCACAACAACAACAACAACAACAATAGCAACAGCAGCTCCTTCATCTCCGATATCCAAGTTATTTAGTCGAAAGGAACCCAAATCCCCACATATTCTAAGATCCCCCTTACCTCAGATTTCTCCCAGAACTCCTAGAAAGACCAAGAGCTTTTTATTGGGATCTCCAGGCTCTGATTCTATTCGAAGCTCCAATCAAGCATCTTCACCGATATCTATTAGCTCCCGAAAAAATGGTATGGACGTAGACCTCAGCCATCATATCTCTCTTCCTGTGCTGCAATCTAGCACTGCGTTGAGCTTAGCTGAAGATCTGTC
Source organism: Middelhovenomyces tepae (assembly GCA_003708105.3). Lineage (NCBI taxonomy): Eukaryota > Fungi > Ascomycota > Dipodascomycetes > Dipodascales > Dipodascaceae > Middelhovenomyces > Middelhovenomyces tepae. Next base: position 293,817 of record PPNF03000003.1, on the reverse strand, counting down.
TCCATTTCTCATTAACGGGGTTTCTCCTAGCGCCAGTAGTGCTTACAGTTCGCCGGCTCGTGGTCATCGCCGAAGTATTAGTGATAACAAAGGAATATCGAATAGGACTTCAAATCTGGCGGCTACACTAGGATTCTCTATTGATCGAAATAGTCATTCAAAGGAAGAATCAAAAGATCTTGAAAAAATTGGAGAAAACTCTGTGGAATACCTAACCAAGGAGTTAGTTCTAGCTAGAAAGCATATCGCCGAACTTGAACGCCAGGTGTTAGACCAAAAGGAATCTGTTAACCGTAATAGTACGAGAATAGTCAAGCTTGATGAGGGTATCGAAAAGAAGAGGAAAACTATCGCTGGGCTTGAGGCGCATAGTGAGGTCGCTAAACAGGAACTGAAACTTTTGGAACAAGCAAGATCTAAACCCGAGGGCCTTAAAGAATCTTCACAGGAACTCGTTGAGGAATTCAGTCACGAACTAACAAGAGTTAAGCAATCTCTGCAGGCAGAGATTGCCGAACTTGTGGTTCAACGTGACCAATTGGTCCAAGAAACTATGGAGTTAGACACTCTTCGGGAGAGAGCGATAGAAGAATCCAGTATTCTCAACATTAAGAACACACAACTTGCTGACATGAATAACGAACTTACAAGACAAATTTTGGAGAAATTCAGTCCATATGGAAATGGAAACAAGAGCAATTATAATCCTAAGCAACATAAGATGACGCCTTCCAGTTCATCAGGCCCTTATAAGATGGGCAATAATGGAGAGATGCTAAGCATGGTATCATCGTCTGAATCTTTGGGCGCTGCATCAACATTGGCTGTCAACCATAGCCAAGAAGATCCAATTGTGACAGTTCTTGATGCTGGAGAGGTTGTGGATAGCAGAAAAGACCGCCAGCATGCTAAACGATTCTGGAAGCGACCAGGAGCCGCTGTAGCTAAGGGAGCTGTAAAGGGCTTTAACCGCGTATTTGCAAATGAGAATAATGGTGACACCACCGTCACCTCCACCCCTGATCTCATCAGTTCAGTGTATTCACCTCCGATGTTTTCATCCAATGGAGGACTGAATATAATGTTTCCTAATGGCAAAGACCATGCTTCTTCCAACGGAATCAACAGCAAGAATGCAAAGGCGAAGAATGGCTGGTTTAAAGGATCTTCAGATATGAAGACAACCGAGCCAGCTCTCATGGGGGTGCCTATTGATCGTAGAGTTGCGATGGAAGGTACCAGAGTCCCGTTGATTGTCACCAGGTGTATTCAAGAGGTGGAGATTAGAGGTATGATGTTCGAGGGCGTTTATCGCAAATCGGGAGGACGATCTCAAATTTCATGTATTGAAGAAGCGTTTGAAAAATCATTTGACGCTTCTTCTAGTTTCGACGAAGTACTTTCTGGCGATATCAGTGGTGTTACTAGCGCCCTAAAGCAATATCTACGGTTCCTACCGGATCCTTTAATCACTTATGATGCCTACGATGATTTCGTTCTATGCACAGGTAAGTCTAATTATCTATTATATCCTGATATCACTAACAAAGATGGACTAGACCAGAATAAGAACGTGGATAAAATGAGACAAGTTATAAACAGCTTGCCTACTGCACATCGAGACTGCTTGGAATATGTCATCCGTCATCTAGGAAAAGTAGCAGAGTTCAGCGACAAGAATTTAATGACTTCGCGAAACCTAGCAGTAGTGTTTGCTCCAACTTTGGCTAGGCATATGACCGGTGAACGAGAGATAATCGACATGCAGGCACGAAACGATGGAACTCAATTGCTTATTGACCATTTATCAATCGTCTTTTCAGACATATGAATCACAAAAGATAGCCTTTAACTTAGTTATATATCATGATAGAAGTACAAGATGTAGATGATGCTAACGACTCTTTGATGTTTATGATGAAGCAAATTATCTGTAGTTATATTGGAAACGTTTTGGGATGACCGCTATTCTATCCGTAAAATAAGATCTCCCGATAATATTCGTCTCTCGTAAGTTGAATCCGTCACATTTCTGGATGGCCGATAATTATCGTATAGTGAAATACGTTCTCCCGATATTATTCGCAATAGCTATTGGCTGGATTTGGGGTCAACCGATTTTATCGGTAATGTAAAGATCTCCCGGTCTTATTCGTAATCTATATAGGCGAGATTTTATGCGGGAGATCGAGGTAACCGATACGTTATCGGTGAAACAAGTCCTCCCGATATTATTCGTAATCTATATAGGCGATATTTTAGGCGGGAAATAGAAGTAACCAATACATTATCGGCGAAACAAGTCCTCCCGATATTATTCGTAACTGATATCGGTGAAATTTTGGAAAGACCGATAGGCAATACAAGATCTCCCGATACTATTCGCCTTATCCGTAGTGGGATTTTGGGACAGCCGATATATCGTCACCAATATTCTGTATCGGCGATTCCACAACGCCATGATAGATTCAACTTGAAAGTAACGAGGTTGAATCATCATCGTCGATTGAAACGGATCTCCATAGATTAAATTCCAACATATAGATTTGACATTTAATGCCCACATTTCCTCAATCTCCGACTAAGAGCAGGCGTTTTAATGATCTGAAAAGAGAGAGTTAAATTCAGGAGATAAATCGTGTGATTCTAGTCGTATGTCCTTTTTCTTTCCCAAGAATCCTAGTTTTTCCGTCTCAGCTATAGCAGATACTCAGACAGAACTTGTGGTTTATAATTTCTTGGCAAAACGATCTCAGAAATAGACCCTCCCCTAAACATCACTATACACCCATGACATATTTCACTGGGCTTTGGAACTTTTGGTTCAAAAGACTGAAGCATTTCAAGATCATCCTGTTCTAGAGGAGCGGGAACGTTGCTGGTGATCTTTTCTGCCCACTCGATTGCATCCTTCTGAAGCGGGCTTTGACAAATCTTACAGTGAACAACAGTTGGTTCTGCTAGGTGATCAGCTAGTTTTCCACTAGTTCTAACAACAGTAGAAACTATAGAGGGGAATGAAGTTTCTATAGATTCGAAATACTTTCTGACAAGTTCATCTATAGTCATATTCTTTGTTGTAGCAGAAACAGTCTTTGTTTTCGTCACCAAGTGATTCAGTTGTTTGAGATTTAGATAATGCTCCACTTCCGATATCAAAATATTTCCCAACGGATAGAGGTCAGTCACTGTTCCTTCAGGTCCAGTTCTGGTCTGAGCTCTGGTTTGCGCCGCAATGTTATTTCCTCGTCCTTTGGCTGTGAGTGACAAAGTTAGTTCGGCCAGCCGGGTCATAGAGTGGCCCCATATTATAGTCTGGAATTTATGAGCAAAAGCATGGCTTGCTATGATTTTCTTTCTAATAATGTCAATAAAATCCTGTCGTGAAGACTTATCAGGTAGCGACTGAAGCAAAGATTTCAAGTCATCAACATAACTAGAGCAGCCGGTCTTGGCCGTTGAGACCAAAACTGCCTCCACAGACTCTTTACTTTGGCTAGCTAGATACTCCGATATATTGACGCTCAGAAATTCGCATTCCGGATAAAGCTGCTTGAGGTTGGTGAAATTTGAAGTTAAAACTTCAGTTTCAGATTCAACGTATAGAGCGAAAAGTCGAAACCCTTGTCTACCTCGATGTAAAGATTTTTGAAGCCTTATAAGCTCCACAGTCATATCTAGTAGGGCTATTGAAGAGCGTCCAAATGACAAGGGCAAAAGCAGATGTTGTTCCTCATGACCCTCAGCATAGTTGACCTTAAAGTCTTCTAATTCTTTGCGCTGCTTATGTTGAATGAATGCCAAGAAACATGGCCTTGTTAGAATACTCGAAATCTAGTAGTGCATATACTTACTTGCAAAATGGCTCAGATCTGGAGATTACAACTGATGGATTTTGCCTGCATCTCTTACACAGTTCAACTAGGTTAGATTCAAAGAAGCTCGCGAGTTCAACTGCAAAATACCTTGCGATAAATCCTGACTTTGCGTCATTTTCATAGCTCCCCAAGACCAGGATCAGGCTCTTCAACAACTTTTTATAAATAATGTTTCAGCAAGGCTAAAATAAATATTTTTATTTCTTTCAGTTCGAATTGGGAAAGAGGGTTCGGGACCATTTTTCGGGACTATTAAGTTCGGATCCCGGTTAGAATTTCAGCAACTTGAACGACAGTTGATCGCCAATATGTCCGGTAACAACCAAAGAGCAGGGTCAGTTGAAGAATCTGTACAACTTGACAAAGAGAAGGTTGATTTCACAACAAAAGATAAAGATGGCAAATATAAGTTCTATCCTGACAATCCCACGTCAGAACAGAATAAACGAATGTTTTCAAGGTAAGTAGCAACTGGAGAATGCTGAGCGAGTTATCAGGCTAATATCAGTAAATTGCCCTCTCAATTTTTTGACCCATGTCAAGAGGCTTCCAAAATGTCTATAGGGTGCTTGGAAAGGAATAATTATGATAAAGATCAATGCTTGGAATATTTCAAGGCTTACAAGGACTGTAAGGCTGAATGGATTCGACAGCGCAAGTTGGACCGAAGAGCAGGAAATAGTTGGTGATATGTTTATATTAATATGTACACAGTAAAATGAGAAACAGAAACACACGTTAAATCGAAGAATCAGGGTCCAGACTCAGGCTCAGGTTGTACTCAGGCGTATCTTGAGACAAGATTGTTGAATTTTGCCCATCTCCCCCTACAGTTCTAAGGATATCGTCCACAATAGTTTGGGCAGCTTGACGAGCAGGTGTCCGTAGCAATTGATCTTGAGGCACTGAGAAGGCCATTGTAACTGGTGGCGACATTCCATCAGGCATAATTATATCGGAATCCAGCTCGGAGTCGTAAACATGATATTTGGTGTCCCTTTGAGGTGTTCTAGGTGCATATGACTGAGGCTGGATAGATGTCAGACTAGGTAGAAATTGAGAATTAGAAGAATCTGGTGGTGAAGAAGATGGTAGTTCTGTTTGAAGTTTAGGAGGCTCAATGCCATCTGAGGGAGATGAGGAGAAATTCTGAGTAAATAAAGTGGAAGCAATCTTAGATCGTGGGGTCTTGTTTTCAATGCCGTATCCGCGTAGCCGGGAAACTGAGGTAGGAAGTTTGGAGCTTTTCTTGCCATTATTAGGCGTAGCTTGAACTCTCCAGTTTTTGTCCAGGACTCGGTGAAGAAGAATGCCAGCTGGAGGAGTGTCCAGATCCATAGGACTGTCGATGTCTTTGACGGTTGTATGCGGCCTGGTCTTGTTTGGTGTTGAAAAGGTGCTGATTTGATTGTTAGATAGATATTCTTCACTATACCTAAGCGCTTTCTCCTTCAGTCGAGATTTCATATCCCCATAAGGATCCTCGAATTTCGTCCAAGAAAGACCCTCTGGTCGTTGCTCTTCTTGAGACTTTAACTTTTCAATTGATATAGGTCGAGGAATTCTAGAAGGGCTTTTCGATCCTGGTCGATCCATTCGAGGCGTAGAATATAAAGACTGTGTAGAGGCTGGAGGAGTTTCGATTTTGATTTGTGAGGGACTATAGCCAGGTGAGTTATTAAGAACAGTGAGATCTGCAACACTATCCGTTCCAACAGGATTCATGGGGATCGTGGTAGTGGTTGTAGGTTCAGCTGTCTCATTCGCAGCATCTATTGGGTCTGCCAGTTCTTCATATCCCGATAGAGAAACATTGGCAGATGTCTCAAGAAACTGCTTCCAAAATAATGAACCCGATCGTAAATTTTGCGACTGTTGGCCATACCTCTCAATTACAGGAAGAATTGAGCCGCTAACTATTCGATGGGCCTTGGAGAAATTTCTGTCAATTTCTTGAAGTGTCAATGTTATGCTTTGCTCAGTCTTTTCCAGCTCTTCAGCCAACGTTCTTGGAGCAGCGGCAGTAACAGCAGTAGCAGAGAAAGCAGGGCCTGTGCCCGAGTTGCCAGACCGCCAATCACGACGACCAGGAGATTGAGCAGGATTCAAACTATAGCCCAAAGAATGGGACTCCCGGGGTTCCCTAGTCTGACGTGGAGTCTTTGAATACATGGCAAAAGAAAACAAAAAGGATATAGACGTTTCAAATGGTTGCCGCTACCTCGATTCCTCTGTAATGCAACAGAATTCCTTGATCATATGTGTAGGAGCTTGTCGCGTCGCTTTTGAGAATTTCGCTCTCCTCAGTTTCGCGCTTGAGGTTAGGGTATAAACTGGCGATCTCAATTTTATTCGTGATTTGAATCGGCAGAATTTTGGGGTAACTGAGATTGATCTCCAAAATTCCAGTTAACATGATATTTATTTATTTATTAGATCTAACTAACCATTTCTTACAACTTAGCAGCCTTGAGTTCAGATCCAAACACTTCAGCCAAATCGTCAGCAGCTTCATTGAGGTAATATCTCATGCGCTCAGATCCGAGCTTCTTGGACACAATATTTACTTGAATGGAGTTTTCGTTGATCATGTAGGCAAGACCGCATCCAGCGTCAATAACTTGAGACCATCCGTATCCATTGAAGTATTCTGAGGACAGCTGAGAAGTACTCAGATACCATGAAGAAGAGTAGGAGAACATAGGATCTTTGAAAATGGCAGGTAACTCTTGGGAAGGGTCCACCAATTTCTTAAGACCAAGCAAATGTCTATCAACACCCTTTCCAGCGGAAGCATCGGTGATATACTGAACATGGGAGTTGACGGCCTTTCTACAGGCAGCAATTTTGTCGTGAGCAGAAGCATGAGGATCCTCAAAAGTCTGGCAGAATTTAACACTGTCGACAGAAAGGGTTCTGCAAACTTCAGTTCTACCTAACTGGAATCTTCTCACGGCAGCAGACTCATAAGTAGGACGGTTAATACCATAGTATTTATAATAAGCCAACTGGATCAACATTTGAACAAAGGCGTCAGGAGAACATTTGAATTTCTTGATCAATCCCTTTCCATACCCTTGATAGGCAAATACAGCAAGTTCGTGCTGGCCAATGACATCAGTGAAATCATTAATAGATTCGCTAATAGCATCCTTAACTGCTCCATTAATGGTGAATAGGACTTCTTGAGGACCAGCAAGATTCTTTCGAGCTTGAGATGCTGGGGGTCCAAAGTCAACCTTGTTATGGAAGATCACATGATTGACATAGTCGTTAAGACGATGAGTAGGAGTTCCGTCCATCATGGAATGCTCTCCTAAGAATCCAGATACACCATTATCACAGATAATGAATTGCAAGGGCTTATCATAAAATCTGTTTTGGCCATCTCCGTGCCAATATTGATGAGCACGTTCCTCTCGGGTGACTGGAGCTTCTTCATCTAGAGCAATTATGAAAGAAGCGGATTCGATATCTTTCAAGGATTGAGCATTGCGGCTGGGATCGGCAGCAATCAACTCAGCCCGGAACTCAGTCCATTTATCTCTATTTTCCGAGGTAAGAGCTCCAATTGCAGAGCCCTTGGGCTGATCACGAGTTACAGCATAGATCTGATCGAATTGATCCTCAAGCTCAGCTGCTGAAAGCTGAACACCGTCAACCTCATGAGGAACTTTGAAAAATCGGTTTTTGCGAATAACGATGAGATGCTTATTGCCCTCGGTAGGATATATGATGGTGCCGTCTTCTACTGGCTTTGGCATTCGGCAAGCATTGAACATATATTTGAAAGAATCCATGCACAAAGGTAACTTTTTCATGTATTCAGGCTCCAAAGTCTTGGTATCAACTTGTTGTTTAAATGCCAGTGCTGCAGTGGTTATGGCAGCAGCTCTTGTGGCCGGGTTTTTCCTACGCTTATCGTCGTTGTGAGAGTAGAAGTAACTGACATAAGGAACAACAGGATCGCGATAGGTCATATAAGCAGCGGAATTCCACCAGTCATAAAGCCAATTCTTGACTTTGGGATCGGCAGCCTTTGCTAACAATTTCTTTTGCAATTGCTCTCCTTGTCCTCCAGGTTGTAGGAATTCTTCAACAGCTTTCTCGGTGACCTTGAATTGCTCAGGAGAAGCTACTGCAGAAACAGACTTTAGGTACTTGGTGGCAGTCTCCTGTAAAGAAGGCACGGGAAGGTGGGGCAAAGAGTCTTGGTATCGTAGCATCGGGCCTTTGGATAAGTCTTCGGCATAACCTTCAGGCAGTTTGCTAGCAGTGGAATTCAGACGAAGGGTCTGACCCTGAAGAATCGAAGAACGAGTCTTGTATCGAACTGACATTCTAGCAACTGTAGAAAACCTTGGGATAGAGCGAGTCAGCATCTGATGTTAGTTCATGCAATAATTATTGGAAAAACATACAAGTTAAATCAGGTGAATAAATCAAAGAGATAATGGGAAAGGTTATATATCACACAGATTCCCTGCACACAAAGAAACCTCGATAAAAGGAGATGATTGATCCAGCAAATAGGAGTGGAGAGTTTGCACAAGTCTTTTTTAGCCCTAATGCGAACACTTGGCTAAAATTGCCCAAATTTCAGGGCCAGAAATGATTCGATCAGCCCAAAAATCAGAGAAATCGGTCAAGCGCACTGTAGGGTAAATGTGGGGTGATAGAAAAGAGAAGAAGAGAAGAAAATGATTCTAGGCAAATTAGTTAAAAGCAGGTTTTCTTAGAAGCAGATGAGCAGAAGATGAGCAGGCGATAAGAATCAATTGTACAAAATATAAAAATTAAGATCAAAGTGAAAATAGTCCAAAATATGAAATAAATTCCCAGCAAGCTTTCGAATAAAAAAGAACACTTTAATTTCCAGGAACGCCCCAGACCGTTCGAGAACTTTCCATCTTGTTGCTACATACCAATTTTTAAGTAAACAATACAATGCCTACTTGGTGGGCTACTTCGTTTATGATGACAATAACGAAGGATATCCGCCTATTAAGTATTTATAAAAAAAATAAGATTTAATCTCCCTTCAATCGGCTCTTGCACGAAAACGCTCGGAATAATGGTATACCTGATTCGGAGCTTTTTGTAAATGTTGCCGAGGGTTAATTTGGAGGAGATCACCCACTTTATATGCATCTCCAAGGCACCACATATAAAACACTATTTACATAGAGATTTAAAATTATCGCTTGGACTACCCACTTGGTGCATTGTTTATTGAAAACTCAACAATTTAATTCGGGGTTACATCGGCCATTATCCTCCACAAATTGCAAACAAGTGGGGAAGGATGAGCCAATTAAAGTGGGTAGCATTCCGTTCGTTAATTAGTGGTCTGTTACTTGGTTAATGGATAGTTAATGTTATGGTATAGCCTATGAAAGATCTCCAGTTCGGCTTAGTGTCGGGACATTGTCGGAGCCTAATCGCATTTCTTCCACCAATAACCTTTGGCTAGAGGAAAAATTCATTTGCAGCATTGTGCATCAACATCTGTCAATATCAGGCGATGCTTAATTTTCAATTTATTTAGCATCTTAATTATAGTTAATAGCTGTCATTGTTATCATAGTTTGATAATTGTTTAAATTCAGATGCAATTGCCTGTGATTATGTCGATGCAGAGTCCTGCAGCTCATTGTTTTTGCCGAGGCAAGTTCTGAAAGTGTCAGACTGTCAGTGCTTTTGTTAGAAGCAACTTTGTCGGATTATTACAATTTTGCGGCCGGCATTTGCACTGTAAATATTGAATCAATTCCACTTAACAAATAAATAAATATATTAGTTCAATTTATAAAGGCAGAGACGAAGGAATTGCTGATTCCTTAGTTATCCTGCCTAAAAGTTACCCGACCGCGAAGTCGGGGTCGTCCGGGTGGCCGTACAGCCGGCAATTCAGTTAGTAGTTGATTCAAATGAACACTTTACACTAGGCCAACGTGAACGTAGAATATCCTTGTCTTAAAGGATTCATTTGAATCTTGCGATCATTGAGACCCCGATAGTCGTGATAACACCCATCTATCTTTCCATCACTTCTTCGAATGGATATGAAATAAGACCCCTTTAAACAATCCACAGCGTCTTGAGGTTTGGCACTATAAAAAGCCGACATTTCTTTCCATCTTAAAAGAATATAATTGTTGTGAACATTCTTTAAATATGAATTTGGATCAAACGGCGAGCTAAGATCATCGCTAAGGTTTCTAAACGGTTCCAACACTCGCCAACTGCTGACTTCATTGATATACATATCATCAAAGAGATCTTCTCTCATTGATTTCAGGCTGTTCTTGTTTAAATCAATTAGCTCTCCTCGCCAATAAGTATACACCTCGTTAGAAAGCCTTTGATTGGTGTCGTAACGTTCTAAAACTCCACATATTTGCCTATTTTCATAGTCCACCTCGTGAATGGTCATTTTAATAGGTAATACAATTTCAAACGATCGACTCATGAAAGATTCTGCCGGAGAAGTTAAAGGAGGGAGCATGCAATTGGAGCTGGATCCGCAAAACACCCGTCCTCGTACAAGCCATGAAGATTGCTGAATATTGCCCGGGATCTGGAGTTTGTAAGACTGAATCAACTCCGACATGCGTAGCGAAGATAATGATAGCATATCCGAATGCCCCGACATATTTCTACAATCATTTAATAAGTTTATCCACTGTTCATCCGACAGTTGAGTACGAAATCTTGACCATGAAGGTAGAGTACTTGACGAACTTTCCTCCTCTTGTCGTTCAGGATTGCTGTCTCTCATTTCGGCCAATAATCTAGACGATTCGGCCGTATGAGACTGAATTAGATGTTGAATATACGAAGTATGAAGTCGAGATACAGCTTCTACTTGAGGAGAAGTCAAAGATGGCTCTGACGTAGATTCCAAAGATCCAGAACCTTCTCCTACTCCTGCAGACAGCCGACTGGTAGGAAGACTAGGCATTCTTGCTAAAAGCTGATCAATGATTACTGACAGAGAAGAAGGAGACCTTGAGGGTAATGTGGTACTTTGAGCTGTTGAAGAGGAAGAGGGAATTAAAGAAGTAGGATTATTTGACTGCTGTTCTTGTGAAGACAACGTTATAACAGTGTCATCGGTAGATGAAGAAGACTCAGGACTTAGGACCAAATCAGTCCAATATCTATTGACCTGGTCATGTAAGAAACTGCGTAGTTCCCTGCGGTCCCAGTTATTAGTTGTTGAAATGTTAGTATTGGTTTGGGCAGGTCGAGATAAATGCCGAGTCCTTAATGTACTTTCGAGATTGGAATTGATGGCATTCTCTGCAGCAGCTGCTCCTCGTAACGCTCGTGTACCAGGAGTTCGCATTAATCGCGACGTCCGGGGTCCCGTTATTATGCTATTTGAATGAGTGACTGACATTTCATGGCCTCGGCCCATTCTGCGGGATATTAACGGTTCCCGTAACGAAGATTCGTCTTGCCATTCTCTACCTTGAAAGAGCGGCTGAATCGGAGCTGTAGGGAGCAGGTGTGATATATCATTATTAGTGGTCGGAGGCATCGACCTGCGTATAGGACAGTTAGAATAGAAGGTAGGAAAACTTGAACAATCAGATAAGCGGCAGCAGCACCAGAAAACAAGCACTTGGCTAACTGTGGTCTTTAGGGCAATCTCAGAAGTTTCTTTGAGCAAAAACTTGTTATATGGAATATATCTTAGAGGGTATGTGAAAACAAGAGAAAGTAAAAGTCTGGAAGAATAGGAGATTAACGGCTGTTACTGCAGCTGCTGATTTGAGGTCGTAATGGCGACTGATGAGCCGCTCCCAAGGCGGATAAACTGAGCAACTGGAGCTGGTGGAGATGCCCTAGCACTGTACTGGAAGGAGTTGGGACTGTAGTACGAAGAGCGAAAGTAAAGCAAAGCCTGATGAAACGATGAGGTTCAATTGAAGAAAAAAGTCCGTTATTATAGAGAGCAATACTCAGTACACATGACTGGTAATCATATTTTATTACTAGTCAATATTTATAAGAAGTCAATACTGGTCTGATCTAGAGGATAGGGCAACAGGCAACGTGCTTCTGAACGGTACCCTGCAGTAGACCGTTCCAACTTGGCACGGCAGTTCTTGCATTCCCCCTATCTTGCTGGGAGTTGGTTCTGGAACTATTTCAAATATTTTTCACCCGCAAAATTCTCAGACTATCAAGTGTTGAAACTTGCTGTTGGCCTGGAAAAGTCCAATAAAACAGCCATTTTCCCATCTCCTTGTTGACTGTAAGAATAAATGGCTTCTTCAACAGGCTCCTCGTCTTTTTTGGACCGCATGGCCAAATTTGTCACTGCTCACCGGACTGCGCTTATAGTTTCCTCAGTTTTGGTTGTGGGATCAAGCGCCGGATATTTGTATTATAATTCAGTTAATGAGAGCGATAAACCGAAATCCAAGCCCAAGAAGCTTTCAAAGCAGGAAAGGAAAAAGCTAAAAAAGGCTAAGGAAGCCGAAGGTGGGTATTGTTGATTGATTATAGTACTTTTCTAACTCAGCTAAAGTCGAAAGTGTTGAAGGCTATTCCCTAACAAATGATGGAGAAGGAAGCCCAGATTATCCTGTTATTGAAGACTTTTCTCAAGTTGAAGCTCTTCCTGAAGCGGCTCGAAAGAATTTGGCTACATTGTTCAAGAATGCTGGAAATTATGCATTCAACACCACCAAAGATCTCGACAAGGCACTTGAATTGTATACTGATGCGATCAAATGTGATGAAGATGCTATTTTCTACTCGAATCGAGCGGCTTGTTATACCAAGTTGGAGAAATATGACAAGGTTGTAGAAGATACTACCAAAGCTTTGGCTATTAAACCTGATTATATCAAGTGTTTCACTCGACGAGCTGTTGCTTATGAAAAATTGGAGAATTATCCCGAGGCTTTAATGGATTTGACTTCTACTTGTATTCTGTCCAACTTTGAGGATAAAAACTATACTCATGCTGTGGATCGTGTTCTGAGAGTCTATGCCGAGAAATTGGCTACAAAGGCATTGGAAACTAGGGAAAAGACCTTGCCTTCTGCCAATTATATCACATCGTATTTGAACTCCTTCCGTCCAATTGATTTGCCTGAGAGTATTCAAAATGCTGCCGAGGATTCTGGAGATTATCAATTGAAATTGGCGTTTGCAGCTATTAAAACCGGCAATTCGGAATCTTATGATCAAGCATTTAAATATTTCGATAAAGCCATTGAAATGGATGCTTCGAACCTGGCTTTGGCTTATGAATATCGATCGACTTTCAATTTCCTCACTGGAGATACTGAAAAGGCTTTGGAGGATATTGAAAAGAGCATTGAAATCAAACCCACCGTTTTGGCATATATCAAGAGATCAAGTATTCATATGGAAGGAGGAAATCTTCACGTTGCTCATGTGGACTTTGAATCTGCTTTGGCTCTTGACCCTCAGTCTTCTGACGTATATTACCATCGTGCTCAAGTGGCTTTCTTGACAAATGAATATACATCGGCTATCAAGGATTATGAGCAGAGTATTAAGCTTAACCACGACTTTGTTTTGAGCCATGTCCAATTGGCTGTAACCAAATACCGCATGGGCAATACTAAGGAAGCTACTGATGAATTCGTTGAATTGACAAAGATCTTCCCTAATTCTTCAGATGTTCACAATTACTATGGAGAGATTCTAATGGATCTTCAAAAGTTCCCAGAGGCCGTTAAACATTTCGACCGGGCTATTGAGATTGAGAAAAAGAAGAAGACCGCTGCGATTAATCCATTGGCTCTTGTCAACAAATCATTGGCTATCTATCAATGGAAGCAAGACTTCTCAGAAGCCGAAGAACTATGTCAAAAGGCAGCCGCTTTGGACCCTAAGAGTGACATTGCTATCAGCACATTGGCTCAATTGTGCTTGCAACAGAGCAAAACTGAAGAAGCGTTGGCTTGGTTTGAAAAGAATGTCGAGCTGGTTCGAACTGAGGGAGAAATGGTTCAAATTTACTGTTTAATTGAAGCTGCTCGCACTCAACTTCGCTTGGTTAATGAGAGACCCAGTTTGAAACAAAGATTGGATATTCTCAGCAAGAAAGCTGCCTATGAAATGAGATAGTCATGGAAGAAAGAGAGAGAGAGTTGTCTTAATGGTTATATAGTCAGGCTAAGTCAGCATACGTGTAAATATATTAGACATTGAAGGAGCTTATGTTAACTAAATTTCCACCGTACAGGAGAACAAATTATGTCAGACTTATACCCTTAAAAGAAGCAGACAACGTACAAATGATTCACATTCCGTCAATTGCTGCTATCATTTGTAATTACTTCCACCCACATCTCCGAGCGATGGCCGGTTAATCCAAGTGAATTGGCCCCGAATAGATCCCGAAACAATAAGTAGCTTACCTAACCGAACAAACGCCGAGCTTTACCGAAAAGAACATGCAGGAGGGGAGCACCATCGACTATTATATAACTAGCTGACGGATCCAAACTCAACAGCAAATCGCCCAAATGTTTCCTTCATATCGAGTCAACGTCTTGCGAGGAATAATGTCTAACCTTCGAGCATATTCCACGTCAGGATCTTATGAACATTTGATTGTTTCAAAACCCAAGGCTGGGGTAAGGCTGGTACAATTAAACCGTCCAAAAGCCTTAAATGCGCTGTTTACTCCATTGATTAATGAACTCAATCATGCTTTAAACGAGGCGGATAAAGACCAGGAAATTGGTGCAATTGTCATCACTGGAAGTGAGAAATCATTTGCAGCAGGTGCCGATATTAAGGAAATGAAGGATTTGACTTTTGCCGATGCCTATGGAAAGGATTTCATTGAGAGCTGGAGTGATTTGACCAAGATCAAGAAACCCATCATTGCTGCTGTCAATGGGTATGCTGTAAGTAGGAGAATATATAGACTATAGTACTAGTGTTCTAACAAAAGTTGGGAGGTGGATGTGAATTGGCTATGATGGCCGATATCATTTATGCAGGAGAAAAGGCAGTTTTTGGACAACCGGAAATCAAACTTGGTGTCATTCCTGGAGCAGGAGGAACCCAAAGACTTCCTTTACTTATTGGAAAGGCTAAAGCTATGGAATTGATTTTGACTGGACGGAACTTTTCTGCTGCTGAAGCTCTTTCTTGGGGTCTTGTAGCTAAAGTATATCCTCCTGGAGAATTGGTAGATGCTGCTGTGAACACAGCCGCAGAAATCGCCAGTTATAGTCCTATCGCTGTCAAGGCTGCCAAGGAATCGGTAAATGAAGGCTTGAATCTTGGATTGGACAATGGAATCAAATATGAAAGACGTGTTTTCCATTCTCTGTTTGGATCGCAAGATCAAAAGGAGGGAATGGCTGCTTTTGCTGAAAAAAGAGCTCCTACCTGGACTGGAAAATAGGGTCAGACTATATAACCTATATAATCTATAAAATTTATTGGGCTGCATAGCACAGAATCCACCTTCCTACTAATAGACTACAATATCGGCAGACTTCCGATATTGATAACAATGAACTATACAAATCATCATTTTTCATTTATCTAACCTTTTTACTGAGAAGTACCTTATTAACCTGCCACATTCCCCTGTCAATGATAGCACCTACAGTTAAAACTCCTCCTACTACCGAACAGACACCAGTCAAGAACTCTCCAAACGATTTCGCCCGCAGTTCTCGGTTGATCACCTTCATAGCAGAAATGTCGTATGAAAAATACACACCAGGAACCCCACCTCTAGAATGTAAAGTATGAGGATGATCCTCGTCCCTTCCTCCTTCCAAGCTCCGCTCATGGCTTGTTACACTATACTGATTTGTTTCTATAACATCGCCACCAAGCCTCTCGAATCGCGTAGCTACCACTTTGATAAAATACATATAATTCATCTCTTTAATAGGCGCTTCTTTGATAGTGGAATCTAAAGGATTGCCTGTATCTTCGAGGATTTCACCGGTACCGGTAAGCTGCTTACCAAACGATAAGTGGTGAATCACATGACCAAGGTTATAAGGTAGATCTTTGCGATAAAAGACAGATAAATCATGCGAATGGCTCATATCAAGGGTAAAAGAAGCTCCTGGAGCAAAGTGGAAGTTACCAGGAACCTTGTTGACATCAACATGGCCGGCAATGTTGCATCCTTCGTTCTTCGAAGCCTCCAATTTCTCTCCATAATGCTCCTGCTCACACTGTTCAATCCCCTTTCCATCATGAAATGCCCAGCCAATAGCAGCATATGCCAGTTTCACATCTTCACAAGTGTTGCAGCATTTGTTTGATCCTTCCGGAGCCGCTCCCCAGCATGACCCACAGTAATCTGGGTCATCTCTTTTGACAGCCAAAGCAGCACTAGCTTGGTCTTTTCCCTGTTGTTCAAACGACAATTCACTCCATGAGATTACGTTACCATCTCCATCTAACCGGGTCTTCTTAATACCATGGCTAATGGCTTGTTGCACTTCTCCAGACACGTCCATAATATCCATAGTGAGTACTAGTTAGTCCAGCAGGAGTCAATGCAGTTAACAATGTACTTACGATCGCAAGGCATATGAGGAAAAGTTATGTTGATGTTGATATTCATTCGCTCTCCTCTTGCTTTGTCCACTACTAGCTCTGGCCGATACTCGATACGTCTATAACCGACCCATTCACTAAGGGCCAGCCAGAAGATCACGACGATGGAAATTATCGATACGATGCCACCACTAGCAGTCTTGATCCGAGCATCTTCAACTGTTTTGGAAAATGCATCGAACGATAATAGCCGCGCCATTAATAGAATCTATCTGGAATCCAGATTCTCGATAGTGAAAAGTACGACGTGGGATGAATGACGTCGATGGTTGATGTGGGACATGCATACAAGTTGCCAGGCACTTCATCATAAAGAACGAGGCATTCTAATAAAATCTTTTCTATAAGTTCTTGGAAGCTGTTTAGAGGCTCTTGATGAAATATTGAACTTAAGTTGAATCTTTATCTTAATATTATATCGCTACTTCTCTTCGCTGAGCATTGACCTGGTTCAAGGCCCGACGTGGGTCAATAAATTAATCTGGAATAAGGAAAGACAGCTTCAATGAGAGTTCCACAATTGAAGCCTTGGAAATGGATTTGAGCTAAATTAAAGTGAGCCCTGATCCAATAGTTTCAACCGTTTGCAACATACATGTGTTATTATTCGATCAGGACTAAGCAATTCTACAATCGAAATAGGTCAATCTGCGTACTTCTGAGACATCTCTGGTCAACATGGGACACAGCAACCCCCCCGCGCAACCTTAAATCTAAATTCTTTAGTCAACAAAACGGGGCATGAGCTTGCCAAGAATCATTCAATAACCGCCTAAAGACGGAACTTTATTATATATCCGTCCTCTAGATCCTTTTTCTCTTTTTATCCATAATGCCGGAATGTATTCCAAACAGTACTTTGCTTGAAATTTACCCTTCAGATCAGCATGAGAGGTACGATAGTATCACTTCACACTTTAGAAAGATATACAATGAACCTCCAGAGTTTATTGTAAGGTCCCCGGGACGCGTTAACCTTATAGGTGACCACATTGACTATTCTCAGTTCTCGGTACTTCCAATGGCTGTAGAAGCGGATATAGTTTTAGCCTTAAGTACCAGTGAGCCAGTGTCAAGAAGCCCTGCTGGCGGAGCTTCGGCAGTGATTGCTCCTATAAGTAGAAGTGCCAGCGTTAGTCAAGAACCATCTTCTTGCTTCTCTCTGGCTAATCAGAATCCTGAATTTGCTCCCTGTCACTTTACTCTTTCACACGATGACGTTGAAATTGACGCCTCAGTGTCGGATTGGGCCAATTACTTCAAATGCGGCCTGAAAGTAGCTCTTGATTATCTTCGCAAGAACGAACAAAGTTTTACTAGGCTTAAGAGTATGAATTTACTTGTAAATGGTAGCGTTCCTACTGCAATTGGCCTCAGTAGTAGCGCTGCCTTTGTAGTAACTTCGACTTTAGCTGCGTTGCTTGCAAATGGCTTGGCAAGGGAGAAAATCACCAAGCAATTGCTCACTGCTCTCTCTATCACCTGTGAACAACATATTGGAGTCAACAGTGGTGGAATGGACCAAGCCGCGTCGATATACGGACAGCGCGGGAAAGCTTTATTCATCTCGTTCTATCCCAACCTATCCGTAGAGCCTTTCTCGTTTGAAGACGGCAGGGAATCTGCATTTGTATTCATAATTGCCAATTCGATGGTGTCGTCAAAGAAATACGACACTGCGCCCATCTACTATAACTTGCGTGTGGTCGAGGTCACTCTAGCAGCCAATGTTCTTGCCAAAAAGCTCGCTTTAACGCTGAAACCTGATGGTAATCTTAACAAAGGCACATTGAGAGGTGTTCTCGAAAGTTACTTTGAAAAGCGCAAGGACGTGTTGGACAATCTTTCAATTCCTCAGACTCATATGTTTGGACAGGACAAGGATGTAGACTTTAGACATTCCATTGCCCAGCTCAGACACTTGGAAGAACAAGCCAACTGGCACTTGAATGACCAGTTCAAGACTCAAGATGTAGCCATGGCGTTGAATATCAGCCATGCAGAGCTGACTAGAGACTACATGACGACATTTCCCGTACGATACGAAGTGCTTAAACTTAGATCAAGAGCCATTCACGTGTTTGCAGAAGCTCGCCGCGTTCTGCAGTTTATCTCGCTGCTAAACACGCGACCTTTGAACCCTCTGGACCTCGGCTCTTTAATGATGGAGTCGCATTTCAGCAGCATGCACAACTTTGAGTGCTCGAGCATTGAAATTGATAAGTTGTGCCGTACTGCTGTTGATGGAGGATCTCTAGGGTCCCGGGTGACGGGGGCAGGATGGGGAGGGTCTACAGTGCATTTGGTGCGTCGCAACGACGTTAGCAACGTTTTGGAAACACTGAAGAATGATTATTACAAGAGGCAGTTCCCGGGAATTCCTGATAAGATGATTGACAGCGCTATGCTGGTAGTAAGACCCGGCACTGGCACTGCTGTGGTGACACTGCCAGGAAGCGGTCTGTAAGAGCCCAAAGTTGCCGATGCTAGAATATAGTCGGGGTCCTTGCCGATATCGGCTGTGGACTACATAATCTTCTGTATATTTATTTGATTACTATTATGATGCAATATTTATCATTACTTGAATCCTAAGCGATGTTGTACATTTAGACTGCTATTGAACATACTTCAAATGTGTTATATTCCCCATTGCATCTTGTAACGCGTCGAAACGGTCGTGAGCGCCAGACTTGTCGTAGATGCCACAGAGTCCGAAGAAATCTGACTGACTGAGCCCCGGGACCATTGTAGACACGGCGCGGTATAGCGCAGGGGCAGGCACGTAGCCGTCCAACGCCCAGCCAGATGACGACTGCTGCCGGTAGCACGACACCGCCGCATTACGGATGGCTCTTGAGTTGGTAGTCGAGGGCGGAATAGCCGTAAGAGGATCCCACAATGATGAAGGGACTCCATTTCCGTTGGGTACAAGACCATTAGGAAGCGATCCCGGGACCCCGTTCATACCGTTCGATGGTAATCCATTCAATCCAGGCATACCGTTAAGATTTAGACCGTTAGGAGTGGGATTAATATCTGTCGACGGTGACGGGGCCCACATGCTGGACGTGGACCGGGATGCATACCGCCAGTTACCGTCAAAGAGATTACTGCCGTTGAAAAGCGAGACACCATTAGAAGAAGGAGAAGAGCTAGGTAGCATTGACGATGAGAAGATGTTGGATAATGATGAACCTGAACGCGCGGAGTTGAGGGTGGTATTTGCTGAAGGAGGAGACGACATTTGACCAATTGACTGGATAGTTCCAGAGTCCGGGGACTCCTTGTCGTCGTCGTAGTCGTAGTCTTCAAGCAGTGCGCGGCTGCCCATAATCCTGTTGAGCTCATCTAGAGGGTTATCATTGTCGAGATCGGTGTGATCGAGAGTCGACGTCGGCCGCTGGATGGGATTAGGCTTACCGGGGGGAGTAGGGGGTCCCCGAGGCACAGTTTTAGGCTCCAGAATAGCAGGGGAAATGGCTGGCTCGTACAGCGGATGATATACAGGAGCTAGACCTATGGGAGAATTGAAGCCAGATAACGACAACCCGGAAGGAAATGAGGGGTTGTCCAGTTGATGCGAGATCGAATGCCGTTGAGGTAGAGAAGGGATTGTAGGGATTGGGGAAAGAGTTGGAGGTGCAAATGGAAGCGATTGTGATATGGGGAGATGCATGGGGGGATGAGGAATGGGGATCTGCTGGCTTGGTGGCTGCGGTTGCGGCTGTGGCTGAGGCTCCCTTCTTAACGTCTGCAACAGTTGCTGACGTTCTAGTTCTTTCGACTTGGCCTCTTGCTCCCGTGCTTCTCGTAGCCGTGCCTGCTGTTCCTCTTCTTTCCTCCGTTCTTCCTTTATCCGTTCTTCCTTTTCCCGTTCCTCCTTTTCTCGCTCCTCTTTCACTCGTTCCTCCTTTATTCTCTCTTCCTCCCTGATCCTCTTCTCCTCCTGCTCCCTCCTCTTCCTTTTTTCCTCCTCCTTCCTCCTCTTTTCATCCTCCACAGCCTTTTTCTCCGCATCCTTCTTCTTCTTGATCTCCAGTCGTTTCAGACGAGCTTCCTCCGCTTTACGATCTTGCTCAGCCTTTATAGCAGCTTCTTGCTGTGCCTTCTCTGCCTCTTTCCGTAGGCGCTCCTCTTCTTTTGCCTGCTTCAATTGACGCTTCTTGTCCTTTTTCCGCTCCTTGTCTTTGAGCTTTTTCTGCTCACGCTCCTGCTCCAGCCGCGATTCTTCTTCCAGCTCTTCTAGAAGCTTCTGCTGGCGTTCATGAGCCACTTTCTCTCGATAAGCGGCCAGAACGCGCTGCTCAAACATCCGTGCCGCAAATACCTGCAGCATTCTACGTCCTTCAGCCATACGCTCCTCCTCAGTAATTGAGTCGTCGTCGTATTCGTCGTCGTAATCCTCATCTTCATCGTACTCCTCGTCATCGTCTGCTTCTTCGTCGATATCCTCATCCTCATATTCTCCACTGAGTTCGTCGCCGTCCTCGTCGTATTCGGCTACGGCGGCTATGGCCTCAGCTTCCCGGGCCATGCGGCGCTCGGCCAGCTGCTCCATCATGTCGATGAACTTCTTACCATCGTTTTTTAGTAGGTCGTCAGCTACCGTCAATATTCCCCCTTGTAGAGAGAAACTGTTACTGAAATTGAAGAGATCATTAGGGTCCCGCGGCGGCGGCGGTGGTAACCGGTTGTACTCGCGGGAGAATTCGTCGTCGCTCCCGTCGTCCTCTTCCAGATCTCCTTCCGCGTAGTCATCTTCAACATCGGAATGGCCATGATTATGACGATAATATTCGCCTTCACTATCACTATAATGACTATGTGTATGCGTGTGGTGGTGCGACTGGCCGTTAGGACTATGACTATGAGTATGATGATGCCTTCGCTGAGTATCCGGTAGCGGTGGAGTTGCTGGCATTGTCAAGGATCGGCCTTGGCCAAACTGTTCAAGTTCAGCATAGTAACTATCGTATAAGACCTCCAACTCTTCTTCAATCGCGAGCCTTTTACGCCCGCACACAGAACAACTACAAGTATGCCTTTGTTGCTCCTTGACCTTCTGTAGGACCGTATCCTTTTCAATACGCACAAGATCTTTACGTTCGTCTTCTGAAAGACTGAGCCAGAACTGTTTAATTCTTTGCCGTTCCTCGTTTGATGAGGTATCCCAAATCCTATCCCGGGACTTCTTGGACTTGAACGGAGACATATGTGAGTGTTCTACAGCATCGGCAGCAGCAGTTGCTGCTGAAACTATCGACTGAGGAGATGAAAAGTCGATGTTATTTACAGTGACTTCGTTCCTGTGAACGTGAACGTCTCCTTGTGACTTCTTCTTCTTCTTCTTCTTCTTTTTCTTGCCTTCATTATCGTTGGACTCAACAGCCTGTTCTTTGGAGTATTGGAAGTCGACGTTATCTCCAGCTACATACTGAATATCGTCATCTGAGTAGAACTGATTGTCGGAGTCACTTCGTTTCCCAGCAGGTTTTTTGACGGTAATAACTTTGGACCCGTCCCTTGAGTAAATAGCCCTTGATCCGGGCGATATCGGTCGCGTGAACGACGGCACTGCCGAAGCCACTGCTTCGTTCACTAGTTAGTGGATAGTAAAAAAAAGATGAGCATCACTTACTTTAGGTCTCCAGACTTGTCGTTCTATGTCAACGACTTGTGTGACACTTTTAACTTGTATCGACTGCTTATATAGCAACACGCTCTGTTAGTTTAACCATTTATTTCTCTCTCAGATTTGTGATGAGTTTATGGGAATCTAGATATCGTGAATCCTTTGCTGATATTCTCGTACCTATATCACCCAGATTGCTTACCTGAAATAAGTCCACTGATCCAGGTAGTTTGCGTTCAAGATCGGTGTTTGTAAATGCCGACAAGAAAACGCCAAAGGTGCCTAAAATTCGCCCAAAGATGATAGATTGAACAAGTTTTGAATGTCGGAGGTTAATTGAGAGAAGGGTAACATTATGTAAAGATTGCAGAGAAAATTAAAAATTACAGGAATAATTGATTTTCAATGGGTTTTCATGGATTTTCATGGATTTTCATGGATTTTCAATGGATTTATTACGTAACGGTGATTACATAATCGCTCAATTAATGAAATAACCGATCTATTATGATCCACACGCATTCTGCTTGTTTCTCTTCGTTTGATTAGTTCTTTCCACTACGTTCAAGAGGCTTATTCCAGTGGCTACGCATAATCTGCCTAAGCCTCATCAACTTACCCTGCCTTCACGTGGGTAATTTTATTTTTATTCATTACCCTGCTTCGCGCTCCTATTTTAGCAAACGACTTCTGACACAATCTGAATTTACGCCAATTGTGCAACAGACATCAGAATAGATAGAATATGTCTCAAGAAGTTATAAAAAGGTAAGGATAAGAAGAATGAGAGGAAGGTGTTATTGTAGTTGTCTTGATAGTTCAGCCCGAAAACTGGAAGAGTTCCACCATATCTCTGAATACGAGTCAAAACATAAGATCAAGAAGCGGGTAAATAAGATCGAGATCAAGAGATGGATGTGGAAAGTTGATAATGATATTCTATTTGTCCGAGAGTTGTGAACGAATGAACGTTTATGTATTCAAGACTCGTTTGGCACTCGATTTCATGCTTTTTCATGGCCTGGGCTATGACTAGGCTTATGGCTTGTGACCTTGGTTTACGTCTTGGGACTATGTTATGGTTTATGCCTTGAGGCTTATAAACTTAGAGCTCATTACTCATAACCTCTGTAGCTAACTTTCTGTTATTCATTCGTTATATTCTATATTCTTCTTAACTTGACTGTTCTAACATAGAAAACTGGTGATCGTGGGGGATGGAGCTTGCGGGAAAACGTCGTTATTATGTGTTTTTACTGTGGGCGAGTTTCCAAAGGAATATGTAAGTCCCTCAAGCGCTTGAATTGGTCTTTGAATCAGCAAAAGGTTTTAATCGGGCTTGTCAGTTAGCATGGCTTATGGAGCGAGTAACTGTTCACAGCTGTGTTCAATTCTCTTGTCTCTTGTCTCTATCTTTCCACTAACAAGCACCCGACGGTATTTGAAAACTACGTCACTGACTGCCGAGTCGACGGTAAATCAGTACAATTAACACTATGGGATACCGCTGGGCAGGAAGAATATGAACGTCTACGTCCTTTATCATATGCTCAAGCGCATGCTATCTTAATCGCATTTGCTGTCGACGATCTCGACAGTCTAGAAAATGCCAAAACAAAGGTGAGCAATCTATTCACTTGTCTAATACTATTTTCTTATCTAACTAGTGGATTGAAGAAGTCAATCAATTATGTCCTAATGTCCCCGTTCTTCTTGTCGGGTTAAAAAAGGATCTTCGAACTGATCCTGTTGCTATTGAAGAAATGAGACGAAAAAGCTCACGATTCGTTAACCGGACTGAGGCTGAGCAAGTGGCTAGAGATATTGGCTCGAGGCAGTATTTGGAGTGCTCTGCGTTGACAGGAGAAGGAGTTGATGATGTTTTTGAGCTGGCTACAAGAGCTTCATTATTGATCAATACCCAGAAAGCCAGTTCATCCTGTTGCATTATACTGTAATAACAGTCACGGTAAAGAGCCGGTCGGTCAAACCTGTTGTAAGGAATGATATCCTTAGAAGTTATTGGACTCACGATTCTACTCTCATAAACGATCTGAAGTGTCAAGAGTGTAACAAAATCGTGACAGGCGCCGTCGCCAGCAGCTTTCCCGTCCCGTCATCCTTCTCATATTTGCTCACAACTCCTATTTATTACCTGCGATACCCCTTTTACTAATCCTATCGCCATTCGCTCGTTGCATAATATTTATTCATTCCTTGTATCTACCTAGCAGCAACTGAGAATAAAATGAACAACAATATAAATAATAGAAATCACCAAGCTCCGTAATAAATAGTCATAATCCATAAGCGTCTACCACATGAGATCTAAATCCTCGAGACACATTTCCTCGGGACTCTTGATATCCTGTAGCATGAACTCGTCCTGCCAGAAGGATTCTAAAGGCCCTTGGACTGTTGGCAAACAAGTGTACGTGTCGTAGTAAGGGTTGAACGCGGGACTAGGAGAGCTGTTGTTATGAGGAGTGACAGCCCGGGGTTTCGACGGCCGTCGCACAGGAGCTACAAAAGCGTGTTCTGTTTTCTTGATAGTTTTACGCAGTTGATAAGGCGATGCGGAGGTCGTTGAAGTATTTACAGGGGTAGAACTAGATAGTTCTTGAGTATCGACTTTAGGAGATTCAACCTTTGGTAGTGGCGGAGGGACCTGCTCCGTATGTATTTCACGAGGCTCGATTTCTTCAATCATACCTGGAGAATCAGAAAGTTCTGGAACCGATTCTTCTAGAGGTACCTGAACGGGATCTGGAGTAGTTGTAGGAAGGGGGTGTTGAACTGAGGGATGCTGAACTGGCTGGGCTTTCTGATTTTGCCGAGCCTTGTCAAACTGACGGTCGTACCGGTACAGCAACCGCTTTGGATTTTCTTTGCCCATTTCCCGTGCTATCGGGCACGTCGAAGGGTCTGTCAAAGACGCTCTTCGGATGAAAGAGTTCAACTTAGTGGCCAGCACTGTAGAGGATTTTAAGGTGGTTTTGGTCTGAGGATACGTTTCATAGAGGATTTCACATAACTCTTTGATTGTGACGCCATGAGAAAGAGGTAGCAGTGAGTTTATACACCATGTTTGTAGTAGAGAATCTTCAGAAGGAGAGACAGTAGAAACGAGAGCAGTCAACGACACTTCCTTTGTAACACTATCTTCTCTCCCAGACCCTGACACTTCTTTTGTAATATCCTCAGACTTAACATCCTCAGCCTCTTTAACTCGCTTCTCTAACGACTGTCGAACATTCTCTAGACCAAGTTCGACAGAAGCCAGCGATTTCGACACAGTTGTCATGACAGTTTTCAACCCTTGCCCCGCGACTAGAGATGCTGGCAGCGCCACAGGAGTCTTTGACATATCCTTTTCATTATGGCGGGCGTTTTTTGAATAAGGCGAGTTGCGTAAATGTCGCCGTGAAATCACTGCCATCTTTCAGACCTCGTTGTGATATAAAGTGGAGTTATAAACAACAAAAAAAATCAGACGGCGTTGTCTTTGTCGCGCTGTTGCCTCTTTATATTTATAAGTTTTGTAGATCTGCTGATAATGGCTGGATGACAAAGCGCTGACAAGGATTTTTTTTTGCTTGTCCCTCTTTTTAATAACAATCTTCCCAATAAGAACTCCAAAGGACAGCTGAACTAAAGGTTAAATATAATAATAAATATAAAGATAGCTGATAATAGTTCTTAATAGACCGAAATGTGAATCATTGAGAGCAAATGTATCAAAAATATTGTGAAAGGAGAAAGTCAAATGCTGGAAATAGCAACAATAAAATGCTACGTGTAAATGCCTATTTCTGGTTGTACAAAAACGTAGAGAAAGGCGTGAAGAAGTCAAGGGTCAAAAGACAAAGAGAAGCAAGTGTCAATTTAGACTTTTGCTGCCATAAAATTATTTAGGACAATTTCATCACAAACTAGTTTGTGCAAAGTTGACAAAAAGGATGAGAAGAAGATTTAAAGATTAAAACTGCAATAATATCTAACCAAAGTTATTGACAAAGTACAACAGCCAAGCATCATTAAACTGGTGATATAATCCGTATATTTTTGTCCGTTTTAACCAGCGTTCCATTGCTGACATAAGTCGTCCATCTCCTCCCATTACTCACCGGAAAAGGTAATGTAATTGAAGTTCTTCCGAAACAGACTTTCAGCTAACAGCCATCCACCTATTTTCGCAGCCATCGTCGCAAACTACTGCCTGATTAGACGGTTCATAACCCTAATTGAGTCAAAATGACTCAATTGGCTTAAATTGTTATATATAGGTAAGCGTTGCTTTTTGTTACAATCACATGCCGTGGGTTTCAGGTTAGTTTCAGGTTAGTTTCAGCGAACTATCGATTCAGCGGTGTCTATTGATTAAGGGATTTAAAGTACAAAAGTACATCGGTTCGACTGCAGAATATAGAACTCGACTGGTAAGGGTTGTATTACTTCAGGAAGAGTTTCAATAAATAATCAGCTCCCAAGGAAACGCTCCAAGGAAACGCTCCAAGGAAACGCACCAGAAAACGCACCAGAAAACGTACCAGGAAACGCTCAAATGATTTGCTTTCTCCTCTTGTTTTCTCGCTTACGAAGTTGTGGCTTGGCTATGCGCGGTTAGCCTGCGGTTAAAATAAGGTTACAATGCGCTTGCCAGTTAAGTAAGCACTTACCAAGTCTCCCTTAGGCAGTAAAACGATGATCAATCTTAATTTTTTGGTTGAATCAACATATTCCTGATAATAGGTTTCGTCATATATAGCAGCATTGAATGTGCAGGTCAGGGATTCTATCGCCGTTATTATCGGCTACTTTCAGAATTAATTTTTTGTGAATTTTAGTGCAAATAATGATACATTTAATGTATTAATTTTAGATTTTATAAGCCAACACCAACATTATGCAGAGCGTCTATAGCGAATAGTTGGCAGGAATAGAAAGCCAGCAGTCTAAAAGTGACTGAAACATGCAAGATAAATAACCAAAACGATGACAGAGGTGGCAGAGGTGGCAGACAAGTGAGGATCCAAAATTCGAGTCTTGTAGCCCAACGTACAGCGAGAGAGGGTTATTAGGTTAGAAAGAGGAAGAGAGCGGGGATAGTTTGCTCAAAGTGAGCTGATATAGATAAACAAGCAGTTTAGTAAGTGAGAGCAGACCTCCCTTGCTAGTACTCCATGGCAATCTGGTCTAAAGCAAACAAGGGTTTAGCCTGCTCATTTGGCAAGCCACGTTCTATGTGACTATGAATCTCCTCATCTGGAGTCACCGGTGGAGTCATCATAGCATTGACCTGGACAGGATAAGGAGAGCATTGAGGGGATAACGCTGACATCACAGGAGGAGGAGTGTGATTGTCGTGATTTCTACGAGTGCAGTGCGGAGACTGCGGAGACGGAGGGACACAGGCATCATAAAGAAGTTCATCTTGATGAGAAACTGGATGAGGCTGTCCAGATGAACGTCCAACAGAACCGCCATTCTCAAGATACCAGCATAAGCGAGGATGAGCTTCGGAATACTCTTTTCCAGAGTACTTTCTGACCAAGGAGGTACTTGCAGTGCTCATTAACACTTTAGCAAGCATTTCAGAGCACTTTTGCTCCTCGGTAGACCATGAAATAGGCGTTTCTCTGCCGTTCGACGTGATTAGTAAGCTCAACTTGTAGGCTGACAAACAAACTAGAGAAGTGGGGAACTGCAAAAATTGGCATTCAAAAAGCATTCGCTCACAAAGATACAAGGCCAGATTGCGCACGATCTTGATATAGAGATCGTCATTGTCAACTAGTACAAGTCCAATGTAATAGTCGATAAACATGTCGTGAGTCGGGCTGCCTAGACTCCAACCAAGGGTCGATAGAATGTGCGATTCCATTTGCAAGATCATGTGATTGGAATACGTTTTCTCCGACAGCTGCTGTAGTTCGTCCAGTGTGGGCACACGAGACTTGCGGTCGTAGTACTTTGACGCCAGCCAAAGCGCAGCACAGCCTGCTAGTTGGTAATGCCGTTTGTGGACCACGACCTTGGAGCTGTAGCGGTCGACGATGTTGATGGCTAGAAAAAGTGTTTCCTCGTTGAGCTTGAGGAAAAGATGAGCTTCGAGCAGGAACTCTACCAAATGTAGGCGCATGTAATCTTCGATTTCCGGCTGAACGTCCATCATTTGAGGATTACATTTGGTTTGTTGTTCGAGATCATAAAGATGCTGTATGACATCGGACTTGTAATCTTTCTCCACCTGGACAGCTGCAGACAGGTTCATTGAAGCAACGGTGGTGCAAGCAGAGCAGCAGCACGAGGCGACGCTTTGACGATGAGGGCATTTGACACATTGTGATGGGCTCATGGTGCTATGAAGTAAAAACGATGGATCAATGATGCTTGTTTAACCGAGCATATCACAGAGCAAACGTCGTGAAGATGTTGTAATAGATAAGAGCAAGTCACAGTATTAATGTAACAATTGCCTCAATGCGTTAGACTTGTGAACCTTTTGTCAACCTAGTACCCTGTCTATGACAAGTCAATTGTCATGCGGCAGATTCGACCTATCGACAAAAGTCAATGAAAATTATCCTGGTTGCCCGGACACAATTCAAGGGCTGGACTGGGATAGAATCAAAAGACACAAACAGATATTATTATTATTATGATTTTATTATAATAGTTAATGACCAGTCACTAACTATTCATACACAGTCAATGTGATGGAGAAGAATGATGTTAAGAATTAAAGATTGCGCCGTCCTTCGCTAATAATTCACAGCTTGAACAGATTTCAATTGGCTTTTTCTTTCAAGCCTACAAGGTCACTATGGAGATAGTAAAAAGGAAATATGATGGCCGGAATAACAGAAAATGAAAAATAAAAGTGAAAAAGTGAAAAAGTAAATTAAACTTTATCGCTAAACTAAAAGCAATGATATAATATTATCGTACATCAACATAGTACAGTATATAGTAGCACGACCAAAGTAGCACAGTACGAATTTGCAAATCGCTACTTATTGACTTATTTACTATTGCCTTCATATACATTCGAGATTTTGTATCTACTCCATTCTACGTGCTGCATCATATTTTTCCATTCCTCATACCCTTACGGAGGATGCCGAGCTCCTTACTGATTAGAGGTTTACACATATATACAAGAGCACTTGGGCGCAGCTAGCCAATCAAGCACTGACCAGCCAATTTTGACTATTAGTGGCTAGCCATGTTCTGAAATTCTTTGGCTCAGCTAATACGCTTGTAACTAGGTAGAACAGAAAAAGAATTTGAACAGCCATTCGCAA
Organism: Middelhovenomyces tepae; assembly: GCA_003708105.3. Classification (NCBI taxonomy): domain Eukaryota; kingdom Fungi; phylum Ascomycota; class Dipodascomycetes; order Dipodascales; family Dipodascaceae; genus Middelhovenomyces; species Middelhovenomyces tepae. The sequence continues at coordinate 264,403 of PPNF03000003.1, read as the reverse complement.
GTTTAATGGTAACCCGCCTATAGTTGAGAATAGGGGGAATCGGTTGGGTAGTGAAAAATGATGATCTGAACAAACTAGACTGAGAAATTTGAGTCAACACGAAAAGAAGCAATTAGATTACAATTATTAGACTGAATATCATTAAAAAAGCAAAATTATCAAAAGAAAACGCTGGTTAAAAGAGCCGAAGAACAAATAAAAAATTGAGCAAGATAGTTATTATCTGATCTATATGGTAATTAATATGTGACGATTAGAGTTGGTTAGTGATGGTATATAATGATAAATGATGGATAATATATTAACTATGAGTACAATAAATGAGAATTGCTGGTTTAGCTGTTACTAAATTGTCGTCGTATCAGTTACACCTCTCTTTTCTATTGGTTGTTGATATAGGCTTCTATCTTTTGCTCCAGGGTAAGTTTATTAATTTATGACAGAATTTTTTATTTATTTTATTTTTGAAAATCTACAACAAAATAGCTAGCGAGGAAATATATTTAGAATATGAGCTGACGACCCCGGAATTGGATCTGATAGCCGCGACGTTGCCCCGACAGACGCATGAAATCGTTCTGGTCACTGAGAACGCCGTACTAGACAGGTTATACGTACAGTGGTAACCAGATCGTTTTTAATCATGTAAAAAATATTTTAACAAGCATCAGTGGTACAACAATTGTTATATCGGATTATCAAGCAATGACAATTTATTCTGCCTTTGTCCAGCTTTGACTGGAATTTAATTTTACGACTTTTCTGTCTCACAATTGTTGTAAGTTATTCGTTTAATTGAAAAATTTTTCGTCTAGTTCAGTTCTAGCCGTGGAGCAACTCTTAAGTATTAATCCTCCTATCGGCTCAGCTAGATCCGATAACCGATATTGGAATTTGGCTGCTGGTAGCAAACAACCCCCGAGATCTTGAAGATCCTTGAGACGAATGTTGATCGTCCTTTTTGTAGTACGGGGATAATTCAGGTCAGCCTTCATTGAAATAGTGAACCAGTCATATATTCGTACGCTAAAAATTACAGATTACTTAATGGCTACTATCAGTTTGATAATTCTTTGTCGAAACTTGCTCACACAATCTCTATCTTTCTCGGCCGTCTATTTCGTTATCGTTTTAGTTGAAACTATTTCCACCCCCTGCTTGCCAAAAAAGCAATCATAAATCCAATCCAAAGCTACCGTCGATCTCCGATAAAAGCAATGATAATATGACCATATCAATAATAACCTTAATAATGGTTGTTATAGTGATGAGACCGTAGATCCCCGTCAGGATGAAATCTTTTGCAAATAACGGATAACTAATAAGCATTGATATTAAGGAGAAGAACCTTCAAGTGGCAGAATATCACTTATTGAATTCTGTAGCCGTGGAAGCAGCATATGGAACGGTTGCTTTAACTTGCTTACATGGGCGATTATATCCGAAATGGCAGCTGGGCTAGCTTGCTAATTCGGGCTAAGTGGTCGCTACTGCGGCTTAGCATGCTAGCAAAGACCTCCGTTTTAGATTGGTGTAGTAAATCAATTCTGTTTAAGCTAGATTCAGGACCAGTTAGTCGTGCGAGCCCTAATTGTAGCTGTGAAGATTGACTAATCAGATTAAATTCCGGGGTCAAGACGATCAAGCTTGGCAACTGAGATGCCATTTTTTTGTTGATTAGATGTCTGTAATTCTGTGAGACTCAGTATACAATGGACCGAAGCTTGTGTTAAAGCGGGGAAGAATCCATCACCAGTTGGACCCTTTGTAAGAGTTCCTGATTGCATTCCACACTAGATGCGGGTTCACTTGTTCAGAGGGACAGTTTGGGATTCTTTTTGCTCAAGTTTCAGCAATTAGGTAGCCGGGTTAGTGGAGAAGGAGAAATCAGACCGTGGTTGGTTGTTTGGCTGAAGGTTGTGGTCTGGCGTGATGCATGGGAGGTGGGTAGGGATAGGGAATGAAATCACTAGCCAATAGAGGAGCTCGGCAACTTCCCAGTAATGACGATGATTATATTATTATTAGCCTGTTGAGCTCCTAGACTAGTCCTATCTGTTGCAGTTGCATCTAGTTGCATCTAATTGCATTCTTGTAATGGCTCTTTCATACCGGGAGTTGAAAGATTCGAGGACGCATGATTAACATTGCTTGTGATAGCGTAGTCTTGTTCTCTATAATCACACACGTCAGCTAGCTACTAAATAGATGCATATTTATCACTTGGCATTCTTGAAATCTGGATTCTCAATTCATTCGATAAGGATTTGGGTGGTCAGTTCTTTGATCTTATTTGATCTTGTCTTATACAGCGATCATTACTTATACCTGTCAATTCAGGGACTGTGCGGCTCAGCTTGCCTAATTCGGATATTCCAACACCTATTCAGCATTTAACTAGCTTTGTATGGATGCCGCAAAGGGACGGATGATTAGTTACATAATACACAGTCGTATCTTAGTCATGGACTCCTTGATGATATCAGAAGGCTGGACGCAGCTTAATTTTTATCCGTTCGTTCTCCGAATCCATTGCAGACTAGCTTGAGCGCAACGCAATGATACTTGGCATTTCGCTACCATAATTCAAGCTGTTGCTATCTTCGTCATGAACATCCAATGATTGAATATGTTGAGGATGATTGAATATGCTGAGTATGAATATACCCGTTAACTGTTTTAAATTCTCTCTCAAAGTTTTATTACATTGTGCACAAGCCTTCTTGAGGAATCTTTATTTAGAGCATGTTAGCCAAGTTTTCCTGTACTCGCACTAGAAGGGCTTAGAAGGTTAGCCTAAACTGAATACTAACGAGTACAGATAAGGAGTGCGTGCCGACCCTTATTCCGCATGTATGCATGAGACCTTTAACTAATAGTGTCAAGCAGCATCAGGCGTAATCTTCAGCATGCTTCCCCACCGTTACCTCAGTAGCCTTAATTGAGTTCCCAAAACGTCAAAGTAAAAGATCTTAATAGGCTAAGCTACTGCTGATCCGCAGATCTTGTAGTTTAGCTCGAGCAACATATTGGAGCGGTATCGAGGCTATAAATGAGGTTAATTTAAAAAGCAATTCTACAGATGCATGAATTGAAATTTACGACGTAATTGGAAAAAGAAATCATATTAGTACTCTGTGACTAGTACGGTACCACCGACGTAATGCTGCGACTGGAAAACTGCCCAACAAAGCTGTTGAAATAGTCGAGCGCGGTGATCTCATATTACCCTTAACCCCACTCCTGCGTTCCCCTTGAGCAATAGAAGGAAATCCCGCACAGGAGTGGACGCATGTGTTCAATGCCTATAATTATCAATTATCGCCTGCATCATTACCGAATGCTCTGCAGCCTTTGCTAAGCCTTCAAGCTTCTTTGTTCAAGAATATTGAAAAGAAAAGTGAACTTTAGCAGCTAGTTTAGCAGAGCTAGAGTTGCAACAAATAACTACTTCATTAATAAGTCTCTTTTGCAATGCCTATATAATCACTAATATCATTCTTCAAACAATGATTCTAGTTAAAGATTTTTGAATATTTTTAAATCGTTAGACTTTTACAGCGCCTTCTACTCCATAATATCGATTGATATTCTTATTTCAGCAGAATTATCTGCGCATCAAAAAATTATTTCAATTTCGTCAGTGCCGGGTAATGAATGATGTTGGATTCCAGTCTAACCTGTAAAAGATTAAATATACAGTCTGGCTGGGCTGCAGGAATCGGAATAGGCTCTGCATATGCTGCATAAGATTTACAAATTAATGATTGCATATCAGTCTAACAACTTGAAATTGCAACTGTTTCATCTTTTTGAAGACTATTAATAGGAGATAGAGACGCAAATAAATGATGTAGAATCGTATAAGATATTGATGCATAGAAGTTCATCGAGACTACTTATGACAGTAATTACTATCTAGTTTCAGCAAGGAGACTTTTCACTATGCCAAGTCAGGAAAGTTTCGCTTAGAGGTGGGCTGAAATTGAGTAAATGTATGTTGATAATAAGATAGCAAAGTACTGCTGCATAATTGTACTGAACTATAGTGCCAAATGCCAATTGTCGCTCTATTTCAGTACAGAACAGTACACCGCCGAGGCAGCATTACTCCCCAGGCAGAGTCCTGCTAGGACGAGTCATATCTCGCTTCTGCACTGTTCTATGCAGTCACTAGACAATACAGTACAGTACTTATAAAAGATCGACAGAATATTTTTTAGATTTAACCTTACTGTTAACGGTAAGATCTGCTGTCGGTAAAGCCCAATCGGGAACCAACGCTCAAAGTTCAATGTACATCACAAACGCAATGTCACTGTCATGTCTTGGCTATGGCCTCAAATATTGTAAAGTTGGGTACACTGTTCAATTGAACTTTGGTTAATATTTTTAAGCCGCAGAACGCCGCCTCACCATGCTCGGGCGTCACTCACCATGCTCGGGCGTCACTCACCATGCTCGGGCGTCACTGCAAATGTTCTAGAACACGCTACCAGATCTAGATATTAGCACTGAAAGGCGCATACGACTGTCAAGCTAGTGAGAGATTATTTGTACTGCATGTACCTCGTGTTCTGAGGGCGTTAGTTAATTATCCGGTATGGAATAACGAGGTACATATGCGATTATGTAAGCCAAAGACGTCAATCAGCCTTTTGATCGGCGGAATGGTGAGATATTCGTCCTGAATCAGAATATCGTCAGGTTCAAGATAAGCCGATATCATCGGTTGTCTATGCCTGTCGCGTACGACATTCGACTTGTGACTGATGCAGTTACCTCTGTGACAGTTAGCGAAATGCACGAATCCGCCATTTTCTAAATAAGACCGTACTATAAAATAGATGTAACTAGTTCTACACGTCGCTGTACTGAGCCTAAATAAAGATCAATTATTGAATAAAATTACAGTTGTACCTTATTAGGTAGTTAGATGTTCACTGAGTATCGGATATATCGTCAGAGCTCAATCTCACCGATAATATTGAATCGTCGGCTAACACGGATACAGATTGTTGCCATGAATCAGTTACATCGCATATAATCCACCAATGGCAACGTAGTCGTCCCCATGGTTTTGTATCACCCTATCATCAATGTAATCTAATTGGCCCTCTTCCAAGCAAGATACTTTGCCGAATGACCTAGTGGTTTGAAAGGCACTTGCTCCGAGTCCTCGGTTTGTTCCGATTTGTCGACCTTGAACTTCAACGGCCGCTTTTCGCTCACTGGTAGTCTACGCGGCAACCAGATAGGCGGCGTGTTGAACCAGATCATCTGATTGTACGTGCCATAAACAGCGGCTTGTGATTTCGGTGTTCGCGATACTGCGACTGCGACGTTGTCGTAGTTAAGGCCCAACTGGGCTTGGATGGTTTCGGCAAGGATAAATGTGGCTGGGGGAGCTGGGGGAATGTAGCCAGGGGGATTAGCGTAACTCGAAGGAGGCGCCGTCGTCTGGGGAGGGCCGACTATGATTCCGGCGGCAGTTCCACCGGGAGTGACAGAGATAGCCATTGCCGCCGATGGCTTATATCCTTGTCCTATTCCATTGACTAAAGAGGAAACAGGCGTTTGAGGCATCGGCGAGTCCAAAAGCCCCGTGCCCGGAGTTTGGCCGGGGGTCGACGAGTAGTTTCCTGAGCGCAGGCTCGCCGCCGAACCTGAGTACCGACTGCCGTTCGGGGTAATCGGGTTGTGCCCGTTAACGGAATGCGCAAACGTTAAGGAGGGATAGGGCAAGGGGGGCCCTGAGGATCCAGATGTGTACGATGGGTAGCCGCTGCGGCCGTAAGATGGAGTTGTCGGGGTATCGAGAGTTCCTGAGTGGAACGTCTGCGATCCAGGGACACCTGGCACGCGAATGAACTGCGGTACGTCCATGTCCGCCGGGCTTGGCTGCTCCGGAGGGTCGTTCGGGTCCAAGGGTCGTTTGTACACTGCGCCAACGACCGGAGGTGCGTTCGGGACGCCGATCGTCGGTTCAGGAATCGGATCGTCTTCACGGGCATCTGCCGGGAGTAAGTTTTTAATTGGCGATATTACGCGCCGCAGAGGGTGCGGCCGATCGAAAAGGTCCATGGGATAGTCCGTTGAGCGGACCTCGTCCGGGATACACGCCTTCCACGTGCGGATCTTGTTGAATGTCTTTTCATTTTCGTTATACCGCGACTCGCAGCAATAAACGCTCCGTCCGCCGATTCCCGCAGGCCGTCCGCGTTGGTACTTTGTGAAAAACATCACAAAGCACTTCTCGATGATCTCGTCTACAAGATGGTCACGGTACTGTCCCGATTTGACGACCTCATTCTCATAGAAGAGTTTGTCGACCCGATGCACAGTCTGCTCGGGGCGGTAGTACCAGCACGCGTTGATCCACTTCTGCCCATCTGATGCCTGCCAGATTCTGAAGATTTGGCCTATAGTAGGCTTAGACGGGTCGTTCAGATTACTAATATGAACCCAATCACCTACGCAGTAAATCTCTCCGCGGTGCTCGACTTGGTCTAAAGGCAGCCGTGAGATCTTACTATTACTATCAGGGTCCTGGTAAACGCTGTCGGGTTTTTTCAGCTCATCTTCAGCTAACTGCACCATCACATGCTGCAACTGCAAGGCGTCTCTAAATATTTGCGATCCATCTGCGTTGAAGAGTTTCGCATTGTTGAACATGAGGTTCATGTCCGCTAGAAACATCTCCACTTTGGAGTATTTACGGCGCTTGATGTTTTTACGAATGGAGTCTAGAGCTATGGGGGTCCGGATCTCTCCATAATACTCCGGGTAGAGTTTTGGGTCCGGGAGTTTCTCGAAAGCAGGATAAAGCAGACGGCCTGTTCTTGGCTCGCGCTCTTTGCGTACTCCTCTCATTATAGCTTTAATGCGATGCTCGTGCGGTTTGTCTACTGTTGGAGGACGTCCGCGCTTCTTCCGGCGGTCGTCTAGTAGCTCGGCGTTGTTTTTGTCCTCTTCTTCCTGCTCGCGAAGGCGTTTCCGCTTAAGCGATGCTCGTAACGGTGGCCGTCCACGGCGCCTCCTCGGCTCTTCTTCTTCCTCTTCCTCTTCATCTTCCTCTTCTTCGTCCTCTTCTTCATCCTCCTCTTCATCATCTTCCTCCTCCTCTTCCTCTTCCTCTTCTCCATCAGGAATCGGTCCCAAGTCAGGATATTCTAGCTCCGCTTCAGCAAACTCTCCTACACTGCGTAAACTATCTAGCTGCTGCCGTAAATACGTATCAACAGCAACAGCATCGTCGTAAATAAGACTGTCTCGACGATTAAACACCCTCGCATTGTACGTAATCTGTGCCACATCGCGGATAAATTCAGATATCTTTGTATACTTCTTATGGCTCATATTGGACTAGTTAGAAATATTACAACAGTGATGTAACAGTGTAATATGACACTGAGGATGTCATGAACTTACCTTGATCATATACAATGACATTGGTCTTTTAATGATCTTGTAATAACTCGTCAATCGCCTGTCAGGAAGTGCTTGGAACACAAGAGACACATCGCGGTTCTCAGAGTCCCGCAACGCGTAAATTCCTTCCAGAAACGGTTTGATTGCTTTGGTCAAAGGAGTCTCCGGGTCTTGTTTCCCATCGACTTCTGCAACAGCGGCAGTTACACCCGTCTTGTCGCTCTCCATTGTTGTGTGGATGAATTAAACAAAGTGAGAAGTTATCAAGTGTTACCTGGGAGTGAAGGTATTTGCTTACGTAATGACCACGAACTGAAATCGTGATATTCTCAGCTAGAAGACTTTATGAGAGACAGTTGTGTATGTATGTAGGCTATGGAGCTATACCCAGAGTTTAGCCAGCTTTCTATTCGTCAGAACATTTAGCGAAGCGTTTAAACTTCACAGATGCTCATTTGATCTGATTCTGACTGAGTCTTGACAGATCCAAAGACTGTTCCAAAACAGATGAATCTGATAGATAAGAAGAGTCTTGAACTGGCTGCAAATAATCACACGTGAGCCAATAAACAGCGGTCTTTACTGTTCTTTCTTGTCAAATTCATGTTGTTCAATTTACCCTCCAAAGTTCACACTAGTTACCCTCCTGCTTGCATATCTTGCCAGCATGAAAATATATACAATCGGTTCTCGACCAGCTATTTTACGACGATTGCCGATTCTGCCTATTTGCTGTCGATTGTCGAGTCATATGGACCGCTCGGACGCGGCCTCGGACCCGAACTTGGTGTCGTTCCAGAAGTACCTGGCTCAATCGACTCGGATTCTAGCTTTAGTCGGAGCGGGTCTTTCAGCTGGATCTGGGCTGCCTACGTTCCGTGGAGCTGGTGGGTATTGGCGGGATTTTGAGGCCATGGATTTGGCGACTCCAGATGCGTTTCAAGCCGATCCGTCCTTAGTCTGGCAGTTCTATGCTGCTCGACGGTCTGCGGCTCTTAAAGCTAAACCTAATATGGGCCATTACGCGTTGGCAGAACTTGCCAGAAGAAGAAAAGGGTTCCTAACGCTCTCTCAGAACGTTGATGGGCTCAGCTCACGCGCTGATCATCCGGAAGACCAACTTTTGCTCCTTCATGGCGATCTTTTCACCGTAAAATGTACGTCTTTTCTATGCAGTTTCAGCCAGCACAACTACGACAACCCTTTAACACCTGCTCTAGCAGGGTGCGACGATCTAAGTAAACCCGTAAAACAAATTCCTATAAGTGAATTACCTCATTGTCCTTCTTGTCACACGGGACTTCTGCGTCCCGGAGTCGTCTGGTTTGGAGAGTCACTGCCGTTATCAGTAGTCACTAAAGCCGATGAATTCCTTAGCGCTGGAAAGGTAGATTTGATCCTTGTAATAGGTACTTCAGGCTCGGTGTGGCCTGCCGCTGGGTATGTAGAAACAGTGGTATTAAAAGGAGGTAAAGCTGCTGTTTTTAATACTGAAGTGGATGAAGAGATGGAGGGAGGTTGGGTTTTTAAAGGTGATGCTGCTGAATGGTTACCAAAGGCGTTGCAACCGGTTATAGGCAAGTTAAGGCCAAAGAGAGGTGATCGTAGCTAGAGCGTAGGCGTACCACTGCGACTGCGTATCCGCTGTTGTGCCCTACTGCTCTCTGCTGTCACTGAGTACCACTGCGATGTGCTGTCACTGTAAACTACTGCTACAGACTGTATCTCTGCTGTTACTGCCTACGACAGCTGTCGACTGTACTATCGACTGTGGCATACTGGGATGTCCAGATAGTTGCTCCCTAATCACCGGTGAATCTAGCTCCACAGATGCTACCCCGATGCTATGAATTACTAGGCATTCTTATAGCACAGGACATTACATTGTATATAATAGATCAACATATTAATAATTATTAGCGTACAGAAGGGTGTAGCATCCGATATACGAATAATATCGGCAGACGAATCGCAGATATGACAGTTAATTAGATCTCTTAAACATTTGATTGACAGTAAAATCTAATTGTCAGTACGAGGCACAAAGGTAAAGGCTTAACATGATCCTACCGATATTGCAGCTGTCATAACATCCGTGATTGTGCAAACAGCCGGGAAGTATGCAGCTAGACGTACGCAGCCACGGGACAACATCGCCACGGAACCAACTTAGTTATCGGTATGAATACAGATATATATGTTTTGATATCAGCATATTGCTAACCTAATTGCTATTATCTACTACTAGAAATGAATGGCCTTATCATATGTTGCCATTGCAGCTTCTTTAAACGCCTCGGATAAAGTGGGATGAGCATGACTTGTTCTGGCGATATCTTCCGAACTAGCACCGTACTCAACAGCCAATACAGCCTCGGCAATCATCTCACCGGCGTTGGGGCCGACAATGTGAACTCCGAGAATACGATCAGTCTCTTTATCGGCAATGAACTTGACGAGTCCATCGGTGTCGAGGTTTGTCTTGGCACGGGAGTTGGCGAGGAAAGGGAACTTTCCAACGTTATATGGGACACCTGTGGCCTTGACCTGCTCTTCGGTCTGTCCGACCCATGAAACTTCAGGATGAGTGTACATAACGGAGGGAATAGCTCCATAGTTTACATGTCCGTGACCTTTCTTGATATATTCAGCAGCAGCGATTCCCTCTTCTTCAGCCTTATGAGCCAACATGACACCAAAAGTCACGTCGCCGATAACGCGGATATGAGGGTACTTTGTACGGTACTCCTGATCGATTACAAGCCTTCCCTTTTCGTCCTTATCTATGGACAAGTTCTCAAGTCCTAGACCTTCAGTGTATGGTCTTCTACCTACAGCTACAAGCAACACATCGGCTTCAATGTCTTCCTTCTTTCCGGTTTTGACGTTTTCATAGGCGATTTTAACCACCTCGCCGTCCCGGACTCCGGAAAGAACCTTTGTTCCTGTCTTGAACTTGATTCCTTGACGTCCAAGAGTTTTTTGAGTCAACTTGGAGATTTCTGAATCCATTCCTGCTCCTCCAATAGCCGGAAGATACTCGATAACAGTGACTTCCGAGCCTAACCGAGACCAAACACTTCCCATTTCAAGTCCGATAATTCCTCCTCCAATGATTGCCAAACGTTTAGGTATTTCTTTAAGAGCCAAAGCTCCAGTTGAGGTCACAATACGCTCCTCGTCGACTTCAATTCCTGGGAAAGGTGTGGGTTCTGAACCAGTAGCAATGATGATATTCTTGGCTTTAAGAATAGCATTTTCTCCTCCTTCAATAGCATCAACCTTCAATTCGTGTTCATTGATAAATGATGCATTTCCCTTGTAATAATCGACTTTATTTTGCTTGAAAAGTATCTCGATTCCCTTGGTGAGCCCGAAAACTGCATCTTCTTTAGCCTTTTGAAGCTGGTCTACATTGATCTTTACATCACTAACTTCAATTCCACGATTCTTTGTATCCGTCTTGATTTGATGATACAATTGAGTGTTGTTGAGTAGTGATTTAGATGGAATACATCCGATATTGAGACAAGTACCTCCTAAACGACCTCTTTTCTCTACGCAGGCGGTTCTAAGGCCTAATTGTGCTGATTTTATAGCTGCAACATAGCCTCCTGGACCTCCTCCAATAACAATAACGTCAAGTTCACCTATGTTAGAATATAATAGAAAAATACAAAGAATGAGATCACCGATATCGGCGGAGTGTTTAGAAGTCACAGAGAATGTGGCAGGGTCTTGAGGCATACCAGAATCGGTTGATTCCATTGAATGATGTGGCAGTAGATCAGTAGATCAGTAGATCAGTAGATCAGGGCAACAGTTAGCCAGTACAGTTCAGAAGTACAGTACAGACCAGTCAGTTTAGACGATCAGATCAACAGAAAGAGCCTTAAAGACCAGTCAGATCAGCAGTTCAGCAATTGAGTACAATACAGATCAGTACAGCACAGATCAGTACAGTACAGTTCTACAAAGCACAGTCCAGTACAGTTCAGTAAAGACCTGTCTATTAAGACTGTACAATTGCAACAGTCAGACAGCACAGCTCAGTAAAGTACAATTGAACGATCAGACAGTACAATTTAGAACAGCTTCACTAACAGCTCCACAAACAGTTTCAATCCAGCAGATTCTCAATGCAGATTGCTCTCATGATGCTCGTGATTTGATCAGCCAATGAAAGTCCCAACACCACCTCCCAACCCCCACCAGCCCCCACCACGAGAATGAGAGAGGAGAGGAGCCACGAGAATGCACGAGAAATATTCGGGAGAGCAGGAAATGTTCAAAAGAACGAAGATAGGAAGCAGAGAATAGATTGATTTAGAGTCAATTTAAAGAGAATTATGAGAACAAAGAGATCATGTGAATCAATGCTCGAACCGTAAGTAGGGTAATTAGCTGTTGTTGCGGGATTACCGCAGGATTTAGGCTAAAGAGAAGTAATTGAGGAATGAAAGGGTCAGGAGATGAATAGTATTAGAATAGTAGTGAGAAGTGTACCAGTAATTGGTAAATAGCTCGAGTCTGCCAATAAGTTGATCAATTCATGAAGCAGATCGATACAGTAGAGTTGTCAACAGAGAAGCACCACGGCAGTAGACAGACAGAGTGCTGGTGCAGTACCATCATAGAGCAATTGTAATGGTTCTTATACCAAGCAATTGTGGTGATTCCTATACCACCAAGCATTATCATTCTCTGAGATCATAGACCGAGAACTGAGCAGAGAGTAGAATCAACAGAACACAGACAATTCAATCAGCCCAAGTATCACTGACACGGCACAGAGACGGAGCGACACGCGAGGCAGTAACACAGCTCCACGAGGAAGTACCGTGACTCAGCAAACTTCGCCGATGCCACCGAAAGGCCATACAGATATCGGCACATTACTTACCAGCATCAGAAGCTAAGCCTCTTGAAAAGTAGGAAACACCCGAGAGAATCCTTTGATTCGAACGAGCAACGGATCGGAAACCACTAGCTCTTAGCATATTGACTAACGAATTCCACGAGTGATTCAAATAGAAATCTTGTATAAAGAAGAGAGATTATTCAGACGACAAAATCAGAAAAGGATTGGACAACCGTCGGAATGTAGGGTAATAATGTTGTTGAGTAATTGTCAGTACAAGGTTCGGAGTTGAAGTATTTATATAGTATTTCGGTTATGAGCGGAAGAGCTCGGAGATGCACCTATGATTAACTGATAATAGTCATCAAGTGAATCTATCAATCATCAAAATCGTCATATGACAGTTATATTTATAGGCGTTAATAATGTATAATTCTAGATGAAACTATTGCAGTGCCAATACCTTTTCAGGAATCGGGATGATGACCCGAAGCCATAAGCAGACTCGGGCACACGTGACAACGGCACCGGACCCGGAGTCCCGCATTAGAAATATCGTTATAATAAATATTGTTATATACAGTTCTAAGTTGAAGATGTAATTGTCAGCTAGAGATAATCTGATGCTCGAGCTCTTCCACGATCGGCTTCGGCCCATGTTTTTGGCCGTCTAGGAGGAGGAGAATAGTCTCGGCCAGTCTTTGGCTTTGACGGTTCTCTTGATCGTTCTCGGGACTTTTGACGGATGGGACTCCGGCTACGTCTGGGACGTGGTGATGGCGACCTTCTAGAAGCCCGATAAGGAGATCGTCTTCGAGGTCGGTCAGGAGACCGTGAAGCACGAGATCGTTCCTCTGAAGCTCTTTGAACCTTTCGTTCAGGAGAAGCTCCAGATCTGTGAATCCTACTAGAGGAAACCCCTCCAGCTCCTCTAGATCTTTCACGTGATCGAGACTTCCGTCCTCTGTCTGGAGAAGCCTTTGAACGTTTAAGAGATTGAGGTTCTCGTCTAGATGGAGAGGTTCTTCCAGCTCTTGTAGGAGAAGCTCTTCCTCTTCCAAGTCGCCGTTCTGAAGATCTTCTCCGTTCTATGTCGGGGGAAGCTCTGGAATGTTCAGGAGATCGAGGTCTTATGTCTGAAGCTCTAGCTCTTTCAATCGATGTTCTTCGATCTCGATCGGACCGTTCAGGAGAAACGGTTATTCTCAGGCGCTTTCTAGAAGATTCTATAAGACTGTCACGAGATGAATCACGGGAATGTGATCTAGAGCGTGAACGATAACTGGAAGAATATGATCTTGACCGTGAAGATCTTGGGGATCTTGGGGATCTCGGGGTTCTTGACCGACTAGAGAATGAGCTGGAGCGGGACGAACGGGAGTATGACCTACGGGGCGAATCTACCAGCTGACGTCCCCGCACGGGAGAGCGAGAGATTGATCGGGTTCGAGATCGGGTGCGGGATCTGGAACGATCTGATAGTGAATCTGAACGTGAGTCGGAACGCGAGTCGGAACCACTTTCACTATCACTTTTGTCCTCGGGCAAATTCTGTAGATATTCTCGCATTCCTGTAGTCAAAGCACCAAAGTGAATGGCAGTAAAGTAATTGATAGCAAACCGGGTCTCTGCTGGATCCTTACAAGGAAACAGGTCGACCAAATATGGCTGAAGATATGGTTCTTTAAACCGTTTAACGATCTCGTCTGTCCCGATCTCATGCTTCATTTCTTGAAATAGAATGTTAAGAAAGATCCGATGGGAAGACGAGTCCGATTCGGATACATGGATGCTTTGAAAAGCTTCCCAGTCCAAGGAGTCGGATGATAGCATGTAGCCAAAGAGTGTGGCGATGTTACGGATTTGATTAGGGTCGTAACGGTGGATGATATCGTAATAGTGCCTGAACGCCTCAATGAACAGCTCGTGCCACTCTTTGTGGCGTCTACAGAGACGTTCACCTACACCACCGTAGATTTTGGCGTAAACCTTCTCTTGCGAGCAGCATTCTACAATCATATTGACGATTTCATTTCGGTTTTCAGGGGCGATATTAATTCGAAGGAGTTTATGACATGCTTCATCGATAGACATTGTTGATTTGATGGTCAAATAGACGGTTTTGCGAAGATTGACAAGCTGAGTGTTTGTCATGTCAATAATAGGAGTAGTATCAACTGCGGCGGGTGCGGCTTGTGCGGCTGAAGTGGATTCCTCATCGCTTTCACCTTCCTCGCTTTCACTTCCACTTCCACTTTCACTTTCACCTTCTAGAATCTCTCTTTTAATAGCTTCGTATCGCTCCTCGTTCTGCTCATATTCAGGGTCGAATTTAAACACATTTAACGCTTCATTCGCCTTAAGCTCCGAATCCAACCGAATCATATGAGTAATCTGATCCTGTTCCTCTACTAAATCCAAACCCACGGCAATAGCCGGGTTCTCATTAAATCCATCCTTTCTTACTTGAAAGAGCACTTCGATCATATATTGAGTCCTTTTATCAAGATTTCCTTCTTGTAGAATTACTCTGAAACGTTCGAAAATAAGCCGGAAAGCCGAAGCAGAAGTTTCTGACAAATAAGCCCCGGACTCCCGGACGAATCCAACAGCTATTTCTACGGAATCATTTGTAGGTTGTTCCAATAACAAGCTAAGAATCTCAAGAGCTAGAATCTCATGACAGACTTGATGATTGCATAAATGAGCAATGAACATGACAGCTGTTAAACAGGAAGTCTTGTCATTTCGTTTATAAGCTCTTCGGAACTGGATCACAAGGCGTGAAATGACCAGTTCTCCAATCTGGGGTAATTTCGTATTTACAATAGCCACAAGTGTGGCGTAAACAGGCGTAAACGGCAATGACGCCGCCTGAGCTTTCATAATGCTACGAGCAAATAATCCTCTTCCTCGTACCAAATTGCAACTGAAAACGTTCTCTACAATGCTACGAATATTCGCCACATTGACCTTGTTTATAAGACTGTTGATGCTCTTTTTTAGGCCATCCCATTGTAATCTTTGGTACTCTTTCGACGATTTATCGATCGTAATTTGGGCTTGAAGCGCTCGTAATTTGGCAGGAGGAACATATCGACCTCCAGATCGAAGTTCCATCAACCTTTTATACTCTTCAGCAGGATCATAAGGAGCTTTCTCGGTTGAATCATTGATATTCTCGTCTAATTGTCGTTGACGTTCCCGCGCTCTTTTCGGGTCAACGTCTCTAATTATAAGACGGGAAGGCGGGGACCGGGATCGAGACCGGGATCGAGGCCTTGAATGTCCCTCGGAAGGACCATCCTGTGCCTTAGCATCCGTCATGCTGAAATTAAGATAAATAAATGTGTTTAATTAGTGGAAACCTAAGCTATAATAATTTAATATGAAATAATAAGATAATATTTCATGCCGGGTAAGACGTCAGGGTAACTGAAAAGAGGAAAACACCATCAGCGAACCTCTATTCTATTTCTCTTAGAGCCTATAATAACGCTTCAACGACTAGCGTTTATTCGCCATACTGAATATTGGTAAATACGTCATAATTTAATATGCCACTGTGACTCTCAGCTCCGAGGTCACGTTCGTTTTCTGTATGGAGTAGTTGTTTAAAGTCCTGTAGCCGAGTCGGCTCTTTAAGCTGATTAATTTGTGAAATAGTGAATATACAATATTACAATAGGTATTACTTTTAAATTCCTTGAGCTATTAATTCCATTTTATCTATCACAGCGAATCACACTCGGCGTTGGACATATGATCACTTGGCAATAGCACAAGGAGTGTAAGAGCTCAACAAAGATAATGTAATAGGTAATTGGCTAATTTAATCACTATTCTGGTGATTTACACAAGCTATTTAATATTTAATATGATTGAACCTCGGGAATATTTTAAATCTTTCTTCGGTCATTAATATGAAGCTCGGACTCGGAGTAAATGTGGGGAATATGGGGAATATGGGGTAAGCGGCTTAAGCAGCGTGTGCGCATTGACTGCCAATCAGGTAATTAATTGAAATCTGCGGAGAAATTATAACAATTTACAATCAATTAACTGGATATAAATAAATAGAAATAAATAAAATATTTAGAAAAGAGATCTTGGATAATTATTTCTAATATATTCCATCTGTTTATCTTGTTCAATTGAAGATTTGAAGTAACTCTACAACATTTCCCTTTGAATTTAATAAATCAAAGTCTGCGTCGAGTCTCTAGTGACTCTGTAGGACATAAACGGATTAATATATAACTAGTCACAGGTTATAGATTGAACTTATAACCGGTGCCGAACTGCATTCAAATATTCATCAGTTATCAGACTTCTGTACCTCAGTCAAACCTCCTGTTATAAATCACTGTAAATGATAAATATTTATTATACAATTAATTGAATTCAATCAACGGATTGTCCTAATAATCCGATTATCCGATTGTCGTCCCGGATTTTAGTGGTTATTTATTAATTGAGCAGAGTGCTCAATTGGCTTAGTGGTTGTGAATTTGTGAATTATGAATAATTTATCCCAGATTATCCCAAAATCCCAGATTATTCGATTATTCGATTATTATTCGCCTGTTAATTATTGGTTGTAGTCAATCAATAAATGAAATTAAGAAAATAGAAAATCACATTAAAATGATAAATTATAATTTATTAAATATTCAGTTAATTCGCAGAACGTATTTATTTATATTGTATTAATTTCTTGAATTTAGTCTTGAATTCTTTCCTGAATTTGTTTCCTGAATTTGTCTCACGAATTCATTCTTGAATCTTTTTTTCCATTTTTATTTCATTATTTCATTTATTAATTGGTTGTGTGACTTTGAACCAATGACCTCAAAACATCCCACCCCGCATCCCCACTAAAATCTCTGCTCCCCTCCTCATCCCCCAGATTGCAATTCTATCAATTGCAGGATTAAAGAGATAAATATTGGAATTATAATAAACCAGTCATCATGCTTTATATGGCAACGTTATGCCTTATTGAAGGGGGTCGGGCGGCGATTTTGGCCCAGAAATATGGTGATTTATTAGGTCAAGCCCTTTATTATACTGTATCCGATGGATCTTTGGATATCTTGGTTCTTAAGCCCCCAGGTTCTTTATATGAAGTGGCCAAGACTGTAGGAGAATTATATGAGATTTGTAGGAAACAAGCTGAATTGGTTAAACGATCAATGGTTACTATTAGGGTGTTGCTCGATGGTCATGATGTTGATTTGGCTAGAGAGCAGACATGGGAAGTTATTATGGCAGGAAGAGCAGGTAAGCACAATGATATAGTTACTACATGTATAATGTAGTGCTACACGTACAGTGTAGCGACTGCTGACATGAGCAGTGACAGGTACAATGTTGTACTGCACGACATGAGTCTAGTGACATGAGTGACCACAGTAAAGGCGATGTGCAATATACGATTTAATCCCTTGTTACAGTTCTTATCTTCTTCTCCTTCTTCTTATCTCGTCTAACTAGAATTCGATCTAAGTGGAGAATTTAGAACCCTTATTCCTGAATCGTCCCCCATTCTAGGCCTTCCTATTGTTTACCTTAAAATGGGTGACGAATATCAATATCATAGTCGATTATCACGAGGAGGAAGTGGTCCTCAAAGTGCCCCACATAGTGGTGCGCATAGTGGTTCACAAACACCTGAAGCTAAAGATTTAGATCCTGCAGAAATGGCTGGTGAATGGGAATACAATGTAGTAGCCGTTGGAGGCACTTTTGATCATTTACATGATGGACATAAATTGTTATTAACTGCTGCAGGATTCATTGCTAAAGATCGATTAATTGTTGGAATAACCGGTAGGTAAAATGTTTGTGGAATATTTTTTTCTAACTAGGCTCGGAGCTGCTGAAGAATAAAAAATATGCTGATGCTATGCAATCATATTCTGCTCGTAAAGAAAGTGTTGTATCTTTCTTGTCGTATATATATCCGTCATTATATCTTGATATTGCCAAGATCAATGATATTTACGGCCCTACAGCCACAGATCCCGATGTCGAGGCGTTAGTAGTAAGCAAAGAGACTCGGAAAGGAGGCGATGAAATCAATATATTGCGTCGGGAAAAAGGCTGGAATGAATTGGCCATTTATGAGGTTGATTTGGTCGGTTGTACTACAGGCAATGAGCAGAATAATTGGGATGATAAGCTCAGTAGTACCGAGTTAAGAAGGCAAGAATTAGAGCGTTTGAATTTAGAATCCTCGGCTCCAACTCCTACTGAAGTATAGCAATCAAAGGAGAGAGAAGATGAGGTAAAAGGGAAATTGTAGTGCGGTATAGCAGTGATTTTCTGGCAGTGATTGTGCCGTATGATTGTGCCGTATGATTGTGCTGGCTATGATTGTACTGGTTATGATTGTACTGGTTAAGCTTGTGACTGTCATTCCTTGTATCTCTTGTTGTGGTTGTGACTTTCTTCCTTCATTCTATTGGTCCTTCTGTAGCTGAGAATGTTCTTCCTTTATTGCTCTTTCGTGGCCGAGCTGACTGTAATCTTCTATTCTTCTGCGGCCATGGCTTGCAGTTTCCTTTCAATCTCACCATCGTCCCTGTACACTCACTCTGTGCTCACTCTGTCTCACTCTCGTTCTCTCAACATCTCACGTAGAACAACATCAGCCACATCTACACCCCATTGCACCCCCTCTTTCTGGTTCTCTGCCACAATATCTGACCGCCTCAACTTTGTCAAGAAATATTTCATTCCCTTCAACATCACCGGATCTTTGACCCGAGCTATCATCTGTACCAAAGGCTTATCATCTCTTTCATTTCCCTTGTCAAATAAAGCATTTCCAAACCCTGTTTTCCGAGGCGCTCGTTTTGCCATTGTATCAAACAGTGAAATAAAAAACAATTCTACAAAGATCTGGACTTGAGGTTGAGCTGTAACAAAGTCCAGATTCTTCAAGATCTCAAGGCCCATGACTCCTTGAGTCACTAAAGATGCGTAAAATCGCGCGTATTGCATTGTTTTATGAGTAGAATCCCCCGAGTCCTCCGAGTTTCCCTCTTCCTCACTCTCCAAATAATCCCACAAGGCGAATTGAAAGCTCTTTTTAATCGAATGTTGAGCACATAATTTCGCAGCTAAAAGACTGTAAAAAAGATTGAAAACGTCTTCACTACTACAACATTTAAGTAACACTGTAGAGATCTCTCGTTCTTGCTTGTTTTTCAGGTTTAAATGTTTGATTCGATCGTAGGCATCGACGTAATCTTCACTGGTCATGATTGCAATGAAAATAGCTCTTCGAATATCGGTATTCATTCGTTGAGCTTTAGCAATTGCCATCCAGTCAGGACCAGTTTCGAGGTCTGAGAACGCTGGGGTTTCCAGAGCAGTACTTCCCGTGCCCGTATCTCCCGTGCCCGTAACTCCCGCACCAGGGACATCCCTCCAAGCAGCTCCTATTAACCACCATTTTCCTTTTGTATTTATATCCTCAATATCTGCTAAAGAAACCCTCAAAGGCTCTGACACTTTGCCGATAACAGTTGGCAAAAACTTCTTCATTCGTATCCGCGTTGCTTGAACACTATCCGTCTGTTTCTGCCTATTATTCTTCAAAGCTGTCAGCGTTTCAATAAGGAATTTGGTCCTTGAATTCATCTTGACTCCATCGATATTCGATACTGCCACTTGGACAAGTCCTATTATCTCCTTTAAAGCCGCAGGATCATCGGATCTTAATTGAGACCCGCAATTTCGGACGATTTTAAGAATGTATTCGGTCTTTTGTTCGTCGATTTCCGAGATAAATCGTTTAATAAAGTCGTAGATCAGATTACAAGCTATTAATTGGAAACTGTAGAGTTCCGAAAGTAAAGAAAGTAAGTTGAGAGCTTGTTTGTTGGTTAAACCACTGGTGTTTTCCATCTGGTTGTAGGCCTGGAATTGTTCCACTACAGTTTGCACAAACGATGCCCCGAATTCAACGCCTACAGAACGATATAAAGCAGTCGAAATGGCTGCTTGGACAATTAGAAAGCTTTCAAGGAGAGTACCGTCAATAGCCGTTGCTTCGATGATTATATTGGTGATAGAGGTGTTGACTAAATTCCGTGAATTGGATAGGTAAAGTTGTTCGAGTTGGTTGAGAATGCTGCCGATATTGTCTTCGCTAAGTCGATTGAATAAACCTTTGATTTTCCGGTTGAGCATTGATGAGTCGTCGGTTCGTCTGGAGGGGGGAATGTATTTGCCAGCCGGAGCAGGTGTAGGCGTAGTAGGAGCCGCATGAGCCTCATCAGCTTCAGACGCACGAGCCGTACGAGCCGCAGGCGCATATGGATTTTCTCTTTTTCTCGGTTCAGCCGCTTTAAAAGCCTTTTCCTCTTCTTCTTCACTTTCACCTTCGCTTTCTACTTCCTCCTCATCATCCTCCTCACTCTCGAATCCTTCTAAACCATCAAGCAGATCATCTAAACCATCATCACCTTTGGAGAGTTTATTACCTTTCAAACCCAGTTTTTTAGAATAATAATCAATATCATCTTCATCTTGATCATGGAATTTCGGTTCTTTAGATTTAGATGTTGACTGTTTAAATTTAGTCGTCGCTTCAGTCTTGTTGTTCTTTAAAGCTTTCAAAGCTGCCCAAGTGTCGTCTGCAGAGAGCTCACTTTCCAGTTTGCCTGATTTCTTTGAAGTTGCAATTTCAGCCAAACTGACTTGAGATTCTTTTAATTTTTCCAGCTCAAGTTTACCAGCAACTTTCTTTGACATCTTTTTTTCCTTTAAAGCTCTCAGTTTAGCCCAAGTATCTTCCACCGATTCAGGTTCAGGATCAGATTCCTGCTCAGATTCCTGCTTAGATTCCTCTTGTTCAATCTCGTCAGGCTTTTTCAACCCCAGCTTCTTTTCCTTTAAAGCTTTCAATTTTGCCCAAGTATCGTCTACAGTTTCAACTTCCAAGTCGTCAGGCTCATCTAATGAAATGCCATTATCTACATCACTTGAATCTGAAGGCTCCTCAAATTGAACCTTTTTGACCTTTTTGACTATCGAAACTTTCGATTTCACTACTCCACCAGGCTTATGACCATCTTTTGAATCTTTTGACCTTTTTAACTTTTTTATCTGACGTTCCTGCTTCCTCTTTTCCTTCCTTGAAGGTTCATTTTTCAATCTTCTTTTTAATCTAGGGTTTTCTAGTTAGATCAGGAACCAAAAAATTAACTATAAACTCACCTGTTTCATGACCTGCTTCCCTATCTCTTATTTCATCTAAAATAGCTCCAGGAATTCGTATTCCATGATCTTTTTTATGGCCTTTTGGTA
The DNA here is from genome assembly GCA_003708105.3 of Middelhovenomyces tepae. NCBI lineage: Eukaryota > Fungi > Ascomycota > Dipodascomycetes > Dipodascales > Dipodascaceae > Middelhovenomyces > Middelhovenomyces tepae. Next base: position 242,790 of record PPNF03000003.1, on the reverse strand, counting down.
CCATTTTCATTGAAAATGTGAAAAATCAAAATTATTTCAAAATAATTATCGCGGTTAGGGTCTGGGTTGGGGCAGTTGAATTTAGGTAAACAATCACTAAGCACGGGTTTTCCCGTATTGTATTTGCAATGCCGAGACTAAGGCGATTGTCTTTGAATATCCAAGTAATGGTTGCTGCTATCAGCAGTTCAGATGAACAGACATATCATAGTCATTAGGGCCTCAAACAGCTAGAGCTCACAAGTGAGTCACAACAGCAGCTTTAGCTCCTAATTATGGCCATGTCATAGGCCAAATCCCAGCATGAAACCGTTGACAAACTGGATCGATTAGACGGACATCTTTAGAAGTCATCTCATGAAATTCATTTCAAGTTCAAGATAATCGTTCAGATGGTCCATCGAGCCTAGTCTTCTGTCAGTGGCTGATAATTTAACCTTTCACCTTGTCGCGTTTTCTCGCGTTGTTGACGCTTAATAATGGTAGCATCAGTTGACTGACGCGTGACATATTTCAACTTTTCAATCTATGACAACAGTGTGAAACCCGATATCTCTCAATTTTAACTCTTTACATATATTTCAATATGAGTGGCGAATTGCCAGGATCTCCTGGATTGCCTCATGTGTCTGACTAAGAAGAGGATTTTGATATGCAATCTCCTGAAACTAGGAAACATAAACTAGACTTTGAGCTGTCGGATGATGACAATGATGACGATGATGACGATGAGTACGATGATGAGGAAGATGAGGACGACGCAATTTTTTCTTATATGTTGGAGGCCGTGGATTTGATGAGGAATGTGATGACGACTCATTTCTATCTTACCTTCGTAATGGGACAGATTCTAGCTCCGATTTACCCTCTGACTCTGCCTCTGCTTCTGCCTCTGCTTCTGCCTATCAAGCTGCTGCCTCAGAAGCTGGCTCTTCCAAAATATATCCAACTGGTTCTACCTTTGGAAAGTATTAGCAATGTCGGTATTGTGATACTGAATACAAAATATCCCAGGGTCCCGAAATTCAAGCTCAACATTTACTGACCAAACATCGCCTTGATAAAACAGAAGCTATCAAAACTGCTGCCTTTATCGATAGAGCTACATCTAGACTTCCTCCAGAGCTTGTTGATATAATAAACAAACGAGGTCCTTTGAATGGAAAAGAAAAAAAGACGCTCGATGACGCAACGCAATCGGCAATGCTCAAAATGTTTCTTTCTGAAAACTTTCCATTTCGAATGATTGAATCGCCTGAATTCAAGCAAGCAATTTTTTGGTTTGGTATCTCAATTGGGGCTTGATCAAATGCATTTGATACCTTCAGCTAAAGAAGTTGCCGAGGACCTTGAAAAATATTTGAGTGAAAATCCAGAAATGGCAGAAAAGAGGAAACGCTTGTTGAAGGGTCGAACTGAGGACGAATTTTCCGCAGACTACTATGGTCTCAGATGATCTTTTAATATTTAATCAATTTATTGTTCTATAAAGCTGTAATAGCCTATAGAAGTGATATAAGTGATAGGAGAAGCGAATAAGATTAGTTTAGCTGATATCGGCGAGGTAAAATCGGCCAATGCTAGCCCGGGAAAGTGCTCCAGATATCCCCACATTCCGGCAAACAGCCTGAGAGGAAGCATCCCCGGCGGGTGCATAGCACTGTTAAAGGCTCCCGCAATGGCAATGGCTACAGCGATCGTCCTTAATAGTCTGCACTACCAACTGTACTATCTAGGTTTCCCGATCTGTCAATAATCCGTTTCTGCCGATATGATATGGAAAGATCCAATTTCCCGATATATCGGTCACATATCGGTGAGATCCAATATCTGACATAGACTCCGGCAATTGAGATCACAACCATCGCAGTTCATAAATTCTTTCACCAATAACTACCTTTCCATCGTCAAACTACATCCTATGGCATTGAATCTTCCATCCTTTTCCATCCTCTTCCATCTTGTTTATCTCTATCAGGCGCTTTAATTTGAAGGCATTGAGGAATGTAGGATTAGTAACGTTGTATGGAGGCAATTAGTTAGTGTTACATCAGTATACGGGACGCGAGTTCGATATTGCAATATACGGCCGTAAGAACCTCATAGAACATCTATCGAGATAAAATCTACCAATCAAATGAAGATTCTTAATTGAATTGTAAATGTTTAACATGCAGTTCAAGTTTAACATGCAGTTCAAGTTTAAATTCCAAATAAAAGGTTTAAATCGCCAAATTCGGTTGTTTGCGTCTTAAATGGCAAATCTCATTGGATTTCCCGCCTATCAACTGTAGATATCATATAGAAGAATCCTGATAGATTTGAATATAAAAGGCCATGTTTTCCTCAATCTTCACCCTCTATTCACTTTCTCCATCCACTATTCACCTTCTCTTCTTCTACTTCTTACAATCTACTTTAACTCAACAATGATCTCTGAATCCCAATCTTCCAACATGCCTTGCCTTGACGTCTACCTTGACGGATTGCCTGAAGACATTTCTTCAATTGAAGACTATTGTTTATCCGATCCTGCCGGTTCTATCTACTATAGAGCAGATGGAGCTTATTGGAGCTGCCGATATTGCGATGCCGAGTACAAAGCATCTGAACGAACAGTTAGAGCTCAACATTTGTTAGCCAAACATGGCCTTGATAAGGAATCAGCCGTGAGAAACGCTGCATTTCTTGACAAACTAAGTGGGTATGAACCCAATATATCTCCAGAGCTTTTCGAAGCAGTGAGAGCAAAGATGCCTGACATGCCCTTTCTCAATGCTAAAGTGCAGAAAGCGTTGGTGAATATGGTTATTGAATGTAACCTTCCTTATGATATTGCTACGAAGCCCGAATTCAAAGAACTTGTCGACGTGCATCGTCAATTGAGGCCTGAAGATATGCACATGATTCCAACTGCTGCTGAAATCGAACAGTATGCAATTGACCATCCGGAGCTTTGGAAGAAGAAGCATTCTGGGGCCAATCAATCTCTCACCAGAAGAGAACAAGAGCTTTGCAAAGCCTTCATTAAGGAGACAGAAAGAGAGGCATATCTCCACAGGGTTCACCAAATGTTGACTACCAAAACCAACCATAAAAGTGCAACCACCAATGGCTCGAAGTGCAACCACCAAGGGGCTCAAGCACCAAGTCTCAAGCGAAGACTCAAGCACCAAAGTGCAAGTACCAGCTCAAGCACCATGTTCTCAAGCAAAGACTCAAGCAAAGACTCAAGCAAAGATTCAAGCACCGAATTGCAAGTACCATGGTGCAAACACTCAAGCACCGAAGTGTAAGTACCATGGTGCAAACACCTCAGAGTTCAACCACTGAAAGGTTCAGCCATTGAACTCAACCACAACGCTTAGTCAACGTGACTACGGGGTTCGTTCTGTCCTTTTACGGCATTCTGATATAGTTTAGAAATCAATTATATCCTTAAATACGACTGCAGTGATGTAACTGAATAGAAATCAAAGTCCACAGTCAAATGGTGAATCACCGCTGTGATGTCACTGCTGAGCTTGTTGGATGTAGATGGACTGCCTTATGAAGGTTGACTGCAGCTCCAAATCTGAGATGTCGGTGTTGAGCTCAGGAAGTAGTCCAACGCATTGTATGCCTCACAAACGCGACCACTCGGTCAGTATGCCAGTGGGATCTCTCATCGGGTCTGCAAGGTCAAGGACTTCTCCAGACGCAGCCATTTGTCAAAGCTCGGTTTAACGCGTCGTGAGATAATAGCCCTATCCTATTGTATCTTCTTGTAAAGGAAGGATAGCGGACTATGTGAATGATCTCTCTCTTTATCACCAGACGGGTAGCGTTCAGATCGTAGCATTCCTAGAATACAGTCGTCGTGAACTATAGCAATTACAAGGCCATCGCCCTCCTGAATGGCCGTCTGAATGACCGTAGTGAATGACCGTCCTGAACCGTGTACATCGCGCAACTCAGACTTGAGCTGACCATCTACTCTATATCTGAGCTCGGACAAGGGTTCGCGATTCTCTTCAATGTTCAAGGAATGCTACCATTCCATGTGTCCCGGACAAGATATAGCCAATATCTACAGATTAAGCTCAAGATTCGTACCGAATGAAGCGAGTCTGGATCTACATCTAGCTGGTATTTGACGTAAGGTTGATCTCTTTGTGAACTTAGAAAGTCGTTCCGTAAAATACCGTTCGCTTGCTTACATGACTATTCCGCCGATATATCGGATAACGCACTATCAGCCAGCATGACTGTCTCTTATCTCTTATTCCACAATTCATTCTGTAGATTAACATTCCGGTTCACACTTTGACAATATCCTAGCATTAATCTTTAAAGTGATTCTAGTGAATATTCGACCAATCTCGCCGATATATCGGTTAGTCCCTCCAGCCCTCGAGGAGCAATTACGAGGTTAAACCTACGGATTAATCAAAGATATATTGTTACTAAGTTCAGTAGTGCTTTGTAGGCGTTTCAAGATGTAACGCGTGTGGTGTTCTGCGGTGTGGTTGCTCTACCGATATCTTACGTCCGCCAGAGGCACGATATCGGCATCGGCCACCTTACACACTTCTGTACAATCTACATCGATGAATCAATCTATTTCATGAAGCTTAAACCTTTGAGCTAATAGAGCGATATCGCATGAGACGTATTTAAGGCAACTAATTTTTAATGAAAATCGCCCGTTCTCCATAACCTCTTCTTGCCGTTTTATCCACATGATCCAAGCCTAGAAATTCATCATTTGCAAGTGCTTCAGTCAAGATAACATCGTCATCTTCAAGGTATCGCACTTTACTATACCCTGATTCCCTTACTGCAGCGAATTTGATCTTTTCAAATTGCTTATCGTACGCTCCTAGAACCTTCTGAAGACGCACTTTGGTATCAGCAAACTTCTCATTATTCTTTAATACAAATGAAAAAGGGATCCCGTGAGGCTTTGAAGGTTCGCGTTGGAAATGACTGACGTAGATAAGCCTATGATCGGATAAAGGAACGTCAGAATGAACTAATATATACTCTTCTTCCGGCATTATCGTAGCATAGACTTGAACGTTTTCTACAAGACTCAAGACAGGATAATTGTCTGTCAACATTCGATGAATTCGGTTATTGTGAACAGCCCAGAGTTTGATTCTAGGTGCAAGTTCTGCTGAAATATCGGCCTTTTCCCTTAGAATGGCTACTACATCTCGAGTGAAAGCAGCTTTAGGCACTAGAATGTCGAATTTATGTTCTTGCGATAATCCATCAGTTAACCAAATGACTTTAACAACCTTTTTCGTCTCAAGTTCGGCTAATGGGATATCCAAAACATCATAAAGGATCAGATTCGAATAGGTATTCAAATAAGGAGCGGCTACGATTTGTTGCATTGTTGAACCATTGCGTTTTACGGCTTGTCGTTGATATCCATTTAGTCCTGTAGTGAAGAACTGTAAATGGGTCGGATCTACGCCTATTTTCTCCCCTACTTTATGAGCCAAATCATCATAGGTATCCTTTTTACTCATCCAAAGGTCGAAATCATCATCTACAATGTCGGCATTTTGATCTTCGGGATCCACACGACGCCTAAATGTAAGAAGGACTCTATGGCATAAGAAATCGTAGAATTCTTTAGCAGTTTTGAAGCCTGTAGAAGGAAGAGTGGTAAGCTCTGAGGGATCCAAAATCCTTTCAAAACAAATAATATCTCCATCTTGGATTTCCGATTGCGCAAATGTCGATTTCTGTTTCATTTCTTCAACCATATCAGGCTTCACTTCTTCTAATAACCGTAAATGAGTGTCAGGTTTCCATCCCATGATTTGGTTGATATGTTTAGCCAATTCACCGACCTTTTCATTGTCGGCAACAGCATAAGTATCTACTCCGAATAAATCCTGACGAATAGGATCAAAGTATTTAAGAAATATTAATGACGTTCGACCTGTAGAAGCTTCACTTGCGCCACTCCATGGTAACTGGTCACCAGTTGTGGCTTCGACTTTAGCCTCTTCAAGATATAATCTTAGGTCATTTCGTGGCGTATGTTTATCTTTTATTGATTCCATTGTGGCATCAAGATCTCGTAATGGTTCATCTAAACGAACTGTGGCGTTCATCCGAGTAACCATAGTCCATAATCGTAAAGAATTCTCATTATGATCTCCTTCATAAATACCAGCAGCAACCTTAATAAAGTCCCTTAAAGTCATAGTCTTTTCGACTCTTAATATTTGAGGGAAAGCTTCATCTGGTTGATCTTCAAAACCAGCTTTTTTCTCCCATAATGCAGTATCAGTACGATGATAATTGCGGAATTGTTTGAGAGAAACTACAAGAACTTGCATATATAAATGCTGTTGTTCTCTTTCTTTCCTTCGCAATTGCTCCTCTACAGCCTCTTGATGAAGTCGTTGGGGGATATGAGCAGGAATATCGCCATCTGCCATAGGGAGCACTTGATCCAAGCGAGATTTACGAATATAGACTAACATATAAGCCGAAGAATGACGCTTATAATTAAGACGATTAATCGTTTGAGGAGAAAGTGTTGCAGGATTCCTTTGATCATAAGGATTAACCACTTCTCCTCCGAAATTCTCTTCTAGAACCTCCTTCATAGTAGCTCTAGTGACCCTATCATCATCGAATTTATACCAATGACCATCTCGTTCAGGTTTTAATAATCCATAGTAATGTCCAGCATTTAAATCACCGCTATGAACCAAGACTCCATGTAATGCATATTCCCAAGATTCAGATCGATCTGCTTCATCATTTAAATAAGAAGAAAGGTCGATATCTGTAGGGAATTCGTAACGATCATTAATTTTGACCATCATATCACGAACAAAATCATAATCATACCGTTTTAATTGAAGATGAAGTACAGGAGGGAAAGATTGGAATACAACTCCCTTTTTAGCATCTTGTAATCCATAACCTGTAGCTTGATATTGGTTTTCTCCAACTAAAGTCTCCACTTGAACATAATCTTCAAATGAAGCTTTAATATCCTTCATTCCTTTGACATTTAGCTGGATATCCCAATAATCCTCCAATCTCGAGCTTTCAAAGTCCACATTTAAACATTTAATGTAGCTTTTCATCTGGCCTACAAAGATGTTATTTAGCACTCCATCAACTTGTGTACCTTTCATTTTACCTTCAAGATTATCCATTAGAACGCGAAGGAGCTCCTGGACATCATGTTGAGTGAATGCATCACCAGAATCCCATCCAAATGATCGTGTTAATTGAAGTGTACCAACGGGATGTTCTGAAGATTTTAGCAAATAAAAAACTCGTTGTAAAGCAGCTGGAACTGAATCCCATTCTCTATCATCATTTGTAGGAATATGATAAACTGCTTGACGGAAGATTTTCGTGAAATATAACGATTGTAATAAGGAGTTTAAATAGCAAGTAGCGCCTTGATTCTTTAAACCAACATAACCAGTCTCCTTTTTGGAATTATATTTGTTGAAATTATGCCAAAGAACTCCTGTAGGATCCTCAATTACTCTTACAAAGGCCGAGATGTTGACTTTATTGCCCATAATCATAGACGCTTGTTTATTCGGTTGTTTAGCAAATAATCGACGGATTTCATAGAATTTTGTGAATCCCCAATCGGCTTCTTCAGGATGGAATCGATGATGAGCAATTGAATAATGAAGGATTGAAGGATCAGCTGGATTCCACATTACAAGTCCAAAAGATGCACAAATAGCCCAATCATCAGGTTCTTCAGCAGAAGCAGCGGCAGCAGCAGCAGTAGCAGCTTCTCCTTCAGCAGTAGCAGTAACAGGAGCAGCACCTTCAGCAGCACCTTCACCTTCTACAGTCCCTTCGGCCCCTTCAGCCCCTTCGACAGGCTCCTTAGTCTCCTTTGGACTTGTCTCTAAATACATTGAAACATGATCAGATCGATTTCCTTCAGGAAATAATAAGATTTTCCAAGAATAATTTGCCAATTCGAATTCTGGTCCATGTACTTTAGGTTTTAATCCCTTCCAATCGTCTATTTGCCAAGTGAAATGAATCTCACTTTGAACCTCCAAATCATCATTTGGAGGAAACAACTTTTCCTTCATTGCCTCGACATCAGAAGCAAGCAATTGTTCTACTGGGCTTGTATCTATTACGATTGGAGATGCCGGGCTCTCTTCAAGCTCTTTGTTGTCCTAATGTTAGAATAAACGATATCACAAGCAAATTGTAACAATGTTACAAGCAAGTTGTAATAGACAAATGTGCTATATTACAAGCAAGTTGTAATAGACAAATGTGCTATATTAAAAGTAAATTGTAACAATATAACATAACAGTGTACTTACAATATCCATTGCAGTGTTGTTGTAATCCATGACTGTCAATCGTCACAACTCAGGTGTGATATCCACACGATATTCAGTCTAATCTACTGACGAATAACTGTAAGATGTTAACCTTCACTAGTGTAACACATGGAAATAATATCAATCTGGTGGTGCCGATATTGGAGGATGTAGCACTGCAGGGTAAGCGATTTACTAAGGAGTTCAAGCAGCTAAGAGTTTGACCAATTGACGCGCTAATACAAGTCTTTTGTAGATGATTCCGAATGGTCAGTTCAATTGGATCATACCGCTAGCAGGATTTAGATTTAGACAGCTGTTATAACTATATTCAAGTCTATTAAGTCTGTTCAGTCTATCAAGTCATTCTCATATTTGATATGACTGGAGGGTAATGAAATGGGAGGGTCTAAGGAGAAGCGGAGAGGAGTAGAGAACGGAGAGCGGAGAGGACTTCGTAGAGCTATACGCGCCTGATGGTCGATAATCATCAATTGACTGGATAAGTTGGAGGATGGACACTAACTCGGTTATTGTAACGAGATAAAATATAACAATCTTTTATAGCATACCACGATCTGAAGTTGCTGGCTTAAAGTAGGGTAACTCGAAAGGAGTGTGATGAGCATTGTGTGATACTTGCTTGATACTTGCGCAACAGCTCCATCACTCCTCCGTGACTGAATGAGTAATGGTCATGAATACGTTACAAAGGTGAGGTTGCCGTGTGAAGCTCTAGTCAGAGCATAATGTAAGCTGCCTATGTTCAATATTCTGTGGGGTAATCAACATGAAATATTGAAAGCCTGCTCACTGGCTCTATAGCCAGAGTTTGACACTGCCTAGGCGAAAGTAGTCATCATCAGTCAGTAGCTCTCGGTTGTTGCCGGTTCTAAAGAGCTCATCAAAGCAATGAACATCGAGGGTCGCTGACATAATTGTCACGTGACACAACCCGTGAGCACAAGCTACAGCTTTAACAAATGCCTAACATTAAGTTGAACCTTTAATTCTTTCATCATCTGGATGAACAGATCTAGGTTTAGATTGTAGGTAACTGAAATAATAGCAGATTCAGATGAATCAATGGTTGAGGCATCATGCTGAGCAAAAGAATATGATATCCGATCTTGTCCGGGCATTTTCCAGGGTAACTCTGGATAAACCCGAGGCTCGACCTAAGACCCGTTAATGAGCCGCACGGTGGACTTAAGAACCAATTTGAGCCTCGGATCCTCAAAGATCAGAGCTCAGACTTCCATACATAGCATAAAAGATAGAAATACGGATTAATAGAATCTTGGCATATGCAGAAATTGAACTATAAAGACCTAAAGGCCCGCTTGTGACCCATAAATCTTTAACTCATCATGGGCAAATTAAGTATTTCCACAGTTATTGAACGAAATGCCAAATCTGCAGTCTCTTCTCACTCTGTAGGAGTCTTCATTGGAGGTACAAGTGGCATTGGAGAATATACAGCTTATGCATTTGCCAAATATGTGGCTAATCCTACTATTTATATTGTCGGAAGGAACGCCGAATCCGGGGCTAAGGTCTTGGCCAAATTAAAGGAAATCAACTCAAATACAAAGGCTAGATTTCTCCAGCATGATATTACACTTATAAAAGAAGCAGACAAAGCTTCCGAGGAGGTTATGAAGAATGAAAAAAAGGTCAATTTCTTGTTCTTAACCGCAGGGTACTTTAAGATGGAGGGACGTACGGAGACTGCTGAAGGAATCGACGGCAAGCTTTCGGTGAACTATTATGGACGATGGAGGGTTTTCGACCGATTATCGGGATTAATTCAAGCTGCTGCTGAAGACGGCGAGAATGCTAGAGTTGTGACGGTTTTAGAGCCTGGTGGTGAAGCAATTCCAGATTTAAATGATTTGGACCTGAAGAAAAAGTACACTTTTTCAAGGTGCCATACTCATATGCTTGAGTTTAACTCCTTGGCTGTAGTTCGGGGAGCTCGGTTATATCCGAATGTTGCGTTCGTTCATGCTAGTCCCGGAATTATCAAGACTAATATCGCCCGAGATCTCCCGTGGTATTTACGAGGCCCGACTAATTTACTGCTGTCAATTGTCGGCAATTCTCAGGAATCCGCCGGTGAAAGATTCTTTTATTTAGGAGCTTCGGGTGATGAATATAAAAAGGGAAGTTTTCTTGTAAATGGAGATTTCACTTCGGTTAAAGAAGCTTCTGTGAAAAAGGGGTATTTGACTGAAAATTTACAAGACACTGTTTGGAAACATTCTCAAGATTTATGGAATGAGGCTATCAAGAAGTAGGGTATTAGAACTTTCGGGCTTTGCCTCTCTGACTCGCTGCCTCTCGACGTCTAATAGCTCTAGGGCCTCTCATCTAGAATGTCATTGTTAATATTATTAATTGATTAATTTGTCAAGGTCAGTAGACGATCTCGACAGGAGGACAGACCGATTCCAGGCATCGATAGCGATATCAGATATATCAGCAGCCGATCCGAGATCGTCTCTGCACAGACAGTATCATGTGGTTAAGCCAGATTAGACCGTCGTCAGCCATCAGTCGTCAGAGTGTATTGACATTCTGTTGACGAGCCGGTGGGGTTGAACGTGATTCAATTGAATTTTCAGAATTCATTACCAGTCGAATAAGCATCCGAGCTGTGGACCTGTTTTGAGTCAAGTCCTGGATGCAGAACCGGAGGCGCTCTAGGAGATATCGACCCATCTGGCACTGCCCATGAGTCGAGCTTATATAGGCTTGGCAAAAGCAGAGCTTCAATTCTCCTGGTCTTGGCCAAGTAGCCGAAATGTGGATCTCATCGAGTCACCGATATCGGCAACTGCCTATGTGTTACAAAAATCAAGATTTCAACGTTTGAAACATGGCTATTCTGGTAAAGAAAATAGCCCTACATGGATATTAAGCCTAAACAAAAGCTACAACAGTAATTGTTTGTACCCGAACCAGCGAACCAGCGAACCAGCGAACCAGCGAACCAGCGAACCAGCGAACCAGCGAACCAGCGAACCAGCGAACCAGCGAACCAGCGAACCAGCGAACCGACTGAAGCAGTTAAAGTTTAAACGTGACTTGACTGATCGAAACCAGCTGAACTAGTACCTGAACTAGTCCCTGCATTAGTGCCTTACCATGCCTGAACCGACTTAGCCGACTGGACTGGTACCTGAGTTCCCTGAACAAGTGCGGCGGAGATCTCAAGACTTTCACAATCTCGATGACCAGATCTTAGATTGAGAATATATTGTATTCCAATCATTGGACTGCAATAGATTGTAATAGATCTCCAGCATGTGAAACGGACGAACATTGTCCCGACATTCCAGGGTAACACTTGATAAATCCGGGGCTTGACTTTAAAGAGACCTAAGACCCGTTGATGAGCCGCACGGAGGGCTTGAAAGCCAATCTGTACCATCTATAAAGAGCTCAGAGTAGAGATTAGAACCCAGACTTTCCATAGATAGCATAATAGCTAGAAATACAAAGTAACAATTGAGTAAATGCCAGAACGGGACCTTGCCACCTTGGTAGAAATGTCGTCAGCGAGACAGGACTATAAAGGTATGGATTTGCCCTCTGACCCTGACAATTGCCACTCAACATGGGCAAATTAAGTATTTCCACAGTTATTGAACGAAATGCTAAATCTGCAGTCGCTGCTGACTCTGTAGGAGTATTTATTGGAGGTACAAGTGGCATTGGAGAATACACAGCTTATGCATTTGCCAAATATGTGGCCAATCCTACTATTTATATTGTCGGCCGCAACGCCGAATCCGGGGCTCGGATCTTGGCCAAATTAAAGGAAATCAACTCAAATACTAAAGCTCAATTTCTTCAGCATGATATTACATTAATTAAAGAAGCAGATAAAGTATCTGAAGAGGTTTTAAAGAATGAAAAAAAGGTCAATTTCTTGTTCTTGACGGCGGGGTACTTGACTATGAATGGACGTACGGAGACTACTGAAGGAGTGGACGCCAAGATGTCGGTCAACTATTATGGACGATGGAGGATTTTTGATCGATTGTCTGGATTAATTCAACATGCTGCTGATGAAGGAGAGAATGCCAGAGTTGTGACGGTATTACAAGCAGGTCATGAAGGACCTCCAGATTTAAATGATTTGGATTTGAAGAAAAAATTCAGTTTTTCAAGGTGCCATACTCATATTGTCGAGTTCAATTCCTTGGCTGTAGTTAGAGGGGCTCGATTATATCCGAAGATTGGATTCGTTCATTCCGGGCCCGGGGCTGTCAAGACAAATATCGGCAGGGAACTCCCGTGGTATATTCGAGTTCCTGGTAATTTCCTTATGTCTGCCTTTGCCGATGCCCCGGAGACAGCTGGTGAAAGATATTTTTATTTAGGAGCTGCGGGTGAAGAATATAAAACGGGAAGTGCTCTTGTATCGGCAAATTTCACTTCGGTTAAGGAAGCTGCTGAAAATAAAGGTTTTTTAACTGAAAATTTACAAGATATCGTTTGGAAACACTCTCAAGATTTATGGAATGAGGCTATTAAGAAGTAGGTGGTAAAGCTTGCTGTGCCTGTCTGCTCTTCCTGCTTTGCTTTTACTTCTAAAGCTTTTGCTTCTGTTTCTATAGCCTTGCCTCTGCTTCTACAACGTTTGCTTCTAGGATGGTATAATTAATGTTATAATTGAATAATTTGTCAAGGTAGTAGACTGTATCGGCAGGAGCGTAATTCGTATCGGCAGTCATCGACAGACCTGTTCTGAACCACCGATAAAGATATGCCTGGCAGCTGATAACGAGCCTGCGCAGCAATTATCCCTGTTGTTCAAGCCAGATTAGACTATCGTGGGTCATGGAGAGTCGTGCAGACTCTTGTTGACATTCTGTTGACGAGCTAGTTCGGTTTGAACATGATTCAGTTGAATCTCAAAACGACCCGGCCCAGAGTCTCCGGTCATATCAACCGATATCGGTTAAATAACTTTGCCATATCCCTAATTTTACCAAGACCCACGACTTCAATTGAAGAACCAATCCTTCAATGGCTGGTTATCGACCGATAGCTGACAGATAGCGATATCTGATGCAGATTGATACAATGGATCTGGCACTACATCGGCACTACATCGGCACTACAATGACTAAATCGGCACTACATATCGGATAACTTTTATTACTATAATGCTCTTCCCTCCTATCTCTCCTATCTCCTATCATCATCTAGATATGAATCTCATCTCTAGTAGCTAGTTTCGATACAAAATTGATAATCAAAGATACCAACAATGTAATAGCAATGACAATAGGACCAAAAGAACTATCCAAATGACTCTCACTTCTTTGACGAATAAAGGTCAACCTTCTCATGTAAATATAATAACCCCAAAGACCCGAGAAGATGGTCAAACCAAAGAGAATATAAGCTACGACTGTAGCCGTTCGGTGGTCGGTAGAAGCACCTACAGAGCTGTAGAGAGTAAAGGTCAAAGCAGATAATAGAACAGTGATATGAAGCCATTTATTGAACGTTCGTTCATTTGCCAACCAGACTTTTGTTTCGACTTTCACTGGACCAGATTGACGTATAAGAATCGTTGGTTTTACAACTCCAGGAGGTAGAATGACTTCTTCATCTTCTGAATCATAAGCATTTAGCTTGGATAGACCTTGAGAAGGCCAGAATGGAAGAGTCTTCTTCTTTTTAGGGGTTCCAACTTTAGTTCCGGAACTTTCTCCATCAGTAGATTCATCGTCATCGATATCTGCATCTTCTTCTTCAGCTTCTTCAACTATAGGAGAGGATTCGACTATTACGGCTTCTTCGGCTATAGCAGGAGCTTTAGGAGAAGTGACCGGATTTCTCATTCGGTTAACAACGCTTTGTCTTCTACGGTCGTTAATCGACTTTAGGCGTTCTTTTTCCCGTTCGTATGCTTGTTTCGGGTCTTGACGGATATCCCGTTCTAATTCAGGCAGCCAGAATGGAAGTAGATCCAATCGATCATCTTCAGCAAATAAACTAGCGATTCCTTGAATGAATTTCGAGAAATTAGGAACCTCTTTTACAAGATGAGATCCAGTAAGTTCTTCAATCCATTTACCATGATGGTGAAGAGCTGAATCGACTTTAGGGGTTGTTCCTGGGGTGGCCCCAGTAGTAGCTACGATACGGTTCTTAATGCGAACCTCGAGAACGGCATAAGGGAATTTAGAATATTCGCCCTTTCTAAGCACCGAAGAGACATCTTCAGCACTATCAATATCGGTTCTATGCCAAGAATGAGGATCTCGAACAGGTCGTTGTTCATCAAAGCTATCTTCTCGAATAAAACTGATATCCGAATCAAGAATGACTCGTACTCTTGAATCCCCGGGGATTTGAAAGGCTGTACGTGTATAAGTCGTTCTTAATACAGGTTCTAATTGATGATCGAGAATGAACCCCTGAAGATCTTTAACGGCTTGCTCAAAAGCAGTTATCTCGGATTCCGTCGAATGTCGATCCTTCATCTTTTGAATCTGTTTCTCCATAGCATAAGTTCCCTCTAAAAACGCTTGAATATACTTCTCTTTGATCTGAAGACGTTGATCAGGAATATATTCTCCATTTGAAACATGATGAACGACTTTTTTCTCGAGGAAAATCTCGGGTTTAGCTTGTAATTTGCCAGTCCAACGGATCCGAACTGAAGGAGAAACGTCATTCTTTTGCAATTTGGCCTTGTAAAGTTCAAAGCTAGAATTATCAAAGTATAACGAAGTAATAATCGGGTCGGAATGCTCTCTTTTCGGGATTGCATCTTCATTTTGAGCCTCATAGACGAGCACTGGCAAATGACGCAAGATACGGGTCTTGACCTCCATAACATCATCAGGATGAACCCAGAATTTCAATATAGAATAATCCCCGGGCTCTCCATTTGTGAAAGAAGAAAGGCGATTAACCGAAGCAGAATTGGGGTTCGGAACAGACCCAAAATTCTCACTCAAAAAAGCATATAATCCAGATAATCGATAAAGTAAAGGCGAATAATCTTCCGAATGGAAAGGTAGAGCATTTAGACGGACTTCAAGTAAAGGTCTTACTTGATATTGAGGATGTAAACGATCATGTTTCTTGACGATTTTGACGAATCCCGTGAAGTTGAGTCGTGCAAAATGATCTAATTCTTGAGCTTGTTCGAGAATATCTTCAATTTCTCGTTCCATGGCTTTTACATCAATATTAGCCAATTCTTCCTTTGAAGAAGTTGTATTTTCATCTTCATCAAGGTTTGCAAGCTTCTCAAGAGCCGAAATCCGGTCTTCAAGGCTCTTATATTGAGAAGTTTGAAATGAATAGACCTTTTCCAGTTCACTATCAAGAGTAGCAACAAATCTAGTCTCATCATCTTCAGTCCATGCTTTAGATTTAGAACTTAAAACAACTCCTTCTTTAAGAAGTTTCTTGAGTTTTTCATAAGCCATGTAGTCGTCCTTCCATGGCCCATACATTTCGGTAGCTAATTTCATTCCAAACAACATTTCTAGTTAGATGAGAAGCTGAAAATAAAAGGTCAGAGGAGAGAAGGGGATGAAAAGACTGACATCTGACAAGGAGAAGACTGAAAGCTGGAGACGTCTAGGACAAGCCTGACAGGGAGAAGACAGAATCTTATAGAGAGCAAGAAGATATAAGGATGATGATTCAGAAATCAAGGAACAGAGCGCATGATTGTCAAGTAAGAGTATGAATGTCTGGCTATCAGAAGTCAGGACCAGAACCAGATGCGACAGTCAGAAGTCAGTTGCCATCAGACCGGCCTGAAAGCTGAAGTCAGGAGAGAGGGTGAGATCAAGAGAGTCAGTAAGCCAAAGCCAAAGCCAAAGCCAAAGCCAAAGCCAAAGCAGAGAATATGGACCAGAGAAAGGATGATCAAGGAACAAAAGAACCACAGAGTGTGGAACAATCGCATGGAACAAGCTCATGGAAAAAGTGCTAGGGAACAAGACAGAAAATCAAGCATCCGACTGTCACTGTGATAGTGAGTTAAGTCCAGAGAACTAGAGTCTAGGAGCTAGAGAACTAGAGCAGGAGCAGGAGCAGGAGCAGGAGCAGGAGCAGGAGCAGGAGCAGGAGCAGGAGCAGGAGCAGGAGCAGGAGCAGGAGCAAGAGCAGGAGCAGAAGCAGGAGCAAGAGCAGGAGCAAGAGCTAGAGCTAGAGGAGAAAAGAGTAAAGGAGATCTGAGCAATAAGAGACCGGAGAGACCGGAGCTGAAATACTCTTGTCAGTTGTAGAAGAAATTCAGCTATCAGTTATTTAAAAGCTAAAAAATAATTGAGGAGAATCAACCTAGGCCGAAATTCAATGCTGAGGTCTCATATCACCAGCTCAGCAATCGCACAGAATACAATTGGACAAGAATGCCAGTACAGAATTGAATGAGAGAGCAAGTACAGAATGGTAGACAAGAGTGCGACTCCAGAGTTGCCCAGCCAGTGAGCCAGCGAGATAGCGAGCAAGCCAGGAGCAAGCGAGCCGAGCATTCAGTCTTATACTCTGTTCCTCACTCAATTGTGCACAGTTCCACAAATTCTACACCACTCTACAGTTCACTTGAACCAACCGATCTCCCGATCTCAGATCCAAGGTCCGAAACCCAGCCGAGCAATTGACTGACAAACAGCACCATTACAGAGCGACTAAGGCCATCAGATTGTCAATTGATCGCTGATCATTGATCAATTGATTGAATTGCAGAATCACCTCGAGAAGATGTAGTTGCTTCGGCATCATTGAGTTCAGAGCTGACCAGAAGAGCACAGTAGAGCGCAGCAGAGCACCGTAGAGAGCAGAGCACAGTAGAGAGCAGAGCACAGTAGAGCGCACAGAGCACAGCAGAGCACACAGAGCTGACCAGAATTCTCCTAGATTACAATTCACATTCACTTACTGATTGATTATTTTAATATTGTCGACAAGAATCTTAACTGCTCGAAATTTAGCTGTTCGAAATTTAGGTGCTCGATATTTTATAAGGTTGCAACTTGCAAGCAGCCGAGAGAATGCGGTTTGAGTTTGCTTCTTTGGGCGAAACGTGCCGATAGTTACGGCAAACTAACTGCTTAAGGAGGATTTTGCAGTCTACTGTTACTCGTTCGGTCGATTGTGTCTGACAATGGAATGAATTCGGCAATAAAACGCTCTTTGTGAAAAGCTCTAGTTTGTCTTTATCAAACACGTGCGTCGTTTACATGGATTTATTGGCGAGATTGATGATTTATGAGCCGCACGTTGGGAGATGCAGTCAACTAAAGTCAGGGTAAGTAGGGAGGGAAAGGATAGTGATGAGGATGAGTAGGAGGATGAGGATGAGGATGAGGGTTCGAGGCAGGAGTCGGTGAATAAGAGGATGACGGTCATACTATGACCTGGTATCTGACTTCTATCTCAGCTACTATCTCGGCTATCTCGACTACTATCTCCCATTAAGTTGAACAGTTGATTGACTACTCGGAAGCAGAGTCTCATTGGTGAATTCAAGAGAGTTCTTGCAGCTCAAGTTACATAGCTAGATAATTGAAGATGAATGCTGTTGTTATATATTCATAGACAGGTCCAGTAAACAGCTGTCACAGCACTACTGTAGTACTGTAGCAACTGGCTCGGCAGATCTGACTCAATTGCTTAAACCAGTGGAATCTCTAATTCGACCACTGGAGGGGTGTATGATAGAGCAGATTGGTCATGAATCGCAACTGTCACGGGATATCATCGATTGCAACTCACAAAGTGTTGTCATGAGTCATTAATCGCCTTGAGAAGCTTGTGAACGACAGTAGGGCTAGCGCGATAGCTTCAAAGCACTGATAGATCGTTGTAGCAACCGATTGTTTTGTCACTGATTCATCAGGTTGGACAGGTTTACAGGTGCTATCAAGATCGGCTGAACTGTTTGGCCAGCGAAATGTTCGATTCTGAGGCAGTACAACTGACTTGCCGGCGAGATCTTTACAGGGTATCTCAACCTATTGAAAGGGAGAAGTGGTCCGTTTTCTAGTAGTCCGTGTCCAGCCTGTTGAGGTTTAAATGACACCTGTATGCTAATCAGCTCCATTCCAAACACTACAGGCCAACGAGGAGCTTAGACTACAGTACTGCCAACTCTAGATACGGAATCGATTGCGTGCGAGGCTCAAGCCATCAATTAATCAGACTTCAAATGATTATACTGAATCCTTACTGCGCCTATCTTCACGATCTAGGAAAGCACTTAGTGCGGTGGTCAAGTCCTCTAATCCTTACCGCCAAGCTGTTCCAACCTGACTGTATCTCCGCCGATAATATCCGTCAATAGAATCGACTGACCAATCGCCGATAGGATAACAGCCGAATGGGCACAGCTCTACGGGGACAGCTCCTTGAACGTCTATATCTGATGGCACTTTAGATCAACTGCGCAGTTTTCCACACATCACATCCTCACTCAACTATTAGCCTGTCAGTTCTCAAAACATGCTATAGCTCATTCCTCATTCTGTAAATTCTAACACTGCAACTTGCGGTGAAACCTGAACCAGTCCTGATCGAGCAGATGGAATCAATCAGTTGCTAATGACGTCAAGGTTGTGAGTCATGCAGACTTGCTCGGGCATATCGGATTTTTCCGTGAGCTGAGATGCACTTTATACAAGTTATATAAGCTGAGTAAGCAGTGCTTATTTATTCGTATAAAATACCTAATCTGGCTTTTTTTGCTTGATTTTTCGCAAAAATTTCCTAATCTATTTTCCATCTCCTGCGTCAGAAAACCGTTCGGACTCCGATATATAAAATCAGGAGCCCGCTCATGCCGCACGGTTCCCCATTAGAGATAACTTCGGGTTTAATAGCCCGATGGTAATATTATCAGTCAATGCCAAGCTTTAACGATGAGCAGGAATCGTATAAAATGCTTGTCTGAGCTTAAGTGCTCAACTTAGCTGATCAACTCAACTGATCAACTGCGGCTGTTCATTGGTGTCTGATGTCAATGGATAAATCCCCGGAACTCATCACCTTTGTCCCGGTTAAAGTAACCTTGTCCCACCAGTGCCTCCTTACCTAAACATATCATGTTATTCACCGATGATCGATCAAACGGTGCTCACCGTTCGGGGCCCGTGACTTCGAAATATATAAATATATATATAAATATGGATATCGCTACACAGTACTATGGTAACAATATTTAATAATAATACAATGACTGAATCAAATGAATCGAATATCGAGGGTCGTGAAGATTTGATCAAGGCCCGAAATGATAATGAAAATGAGAATTCGGATGTCAGAGGTCCCGGTGGTCCAAGTCCTGATGGTCCTGGTCCCGGTCCTGATCCTGCTGCCGGTCCTGCTACCTGTGTTGCTACCGGCCCTGTTACGAATCCCTCTACTGAACAACCGAATGGCAATTCCGACAGCAGTTTAATGCCTGTTCAAATCAATGGTGATACCGAGCAAGATCAACAGGAAACCGAGATTACCGAGAAAAGGGTCAGGTTCAGACCCGATCGAAGAACGTTATTTATTCTAGGAGATTTGTAAGTAAATGTAGTGCTAAAGCATGTAGAGTCACTGCTTGACTACTTCTGCTGCTGCTGTCTGCCTGTATGCCTGTCTGTCTGTCTGTTCCGCTCCTCTACTCCTCTGCTCCTCTCTGTACTTCAAATCATTTCTTAATACTTCCTTTCTCAACACTTCATCTCTCTCCTTCTATCATTCAGGACATCTGACCTTCACAGCATTTGTCCTTCACAGCTTCTGTCTTGCTCCTTCTGAGCCTCTCTTCTATCTCTTCCTCCGTTCGCTCCTGTAATTCTCTCACTAACTAGAATGTTATTGGCATTAATAACTGCTATCGACGCTACATCCATCTCCGTAGCTCTCCCTCAAATGGCAGGAGAACTTAATGGAACCACAATTGAAACCGTCTGGGTTGGTTCCTCCTTCCTCCTCACTTCAGCCGTATTCCAACCTCTACTAGCTTCACTGTCGGAAATCTTTGGACGAAAACCTATTGTTTTAAGCTCTGTAGTGTTTTTTTCCGTAGGAGCAATAATCGGTGCTACTGCCCATAGCTTTACTGTCATCATCATCGGACGGTCAATCCAAGGAGTTGGAGGAGGAGGTATTCTAGCCATGAATCAAATCGTAGTCACGGATCTGATCCCGTTAAGAGAGCGGGGTATTTGGATGGGACTTTTAGGTACTATGTGGTCTATCGGAACAGTAATCGGGCCTTTAGTAGGCGGTGCTTTCACTTCAGACGCTACTTGGAGGTGGATATTTTATGTAAATCTTCCATTCTGTGGTTTAGCCCTGGCTACGATCCCGTTCGTTATGAAGCTGAATCTCGAGTACTCGACCTTGAGACAAAAGCTCGTCCGGATCGATTACAGTGGTATGATTATATTCACATGTTCTTGTACCTCGCTATTACTTGGAATCATCTTTGGAGGTGTAACATTCCCTTGGAAATCGTGGCATGTTATAGTACCAATTGTAGTTGGATTCCTCGGCTTATTAGGCTTCTGTTGGTTTGAAGTTAAGGTCGCGAAAGAGCCCATGGTGAGATTACAAGTGTTTGAATCCAACGTGGCTAAAGCTGGTTATATTCAAACAATTCTTCATGGAATGGCTTTATGGTGTGTTGTATTCTATCTTCCCGTTTATTATCAAGGTGTTAAAGGATATTCTGCAATTGGTGCAGGACTTGCAGGACTGCCTGAAGGTGTTCTTATAGGCCCTGCTGCTGTATCAACAGGTATAGGTATTTCAATGAGTGGAAAATATTTATGGAGTTCTTGGATTGGTTGGACTTTATGTAGTCTTGGAGCGGGTATTCTTACGCTTCTATCTGCTTCTTCTTCACTGTCAAGAAATATCTTTCTTAACGTCCCTATATCAATTGGTTCAGGTATGCTTTTCCCCAATCTTAATCTTGTGGTGCTATCGTCAAATTATGGTGATAATGCTTCTTTTGCTGCTGCAATGTTGTCCTTCCTAAGGGTCATGGGTCAAGCGTTTGGTGTAGCAATTGGAGGTTCGATTTTCGCCAATCAATTGACAACTAATCTTGCAAAAAATCCCGAACTTGCTGCTGCTGCAAGCAATTATTCTACTGAAGCAATTGGAATGGTTCAATTCATTCAACGGCTTCCAAAGGGACCGACTCGGGATTTCTTTCGTGTTGCATTCGCCGAATCGCTACAAACTGTATGGTATTGCACCATGGCTTTTTGTTTAGCAGGATTTCTATTCTGTTTAATGGTTAAAGATGTTAATATGAATGTTCAACATACGTCGAAACAGCATGTTATAAAGGATGTTAAGAAGGAAAAGAAGAAGGATATTGAGATGGTTTGACGTGAGATAGATTCGATGAGATAAGATGAGATAAGATAAGATAAGGTACGATAATGTATGATAAGATAAGATAAGATAATGTTATCGCTATCGGTATCCGATTGTCTCTATGCTTTGCCATCCGCTGCCGATAGCCTTATTGGTTGAGACGATCTATCCTATCGACGGCATGGCATCTTCACTTCATAATTGCCTGCCTGCTGCCGTCGTCAGTTGAACTATAAATTCGAATGTTTGGCATTCAGTTTAACTGGATTAGAGAGCTTTCATGACATTGGAACCGATTACTATACTGATAATATCATGACATCCGCCGATACGGACGATGTCGCTACTAACAGGCTGTGCCATACGATATTGTACACACCGCCGATAATATGATAATGAATATAATTAATACTGCATATAATTAATACAAATAATTGCTGTAACGACATAGTAGATACTCGTATCGGTATGCGCTATCGCCATGCTGCGATATCTAACCATCGATAACGCTATCTAAACTCATAATAGACCTTCCATTCTGTTTATCCTTCCACCTATCCAACCACCTTAACGACCTCCTTAATGCCCGTGCTATAGCCGACGCCTCCTCTCCATAATCTCCCGGCATTTCTACATCATGAAGAGAATCGTCCCAGTTCGACAAGCCGCTGAATGGGTCTTGATCGTTCTTCTTCTGCTTTTTCTCGTCATCAGAGTCGTCCCGTGATCGGTCCTCATGAGTCTCACGCTCAGGGACCCCATCCATTCGTAACCACTCGCGCTTAATCGACCCTTGACGGTACCTAAGGTTGCGAAAGCGTCTGAATTTGGACTCGATCATCCTATGGACTTCAGCGTGGATTTTCGCGTCCCGGGACGACATTTTAGGAGGACTACGAAAACTATCATCACTATCATAGTCATCAGGAAGACCTCTCCTTGGCGGGTCGCGTTTTCTCTTGACAGCTTTACTCTTAGACCCTCCTGGAGTCCCGGCATTAGAAGCTTCTATATAATTACTTCGCTCTTTGGTCATATGAGCGCCGAACTCGATTTCCTCTTCTGTATCGACGTTTTCCAACCGGATAAGCTCCGGTGCCAGCTTACAGAATTTCGGGATTCTAACTCCATCCTCGGTTCCAGTACCAAATGGATTCGTTTTCAATTGCTCCGGGCTTAAATCTGTTTCTAAATAAGCCCACAAAAGCCACAAAAAAACCTTTCCTCGACTGGCCGAAGAAAGCTCTTTATTCATAATCAAATCAAAGAACTCGTAGCCAGAGTGAAAGAACTGTTCTTGAACTTTCGGTGCATATGTCGACAGTAGAAACACCAAATTAATAGGATTCGTGCGCGGCTTTTCCGTTATTTGCTGTAATTCTTCCAAAGTCCCGGGCTCTGGACGGTCTTCACAAGCTCCTTTAAGAATACTTTTCAACCTTGGAGCATCTTGTAACTGTTTATAATCCGATTGATCCGCGTAAGTCTGTAATGATGGAATTGGGTGATAAGTCCGTAATTGAGCTCTCATTTCAGGGAAAAAGTTCAGCGTAGTATTCATCCGTCCAATATTTACAAGCAGACAAACCATGGCCATATTTAAACCTGCTCTACGATCTCCTAATAACTTATCCCTCAAAACTTTGGAACATTTCGAGCTTCGCGCCATAGCATCTATATAAATATCAGCAAAAGTCTGACCGGGTGTTTGTTTATAACTGTTTGTAAACACTTTAGTATTGTCGGCGAAGATATAATTGAGGAAATCATATTGAATATCGCTTCTCCAAAGAGGTTCTCCATCTTTTTTCTTTAAATGTTTGATTTTCGTGCCGGTAAGGAGTGTTTGGTAGGTTCTAGTATGATTACGTTTAGCTGCTACTTTAACTCCTCCGATGGTTCGTTCTTCTTCGGAATCGTGAAGTTTTGTATCGGATTTTTTGGATTTATCTTCTAAATCGGCTGGTTGGCTGTATGAAGAGTCATACGCAGGGTCGTATGGCATTCGTGAGGGTGATGACATGATGCAGGCTGTGGCTGGCGTGGTAGTGTCTAAGTGCTGACAGTTGTGCAAATAGAAAACTAGGTAACTGAGTACCGGTATTGCTGTGACTGATAGTGTTCACGAGCCGCGGCAGTGGCTGCTGTGGCTGTAGACCCGTACTCGGCCCACGAGATCCTTTGACTATAGCTGAGCTGTGCTGCTGAGCAAATGTGTTGCTGAGATAACAGAAAGCAAGATTAACTGTGGCTGACTGACCTCTCACCGTGGCTGACTGCCTGATCGAGGTAACTATGGCTAGCTGACAGTTAACAAACTAGCTAGCGACTCACACAACCTGATTCTCCAGGCCACAGTGAGTTCAACTCAATATAGATGTCAGTTAATTAAGCAACAGGTAACGCTAGTTCAATTCTGCCGAGAAGAATTACCTTAGGATCACAATCGTACTGAAGCTACGCGTAAGCTCCAGAATTACTACAGTTAGAGCTGTAAGACAGTCACAGCAGCTCACAGTAACTCACAGAAGACTTATAAAACGGATGTTACGCGACGGATGTAATAGTATCAGGTAATAATGCCAGTGATAACGCAACGAAGGCAATTCTCAATCACTGATTTGTTGGCTTAGTATTTCACAGCGGTTACCCTGCAAGCCTTTGTCGATATTACGTAATGAAAACTCAACGGGAACGGGAACGGAAACAGGACTCTACAGAGCATAAGCTATTAACGGGACACGGTAAGGAGGTTAAAAGGATTCAGAGTGTCTACTGGGGATACTGGGCTCAGTGGGCCGACTACACTGGCTAATAGTTTACAAATATACTGGTATTTTTGATTTTAAAAGGATTCATGCTATTACGGATATCCACGGATAAATCGGCTACTATATCGGCGATATATTAAGGCATAGATGGCCAAAATGACAGTTATTATCTGAAGATCACTCTATAGATAGATGATGGGATGATCAGATTAGATTAGATGGATGACCAGAGAGAAAGTAGTTGAAGTGGTTGTGTGGTACCTAAATGAACTGTATAAATATCGGCGATATTCTATCCGTCAATATTTGCTATGTCTGCGATATCGGGTAGGATACTACTAAGTACATGTCAGTGTTTTTGACTATAAATAAGCTACAGCAACTGGTCCTTGTCGTGCTCGTCCTCCAGCTTGAACAGCTCCTCCGGTTCCGACATTGGCTCGGGCTGTTCGGGCTCCGACTGCTCCGGCTTTGGAGTATGGGGATCATACAGATCTCTTGCCTTTTTTCCCGCCGACAATCGTGCATCTTGAGGCTTCTCCGTTAATGGTCTGTCCTCATCATCGGACAAGATCTCCGACAGATCGTCTACGTAAGCAAGCTCCTCGGCGTCATGATCCAGACCTGCTTCGGAGCGGATGAGATCAAACTCGTAGGCGTTGAGGTCGGATTTTCCGTGCATCAGCCGGCGTTTGCGGCTTTGGACACATAGGAATACGCAAATACCCATTGCAAAGCCGAGAATGAGCAGGAACGAGCCGTAGACCCAGAGTAGAGTGTTTCCAGTAAGTCCAAACGTTGGCACAAAGGAGAGATAGCCTTTGTCTTTATCCTCCGGGCGTGGCTCGGGAATATCAGTAGGTCCAGCCACAAGTGAAGCTGATGACGGTACTTGTGACGGTTCTGGTGCCTGCTCTGTAGATGGAGCCTCAGTTGTAGCAGGGGCCTGTGGCTTTTCTGGTAGAGATTGTGGCTCTGAAGGCTTTGCGGGTTCCGCTGTTACCACCGGTGTCGACGGCATCTCATCGTCACCAAAATTTGGCATCGGGAACGGAATGGCTTTCGCGGCATCCTTGGCCTCACCCCACAACTGCAGCGTCCAATCAACCAACTTTCCTTCGCCTTGAGCATTATGATTGTTGGACACCTCGAGTTGCCACTCACCTAGGCCTGTTTCTCCCCAGTGCGCCACGGACATGAACGTCCAGTTGTCTATACCATTTGGCGATTGGTCCACAAAGCGGCCTGGGGCGATTTCAGAGCGGATTCCGGACGGACTGATGAGTACATACGACATGTCGCCGCGGCGGGTCATCTCGGCGTTGATCATGACGGTCACATGCTCGAGGCGATCGACGTTAGCAGCGGCGAGATCCGCAGCGGTGACTTCGACGGAGGTTACAATCGACGGTCCAGAGTTGGTGTACGTGATGGGCTTGTTGAGGACGGATTTAGGCGCAAAATACCACGCTTGCGGTTTAACCAGTTCCCAAGTGCGCGCGCGCTCGACCAGCGCTTGTGTGTCGAGTTTGCCGTAGCCGTATTGGTGGTGGAAGCTACGGCCTATAGTGGTATTCTGCCAGCCGGGCTCGTGAGTGTTGACAGGCACAGCAGTGTCCACAGAAAGGTACTGTATATCGCGCCACGTGAGTTCTGGGCGAACCTGAAGCACGAGAGCAAAAATGCCAGCTGCGATGGGAGCCGCCGCGGAAGTGCCGCCGTGGTTACTGGCGCACTTGCCGTGGATATCCGTCGTCGAGATATGTCCACCACTCCCGGAGCTATAAGTGACTACAAGATTGGCACTACAAGGTTCAGAGTAGAACGGATGTAATCCCTTTCGGTCTATTGCCGCCACGGTGATAGAGTAGATGCTGTTGGTATAGCCGTCAAAGTTGCAGTTATCTCCAAAAGCTCCGCCGTTACCCGAGGCAAAAATAAAAACACTTCCCTTGCCTCCGCGCCCATTTTGGACTCCGTTCATGAACGCCTTTTTAACTATAAGCGTTGGAGCTTCCATTGTTTGACCATTATCGCTTGGACCCCAGGAACAAGAGTAGATGTCGTTCATATCCATGGCATAGTTGAGAGACTCGGCCTCCTCAGCATCGGTGACACGTCCTGACAAGATCCTTATACCGGCAACCTTGGCGTCGTAGGCAATCCCGACACCGCACATGTCGTTGCGGACAGCGGCTATTTCCCCCGCACACCGAGTTCCGTGTTGGTCATCGAAAAGCCGTGGTAGTGGGTCCGGGCCATGATTATTGTAGTCATATGAACCTTCGGCAAAGTAATTATCAGTTAAATCGGGATGGTTAAAATCGAGCCCGTCGTCGACAACGGCTACCCGGGAACCATTTCCCGTGATACCTTGGAACCATACAGGAGTCACGTTGATATCATGTCCAAGGTTAACAGGGTTGATCAAATGCCATTGATTGGAAAATAGAGGGTCTGTGATGTGTAATTTGGACTTTGCTTCTTCAAGAAGTTGAAAAGAAGAGTCTTCGGGGTGGGGTGGATCGACAGCGCCAGGGGCCCCGGAGACGGGACGAGCGGGGGCATCTGGGTCCGCTGGAATAACACCTCTTTTAAGCAACTGTTTCAGCTTCAATATTTGTAACGAAACAACTCCACTATTAGTCAACTCTCGTTTAATAATCTCCCCCCTTTTGTCGAATACAGACTCTCCTATAACCTTCCGTGGCACATCATTAACAGCTGCTATAAGGCTTTCAGAATCCTTATCGACAGAAAATAAATAATGATTGGCTAAAGAACCTAAACTTTTTTCAAATCTCCACTCAGAAGAAGCATCTTGGACGGCAAAATGACTTTGAGGGTCTTGAATATGATCCTGGACTTCGACAGCGAAAAACACTCGTTCGGCAGTAACAACAGCCAAACTGAGCAATAAAAAGACCTTCATGATGACCCAAGCTTGAGCATTAGAATGTTAATGACAATGACAATGTTATATATATAATATAACTCTATGATTTTGTCTATTTTAAGTGTCAAATCTTAAGTGGAAAGTGCAAGTTTCAGATAAATTGAACCTAGCTCGAGGGTGGTAATGGCCGGGTAATTAATTAAGCTTTTCCAACAGGGTAACTGTCAAAGTGAAATTTCCTGGAAATTCTAGATTGTTTGAATTATGGCTAAAACTTCGACTCCAGAATTGAAAAAGGTGAGCATTTGTAGTTGTTATTCTTTTCTAACTAGTATATGGACAAGAAGCTGTTCATTCAACTGAATGGATCACGAAAACTCATTGGAGTTTTAAGAGGTTATGACGTCTTTTTGAATCTTGTTGTTGACGAGGCTGTGGAGGAGAAGCCTAATGGTGAGAAGGTTCAAGTTGGTACCACGGTGATCAGGGGAAATTCGGTTGTTTTAATAGAGGTGAGTATCAACTTCCGTGTCTTGGTGTGTTATTATCTTGGTTCAAGTGTTGTGGCTAGTGTTGTATTCTGTGAATGGGCTCGAGCCTTCAGGTTAAAACTTTCAATGGTGTTCTCTAGAGTTTAAGTTGACGTCAAGATGCCGTCTCTTGGCATCTGGAGATTATATCTTGGCGTCTGAACTAGATATGACGCCAAAGCTTAGTTTATGTGTCTGGTCTGGTCTGGTCTAGGTCTGACAGGTCGGAGCTTACTGTGCTTGCTTGCTACTGCTGTGCTCTACTGTTGTGCTCGCCATTTCTGTACTTGCTAGCCGCTTTGTATTCTACTGTAATCCCTATGAGTTTGCTGTGCTATATTCGCTATATTGCTGAGCTTCATGCTAAGCTTCTTGCTGAGTTACTTGTTGTACTTCTTGCTGAGCTTCTTATTGAGCTGAGTTGTGAGTTGCTTATTGAGTTACGGTGAGCTCTTGGGGCTTGCTGTACTACTCAATGTTGCTGTCATTAACTTGGACGTCGGTTGACAGCTCAATAGCTTCTGTCTCAGTCTTAATAGATGGGAACACTAGGAACAATGCGGCGAGAACAGTAAGATGTGCTTCTGAACTGCCTGCTCGGTTCTCAGCATACTGTCAGTTCAACATCTGAGCTACTGTATATCGCTGAGATTTCTGGCGTCTGTACTAACTCTTCCTGTCGGCTTGTACTCTCTGTTCCATAACCAGTTCTGTTATACATCTACTTTCTTCTGCTCTACGATCTTTACTAACACAGGCACTTGAACGAGTATCATAGCTAATTAACTATTTGTTGAAGGAGCCTCAAATGGAGTCATATCGGCAAGAACCATTCCTGCCACTGCGGCGCTTAATAACGTAGAAATAGCTCCTGTAATCAACGCTGAAATAGCCTGACGGGAAATAGCCCCGGACCTAGACGGGGCCAGCTTACCAAGCACTCCGACATTAATTCCGACCGATCCAAGGTTTGCAAAGCCACATAGAGCGTACGTAGCCAACATACGGCCTCTAGTAGATAAATGCGCGTAGTCAGGACCCGTCAGCGCCGCATAAGCCACGAATTCGTTCTGGATAATCTTAATGCCGATAAGCTTTGCGATAGGGTAAAGCTCATCACGTGGCGCTCCGAGAAGGAATGCGACAGGGTAAAAGATATACCCTAGAATCATCTCGAGGGTTAGGGCGTGGATATTCCAGAAGCCTCCGAACCATGTTAACAGAGCGTCTATCAGAGCTACGAGGGCTATAATGACAAGGATATTGGCCATGATGGTCAATGCAACTGTGAGTCCAAGCCATGCGCCCTTTGCAAATGCGTCGAGGACATTCTCAGCTTCTGAGACCTCGTCGTCGGGGATAACAACTCGTCCTGAGGTAAGAGTTTCTTCTGTTTCAGGATGACGGAGTTTCGAGGTGGCTAGAGAAGCGGGAATGGACATAACGCAGGAGGATACCAGAGCCTGCGCGTTTAGGCCCATACCGATATACGCAACCAAGACAGAGCCTGCAATTGTAGCAAACCCTGAAGTCATGACCTGATGGATCTCTGCGTCGGTTAGATGGACAATGAACGGCTTTATCAGAATAGCAGACTCTCCTTGGCCAATAAACGGAGATGCCGCTGCTACAACAGCTTCTGCACCGGAAACCTTCATGGCCCAGAAGAAAAAGCTTGCAAACTTGACTACAAACCACTGGATGATTCCCCAATAAAACAGGATATGAACGAAAGCGATGAAGAAGATAATAGCAGGCAAAACGGCAAAGCACCAATAGCCAAGATCTGCGGTACTCTGGCTCGTGATAAATATAAGACCGTCGGTAGCAAAGCCCAGCAGTTCTCTAGCTAGAAAAGAGATAAAGTTAAAGATATCATAGCCTGCTCCTGTCCGCAGTACAAACAGTGCAATTATATACTGGAATAACATTCCGGTGATAACGGTTCTCCATTGAATATGGGAACGGTGCTTCGAAGTGGCCCAAAGGCCGAAGATGGCTACGCAACAGCCAAAGAATGAAATGGCCCGGTCAGCAAGAGCAGAACCGGGAAAGACAGGGCTACAGAACGTGCCAACAAGGATAACAGCAATCGTTCCAATGCCTCCAGCAAAAAGTTGGAACTTCTCTGGGATGAACGACACACATCTAACAACCGATCGTTGCCAAATCCAGTTGGCACCAGTTAGAATGGGCCGTGTTGGGACGTAGAATGTGATCAATCGCGCCACGATAGCCATCCAAAGTAGCGTTGGGATCAGCCATTTGTGCCGGAATTTTTCCTGGGCTAGAATAGAGATCCACCAGGCGGTAAAGAACAATCCTATAAAGACGTGGACGACCCACTTGTATTTCTTATATAGTAACGCTTTCGAGTAGCGTTTCTTCTCTTTGATAACCTCAGTCGAGCCCACAACAGACTCTTGTGATTCTTTTCCTAAAACATATTTTGTTTCTTCTATAGGAACATGAGGAGGAGGGTCTACTCGGCCAGAGATACCTCTATCAGCATGCATTTCAACTGGCTTATGAGCTGAAGCTCCATGATGTAAATGTCCATGAGGATGTTGATGTCGAGGATCCAATGCAGGGTCTTCCTCTATTTCATATTGGTCCAACGAACCCTTTAAATCTTGCTGCTGATCCATTTGACAATAAAGTGGATAACCAAAGGTTTAAATGAAAAAGTGACTGTGGCTCTTATCATAAAAAGAAATGGTCGGCTCTTTTTATGGAAATCTTCTCCTCAAAAAATGAACTCGAGTCTAAATATTTAGTAGAAGAGTGTCATCAAATGATAACTGATAAGTTATCTCTATTATTGTTCCACTGGAAAACTTTGTATAAGGTTTATTATGCAAAGATCGGAGGAGTTGAGCCTGCAAACTTTCAAGAACAACTCTCATTTTTGCCCTTCTGCCATGATTCTGGCATTCAATGATTCCAATTAGGATATCCCATCCGGATTGTCATCTGATCACGATAAGCAGTTGGCTGCTCAAAGCCTCCTGCAGTGCCGTACCATATTTATAGATAAGCTGTACACAAAGCTCTTCAAGTACTGTACCGTACCACATCATTATTACAATCGGTACGTAGCTACTCTAATCAAATATATTGTACAGTGCACGATCGCCTTAACTGTTCTCATTGCAAATTATTTATTCTTAACATCGTCGTCGAACTCGAGAAACATAATCGTGATATAAAACATGAATTTCTTTTAATAGCCAAACTTTAAAATTTACCTGAACTCTGATCATTTCCTGAAGCAGATCAATAATTCCATTTGCGGCCTAGCTCAAGGGTGCCGTTCTTATGTCAGCTTCCCCGAGGTAGTATTGAGTTTTTACCGTCGCAATTCGTCGGAAAAGTATTAAATAAACGTGTCAAGGTATGTCCAGATAAGAATTGAATGAAAGATTAACTGATAAGAGTTTTAGAAAATAATTGCCTCGCTAGATCTTGGCACCTGCTCACTAGGGCTCATACGCCGAGGTGGGCTCTTATTAAATAATTGCAGATTGCAGATTATTGATTATAAGATTCTCTTAGGCTAATCTGTCCGTATTTTCAACCAAGATAATATTGGACTAATACTCTGGATCAGGCCTTTATTCCATTCAACAAATCTCAATATTGACTCTGAGGTCTAAGAATGATAACAGCCCTTGTCAGATTAGTGTGAATGGTTGACAATCGAGATTTATTGTGATCTTCTGGAGGGTTATGAGTAAAACTATTTGTTGTACCGATTCTTTTATTGTAAATAGGTTTCAATCTTGGCATAATTAAGAGCAACAAGTTGTTATTCACGTTTTAATGATCAAATTTTGCAAGCACGATTTACACGATTCATAACTGATTTTCTTAGTAGTAAGTTACGACTCGTAACATATGGTTCTAGCTTAAATTTCTCTTCTAGAAGGTGGTAATCTTTCTTTAAACTTCTAGAATGTTTCTATCGGCCGACAGATTGATATCAGGGTAAGGGTTGATGCAGCACTAATGCAGGGGCAGATGAAATGGTTGGATTAGGTGCAGTTACAGACAATGGAAATCAGAGATATTCAAGTCAATGTTGATAGTTGATAATATAATCAAAAGTTATTAACTATCGTAGACTGTCGTTAAAGCCATAGAGGATAAAATTACCATTCACATGTTTGCCATGCTACGAATCCACCATGATATTCCCTATAGCAGC
This sequence comes from Middelhovenomyces tepae, assembly GCA_003708105.3. Taxonomy (NCBI): domain Eukaryota; kingdom Fungi; phylum Ascomycota; class Dipodascomycetes; order Dipodascales; family Dipodascaceae; genus Middelhovenomyces; species Middelhovenomyces tepae. The sequence goes on along the minus strand of PPNF03000003.1, from coordinate 210,679 downwards.
AGCATCACATGTTCACGGACAGGATCACTGAGCTCAGACTTTGAATCTATTTGACTCGATGATCACAAGTATAAACTATTCAATGTCACAAAATAGTCGCCAATTGAGTCACCCTTCCAGATCTATCCTCCGGATCATCTATGAGCCAATATGGTCGTCATGTGAGCAGATTAACAGTCACCAGCAGCAGCCACCAGCACTAGGCACAGTCACAGTCATAATCACAGTCATAAGTGATTCAAAGATTCAATCTCAAGTACAATTAATAGAACTAGAGAATACTGTCGTTTGTTTAGCTAAGTAGATTGTTTAGCGGTTTAGCCGATAGTCAAGAGTCACGTGATTTGTCACATTGGCAGTGCGGCTTAAACCGTCAGCCTCAACTCTGCGGCTCTGTGGCGATCTTTGATTCAACTTTGATTCAATTTGAGCTCTCCAACAAACTTCAACATGGAAAGCTTGCAAGTTCAAACATATGGAGAAGCAGTAGAGCTTTATTACCAGGAGAAGTATGAAGAATGTATTGAAAAACTCAGTGAAACATTGAATATCTCTAGCGAAAAAACATTTCTTGTGGGGGTTTTAAACAAGAGAATTTCATGCTATTTCAACCTCGGATTACTTGATCTTGCTCTTCAAGATAGTTTCTTATGTATAGAAACACTTGACACTGATCCAAGAGGTTATACAGCAGCAGGACAAATCTATCGTAAAAGGAAGCAATATCAAATCGCAACAGAAATATATCAAAGAGGTCTTCAACATGTCCCCAATGGCCACCCTTTAAGACCAGCCTTGATACAAGAAAGTCATATGAAAGCAGATCCATTTGCTATTTTGCCATCGGAATTAATTCACAAAATTTTGGCTGAATTGGATTTTTTAGAATTAATTCCTTGTAGAGTTGTGTCAAAACGGTGGAATTCTTTTACTGATAATGACCCACTTTTATGGAGAAAACGTTTAAATTTCAGGGGAAAAGATATTACAACAGCATCATTAAGAACATTTATTCATTTATGTCAAGGAAAAGGTGGATATATTACTCTTGATAAGATGAAAGATGAAGTTCCTATTGTTGATGAACTTTTTAGCAATCATGAAGCGTTTAAATCTATCGATTTAACAATTGAAACGACTTATTTTATTGATAGATTTGTTCCAACCTTCATTCTCTTCCCTAATTTAACTTCTTTAACTTTACAATCGCCTTTTTATCCTGGTTATATTGTTAATATTTTAACCATGATCCCTTCTTTACGTGAATTGAATTATTTTCTTATAGAAGGAAAGGATCTTATATCAGAAAGAATTGCAATGGTTAAAGCAACTCTTCTAACTATACAACAACAATTACGACAACAACGACAACTTCACCATCGTCATGAATTTGAGCCTTTAAATTTCGATGGTTCGGATTTTATTTACACAAGGGAAGGTTCTGAATCTGAAAGAATTGCAAGACTTGAAGCAAATCTTCCAACTATACTACAACAACTACATCATCTTCATCCTCATCATATTCAATTTGAATTTATAAATCGTGATATTTTGGAGTTCATTCATACAGGAGATGGATATAATATATATGAAAGAGTTTCAAGAGTTCTAGCAATTCTTTCAACTATAGAACAACACCAGCAACAAAAACCTCATAACCTTCAATCTTTAACTTTTAACCTCATGGATCGACGAGAAGATGGAATTCAACATCTTGAAGGTTTACTACCAGTTATTCAAAATTGTCATCAATTAAAATGTCTTAGACTATTATTTTGGGCTTCAACATTATCTTTTGGACGGTCAATTCCTTTAATTGATCGAATAACTAATAGTCTGCCAAGATTGGAAACTCTTCATTTAAAAGGTTGTTTAGAAGGAAGTTCAAGTGAAACCTTGTCTATTAGATCCACGAATTTGAAGGATATTATTGTTGAATATCACGATCGTGGTTGTAAACCTTTACCAATAAGAAGATTTCCTTTTTTCAGTTCTTCTAGAGTTGAAAATCTTTCACTTCCTGGTTATCGGACTGACGTTCATGTTGCTGAAATTTCGCATTTTAAAAAAATAACTGATTTTATTTCAACTGACAATTTGAATACTTTGGATTTATCTTCTTCTTTCATTCCCGAATTTGATACTCTTCGTGGTACACAAATATTTTTTGGTTCTTCGCTCGACAATCTTCGAAAATTATCTTTATATGGAGATTCTCGTGTGAATGATAAAACGGTTGATGGAATAATCAATCTTTTCGAAAATCTTGAACAATTAGATATTGGCCGTACCCAAGTGGGAGATCGAGGGTTGGAGGCCCTTATTGGCAAGAGAATATCAATTATAGGTGTTGAACGACTCCATGTTAACGAGGAGCATTTAATTTATGCTGCCAGTAATAAGGTTATTCTTGATGAGAAAAAATTGGTCTTCGAAGAAGGCTTTCAGAAACCTCGTGACGACATTGATAATATGGCATATTTACCTTGTCAACATCAACTAGGAGAGATACATTTTCTACGAGACACTCGTAATTGGGGAATTGATGATTTGAGGCGCCAGTTTAGAGTATAGCTGATTTTGATAGTATCACGAGGATCTCAAATCTACCTGATAGATGCGGATCCCGTTAAGTTCTATCGAGTGTCAGCCACTCCCAGTGGCTACTAATATATGGATGGCGCTACTAACATATGGATGGCCACTTTCAGTTCTGAACCTGTCAGATAGCTTGTTTAACGCTATAAGTAAGCTGCAATGGATTATAATAGAGGCGAATGTTCTCATTTCATAGTTATAGATAGTAACATAGGCAGATAAATCTTGCCGATAAACTTGGTATTATCAAAAGTTGAATCAAATCAAATGGAAAGAGAATACTTTGAGTTAAACAAGAATATTCGACTGGATCATCATGACAAAGAGTTGTCAAGGGTTATAGAAGATCTCATGAGGTTCCTCAGCTGCCGGGGCAATTCTCACCAGGTTATACAGTTGCTCAGTGGCAGTCTCAGTGGTATACGGCGCTCAGGAGTTAGCAGTCGCAGTAATAGCCATCAATTCACAGCGATTCAGTCTCAAGCATAGTTTGATAGAACAAGAGAATACTAGGCTACAACAAATGTCAGTATTCCTTAGCTGCTTATGGTCAAGAGTCACGTGATTTATCATTATGGCAGCCTCGTGCGGCTTCGTCATCAAGCGGTTCCAGCCTCATCCGCTTAGCCTCATCGGCTCAGCCTCACCCTCAGTGCGAATCTAGTTTCAACTTGGATCAACTTTGGCTCTCCAACAAACTTCATCATGGAAAGCTTGCAAGTTCAAACATATGGAGAAGCAGTAGAGCTTTACTACCAGGAAAAGTATGAAGAATGTATTGAAAAACTCAGAGAAACATTGAATATCTCTAGCGAGAAAACATTTGTTGTAGGGGTTTTAAACAGGAGGATTTCATGCTATTTTAACCTTGGATTACTTGATCTAGCCCTTCAAGATAGTTTCTTATGTATAGAAACACTTGAATCGGATCCAAGAGGTTATATAGCAGCAGGACAAATCTATCGCAAAAGGAAACTCTATCTAAATGCCTCTGAAGTATATCAAAAAGGCCTTCAACATGTCCCCTATCGTCACCCTTTAAGAGCAGCTTTACGACGAGAAAGTTATATGAGGGCAGATCCATTTGCTATTTTACCTCTGGAATTAATTCATAGAATTCTTTCTCAATTGGAATTTTTAGAATTAATTCCTTGTAGAGTTGTTTCAAAACGGTGGAATTCTATTACTGATAATAACCCACTTTTATGGAGAAAACGTTTAAATTTCAAGGGAAAAGTCATAAACACAGCATCGTTAAGAACATTTATTCATTTATGTCAAGGAAAAGGTGGACATATTATTATTGATAAGATGAAAGATGAAATTTCGATTATAAATGAACTTGTCGCCAATCATGAAGCGTTTGAATCTATCAATTTAACAGTTAAAACGACTTTTTTTATTGATAGATTTGTTCCCCGTATACTCTTCCCTAACTTAACCTCTTTAACTTTACAATCACCATTTTATCCTGGTTATGTTGCCAATATTTTAGCCATGATCCCTTCTTTACGTGAATTGGATTATTTTCTCATAGAAGGAAAAGGTCCTGTATTTGAAAGAATTGCAGGATCTGAAGCAACTCTTCCAACTATCATAGAAGCTGAAGAAATTCTTACAACTACACTACAAACTGAAGAAACTCTTCCGACTGTACTACAACTACTACAACTACCACAACCTCATAACCTTCAATCTCTTGGATTTAATGTCAAGGATCACAAAGCAGATGAAGTTCAACTTCTTGAAGGTTTATTACCAGTTATTCGAAATTGTCCTCAATTAAAATGTCTTAAATTATTATTTAGGACTAAACCAAATTCTTTTGAATGGTCAACTCCTTTAATCAATCAAATAACTAATGGTTCGTCATGTTTGGAAACTCTTCATTTAAATGGCTATTTTGTAGAAAAAATAACGGATTTCTTGTCGATTGAATCAGCCAATTTAAAGAATATTATTGTTGAGTATCTTGATTATGATAATGAACCTTTACCAGCAAGATGGTGGCCTTTATTCAATTTTCCTGGGGTTGAAAATCTTTCACTCCCTGGTTATACGACTTTATCACGTTCTTCTCGACGTTCAAATTCTGCAAAAGTAACTGATTTTATTTCAAATCACAATTTGAATACTTTGGATTTATCTTTTAGTTTTATTCCCGAATTTGAATCTCTTCGTTTAGCAGGATCGTTTTTTGGTTCTTCACTTGGTAATCTTCGAAAATTATCTTTATACGGAAATTCTTTTGTGAGAGATGATTTGATTGCAGGAATAATCAGCCATTGCGAAAACCTTGAACAATTAGATATTGGTTATACCCATGTGGATTATCTAGGGTTGTGGGCTCTTATTGCCGAGGGAATATCGATTATAGGTGTTGAACGACTCTATTTTGTCGAGCATCATTTAATTCATGCTGCCCGTAATAACGTTATTCTTGTTAAGAAACGATTGATTTTTGAAGGATGCTTTCAAATTCCTCCTGCTGAGATGGATAATATAAGATGTTTAACTCATATAAGAACTGATTTAAGAGAGACTTTAGCAAGAGATCAGAGAGATTATGATTAGCCGCGAGTATCAAGCATAGAATTGATTATTATTAATGAAAAAATTTGGTGATACATTTATTACGGTGTGGAACCTGTTGAGTTCTACAGATCACTTGTGGTTAAGGATAGCCACTGTTCAGTTCTGAACCTGTCAATATGTCTGGTATCAAGTAGCTTAAAATAAGCTACATAGGATTAACCTAGAGCCGAATCTGCTCATCTCATTGAGATAGATAGTAACCTAGGCTAAATCTTGTCTATAGCTTGGAACCATATTAAATAGAAAGACAATACAATAAGTTGAAAAAGAGCTCAATAGAAGAACTCATTAGCCTCCCTAGTCGTTGAGGAAATTCTCTGCAAGTTATCCAATTCACAGCGGTAATTTAAATGCCATAGGGGCCCAGGCTCAAGATCTAGTGTACCTACTCGCTGCTCAAGATCTAACGCCTGACCTCAAGTCAATTAGGCTCTTGGACAATTGGACTCTTAGACTACAAGAACCACGATGATCACGCTAGCTAGCTGCGTTGGCCGCTCCATTATTTTAAAGTCTTTAAGTAGTCCTCAGGACCTCATCAATGCAGGTATTGGCTTGGCTTGAAACAGAGCAGTTTATAATAATACCGTATATTACCCACTCCAACATGTACAAACAGTTGCAAGATCTCTAGATCTCAATTTCAAGTCTTGCTCCACTCGGCTTGGTACGACCTAATTTCGAACAATGCAACTAATGTTGAAGGTCTGACTCTAACTGAGCCTGACTGAACTAAATTCAGTTTTATCGGTAAAATAGTAGAATCTTGTTTAAAGATTTTGCCGACATTTGTAGACTCGAATATTCGCCGATATCGTATCGGGAAAAGTCCTTTTTCAACATTTTCAACATATTCAGCACCAAATTTATTCGAAATGTTCGGAAATTCCCCATATTATACTATAGGGCTGTTCCCGATACGATATCGGCAGTTATCCAACCGGTGAGATCCGCGCTCACCCGATAATGTTAACGATATTATCGGTGATATTGGACCTCCCCGTCTACGATGTCGTATCGGCAAAAACAGATCCCCTAAAGTTAACCAACCCTAACAATAGCGACACAGCTTTTGACAGTCTACTAATCACAAATTCATGAATTAAAGGAATTCCAGCAGCATTTGCTGCCACAAATAGTACTGAAACAAATAACAGTGCTGCCGCAAATAGCAGTGCTACCGCAAATAGCAGAAGCTTCCACCAACAGCAATTGCAGCATGTTAAATAGGCACAGCAAAGAATCAGTCTCTTTGGATTTATTATTAGGATTAACCATACTAAATAGCCAGAATATATAGCAGAGTCTAAGCAGACTAAAAAGTTTAACAATGATAACGGATAGCCGAATCGGCTGGATGAAGATTAGTAATTTCAACCGCGTTTGACCTAACTCTGAACTGAGCCATGCCTGAATCATAGCATAGTAACGACGTAATTATTATTATCATTTCTACAAGGGATTGTCTCATTGAAGTCTTATCAATGATTTAAATAAAGGCCAATTAATATTATCGGGAATTGGCAATGGCAATGACAATCATCAGCAAGGATTTACCAGACCCAGCTCTAGCACATAATTAATCTACAGAGCACACCCACCCAACAGAACAGCAATACTCCAGCACTACCCTGGGCCTCGCGCCCTTTACGCGTTCAGTCATTAAAATAACAATCAAGATAACAATCAAGGTTGAAATAATCAAATAATCAAATAATCTCGAACTATCGCATTGTGCATTGCTTAAATATTCCTGAATTGACAAATATAGCCAATATCTCTATTCGATCATCCGATAAACTTAAAAAAAACTTACCCCGTGTCGTCAAACTCAAGGCCTTAAAAGGACTTCAGATCAGACTTTAATTTATCCCTTGTCGATCGTAATTCAAAGGAGAAATTAGCTATTAATAGATAGAGCAATCGCAATCGCAATCTATCGAAGAATAGTTATTATTATTATTATAATATTATCTCGGCAATAGTATTAGTTATTATTTTATTTTATTATTTTATTTAATTTATTTATTTAATTTATTTATTTATTATTTTATTGATTATTTTATTTTATTATTTTATTTTATTATTTTATTATTTTATTTTCTAATATGTCCATAAATCCAGCCTTTTTTATTTGGGACCTCATTTCTAACCACCTTAATTTTCTTGTTAAATCGTGTCGCATATTTTTTTTACTTGGAATGGTAACTGAAAAATCAAACAAATAATACTAAAAGTGAATTAACTTTAATATTGTCATCTTTAATTGTTGCTGAAATATTTTTCAATCGATAGATTTTTATTGATAGATAAATCGTCAGTTGTGTCGTCATCGTGTCGTCATCCATCATTTCACCAGTTCATCTCTCATAGCACACACTCCCTCCCTCATCATGTCTCTCTATTCTCGCCCAGGATCTCCTGCTACAATGGGTTCACAGTATAGTATACAGCCGAGTATACAATCAAGTATACAACCAAGTTTACAACCTTCTATTTCCGTAACTCCGGAACCTTCTCCTGTCCATCGACGACCTCAACGACCGAGATCAGCATTTTCTTCTGCAGGTTCTCTTGATATGATGGGAATTCAACAGCATTCAAATAGCTTTTCCGGGTTTTCCGTCCATCAGGGATCTAACGGCCATCCATCTGGTCATTACGTACATAATACTCAGTCTGTTTACACAACAAACAGTTTCCTTGAAACCCCCGGACGGTCTGCATCTCCAAATGATTTGTCCACTCAATTTGCTTCTGCTTCAATGTTTGATCTATCACAGTCTTATTTGACCCCTCATTTAGGTGCAAACTCGTCGAATCTAATGCCTCGAATAAAGACGATAGAATTGTACCGCAAAAACGCCAAAAAATCGAATGATCCTGTTATTCAGTTCCAATTTGCTCAATACATGCTACAAACAGCTCTACTTTCAGGAACTCCTTCTGCAAGCTTTGTTAACAAATCGTTTGATTCAGAAAGTTCCGATAGTCTAGGTCCGGAGCTTACCGTGCCGGGAGACCGTAGTTCACAATTATTACCCGGGCTCGGTTCACGTGACCCTAGTCCCGCAAAAAACGACGAACGTTTAAAGGCCAATTTACTTAAAGAAGCAGTTGCTAATTTGCGGAAATTAAGTGATAAAGGGTTCTCAGATGCTCAATATCTTCTAGGCGACGCGTACGCGTCCGGAGCTCTTGGAAAACCCGATCTTAAAGAGTCTTATGCTCTATTCCAGCTCGCTGGCAAGCATGGGCATGCCGAAGCCTGTTACCGTGCAGCCCTATGTCTAGAAGAAGGCTGGGGAACGTCGAAAGATGTCAGACAAGCAGTACAATTCCTTCGGGCCGCGGCATCTCGATCACACCCCGGAGCAATGCTCCGGCTAGGCATGTCGTGTTTCTACAGCCGAATGGGTCTTTCTTCGTCATACCGTCAAGAAGGCATCAAATGGCTGACACGAGCATCCGAGTCGGCTAATGACGTCTTCCCGCAAGCACCGTTCGAGCTCGCTCGCATCTACGAACACGGGTTCGATGATCTTGTGTTTAAAGACTTAAATTACGCTGTACAGCTCTATGTAAAATCTGCTGAGTTGAATTATGCCCCGGCTGCAGGTGTATTAGGTCATGCTTATGAGTACGGCCGGCTTGGATGTCCTCAAGATGCTGCATTATCCATCCATTACTATACTATAGCAGCATTAGGAGGCGACTCTGGTAGTATGTTGGCCATGTGTGCTTGGTATATGGTTGGGGCCGAGCCGGTATTGCCTCGGAATGAGGAGGAGGCTTATGAGTGGGCATACCGGGCGGCTCAGGCCGGGTTGGCCAAAGCCCAGTATGCTACGGGGTACTTTTTAGAGAATGGCATTGGAACGGATAGGGATATTCTGCAGAGTACGCATTGGTATAGGAAGGCTGCAGAAGCGGGGGATGAGCGGGCAATCAAGCGGTTGAAGGAGAATGCTCAGATGGCGGTGAGTAACTCAAAGCATAGGAAGAAGCCGGCCCAGGAGAAGGATTGTGTGATAATGTAGGTGTTGGGCTGCAAATTGAGGTCACGCTGAGGAGCAGCAGAAGTTTGGCCGACCTCCTACACTGAGGGGCATGTCGACTGCAAGAAGTCTGGCAGCTCAGCTCCTAAGGATGTAGGTACGTTGCCTAGTCCAAGTCGATTGAGCTGCCAAGTAAGTTAGCCTTATAGGCTGTAATTACTGGCCGTGGGTGCAGAATTTCGACACACGAGATATGCCTGCAAGGTGAACAGAGATGAAGAGCGTGATACGCTGAGCCGAGGATGTAAATGATGGAACCCGCTAATTGACGCGGTTATGGTGCATAGAATAAATAATCTGAACAGGATCAGTTGAAGATATTAGAAGGTTGTTATGTGCTATAATAAGCATGTTAGAACCTGTACTCTATGTTAGGGGCTGTAGTGTAGGCTGCCAGTCCAATGGACTTCTACACGGGTGGTTACCAAGCCAAGCTACTACTGTTCGTAGCATGTACTCTACTAGTGTGGATTCCACTGTAATACTGTATTAGTTAGGACACCGTATTAAAGTAGGCCAGTGAATTAGGGAACCGTAGTAGGCCTCTGTACCAGGGTAGCTACTGCAGTACTTTGGCTGTACCGTTCCAACAGGCTACTGTGCCAGACGGCTTTACGGGTAGGCCGCGAGAGTTGCATAGTTATAGAGCGAGCTAGGACGGCCGAAGCTGAGGTTGTTGAACTCTCCAATATTTTAATGACAACCGAGAACTTGGATAAAAGCGAGAATGACTCGACAGAATAGTTGAAAGTTGTATAAATGAAGATTACAAGTGAAGTGATATTTTTGGTCATGATATTAAGATTATAGATTAAATGGTATGTCAGTATGCTAATTACAGAGTCTGTGACTGTGACAGCAGCTGTGGCCATAGCTGTGACCGTGGGCCAAAGGATAAACGAAAGCTCGTGTCTTGTGTACAATGAGCTCATATTTCGTGTATAATGAGCTCAGAAGCGTGTCTAGTGTACAAGGTTGTTAGGAAGTCCGAGTCTCGGCTGCGTAGACTTGCAGACGGGATCATTCTAAGGCGTACAAGGTCATTAACGATGACCGAATCGAGCTGTCCAGAGTTAGGCGAGAGGCTAGAGTCCTCAGAGTCAGAACAGTACAAACTCGTAATACAGCTGTAGCTAGGAGTTTGCTCCAGAATAAGCTGTTCTAGAGTCAGCTGATCCGTACAGTTGTTCTAGTCTCTCCAGTGCAGTCGTTAATTCGTTTCGCTAGACAGTAGTCTAGCTTCACTTTTCGTTCACTGTCCGGCTCTCTAGAAAAGGTGGCCGCAGCCAAAGTTTGTCTCTACGTTAAATTCGCCGGGGTCTCTCCATAGCTCATCTTCAAAGGAATATAAGACCACCGGAACACCACAGCGTAGCAATGACTGTAGCGCCATAGATTGTGGTTGAGCGCCGGCCACGGCTTCACCGTTTGCCGTTCCAGTAGAAGGCCATCCAGTTTCCAAAATCATGACAGCTTTGGGCTCGAACAAGTCTGGACTAATATCTTCAGATCGAGCAAACGCGGAGCCCACGAAACTGTCGGAGCACAGATAGCGAGCGAAGCGGATGTCGCGGGCCACAGCGGCACCAGCGAGTTCAGGCTCGACTGCCGAGTTGAAGTATGGCTGGGAAACAAGACCTACTACATCTACAGCTGCACAGAGATCGTCGTCGGAATCGGAATGTGGCACTTCTTCTTGATCTCGAATGCGTCGGAACTCACGGTAATCGTCGCGTGACTGCGCGTTGAATTTTGTCGACGAAATGTAAGATTGAACGGGTTCTGCAGTCGATACCATGGTTCCAAAACCGTTGAAATCATGATTATCTTGCAGGTACAATCGACGTAGCTGCAGCTTGACGTAGCCAAGCATGGATACGAGCTCTGACTTTGAATACGACGAGTCAAAAACCCCTTGAGACCCTACTACGACCATGTGAAGAAGATCCCAGCGATTCCAAGCTGCTATTTCCGCCAGTTGCTCATCAAGTGACGAAATAAAGCGGAGAGGAGCTTGTGCTTGATATGGTTCCCCTCTTTGGTACTCCCCTCCGTCGTTTCCTTCATAAGGTTGAATGCCGAGAATCACTTGAATATTTGTATTCGATGCTTGAATAGCTCCTAAAACTCCACAGTCAGATGAATGTAACCTGACAGCCATCGCCGACCGACTTAACTTCGCAATATCGGCTATTATTTGTGCTGTAGGCTTACATTCGCCGATATCGGTTAATGGCGAATAGGCAAACGCATACGGAGAATCTAGCTTAAATTCAAAAGGTTGTTGAATCTTTTCCTGTGCTGGTTTCGCTCTACTGCTTAATAGAAACAATGACAGCACTAGAACCGCTGTTAATAATGTCTTCATGTTGGTGGTTAATGATAAAAGAACGCGGTGGAAAGCTTTCTGTTTTTCATTCTATGTGGGCCAATTAAACTCGCTGCTGCTTCTGGATTAGGCGAATATTGCCCCTAATAAGGATTAGCGAGATTGAACCTTGTTCCGCGTAAATCGAGGTCCAAACAAAGAGAATTTACAGAATTTACAGAAATAAAGGAGAAAAAAATAAAATAAATAAAAATGAAAAATAATATTAAAAAAATAATAGAAATGTTTATAAAATAATCGTATTAATAATTGACTTATATCTGTCTATCCAGTTTTAGTACCTAATTAGCTATTTTCCAGCGAGTCTTCTGCCGTTGTTATTATCTAGTGCGTCTGCAGTTCTCTGCACGCCAATGATTTAGTCAAACTTTAACCGAAGATTGTACTGCAATAGGATGGTATAAGAATAGGGGATGCTCTAGATGCTACTAGCGGAATAGGGGTTAAGAAGGTAATGATTTGGATGAACTGGATTAGTTGGAGTGAGATACGACGGTGAATTGATATAGCGATGTTGCGATATATCGATATTACGACATATCGATATCGTTATATTCAGTACGAATATCAACATCTCCCAATATATCGGCATACCCAATCGGCCCGCATCGAGCATCGACCCCGTCGACTCCAATGGCTTTGTCTGCATACTCGTCAGTGCTGTCAGAGCCCAATAATGAATTCTTTGAGACATTCGATGCATAATCGAGAGAACTTAATTTAGCGAGTTAGATTAAGGTTATACAAATTACAGGAGCTATTCTAGCAACGATAATAGTTTAATCTCATCGGAGCGACACTCCTCGCTCGGACTGTAGATTTAATATCTAATAACTTTATAGTCGAGAAATGTAATAATCTAGTTGCTCTATCCGTTTGTATACTTACTGTATATATCGGCGATATCTACATCGGCAATGGCATGCTTGCAAAAGACAATATTACTGTAATAATGTCATGTACTACATTGATTATTGATATATTACTTTAATAATGTCGTACTGCGTTACTTATTGACATATTACATTACAAATGTCGTGGTGAAGATTAATGAAGATCATAATTAATTACATTATTAACCAATTTCCGTTCATAAGCCGACGATGATCCAATACATGTTTAATCATCAGCTGCTCTTAGCAAGATTAACTAATACGAGGTCATCATAGATATCCAAATATCCCTCGTCGACACGTGTAATTAGCGATAGCACATATCTAGATCAAACCAACAGAAGAAGATGATCTTAAACCTCCTACCGACTTGTTTCCTAGTTGAACACAGCTTGGAGGAGATGCGTTCTCATCGTTTACAGGAGTCGCAGTGTTTAATGACACAGCAGAGGAATGACTTGATCTTTGAGATACGAATTCCGGTTGAATCGTAGCCGATTGAATTCCATGACCATGTAAACACTCTTGAATTCGGCGAGATAGAGCCATAAAGTCTTTAACATCAATTGACACTGAAACATGTAAGGTAGCAATGAAAAGGTCTTCTTTTAAGATCCAAATGTGTAAATCATGGATTTCTATAACCCCAGGTAATGAAGCGACATCGTCTCGTACTTCATCGGCATCAACAGATTGAGGAGTTCCTTGAAGAAGAACAGTAGAAGCTCTTCGACACAAAGGCATTGCCGAGGAGAAGATTATAAACGTGATTACAAGCGAAATAACAGGATCCATGTAATATTTCCAAGAAAAATTCGTTTTCCAGATGAAAATAGCAGTCAACATAACTCCAATATTTCCAAGTGCATCTCCTAAAACATGTAAAAATACTCCTTCCATATTCATTGATTTCGTTTTACCGGCCAATTTACGAGGTTTACTGTGATAATGTTCAGCATGAGTCTGACTCAATGCTCTACGATGTCCTATATCAGAGGCATTCAAGAGTCTAGATCGTTCGTCAATAGCCTCACGGACGATATTTTCGGGGAGACTCGACACCAAATCGGACTCTTCGAGACTATCGTAGCCAGCACTGTGACTGTGACTGTGGCTTTGGATGGACTCTTCTTCATGGCTCTCTCCATGAGAATGACCATGTTCGTGAAATAAGAATAATCCGGCAATATTGGACACAAGTCCTGCTGAACCTACGACCAGAATAAGCACAGGGTTGGTAATGATAGGAGGAGCAATAAGACGTTGAATAGCTTCGAGGAAAATCGACATACAAAGGGCTACTAAAAATACTCCATTAATAAGAGCTCCTAAAATCTCTGCTCTCTGCCATCCATAAGTATATTTGGAGTCTGCATCGCGTGATTTGGCTACTCGAACTGCCCATAATGCTACTATCAGTGAAAAGATATCATTAAGCTGGTTAGATAGAAACGTAAAGTAACACCATCAACAGAGCAACTAAAGCAGACCAGCTAAGGCAGCAGACCAGCTGATAAGCACTTACCATATGAAAAGAATCAGCAACAAGAGCTAAAGAATGTACACTATAACCAACGATTAGTTCTAAAAAAAAGAACAAAGTATCGATGGCTAAAAGAGCAAAGATTCGGATCTCTTTTGACTGCATGTTACCGAGTTAAAGTGGAAGCAAAACGTGAATAACGGCGGTTTATATGCAAACGTCGATAATCTTAACTTTAATCTGCAAATTGCAACAAGTTGCAATCTTGGATTCAACCAGTATAAGTTCTAATGAATGGGAGTCAATTTGATCGAAATTGTGACAAACTTTGTTCACTTTTTTTGTCACAAGATATTTATGTTACACTGTCGATGTAATGATTGTAGTCTTCACTTGAATTGTTATATTTCAATGACATTGTCATTGTTGTTCCATTGGGCAGGAAGACCCTAGCCCTAGTTAAATAATATTAATGTAGAACACAACTTACAGGTCTGTACTAAGTTACAGACTGTACAGAGCTGTTTAACAGAGCCGATGCAGCCTGAACTCGGTAGTTACTTTGTATAGACTAGATTCTAGAATCAAACGTTTAAGTTCAGCGGAGAAAAACGGCTTGAAATAATCTAACGGTACGGGTTAATATTACCATAATATAATAGAGTTTATAGATAGCAGGAGGCAGGAGCCGAGGAGTTCTTATCAGAGCTTGTGCAATATAACATGAGAGCTGTGTGCTGGCAGTGGGCGGTGGTGGGCAGTGTGCAGCTTAACTGTTTATCTGCTGTGGTGCTCTGTGGTGCGGAGCTGCCGTGTTAATGTACTGTGCTATGGTTCTATACTACCTGCCCTCTGTCCGTGTGAGTAGAATTTCTCACATTAACAGAATAAACCTTCTAGAAGCCTAGAAGAAGACCTGAATTAAATCATAGTTTAAGCTTAAGCCGTGAAGGGTTATGAAAGGTTAATTATTGTACTTTAGTCTGGCTGTTGTGAAGATATTTGTGTCAATTGAAGTTCACTGTTTAACGGTCTAATTAGCAGTCCTTAGGACTGTACTAAGGTTGTGTGCCTGTATTACGCCGTATTACGCTGTTTGTGTCATAGCGTGGTCGATTGGCATACCATCTACAATCTAATTGGAGGATTCATGACCTACAATGTTCTGATTAAGTACCTTGTTGGTTGTCTCTAGAGAGCATAGAATAAACAGTCAATAGTTTTGACAAGAGTCACAAGACTGTAGAATTAGATTTAGTATTCGAGTACCTAGAATCTAGGCTTAATGTTTCATCTATCTATCTAATTCTCATCATCACTAAGTTCAACTCTTACTCCTGATCTTGTTACTTCAAGCACTTGATCATTCCTGTACTCCCTTAATCTCCTCCTCAATCTCGTCAAAGGACATGATTTATGCCTTTTAAACCAATTTGATTTACTCCTACTTGGTCTCCATCTAAAACGTTTTGGTCTTGCAAGAAACCTGAATGTGTTGCTCATTTGAGGAGCCCAAGATAATGAACTTTCAGCATCAAAAGCTTGAGGAGTTTGTTCAAATTCGTATCTTTCAATGCCACTTGAAATAGTTTCAAGCCCATTGCAATCTGCATTGGAATAATAAATAGTCTTGTCTTTATATTCATCCGAACCTCGACGAGTGTCTGAATCGCTATGAACAATAGATAAGTCTCGATTTAAATGCATTGCTCTTTTGATTAAAGAGAGTAAAGAATTACTATCGATTTCGGTTGGACTTTGAGCTTTTTCTTCTTGTCTAGTTTCCTCTTGTTGCATATAAATAGGCCAATAACTGGCAAAAACTTGTAATGATTCAACATCTACAGGAGAAGATCGTTTAAAATTCATTTTAGCAGTTTTTGGAATTTGAATGTTGAGATTAAGGGGTTTAGAGGGTTGGTCTTGTTGGTCTTGTTGGTCTTCTCGCTCTGCCCACTCTGCCCGCTGTGGCTCCTCTGGCTCCTCTTCTACCTCCTCATCGTCATAAGCAAACGTAGAATATGGATGAACTTTACAATCTTGACCATTTAATGAAATAGGCCTATCATTCAACGTCATATCATTCAACGAATTTTCAATAGAAGTAGCATTCAAAGTGCTCTCTGGTTCATCCATCATATCTAAATCTTTCTTTTGATAATCAAAAATATCAGAGACTGCGAACCCTCCTAATACCGAACTGTCGATTTCAAGTCCATTCATATCATCTGAACCGGAAATCCAGGTGATCCCCAACTCCTTGTTGTAGTCCACATCGAAATTATCCTCAACTTCAAGAGAATGAATTTTCCTCACTTCAGCCAAAGGCCAAATCGATTTATTTTCACTCCACATGATAGAATGAAAGGTGAGATTTACATCGCTATTTCATATATTATTAAATTATTATCATAATTCTTGGTACCATAAAGCGGATTTAGTACAACACCGCAGACGCTTGAAAGGCTTTCTCACCACCTTTGAAAAATTTAAAACAATCTAAAAATTTAAATCCACAATATATATTCACTGACAATTGATTGTCCATGATTGAACTGACAGCCTGGAATTTACAATCACGATATAGCAGCTCGTTGCGATATTGAATCTCGAGATCCTCCTATCCCATTACCGATAATATCGGCAGAACCACTCAACCATAAAATATCTGCCAAAGTTCAATCAGAACTCTATTCATCAATTTGATACAGATTATTTAGATTATTTATTTAGAAATTTTAGATTACGATTGCTATTTATAAATCGAATTGAGCAGCAACGAGGCAGCGAGCCTTTAACTGTAGCCATTTATCTATATTTTGAACTCTAAAAGCTGTCCATTCAAGCTTGAGACAAGAGCCCCGAGTAATAGCGATTATCATGAAAATCATCAAATATCTATCAAATAGAATACCAATTAGAAGGCCTAAACTATGCATATTGATTCTTCCATAATACCTACGAATATCACGTGATGTGATAGGACACGTGATTTCCAAATCACATGATGAGATTATTTACATATTTTTTTTTTTTTTTTGCAAAATCTCTACTAATGAACGACTTGAAACCACTTTCATTCTCACCAGAGATCTTTGAACGGCTAGAGCCCGAACTATTTCTTCAAAGACATCTTGCACAAGGTCTGAGACCTTTAGGATCTCGAAAATTCGACGATTTTCGATCAATTGCTCTTCACAAAGGAGCTTTAGGTAAAGAAACTTTAGGTTCTTGTGTAGTCAAAACTGGAGGTACAAGCGTTGTTTGTGGAGTTGTAGGAGGTATTACCGGTACTAAAGGAGCTGCAGGATTATATGTCAATGTTGAAGTATTAAGAAGTGGACGATCTACAGGCCCAAGTCAAGAAGAGATTATTCTTTCAAGAAGGTGCCATGATCTTGTTCAAGTCAGTGGTTTATTAGACCCTGAGCTTGGAAATTTCGATATTGAAGATGTAGATGACAGGTGGCTTGTTTTAAATGCTCATATAATCGTTCTAAGCCGAACAGGGCCGCTATTCGATGCTGTATGGAATACCTTAATAGGGGCTTTAAAAGATACGAAAATCCCTAATATCCGACTGGATATCGATACAAATGAAGTTGTTTGTATAGAAAACGAACCGGCAGTAAGAATTCTCACATTTCCTGATCATTTAGGCTATAGTTCATCATACGGTCTGATCCAACTTGAACAAGATGAAACTGTTCTTCTTGCTGATTTAGAAGGAGTAACTGAAGAAGTTTCTGTCAAAACCCGGATTAATGTTGTCAGTGATAAATCAGGCGTTTTAAATTCGGTTTCAATCGATTGTCGAGGAAGTATTTTAAGTGATAATGAGGGGATTAGACTTGGAAAGGACGATATAATAAAGGCTTTAGCTCTAGCTCGTCAAAGAGCTGAAGCTTTAGAGTCTTTATAGCTGATCTTTCTGCAGGGATTGATTTAATATCTATGCATCAAGGCTGACGAGCTAAAGCTGAAGCTTTAGAGTCTTTATAGCCGATATCTCAGCCGATATCTCAGCAATCTATTTAATCTATGCATCTAAACCTAAGGTTTCTAATAGACTATCTATACGGTCCAATTCCGCATTATATTGTTGCTCATAGATGGAGATATCTTCATCGGTGATTCTTACTTCGGATTCAGTCCGTGCTTGTGATTCGGCAGCCGCAATCATATCATCGTCAAAGATAATTCCGTACTTTTTCGTCAAATAGAATCGAATATCATCTATGAGCTCGATTGTATCGGTTTCTTGCCTATGCTGGATTTTATTCGCGCTCTGCAAGACGATATCGGCAAATTCCTTGTCTTCAATATATCTCGACAGATTATAAGCGATATGTTTGGCAGCGTATCTTTCCAATCGGTCCATTCTTGTTGCCCATGAAGCTTTGAGGATATCGTAAATCGGAACAATAGGCTCTTCTATACTAGTGATTGCAATTGCAGCAATTGTTTTGAGCTTTTCTATGAGCAATTGTTCTGCAGCATATAATACGTCCATTGCCAAAGCTATTGGTACATCAACAGCATCGGTATATAAAAACATGAGAATGATTTCAGCCACTTGTAGTCCTGCAGCATCTAATTCAAGAACTGGAAGCTTTCCATTATGCGTCTTAGCTGCCTCAGGGAACAATGATGTGAACATTGTCTGGAAATATTCTGATCGAACAAGCATTGTCTTATGAGCAGGATAATAAACTGTGCAACCGTCTTGTAAAACAACTTCTAGAATGACATCAGCGGCTATAGAAATGCTTCCAAGTTGAGACAACTGAGTATCAGTTAAATCAGGATCTTCAGGGGTCAAAAATACCTTATTTTGAATCACTTGTTTTTCTAGAAAAACCTGGAACTGAAGTCGAGCTCTTAATAAATTGTCTTCTCTTAATAGACGACGTCTACGTGCCGCATGAGTCGGACTGGTTCTTTCACCCAATGCTCCGATATGCTCTACAAGGTCATTAAGCTGCAATTTTCTTGCCGCAGCTACCAAATTTGCCCGGATTTCAGCTTTTGTGATATCCAAAGTATCATACATGTAGATATATTTGATAACCTGGTTCAACGCGGCTGAATCTATATCCTGGGGCAGCTCTACTACTGATTTATCGGCCCATTTAGTGATCAGATTCTCGGCAAAATAATCACTTCGTGCAGTTAAAATGAACCTATGAAGAGACAGTTTAGGGCCGTCTTGTCCATCTTCAACCAATCGCAATGTTATATCCGAAGTATCCACAGCGGGTTTATAAAAGAAGGAAACGATATGAGCAGCAAACGGTTGAGCTGTATCTACCGCTTTAGATATATCAAATTGAAGAAGCAATTTACGAATACTATCATTAAGAGCTCCATAAAGACATCTAGTTAGAAAGTTATAGATTTATGGGTCAACTAACCTCTCTCCTTCAAAAGTATCTCTTTCACAAACGGCTCCATGTTGTAATAAATATTCTACGGCATTTTCATGTCCGCATAAACTGGCGAGTATAAGAGGTGTATAATTGAATTCATCCTCGGAATTGATCTGATTAGATGAGTATAGAATGCAGATGAGCTCATGAGAATTTACTTACATTGACTCCAGAAGATACCAATTTCTCGATTTGCTCCATATCGCCAGTTCTGCATGCTGTGCAGAGTTCCCTAAGTCGTTGCCGCTCCTCAGGATCTTCGATAGACGAGAACGAGGTTATAGCATCAGAAAAGGGTTCCCAGCCACCAGCACCAGTGAGTTCCCAGCCAGTCATGGGAATGAGATATTCGGTCAGTCTTAGTTCAGGGGTCGGTACAGGATCAGGGAACGACCGAGATGCTCAGGTACGCCAGTGCTCAAGATCAGGATCAGGGATCAGGGGTATGACAGAGGTATTTATTTACGGTTAGTGCCAAGGGATCTGGCTTAATGCTCAGTATCAGTGTCACGGCTCACGGCTTAATGCTTAGGGTCAATGATTCATATACACGATCGGCAGTGACTCAGATCGGCGCTGATTCACTAGGCTTGATCGTGACTAGTTCCAGATAAGTCGATCAGTGACTCGGATCGGCGTAGTTCTAGTGCAGTGACTCGTCAGCGAATCGTCACAACGACTCAGATCGGCCTGGCTAGTTCCCAGTAGGTAGATCGTCTTTAACTCCGTGAATTGTCGATGCTCAACGCTTGTTCAATGTTCGTTCAGAGTGAGTCGACACGACTTGTCGAACTCGGCGATAGTGACGGCGACTCACGACGGGACTCAGTGATCTAGACTCCTCACAGACTTAATCGCTGAGACTCGTTTGACGCTTAGCAGTTGAAAGGTAGGGAGTATTATAATGTCTGTCAACATGTCCTTTGACTCTCTCTTCACGTTCGAATTGAACCTCAATATTCAGTAAAGAACAAGAAATTCAGGGTCTTCTGCTGGTTAAATATCTCTTATCAAGCGGCTGAACGGGCTATCCAGCACTGTTCTATCTCATAGTGACTAATGCCTGATCCAACTTCAACTCCCAAACGGACTAACCATTTCAGACCCACTCGGCACACGAACAACCGCAATCGAGGATCCAGTTGATGATTGATTGAATTGTAAGAGTTAATTGAAGTGACAATTTCTAGAGACGTGAATTTAAAGGGCTGGATTGCTGATGACAGCAAGGATTGGACGATAAGGTAAGTGTATTAATTGTGATGGACTGTCATTATTGACTAGAATCTAGATGAAAATCTACGCAAATGAATACCCGAGGTCACTGGCTTTGGCCACGGATGAGCATGTACTGGTACTACGCTACTCGTTAGCCAATAATCAGCCGAAATGTATTGTAGAATTCACATCTCGAGCCGCTTTGGACTTTGACAATTATATTCTATTGTCTCCTCATGATTGCTTCGGTACTTTAGGCTTGATTATGATTGATGGAGATGCTTTCATGTGTACGGTTACACGGAAATCCGAGGTTGCTAGTCCAAGACCTGGAGAAACAATCAATCGCATCTATGCAGTTGATTTTCACTGTTTAAATCGGCCCGACTGGGATTTCGTCACTCTTGATCCAAACGGTTATCCTCTTGATATCCCGATAAATAATGGCGTAGAAGACTCCAAAGCACATTCAAACATCGAGCATCCGTGCGCGAACATCCGCAAATTGTTGAGTAATGGTAGTTTCTACTATTCAACTACGTTTGACTTGACAAATGTACTGCAAAACAGAGGAACTGGTAAACAATCGCTTAATATCGATACTATAGATGAAGCCTTCATGTGGAATTCATACATGATTGAAAATTTGATCAAATTCAGGGCTCGATTGCGTCCCGATGAGATTGAAGCTATAGATAAATGTGGATTTTTGACCTCGGCTATCCGCGGATTCGCACATTCAGTGACTACAAAGATTGCAGAACGCCCAGCCGTACTTACAATCATCTCTCGACAATCCTGTAGACGTGCTGGTACGAGATACAACGCTCGAGGTGTTGATGATGAAGGAAATGTAGCCAATTTCGTGGAAACAGAAACAGTTTTATATTCTGATGATTTGTGTTTTGGATATACCCAAATTCGAGGTTCTGTACCTCTATTCTGGGAACAGGATGCTAATATTCTCGGTGCTAAATTAAATATAACACGGTCTGCTGAAGCTGCGCAACCAGCATTTAATCGTCATATGGAATCATTGACTCAAAAGTTCGGCAATGTTCAGATTATAGACTTACTTTCTACGAAATCCGGTGAAGCAGAGTTATCAGATCGATATCATCAGCATATTAAAGCTGCTCCTAAAGAAATCCAGCCTAATATTGGGCTTACAAGGTTTGATTTTCATGCTGAAGTAGCTAAAGCAGGCTATTCTTCAGCGTCAAGAATCGTAGTACGTTTAAGAGATGCTCTACAAGAATTTGGATTCTATTCCAATCGTCTAGACCCCAAAACTGGCATTTGTCAAGATGATATGGAGCAAATAGGTATTTTTCGGACCAATTGTTTGGATTGTTTAGATCGTACAAACATGATTCAACAAATAATCTCCAAAGAAGCTCTTGAAATGTTTTTAGATTATCATCATATCTATTCAGGACAAGATATCTGGGCAAAACATAACTTTTTATGGGCTGATAATGGTGATCAATTGTCACAAATTTACGCTGGAACAAACGCTTTAAAGACCTCGTTTACTCGTAGTGGGAAAATGGGCTTAGCTGGTGCAATTGCGGATGTCACAAAGTCTGTCGGAAGAATGTATATCAACAATTTCGTAGATAAAGGAAGGCAGAACACTATGGATTTTCTCCTTGGTAATGTAGCAGGACAAATCCGTTTGGAACTCTACGATCCTATCAACGACTTTGTAATTGCTGAACTTGCCCGTCGCAGACATGAATTCTCTTCAAATAGAGATATTCGCATCTTTGCAGGTACGTTCAACCTTGGAGGAGTTCTTTCCGATTCTGATCTCGACCCTTGGCTCTTCCCTAGTTCAGATCCAAACATTGCAAATAATATCCTACCTGATTTATTCCTTGTAGGTTTCCAGGAGATTGTCGAATTGACCCCTGGACAAATCCTTAATGCTGACCCTGGAAAACGCGAGTTTTGGGAAAAAAGAGTGTCTCAATGTTTGAATAAACATGACGATTACGTGCTGTTAAGAAGTGGACAGCTAGTCGGCACTGCTTTATTATTATTTGTCAAAAAATCAGAGGTTCATTATATCACCAAAGTCGAAGGATCTATGAAGAAAACAGGTCTTGGAGGTATGGCAGGAAATAAAGGAGGAGTAGCTGTAAGTTTTCATTATGCCGATACAACATTTTGTTTCATAACTGCACATTTAGCTGCTGGAATGAATAATATAGATGAGAGGCATAATGATTACAAGACAATCTCGTCTGGGTTAAGGTTCTCCCGGGGTCGAAGAGTAAAAGATCATGATACCGTCATTTGGCTTGGAGATTTCAACTACCGAGTGTCTCTCCCTGCCGAAGTGGTAAAACTTCAGATTGAAGCCGGCAATTTAGGCTCGATCTTTGAACACGACCAGCTCAACGTTCAAATGGTTAAAGGAGAGACATTCCCATATTATAACGAAATGGAAATCAAGTTTCCTCCGACTTATAAATTCGACAATGAAAGCGACGAATACGATACAAGTGAAAAAGCCAGAACTCCTTCTTGGACAGATCGAATCCTCAGTAGAGGAATCAATTGTAGACAGCTGACCTATGGAAGTGCATCTAACCTGATGTTTTCCGATCATAGACCTGTTTATGCCTCGTTCAAGGCTACAATTCTCATCGTAGATAACGACACTCGTGAGAAGCTTCGAAGGCAATTGTACGTCAAACGACGTCAAGAAGTAGGAGATGCCAATGATATCATTTCGTCAGTGGAACTCAACGTCACTACAATGACTCACGGCCTTCCTCCACCTAGTACCGATGCTAAAAAGTGGTGGATTTCAGGAGGTCAGCCTGCTAAAGTTCCTATCCTTCCTCCGAGGTCGAATATGATGCTCAATACTCGTAAACCAGTCAACCCGTTCTCTTTAGATGATACTCCCGAATTCGTCGAAAAGCCAAAACTTCCTCCAAGGCCTCAGACATCGCCTCCTAAACAGCGCCCTGTGGTTCCGAGGAAACCTCCAGAGCTGTCTGCTAAACATGTCGACCACCCAACGCGTGATCGGTCCAATTCTGGCTCTAGAAACAGATCAAACTCGGGATCGGTGCCAAGAAAACCTGTAGGCTCAATGGAAGAACTTCGACTTCCTGCACGAACGTCATCTGTTCCTCTAGACAAGTCTGCCAGTGCGCGATCTACTCCTCCTCCACCTCCTGGACGCTCAAGAGCTTCCACTCTGGAATTTCCTGTACAAGAAAAGAGTCTTTTGGATGAGATTAATGACAGTGAGGGAATGTCAAAGTATAAGCCCCTGAAGCCAGAGTAGCGTCAAGAGATATCAGCATTTATGATATGCAATCAGTCATATCGGGAAGCTCGATAGAATCGTCGATATGGATCGCTGCCGATATTGAATTACTACCGATATCGGCGATATCGGCGATATCTCACATAAACATCTATCATATTTATTAGTTATTTATCTATCTTGTTTGTTTTGATGAGCTTCCATTAAAGCTTCTAATTCCTTCATTTCTTCACTAGAAAGTAAATCGTCCATTTTATCCTCTAATTTATCCAACAACTGCTCCATTTTCTGTTAGAGGTGGCTAGAATGCTATAAAGCTATACTTACTGCAGCTGTGATTTCGCCTTCATTGAGCTTTTTATATGTCTCAGCGAAATCAAAGTCGGGCTCGCTTTCTTCAAATGTCATGATGGACGGGTAGAGTTATGAAGCTACAGTGCGGACGGTGCGGACGGTGCAGACGGTGTAGACGGTGCAGACGGTGCAGACTGTGCAGACGGTGCAGACGGTGCAGACGGTGCGGTACGGGTTCGGTACGGGTTCGGTACGGGTTCGGTACGGATGCGGGGCGACACAACACACGGCGCGCGTAGTTTGCAGAACAAGTGTTGACACAACAGCACACAACAGCAACTACTGAGCAACAGTAAACTGTCGAAGTAAGCAGCTCTAGGCAGACTCCGTGACCTCATCGCTGCACATCTCAACAGGGTAACAGTTCTTGAAGAAATTCCGGGTAACACTTTTGGAGGAAAATCCCATTCTAGGCTCCCAAATGCCACCGTCCATCAACTTTACGTGTCCAATGCTGTTACGGATTTTGGTCATAACAGCGCTATTCTTTAGCAATTGTTTTGCTCGAAGCGCTGGAGGCTCGGATAACACTCTGGTAATCGTGGACTCTGCTTCGGACCGTGCCGATTATGAGGATTTCTTTGCCGACCTCGAAAAAAGAGGCCATGATCTGTCGATAAAAAACGTCCGTGATTTGGAATATCAGTTGATGGAGCATGGGGTCAAATCATATGACAATCTATTGATCTTCCCTACCAAAGCCAAAGCTCTTGGTCCTGAACTGACCTCGGCATTGCTGATGGAATATTTCAATGCTGGAGGTAATATTTTCGCTATAACTTCGTCTGAAGGAGTTGCTGAGAATGTTCGAGACTTTTTCAGCGAACTTGACATTGCAATTAGCCCTCGAGCGTATAAATTAGTCGATCATTTCCACTACAGTGAAGATTTATCGCCATATGACCATGACGTTGTCGTTGTAACATCTCCACAGTATACTGAGCCTTCAATTACAGCTCATGGAATTGAGCCTGTGTGGTATAAAGGATCTGGTGCATATTTGGGTAACAGCAAGTTTGTCGTGCCAATTCTACGTGCCCCTTCTACTGCTTATGTTTATGATACAATTGACGATGACAAGACGTTGAGTAGCCCTTGGGTCAGTGGTTCACAAGCGTATCTTGCCGCCGGATTCCAAGGTCTAAACAACGCACGGGCACTCTGGGTCGGAAGTGCCGATTTATTCGCTCAAAAACTATTTGAAAGAGACACGGGAAATCGGCAGTTTGCTGCTGACGTGTCCAAATGGGTGTTTCAAGAAAAGAATGTATTGAAAACAGTTTTCACGGAGCATTTCCTCACGGGTTCAAACTTTACAAACGAACATTTGTACAAGGTCAGTGAAGAAATGAACTATGTCGTTGGTGTAAGCGAATGGAAAGACGATAAATGGGTTCCTTTTATAGCTGACGATATCCAATTGGAATTCGTTATGTTGGACCCTTATTACAGGCTGAATTTAAAGCATTCCAAGGACCAGGACGATTATGCTGTCTATTCTACAACTTTCAAAATCCCAGATCAACATGGAATGTTCACATTCAAGCTTGATTACCTACGTCCAGGGCTCTCATTTATCCAGGAAAGCGATGTCGTAGCTATAAGGCATATTGCCAACGATGAATGGCCTCGAAGCTGGCAAATCACCAATTCATGGGTATATTTGACCTCAGCTGTTACTGTTGTTATAGCTTGGCTTGTTTTTGTTGTATTATACTTGTACACCGACGAGACCAAGGAGAAAAAGAATTAGAAATAAAATCGTACTGGTACATGTAGTTAAGTCTATGAACATATATACATTAGAATCACGCTTGGACTATTTTCACCTTGTTACGAGTCTGCCATTTCTGCAACTCATCCTCGGTTTTCTTATAATCACTTGCCAACGTCTGTAGAACTGTTTTGATCTGAATAAGTATTGTGTCTCAGTATTGTGTCTCCATAGCAGATACTTACACCCTGGGAATTTGTATCAAGAATTGGAATTACTTCCCCAACCGTCCGTTCGACTAGAACTCCTCCAATCATTCGAAAACACTTGCGATCAGCATTGAGAGGCTTCAATGTCTCCAGAACCAATCGATGCTCCTCTGCGTCTCCTTCCAATTCGCCTATTTTTTGTGAAAGCTGCTGTAGTGTGGATTTGAACGTATTATACTGAGCTTGGAGGTCTGATTAGAACAATTGATTAAAGAAAACATACCAGCATTGACCTGAGGCTGAGATTTTGGTTCGGCCATAAGTGAATATGAAGAGAAGAGTGAGGTGCTGTCATCATTTATCAAAAGATGAGTCAGCAGATTGATTACGTAGGTCCTTGGTCAGCAATCAATAAAAAATCCATTCTCCATCTTATTTCTTCATGCTTAGCGATGAAGACTTTCCTGGCCGCACAAGGCGCTCAGGCGTCGCTGGGAAACTCCCGGAAGAAGGTCCGTTCTACGCGATACTTTCCAGGAGAAAGAGTGGCTCAGAGTGAGTCGGAAACTGAGGAGGAGGAGGAGGAGGAAGCTTTAGATTCAGAAGAGGCTGAGGAGATTGAGAAGATCGAGCAGACGGAAGTCGGTGAAAAAAAAGGATTATCCTTTGATAAAGGGTTGAAAGATCGCCAATTACGAGTGGAAATCGAGAGTTCTGAAGGAGAATATGTCACCGAAGAAGAGGAGGAGGAGGAAGATATTAAAGAAGAGATCGTTAAAGAGACCGAGGAGATCCAATCAGATCAAGGCTCTTCTTCATATGAATCAGAGTCTGAATCTGAACCGGAACCAACGAAGCTTATGAGACCGGTGTTTGTGAAAAAAGGTCAAAGGGGCACTCAAAAGCTTGAAGAGGATGCGGTTGATGAGACAAAGAAGCTGCTGAAGAAAGCAGAGACTCTTAAACTCATCGAGTCGAATATCCGAGCTGAACAGACCGAGATAGCATCGAAATATAACGACGATGGAGATGAGGTTCTAGCTGTAGATGATGCAGATGATTTAGATCCTGTTACTGAGCTAAGTGCTTGGAAACTACGGGAACTTAAACGGATACAAAGAGAACGACAAGAAGTTGCTGAGGCAGAAAAGGAGATTGAGGAGACTGAAGCGTGGAGGAACCTTTCTGAAAAGGAAAAGAGACAACAGGAGAAAGAGCAAGTTGAGAAGCAAAATGAGGATAAACGTAATCGAACGAAGATGGCTTATATGCAGAAATATTATCATCGAGGAGCATTTTATCAGGATGAAGACCTGCTCAAGAGAGATTATGCTGCTGCTTTGGAAGATGATTATAAGGATAAATCGTTCCTACCAAAGGCGCTTCAGGTTCGAGGCAATGTCGGATTAAGAGGTCAGACAAAGTATCGTAGTTTACAGGAGGAGGATACTAGTAAGGATTCAATGTGGTACAGCAGCGGTAAGAAGAGGAGGAGGGATCATGAGAAGGAGGGATCATGAGAAGGAGGGATCATGAAAAGGAGGGATCATGAAGGCAGATTAACGAGGAGAACAGCTGACAATAAGTCTGAGCGCTGGCTAGTACCGATATATGCTCACGCTTTGGCCTTACTTGGCCTCAGCTTGGCTAGCTTTGGCTACAGCCTGGCTAGCTACGCACTTATTTTACCCTGAAGTAGCCGTGATGATGTGGTGTTCTGAATCTGTTCAGATGGTATCGCGCTCCTTATTGCGCTCCTCATTACCCTCCTTCAATCTCCCATCGAACGCCAATCTCAGATTCTCATTTCCACCGTGTCATCAGCAAGATGAATCTGTTTCGGCTCTTAGGTTGGTAATTCAGAGACTCGTTAAGCAATGGACTAATACAGGGGACTTTTCGCATCTGGTCAGCATCTTCATTCTGCTGCATAAAATCCAAATATCGCGGTCTTCGGCAGGAATCTCGTTCAAAACTCAAGCTTTATACACCCTGGTATACGTCACACGGTATTTGGATATATTATATGCGCCATGGGTTTCGTATTATAACCTTTTGATGAAACTGGTATTCATTGGATCGTCATTCTACACGCTATATTTGATGAAGATCAAATACAAGTCGACAATGAACCCGAATATAGATACTTTTCGAGTGGAATTTTTACTTGGAGGTTCATTTGTATTCGCGTTGATTT
This sequence comes from Middelhovenomyces tepae, assembly GCA_003708105.3. Taxonomy (NCBI): domain Eukaryota; kingdom Fungi; phylum Ascomycota; class Dipodascomycetes; order Dipodascales; family Dipodascaceae; genus Middelhovenomyces; species Middelhovenomyces tepae. Next base: position 182,253 of record PPNF03000003.1, on the reverse strand, counting down.
TCAATTACAGCTTCTCATTGACTGAAATCATTTGGTCGTTCTCTGTTTGGCTTGAATCAGTAGCAATTCTACCCCAATTGTTCATGTTACAGAGAACAGGACAAGCTGAAGGAATTACGGTGCATTATATCTTTGCACTGGGCATTTATAGAGCTTTATACATTCCAAACTGGATCTATCGGTGGGCTTTTGATTCGAAATTCGATATCATTGCATTTTTCGCTGGCCTCGTTCAAACGTTGCTTTACTCGGACTTTTTCTATATTTATTACACAAAAGTCATGAAGGGTGAAAAGTTCGAACTTCCTCAGTAGGAGTATCGAAAGCGTCGAAAGTGTTCATGTGCTCATTCAAACTCCCTGAGCCACAGCATCAAAAGTGCTCATTCATGCTGTATAATATACTAGAGCATCTAGAACTAGCTAATTGACGATATCGTCTCTAATCCCTCTTCAACGGATAATACTCCTTTCTAACGCCCTCCTTGGTGATAATCAATATCTCCAAGCCATCTCCAACATGAATATGACGTTCGGTGGCCGATGAAAACGCATCTTTGACCAACTGTAGAACCTCTTGTAGAGATAAATAACTGATAGGATGAGGACGACTTCCATTTGATTCAGGATCCATTTGATTCTTGAAATTCACTTGATTGTCGAGAAAAGGCATGACTAATGAAGCTGCTGCTCCTCCTGCTCGGCATTGCTCCCGTTCATAAGATCCTACAGGATCAAATGAATATACTGCACCTTTACCTTCATCATCTAGACCGGCAATGATTGTATGTACATAATAAGGGAAGAATCGCTTGCCGTAAAGCATTTGTTGGATTAGTCGAGCACAAGATTGTAGCTTTAGAGGCTTATTATGAGCGTGATGGTACCATTCAATGCGCGCCCGGAGTCTCTTAACAAGAGCATTTCCATCAGCAGCGAATCCATTGGCTGAAATAACAATATCATCTCCTACATCAAACACTTTGGGCTCATAACGAGAGTTGATAGAATAGCCTGTGGTATGTCTTGTATCTCCGGCCAAGACGGCGAAATCCTCCCCGGCAATACCTAGGATGGTACCTCCATTATCAGAATATGGATTGAACTGATGCTCTATTGGCACTTTCGATATATCCGAGTCTACAGTCATTGTGGCGATGGTGAGTTTGACAACAGAGGGAGATCAGACTTGAGGTATCAGGCAGGGTAATGGCAGTTACCCGGCAGTTACCCGGCAGTACATAATAGGTTTAGCTCCCGGATGTTACCCAGCAGTATGTACCATTTTAGACTAGCTCCCGCGTGGTAACTCAACATCTGGTGACGAAAGTTGCTTAAATCGGTACATTGCTTGATTCTGCTCATATTCTTACAAGTTTCAACTCGTTACTATAATAATGTTACCTCTTGTTCCATCATTGGTACCTTTCTTGGCGCCGTATCTGCCTAAATTAGACCATACTAAAGTCTTTGTCACACTGACTTATGCTGCTTCACTAGATTCCAGGGTCTCCGCCGGCCCCGGGCAAAAAACTATCATTTCGCACCTAGAGACCAAAACTATGACTCATTACTTACGAGCTTTTCATGATGCCATCCTTATTGGAGCTGGAACATCCATTTCAGACGACCCTTCGCTCAATTGCCGGTTCAATGTCGAGGATGGCCCTCAGACAACTCCTCGGCCTATTATTCTGGACCCTACCGGCCGTTGGAAGCCTTCTGAACAGTCCAAAGTCATTCAATTGGCCGCGGAAAAGCAAGGATTAGGCCCTTGGATCGTAGTTGCTGAAGGGGTTAAAGTAGACAGTGCCGTGGAGAAGCTAATTGAATCCGTGGGGGGTCGAGTCACGTCATGTGACATTGGAGCTGAAGGAAAGTTCGATTGGGGGGTCTTGTTAGATCATATACAACAATTAGGCATTCGATCAGTTATGGTTGAAGGAGGAGCTACTATTATCAATGATCTCTTAGTCACACACGAAGCGCATGTTGATTCACTCATTGTCACAATTGGACCGGTTTATTTAGGCCAAAAGGGTGTCCAAGTGAGTCCTCCAACAGCTGTTGAACTTTCGAATGTCTCTTGGTGGTCAGGTATTAGAGATAGTATTATGGCTGCTCATGTAAGACATTGACCATGTAAGACAATGACCAGTAGTAGGATCTATATTACTTAGAACGTATTAGGACTATAAATATCTAACTTCTAATTAGCTAGGAACTTCATAATTCGTATGCCGAATGCTTTAAATGGGATATTTCCGCTTAAACTTTAATCTCCACATCGACAGTTTTATGCTTTGAAGCTCTCCAGGCGTCCCAGGCGCCGATAATGCCAGTAAGAACCCATAATACGGCCAGGATAATTTGTATGATAAGAACAGACCTTGTTTGTGAGCATTTGTCGGATCCAAAAGGATTAAATGATCCCCAGCCACACGATAATGGAGAAGTAGCGTTTAATAGCCAGAAAAACGAGATCAGCCAGCCAAGACCAACAGCAATATCCCATACGAATATCAGAACGTGATTGAAATGGAAACAGTAGACAAACTGTGTAATCATTGTAAAGACTCCAACAACGAGAACAAATATATAAGGAGAAGAAGCCGTTTGACCTGCTTGAAGTTGAAGGTGAATATAATAAGCCATTATACCAACAACGACCCCAGCAAAGAAAAATTGGATCAAACGAATTAATAGAATGGCCAGATTGGTCGTAGCCAATTTCCTAACTCTTGATATTCCAAACATTGTGAGTTAGGTGATGAAATGAGTTGAATAATGTCGATATTTGTGATTCAAATTGTATTCAATATGGTGAATGCAAAAGTACGATCAAATGGGCATTTGCTCTTTATATTACGTTCAATCTAAAACAGCTAATGGTCCTACCCCTTTTCCAGCCGGCCATTTCAAAAAATAATCCAGAAAATACGCCAAAAAAATAAACCAGATGATACAAATCATTGTAAAGTTGATGGCGGGTTGGGAGATCTACATTGCAGATACCATGTTGGGATTAAATGAGGCGATCTGACGATCAGAAATGCTGAAAGGACAATCTTAAAGTTTGGACGAACTTTACGACGAACTTTACGACTAACTTTAGGGCGAACTTTAGGAAGTTAATAGAGGAATGAATAAGTGCAGTTGTAGCAGCTGCTGTTTAAACTCTCATGACATCATACTTGTGATAGAGCAAACTATTAGCAGCTGGCAGCAGGTGTGGCACAAATGGTGAGGTACTCCGTGAGTAACATTTCAAGTATTCTGTCGTTAACGCTAGTCCATTTATTCCATGTAATTATTAAAAATTTTTTTAATATAAATATTTAGCCATCACATCTAAATTAATTACCATTTGAGGCTTATGCGCATATCCTGCAGCTGCCCATGTTAATAATATTGTCATGGCTGGATCTGTATGCATCATAGTATGATCATACGTAAGATCAAGAAGTAAATTATATAAATATAAATTATTTATCGGCAATTGAGTTTGAATAAAGTTATTTTTCAATTATTATTGTTATAATTATTGTAGTTGCTCGCTTCTCCACTCCAAGGATTGTACATTCATATGCTTCACTCGTCATGTGATAATTGTAGCACCGTTCTCTTGGATAAGGAGCTAAAATAGCTTGAAAATATCTAGATAGTGACAAGCTAGTAGAATTGGGTAATATAGTGTTCATCAATATAGAGAGATCGTGCGATAGAACTGTCAATGATAGAGAGAGAATCTGAGAGATACATGCTCTGCCAATAGTAATTGACAGTTTCTATCGCACGATCTCTCTTATATCATTGCCAGTTTCTATCGCAAGATCCTTTATCTGTCTAATACCTGCTATCGGATCGACTTGCACTCAATGCTCTCAATATTTAAAATAGCAGCTTATAAGAAGCTCAGTACTGACCTAACTGACAGAACGGAGCCATATTCACATGATAGCAGCCGTTAATTGCAATGAACACTGTGGACGGTTTCTAGCTGAATTCAGTCACTGGAAAACTCGCGTCAACAATCAATACATTGTGGAATTTGAAGACGGTGAGTCGTAAGGTCGAACTGACGCCGGTTCATGAGTCACTCGTGAGCGTCTAAGCTCGAGATCTCTATAGTTATTGAAGGTTTCTGTTGGCTAAGTTCCAAAGTTCTAACGAACCTAGCCAGATCAGAATCTTAAATAACCAATAAACTACAGGTTCTTTACAAGATGTAACTTTCCATGACCATTCAGTCACTGTTCTGGATCTAAATTTCTGTTCAACAGATCTTGAACAACTTCTTATGACTATAAATCGCCTGATTCCTCATTCATTGTCAGATTTAGAGTATGGTCAAGCAATATAAAGTTCATAGAATATCGTTTGCAGTTGAGATGTTGAACCAGTCAGCTCTGAGCGCAGCTATGGAAGTCAGCAAGATCATCACGACCACGATATCCGATATGTGAACTCAGTCCGGCAGATATATCTTGCAAGAACTCCACCACATAGTTCCATAGCAGATATATCGTACCTGATATGGTTAATCCTTCTGATACTAGTCCAGGCTTTTGCTACCAGTTCTGCTCTCCAATTTAACCGTTCAATTGTTCATATACAAGTCTGTAGATACTTCAATTGACCTCTGAAGACGGGTCCAAGTACATATGATTCAGCAAGGAATCAGAGCATTGTATTGTCTCCGCGACTCTCAGTGACTCAGTCTGTGACTCTCAGATCGTGACTCTGAGGTCGTAAACTCTCAGGCTTTGTGAGCCTGAATACTTCATTAAACATCCTTTAACAGTCAAGTCAAACACGACATTAGAAGTGTTGTTGACAAGTTAAATGTGACAGGATAGAATCGAATTTAACTCGAATAGTTAATTCTCGCTGAATCCCTAACCCTGGTTCGAAAACCACTTATTTTGAATTCAATCTTGACATCAGTGAAATTCACCCAAATGGTATGTATTGATTGATGATGATTATTGTTGAATCTAATATAGACGGACCTTAGCAAGTTACCTGCTCATCTGGTCAAACTATTTGAGCCACGGCCGAGGTTAAAATACCTTGAACCGTTGGATATAGCGCCGGAAGACCGACGAACTCATTATATAACCGGGGTAGCATCGTTTGTTCAAGTGTTGAACACTGTGGATGAATTATATAAACCGACCCAGAGTTGGCTTCAGATCCAACAGATGGAAAAGAAGGTCAAGGCGAAAAAGAATGCCGAGAAATTGAAAGAGAGATTGGAGATTTGTAAGTGTATCAGTTCTGTAGAACGCTGGAGACGCTGGAGACGCATGATCTAACTTAGGGGACCCAAGAAAAGACCCTCAGGTGCGAGGAGATCCATTCAGCACGCTTTTTATTTCTCGGTTAAGTTTTGATGTGGTTGAAAGTGATTTGGAGAAACAGTTTTCAAAATACGGGCCAATTGAGAGGGTGAGTTCACTGCAAGAGCGTTGTCCAATCTTTAACTAACAAGATTCGAGTAGTACGAGATGAAGCTGGAAAATCTCGTGGATATGCGTTCATTGTATTTGCTAGGGAGGATCATATGAAAGGTGAGTGAATGGTTGAAATGTACTTTCTAACTAGCTGCTTTTAAAGAATCAGATGGAATCTCGATTAAAGGACGCAAAATCATGCTGGACGTGGAAAGAGGTCGGACGGTAAAAGGATGGAAACCGAGGAAAATAGGAGGAGGACTTGGAGGAAGGCATTATACCAAAGCGAATCTTTTACGAGCTGCCACGTTCCGTCCAAATGGATTCAGATCAGATGATTCAAGAGGAAGAGGGGGATTTAGAGGAGGGTTTAGAGGAGGATTCAGGGGAGGGTTTAGGGGAGGTTCAAGTGGGTTCAGAGGAGGTTATGGAGGTTCGCGGGATGATCAAGGTTCTGGTTATCGAGAAAGAGACCGAGGAGGAGATAGCAGAGGAGACAGCAGAGGAGACAGAGGAGATAGAGGCTATGACAGAGATAGATCTGACCGAGGAGATCGTCGTGGTTATGATCGCTCGGACCGGGGCTCGGACCGGGGCTCAGATAGAGGCTCAGATAGAGGCTCAGATAGAGGCTCAGATAGAGGCTCAGACAGGCCGAGAGGAGACAGAGATTACAGAGATCGGTCGGATTATAGAGGAGATCGGAATTCGAGTCAATCCAGCTACGGCAACGGGTCTTATGATTCCCGATCGCGGCCGTATGATCGAAGAGACCGCAGTCCTCAACGGAGGTATTAGACTGAAGGAGTAACTCGCAAAATTAGCAGCTTACCATGAGCTGTCGATCAGAATGTGCAGAATGTGTTTGAAGCATGACCAAAGTCATGTAATATCTACTGGCGCACATTTATCTGATTATCAGTGATCTTGTACAATATGTTCAACGTCCTTAGACGGCTGCCGCAATATCATGTTGCATAATACAGAACTGTTCTGGATGTAACTATTTGTAAAGTCAAGATAACAAGTGGCCGATAATATCGGTGAAATAGTTATCGGTGAAGTAGTGCATTGTAATTGACTACATATCGACAATCAGAGTCATTATGACCATTAAATGCTATTTATCTTGATTCTTCATCGTCATGTTGAAATTCCAGTCATGCAAAGAATCACGTGATGATGATATTACCTAAGTCATGACGACGATATTACCTAAGCATGACTTAGCATCATGCTGAAATTTGTCGAATTCCAACTATTCGTTTCATCATTAATGGAGCAACTAAACCCTTCAAAATTAGGAACAAAGCAATAGTAAGTAGTCTAACACAGAGATCAATTTTCTAACACAGCTGGGACGATTTCTATTCAGTGGAAAAGTCCAACTTCCAAGCCAATCCCGAGGATACAGGAGAATGCTGGTTTTCAGATAGTGGAGCAGAGGAACAGATGGTGGAGTTTCTTGAGCAATTGGCTGAGGAACAGAAGCTTCAAGTAGGATTTCAATCTTCGATCGTGGATTTAGGAACTGGCAATGGGCACCTGTTGTTTTCACTGTTGGAAGCAGGGTTTACCGGGAAATTGACGGGGTTGGACTATTCATTGCAATCCGTCGAATTGGCAAGGTCGATAGGAACGAATTTAGGAGTAGAAAATGTTGAATTCGACCATGCGGACTTCCTAGGAGATCCACAATGGAAAAAAACCCATTCAAATGCTTGGGATATCGTTGTAGACAAGGGAACTTTGGATGCAATCGCTTTATCAGATGCAGTGTATGAAGGACTTTCAGGAGTCGAATTGTATCCTACAGTCATCCACTCAGTAATCAATCCGAAAGGCCTTTTGCTCATCACTTCATGCAATTTCACCCAGCAGGAACTTGTAGAAATAATTACTGGCAAAGGGAATTTCAAAGTGTATGATACAATCAAGTATAGAACTTTTCAGTTCGGAGGAGTTCAAGGACAAACCATATGTACAGTAGCTTTTACACCTGTGAGTTAGTTTGTCATGGGCAAGCTACCAGCAGCCTAGAACAACCTAGAACTTCACAGACGGTATCTACTAAACCAGTTGCTAAGCGGAGGCTTGGCCGGGAATTGCAGGAGCGGATTCTTCATCTTCCTCTACAGTTTCAGCCTCTTCAGCCTCCTCAGCTTCTTCAACTTCTTCAGGGTATTCTTCAGCTAGTTCATCTTGGTCGTCATCCTCATCCTCCTTATTGTCGTCATCCTCATCGTCCTTATCGTCTTCATCCTTGTCGTCCTTTTCGTCATCGTCCTTGTCGTCCTCGTCTCCTTCCTCCTCCTCCTGGTCCTCCTCCTCCTCCTCCTGGTCCTCCTCATCTTCTTCTTCATCTTCCTCTTCATCTTGTTCCTCATGCGCCTCCTCATGCTCCTCTTCACGCTGCTCCTCCTCCTCTGGCTTACTCTGATCAGCTGTTTTAAGGGGCTCCTGAATAAGTTCAGAAATGGCTGGTTTCACATGCTTAACTTGCTCCTTCTCCTCTCCTACTGGAATCAGCTGTTTAATATTACCAAAAAGTTGCTTTGCCATCTGCTCATTCTTAGTCCGTAATGCATACTGGAACGGCCGGCCGTTCTCTATACCTGTAACCCTTACAAATTTTTCACCAGATAAAGAACTTTTCATTCCTTGCATTACTTCAAATTTCTCCAGTAATGGCAGATTCAGAATCACTCTTAATAAGCCTTCCGATCTCATTACAATGCGACTCTTGGACGCCTGTAAATCAGTATTTACATGAAGAGTGCCAATTCCTCGTTCTTTCCATCCTTCCTCTGCTTTTCCCAGATCCAAAGCGTAAAGTTTTGCCCGACATGAATAGATAGACTTCTCTCCTTCCTCTCCTGTAGAAACTATTCGCTCTTCTAAGGGTCGGTCGATATGTACATACAAATTGTCAGTGGACTCTTTTTCAGGGCTTTCAACTGTTTCTTTGGCCGTCTAGTTAGATCTGTAGTAATAGATAGCTCGCACTTACATCTTCAATATCCCATTTACTTCCTGTGATTGTTGAACTGAATCCTGAAGAAAACGATGTACCCGATCCAAATACTCGGCCTCCACTTGGAGTTACTTGTGATTCCTTATCTTTAGACGGTTCACTAAGAAACGAGCTTAAAGATGCAGAACCAAAGGATGCAGAACCGAAAGGATTATTAGATCCAAATCCCGATCCAAATCCTGAAATTCCTGACCCGAATTTCGTTCCTGACCCAAACACCCTCTTGCCATTAGCTTCTGCAGGTACTTTCTCTGCTAGTTCTTTCTCTGCCTTTTCAGGTTCCAGATCTTTAGACTTTTGCTCTTCTTTACTGTCACCATTAGCGCTATCTTCAACCGCTTGCGGTACGTCTGATTCTCCTGCACTTTTCTGCCTCTTTAAAGGTCCTCCATCTTGTTCTTCTCTTGTTCTTTTTAACCCCTCATCCGCGGCCGTAGCTTCGGCTGTGCTTCCCATTGTAACACGTCAATTACAGTGACAATTGACGTAGATTAATTGATGTTCGATCAGATAAATCCTGAGGATGAATATTTAGTGCTCTGACTGCCGTTGCCATGGAGATGTCAAGACCGTCGTTGCTGTGGAAACGCCGACATCTATTACAACGCTCCTGTCACGTAAACACGCCGAGGGTCTGGAAGTTATCGAATTGTTCAATACTATGGCATCTGGCTCTGCATTGCCGGTCTATTTACGACTGAGATCAGGTAAATGCCCATTTGTCACAGTAATAGATGAAACACACGCTAGAATTAAACCTCCAGATGATAGTCGGTTCAAAACCGAAGAAACGTTTGAATTCAATGGCATATTCGACCAATCAAGTAGTCAATTACAAGTATATAAAGAGACCCTTTTACCTCTTGTCCTTCATACATTAAACGGTCATGATAGTCTATGGTTTACAATAGGAGCTTCGGGCTCTGGAAAGACTCATACAGTGTCTGGAGCTAAGCAAAGCCCTGGAATGATCCATCTGGCTGTCGATACGATTTTCAAGAGTTTATCAGGCAGATTGGCCGAGTTTGAGCAAATGGAATACTTTGGAGATCAGAAACCCGACCGTATGTCTTGTGCTGTTGAAGCAGGTTTGTTTCTTGATTGGCATGTTTCAAGCAGTTATCAGCCTCGTTTCAGCACTAACAGTCTGTTCAATGAGCCTGTTGATTTCAATGACAAAGACTCCCTCTTTGCTATCTACATTTCAATGGTTGAAATCTACAACGACAGGGTGTTTGATCTATTCGATGAATCAGTAAAAGACCATAAAAGAGCACTTGTATTAAAAACTGATTCGAACAATAAAACATATATTGCCGATTTGCGAAAAGTGTTTGTTTCCAGTGTTGAAGAGGCGTTTAAAGTCATAGAACAGGGCCATTCTTTACGGGCGGCAAACGCTACGGATTCTAATAATGCTTCTTCCCGTTCTCATGCATTTTCAATTGTTGAAATTAAGAGAATCAGGGGAACTGCAATACAAACGAGTAATTTAACAATTGTTGATATGGCAGGATCAGAACGGAATAAAGTAGCAAAAACAACTGGTGGGTGAATATCGCATAAAACTGTTACTCTCTAACATAGGATCTCGACTGGTGGAAAGTTGTGCTATTAACAAATCTCTAATGCTGCTTGGTCAATGCCTTCAACAACAGCGTTTAAGAGAATCCAAAGGATCGAAACGCGATCTTTCCATCTTTCGAAGCAGTAAATTGACCCAATTGCTGCTTGCTAATGCTTTCAACCCCAATTCAAGTCAAAAATCTCTATTATTAGTCAGTGTTAATCCTGTAGGAGATTACAATTCCTCGGCTCAGATTTTACGATATTCTGCTTTGGCCAGAAAAGTGTCTGTCCAACAGGAACCAGAGGTGGAACCAGAGGAGGTGGAACTTGCAGACGATTCAGTTCCTATTTATAATGGTAAGTTATGATCTTGTAATTTTTCTAATTTTTCTAATTAGATCATCCTTTGGTTGAATCGCTTCAGAATAAAGTATTGTTACTAGAACAGCAGCTTCAACAATCGTATGGAGATTGTCAACGAATCGAACAGGAAACTCGGCAAGAGATGGCAGATGAAATGGACAATCGGATAGGTCATCTACAAGCCATGTTTATGGAAAAGTTCAACCAGGAAGTAAGTTAAAAAGAATCGGGTCTTTCTAATATAGAATCACCGAGGACAGGAAATAATGGATAAAAAGATTGATCTTGTTAATAGAATGGTTCATGAGCAGACGCTGACGAATCTGCGGGATAAAGTGGACGCTTTAAAGAAGAAAAATATCATGCTGGAGAAGGAGAATCTCATGTTGAAGTCCAGAGGGTTTAGAGAGGTTAATTTGTAGTAAGGGCAGAGGAAGGGGTCAATAAGTGAATCGTGAATGATAGAGGGAGGGATATAATATGATGCCTCCAAGTAGCTTCAGAAGAAGTCAACAAGTGAATCGTGAATGATAGAGGGAGGGAGATAATATGATGCCTCCAAGCAGCTTCAGAAGAAGTCAACAAGTGCAATCTGAATGATAGAGGGGAGGCCTCTATCAAGTTGCTCTGAAGAAGTCAATATTTGCAATCGTGAAGGGTAGAGGTCAAGCTTCTTCACAACTATTAAGGCTTGTCCTTTATAAACCCTGACCTCTCGGCATGATTCTCAGCATCAAGATTGGATTGAGCTTGAACAAGTAATGATCTAATATTCTGGGATCATACTACTGTAACAACTACATTAGATATATTACAAGTCGTACATTCAATGGTTGTCTCTACAAGAATAAATGATAAACATTTCCATTATACAGTCCTCCTATCGGATAAATAGCGGATGATTGAACCTTGACCCGTAATATCTACAGTCTTTTCGAACCAGGTCAAAAGAACTCCTCCATTTCCATGAGATTGTCCTAATGAAGAGCCCATTCCTTTGTATAGATATTTGACAAGAGTATCTTGATGATCGGAAGGAAGAGATTCTACTAGAGGAGTAATATCATTGGCTTTAATCACAGCCAGGATATCAATAACCGTTTTCAAGTGAATATCCTAGTTAGTAATAGCATAAGGGAAAACACGCGAGAATGAACGCACGGCAAGTCGGAGCCCGTCTTGTTATCTTCCGTGTCATCCTTTGTCTCTTCATCTTCTGTCCCGTCATCTCCTACCTTAACATTGTCATTTCCACCATATGGAGGATCGTCTAGAGCTAGGTTAAGTGCTCCCTGATAATCACCCTTGGCAAGGGTCTGTCTTATTTGCTGCGCTGTAGCATTGATTTGAGACTCGGAAACCGCCGGAGAAGGAGGTATCAAGTCCTCCTTAGTCAAGGTACTCTCTTTATCTAGAGCATCAATATCAATTCGTCGGAAATTGCCGTCCATAATGAGTCTAGCAGTGTTCTAATGCTTAGTCCAAGCCTTCGGACTCGGAGTCTAAGTTCCCGCTCTTACCCTGCTGTAGTATCCTAAACTCCCAACTTAACAATTTAATAGTCGATCTCCAAACACGAGCCTCAGCAAATAAGCAGAAATTAATAGATTGACGATAGCGGATCTTCCTTGATTATTCGCTTTGTCGAGCTGTTATTGTTATATCAGTTGATTATTGATTGTGGATTGTGATCCCTTGGTCATATCTGGGGTAATAAGTGATCGGGTAATCGACTTTTCTCCTTTATACAAGCATTGAGAGAAGAGCCGTGGACTCAAGAGTGAAGGCTGATATCTCATCTACGAGTATCGCTTGTCGTCTGTAACTTGTTGTGTATTGACTGAAGCTGTTCTAACAGCTTGAGCGCCTTGCGGTGAACTCCAGCGGATTAAACATCTCAGTTCTTTCTAAACTTTCACACTCACACTTCTACATGAGTGACACAACGTCATGACAAGTATATCATTGTCACAAGGAGATGTTCATGCACCTCCTATTGTTCCTGCAGTTCCGATGCACCGGACGTCAGAGGACCGAATCAAACGGCTATTCCTTGCTCTAGACACTCAACAGAATGGCCAATTGGACTGTGATGCTCTAATGGAATCGTTTCGAAAAAAGTATCATCCGCTACCATATGCCGAGAAAGTGGCTGATGAAATCCTTCAGTCGATTAAACAAGAAGACGACTCGAAATGCATCACTTACGAGGAGTTCAAATCATATATAGAGCGTACAGAGACAAGACTGGCCTCGGCATTTGCTACTTTGGACAAGAATAAGGATGGGAAATTAGACCTGGAAGAAATGAAAAAAGGATTACAAGAAGTCCTTCGTGAAGATAATCAACTAAATGATCCTACTGATGAACTTGCCGAGCTCTTTTTCGATACAATTGACTTGGACGATGATGGATATATTACGTTCGATGAGTGGAGGAATTTCCTCTTATTCGTGCCCAACGATACTGGTTCAGCTTTAAAAGCTGCCTATCAATTTTTTATTGAGGAAATGGACCTTTCTTCTGAAGGAGATATGTTTCTAAGTAGTGAGACTGTGAACGGCATGGGATATTTTCTTGCCGGAGGCTTTGCCGGGGTCGTTAGTCGAACATGCACGGCTCCGTTCGACAGGGTAAAGGTGTTTTTGATCGCTCAATCTGGAATGCCGCCACCAGTAGTGGCTGAAACTGTGGCTGAAGTGCCAAAAGGAGCAAAAGGCGCCTCAAATACGGCTAAAATAATAGAAAAAGCCGCACAGGGCGCAATGAAGTCTAATAAGATCGCCACTGCAACGGCGGCGGCTGAACGGCCAGGAATAGCCACTGCCGTAAGACATCTCTACTCCGTTGGTGGCCTACGGGCGTTCTTCGTCGGCAATGGACTCAACGTAATTAAAGTGTTTCCTGAATCGGCAATGAAATTCGGGTCTTTTGAAGCTGCCAAACGCTTCCTCTCGCGAATTGAAGGCTCTGACCCATCGGAAGTGTCCCGAGGCGCTACATTTCTAGCGGGGGGGTTTGGAGGTGTAGTTGCGCAGCTAACTGTATATCCTATTGACACGCTGAAATTCAGGCTACAATGTGAAGCGCAATTCTCCAAATTTAAAGGAAATCAGTTGCTGTTTATGACTGCTAGACAGATGTGGAATGATGGAGGGTTAAGGACGTTTTATAGAGGGCTGAATGTCGGTCTACTGGGAATTTTCCCGTTTGCGGCCCTCGATCTGGGTACATTTGCTGCCATGAAGCGGTATTTCGTCAGCAGAGAGGCTGTAACCCTTGGTATCGATGAATCCGACGTGAGGCTAGGCAATATGGCTGTTCTTACTATGGGAGCATTAAGCGGCAGTGTAGGGGCATCTGCTGTCTATCCGATAAACTTATTAAGAACAAGATTACAAGCACAAGGAACTCATGCTCATCCTTACAAGTATACCGGATTTACAGATGTCTACCGCAAGACCGTTGCACGGGACGGCTATTTAGGGTTATTTCGAGGCTTGATTCCGAATCTCGCCAAGGTTGCTCCAGCAGTCAGCATAAGTTATTTGGTCTACGAAAACCTCAAGGCATTTATGGAATTGGATTAGCATATAACTACTACTCCCCCGGCCTCTCCCGATACATACTGAAACTCATTGGCCATGCATCTACATATCGAATAGGAGTTATTTTCACTCCCGAATTGTCCCGCTCGAAATCAGGAGCCATTCTTCTTCGCATTGTTTTAACATCAGCAGAAATCCAGTTGGTGTCTTTTAAACCGTCTTTAACGTCCATTGTCAAAGTGAACGTACAATCAGCTAATAATGGCGCGTACGATTTACATATGACCATGAATTTAGCAAGACTAGACCGATATTCGTCGTATAATTTCTCCTCGGAAAAGGATTCAATTCTGTTAAAAAAAATTCATTTTATTATCACTTTTTTTCACTTACTCGATATCTAGAATCTCTTGTAGGTCTGGGAATGCACTTGTGTCCAGCACATATTGCTCCAAAGGCACTTCCAAACTAGACAGTATGACTATGGCGATATGCGATACCATTCCTTTGGTGATCTTAGGCATTATTGATTCAACAGCATCTTGGATCCATTTTTGAACGCCAGGATGCCGGCATTTATACACAGCTATGTCATATTGACGAACTGCCGAGAACGCGTCCGAGGGGTAAAGTTCTCTCGCATATAATACTGTATGGAAATAGACCGTGAGAAACTCTTGGAACGACTCCACAAGCTTTCTATAAGTAAATGGCATGCATAAGTTAAGAATAGACGTCAAAAGCGCCAAGTAGATGAAGGGTTATAATTAAACGCTTAGATTCTAACTCGTACAATACTGCTGTTGAAATCGATCGCGTAAACAGCTTCATGTCTTTTGGATAGGAATATTCAATATAGCTTCTTTGACTCCCGGGTAACTTTAAACGGCACGAAAAGTCACGTTCTCTAGTTGATTACATTGCCTCTGTAATGATCAGACACCTTGACTCAAGTTCAATCCACAGGATAACTTCAGGACAGGTCGTTATAGATATAGCTACGGCAGTAAAAGAACTTGTAGAGAACTCTCTTGA
Organism: Middelhovenomyces tepae; assembly: GCA_003708105.3. NCBI lineage: Eukaryota > Fungi > Ascomycota > Dipodascomycetes > Dipodascales > Dipodascaceae > Middelhovenomyces > Middelhovenomyces tepae. Next base: position 167,248 of record PPNF03000003.1, on the reverse strand, counting down.
TGCCAAAGCAACGTCTATAGAAGTACGATTCAAAAACTATGGCCTCGATTCTCTAGAAGTCATCGACAATGGAGTTGGCATTGGCAGCTCTGATTTTGAGACTCTGGCCTTGAAACATTACACGTCCAAGTTACAATCATTTGAAGGGTTAACTGAGGTTCGCACCTATGGATTCCGAGGTGAGGCTTTAAGTAGTTTATGTGCATTAGCTGAGGTTTTTATTGTAACTGCTACAGCAGAAACGGTTCCTAAAGCTCATAAATTGATGTTCAATCATTCGGGAGCTTTAAACACTACACAGTTGGTGTCATCTCCCAAGGGTACGACAGTGACAGTGTCGCGTCTATTTGAAGATCTCCCTGTGCGCAGAAAAGATCTTCAAAAGAACTTTAAACGCGAATTCAACAAAGCTTTGACTCTGTTACAAGCATATGCTTTGATTAAGACAAACCTACGATTGGCTGTGTCGAACGTCACGGCTTCAGGAAAGAAATCAGTGCTGTTTATGACTCATAGCAACAGTAATGTCAAGGACAATATAGCTAATCTCATGGGAGTTACATTCCTTGAGTCGCTTATTCCTTTGAATTTGAGTATTCAAGCATCTACCATTCAAATGGTAGGATACATTTCTAAGCCCATTTTCGGGCAAGGAAGAGCCGCGTCTGATAGACAGACTTATTATATCAATTCTCGGCCTGTCGTTCTTCCGCGACTGTCAAAAGCAGTCAACGAGGTGTATAAAACGTTCAATTCCACTCAATTCCCGTTTGTAGTAGCGGATTTGATCATGGACCCGGCGGTTTACGACGTGAACGTGTCCCCCGACAAGAGGAGTATTCTGCTACATGGCGAGCAGGTGTTAATGGATCTGATAAGAGAAGAGTTGACTAATTATTTCTCTTCAATCGGTCATTCCGTGCCGACAAAGCCGGGGCCTCTGATCACAAGAACTCGGTCAGACTCTCCTGAATCGTATTCTGAATCTGAATCTGAATCTGAATCTGAACGGTCCAGATCTGGATCTGCTGGTTCCGCTGCTGGTTCAGTTGGTGGCACCAGGACCTCTGTAGCCTCAAAAATTTCCCTGAAAACAGCTCACAAACCTTCGAGGGTTGGAAAAACGACGTCAAGGCGGTCCAACATTTTAACCTCAACGACCCAATCGAAACTGTACAGTTTCATGGCTCCAGGAACGAGGATTCCTTCAATAGATACAAAGGGTTCCAGTGAGGAATCTGAGCAGGATGTAGAGGAAGAATCTGAAAGGGACGTAGAGGAAGAATCTGAACACGAGTTTATAGAGGACGAAGAACCGGTTCTTGATATCGAAGTAAAGCCAGAACAGAGTCAAGAGATCACGGCACAGGATCTTGATATGGACGATGAACTAGAAACTGAGATGATACAGGTTGAGCATGAACCCGATCAGAGCGAACATTCAGAAGAAACTGAGTCTGGATCCGAATGTTGCCTTTCATCTATACCCTCTGTAGATACTCCTGACCTTGTCTCTTCTTCTCCTCGAAGCTCTTCTACACGTCCTACATCATCACGGCCCTCTTCTCTCCTCTACCGTAGACGACATACATATGATCTCGACATGAAGATCTCAGTCAGTAGTCAACAGCTCTGGACCAAAAAACCCTCCAAGGTCATACCGACCTCCATTAATACCACCGATGTTCAAGAGGATTCCAATGAAGCAGAAGCTCGCTTGAGTTTGTCTGTTTCAAAGGAGGATTTTGGTGACATGAAAATCGTGGGCCAGTTCAATCTTGGGTTCATTCTGGTGACCCGTCAAAAGGCTGATTCCGCGGGGAAAATCGGCAGGACCGACTTATTTATTATTGATCAACATGCTAGCGACGAAATATTCAATTTTGAACGGTTACAAAGAGACACAATAATGGATTCTCAGCCTCTAGTTGTTCCCCAAACTCTCGATCTCACTGCTATGGAGGAAATCACATTAACATCTAATCTTTCTGTGTTTGAGAAGAATGGATTTCAAATCTCCGTTGATGAAGAAGAACCTCCTGGTCAAAAGTGTAAGCTTGTCTCAGTTCCGACGAGCAAGACCACGAAATTCGACAAATCAGATGTGCATGAGCTGATATCTCTTGTAGAAGAGCATCCAAACGATTCAGTTCGATGTTCAAAGGTTCGTAAGATGTTTGCCATGAGAGCTTGTAGAACAAGTATAATGGTTGGTCGGCCTCTTTCCAAGTCTGTTATGACCAAGGTAGTGAGGAATCTGGGGGAGTTGGATAAACCATGGAATTGTCCTCATGGAAGACCTACAATGAGGCATTTGGCGAGATTAGGCTGATCATAATGCCTACGATGAATGATTTGCATATATTAAATACTAATCGTTGAGAATGGTTGCTACTTTGACCATTAAATTCAACAACTCCAAGTGCTCGTCGGCTCCATCACTTAATCTTTTATCTACCTCGGACATTATCATCACCAACTCGTTTTTTTGTTTTTCTATAGACAATTCATCCGCCAGCAGTCTATCATGAAGTTGAAGAAGGATCTGGCTAACTGACCAGCCGGATAGAATAGCGTCTTGGACCTGGGTTTGGATGGAATCAAAGGTGATTCCTATTGAGGATCCACTATGAGATTTACAAGAAGCCAATAGATCGTCCAGAACATCATCGGGAACAACTCCTGAAAGCTCTTGTATACTCTTAACCGATATCGGTTCTTTTTGTTCTTCCTCAGACATAGCCTGGTGTAGTTTTGCAGCCGATTGAAGGTACGTTATTGCCCTTCTTAAATCACCTTCTGATACTTTTAATAGCGTGGAAAGAACTTCAGTCTCGTAGTTCAAAGTCTCCTCGTCAGCGATATATTTTAACCTTGTCAAAGCATCGTCTTGATCTAAAGGCTTGAATCTGAACTTTGCACATCTCGATGCCAAAGGATCGATAATGCGAGTCACGTAGTTACAAATTAGACAAAACCGCGTTGATTTCGAATATGTCTCCATTGTTCTTCTTAATGCCGATTGAGCATCACTTGTCATAGAATCCGCCTCATCTAGAATCACCAGTTTATAAGGAGGACAAGGATACCCTTGTTTAGAAGCCTCTGAGGCTGTTGAGATCGTAGTCCGGGCAAAGTTCTTGACTTTTTCCCGTACAATGGAGATTCCTCGTTCATCTGAAGCATTTAATTCCAATATTCGATGCCGCATTAATTCAGGACTTGTTAGAACAGTTTGAAGCATAGCTAATACTCAGAACAGTTTGAAGCATGGCTAATACTCACCCGAACAATTCTTTGGCAAGTGCGAGAATTGTGGAGGTTTTTCCTGTTCCTGGAGGTCCGTAGAACAGCAAATGAGGGAGCTAGTTAGATTTAACTTCGTCAAAGATTATCTTACATTGGCTGATTGTAGAGTCTTTTTCAGCACTGTAATTGCATGGTCCTGTGCAGAGACATCATCAAGACTCTTCGGTCGACTTGTTAGACTAATATACGATGTCTGTCGTTCACATACTATTTCTCAACCCATGGAACAAGTTTCTGAGTCGTAGCTTTCGAATTCGCCCGACTAGCTCCAGCTTTGCGCGCCTTTGGATCGAAAAATGACATTCTGTCGCGTAAAGTGATTCGGAGACGATATTTAAAGTGAAAATGGTTGGTCAGATGTTGGTGATTCTTAGTCAGCGGTGAACTGAAGATCACTTCCCAAATTGGTCCGAGAAGAGGTGAATGATTGTTTCAAGGCTGTTAAAGTAAGGCCTGAATATTGTATTTAAGCCATTCAAAGGTCTTAGGGTCTACTACACTGTCTACTAGTGATCGGGATAGATGTTTATTCGATATCGCACTCACATGGTGAATAGTGTGAGCTATCAATCCAACGACCAACTTCACGCTCCTGTAGAACGCTCATCTGTCTGTTCATCATTATGAATCATCCAGCCGTTGACATCAAATCTCTGAATTGCCCTTCAATTGTTTGCAGTTGTAAGGACACTTCTTAGGAGGTGTCAGATCAATCTTACCAGATGCACGGAAGCTAGCCGTGATTAACCCGAAATCAACCACTGGTTACTTCAGCAGCTAACCCTGGACTCAACTCGCACAGAATAGAGAATCTTTGAGGATATCTATGTTGAACCAGTTGAATGGCTTGGTAATATTCAGTCACAGGATGTAGAAGCTTTTCCAGTAGTGGATTGTCAGGATTAAAATCTGGGGAAAAGCTTGACTCATTGACAAAGCCAGTAAATTGAATAGGTTGTTCACCTTTCTGGTAATTACTCACTGATTGCAATAGAATAGCAAACAGATCAGGCCAGTTGAGAACTTGAGGTAAGGAAGAGTCATCAAGCAAGAGCATACGAGACATTGCACAGATACTAAGCTGAGTAAATTGCTCTGAGAGGTGCTCATTAGCAGTTTGCACCTCTTCTTTCCAGCACTGTAGTACTGAAGCCAGCCAACCCTGTTGATGAAGATATAGCACAACATGTTGGCAATTGTAAAACAAGCAGCACAAGATCACAGGCAGTACTTTCTGCCATGAATTATGCAATTGAGCGCGTTGCATGCAATAAGTAACTGTAGGTTCGATTATATGATCTGCTGTTCCAGGACTACAAGTCATATAAAGAACTTGCAGCATCTCCAACCCTTCTAATTTCTCACTTTCAACAGGTAAAAGCGATTGATTGATTACTTTGAAGATGTTGCTGACGTTGTCTCCTTGAAGATTTTGGCCCCCATACTGGATGAAATTGTTGATATAAGGAAGGAATTCTTATTAGCTTGAAAAGTTCAACAATTGACTTACCATCGATGATATCTTCATCTAAATTGTGGCAGATTAAGCCTAAGAGGATCCAGAATCCGTCTGGGACCTGTTCAAGGCAATAAATACAAGAATCCATGAGCTCAAACGTTTCTGGAAAGAATTCCACTTGAGATTGAGAGATTACAATACTGATAAGATTGGTTAATATTGGCAATAATTCATGGACTTTTGAAGGATGCTGTTCAAGAGTTAATAGCCATGTTGTTAATGACTTTAAAATGCCTTCAGCAGCAGCCGATTTGTCGTCGGTTGACTCGTTGATGTCTTGTAATAGTTGAAGGAATTGTTGACAAAGCTGTTCGGTTAGTTGCATTGAAAATGGAAGTAATTGACTTGAGAAATCGTCAACAAAATTCTCTACTACAGGAGACAACACATCGCCATCTATCTGTCTGTATAAATGCACAAGTTTCTGCATTATTTGTAGGATAACGTCTTTCATTTGACGTTTAATCAATCGGTCACGGGAAAGCTGACGAAGAGCCAACATTGCATATACCTCTACAATTAAACAATCATTTAGACTTGACGTGGTCATGGAATACATGACAAGAAGAGTATCTTGAGGAACGCAGCTGCCAAAACAGCTGATGAATTCAAGACTTCGGGCTTTGAAAAGCGATTGTATAGGCTCGGCATTTGACTCAAACACCGGTACTATGAAATTCGATGTAAAACCAGCAATATGCTGAGCATAACGAGACTCTTTTATCCAACATTCTAGCACACACATCATGTGTAATATCGCCTCTTTTTCAACAAACGTCTCATTTGATGTACTCTCAATGAATTTTATAGCTTCATCAAGTGCTTTAGGAGACTCACAGATTGTTTTTAATAATGCTAAACCAGAATTTGAGTCATCGTCTTCATAATGACTCAATAAATACTGATCCGGTTGACATTCATACTCGTCCAAATCTTGTTCAGTCAAACGAGTCATTTGAAAAATTGCAGACAGGATTAATTGAATATTGGTCATTAAAATAGGTTGTAATTGTTCAAAAGTATAACAATGTTGAAGATATTCCATTATACTTTGACCATTACAGCTGAGATGTAACAAGGTCAAATATTGTTGAGCAATCTTACCAGAATATTTTGTTAAGAAATAGACTCGAAAATCCTTATAACGATGGTCCATAGTGATAGTTAATGAACCTTTACGAGGAACATAATAAATAAATAGATGGTTTAAATTGTAAAAAGCCCATTTGACTGCTTTTTCCCGAGGCTGGACTCTGATAGTTTGAAGAAAGAGTTCAATCCAAGGTGAAATGGCTTCTTCTTGTAGTAAATAATCCACCAAATGAACTGCTGTGGCAAGTTTAAATATTTTGAAGATTTTCCAAACGATTTTACCTGCCTCAGGATGTCCGTCTTCAATAAGGTTTGTACTAAGCAGCAGCAATTGAGGGAAGAATTGAGAAATAATCTCCTGTTGTTGACCACTGCTGTGAATTCTCCGTAAGATTTCTAAAATGCATAATATTCCACAATATATATTGTTTGCATGTGAATGATTAATCAATTGTTTTGTTGTTGGTATTAATTCTGGCCATTTATCGGGGAAATCTTCATCTATAAACCGGCCCAAAAGACTGGTCAAAATCCCTATTATATGAGCATTTACCACTGTTAAACTTGTTAAAAGTTCGAATTTAAACCGATCTCGAATCTCTCCTTGAAGAACGACTCCTATTTCCTTTGAATTCTTAAGATAAACGGCGGCAGCTTGTTGGATTTGAGGATCTCCAGACTGACAAAATTGTAAACAATAGAAATAAACCTCATGAGATCTCCTTGCTTGGTTAAGTACCAATTCAGATTGATGTCGAACTTCTCCATCGGTATCTAAACTGGATATTAAAAGACTCGTTAACGTTTCGGGGTTCATGTATGTTAAGCTTAATATCTAGCGTCAGGAACAAGTCCGAAATGGTCCAAGCCAAAAAATAACCCTTGGAAAATAAAAATAAAAGAAAGGGTTAACGAAGGTTATAAAACTAATCAAACACGACACAATTAATGTAATGGATGATCCGATATTACCGATAATTATAATACTATTATATTATTATTTACTAGTTGATCATATCGGCTTTCGAATATCTGTGGTCGAATATCGGCGAAAGATAATCGATATTTATGTCTTTTAAATAGAAACCATAGCTTTGAAATAGTTGAACAGAAATATTTAAGACAGATAATATTATTTAATGCAAGTACAATTCTTAATGCTAATGCTGAATGAGTGTAACTTTGCTTGCCAGATCTTGAGTCAAGATTCTTGACCATTGGAGCTCACTATTTGAGCACCAGGGCCAGTTTACAGCTGACTGTGACACCATAGCCCAATGTATCAACACCGACAGAGGATAAGGAGTATCTATATTATAGGATGTGACGATATTGCCGATATTGGTTTTGTCTTACTGCTCTGCTCCTCCTTCCACTTGCCGTGCTGCAGATATTGGTAACTTTAAATTCTTATCGGTTACTCCTCCTTCCACTATTGCTGACGATATCGGTACCGTGCTTCCTCTTCTCGACTACTCCTCTTTCCACTTGCCATGCTGCTGATAATCGGCATAAACAGTCCTAAAATACCCTCGTTCAGATGAGTTCAACAAAGAATGAGCTAGCTTAGACCCATCTCTACCTAAAACATCAAAGACCAGATAAAACCCTTGATTCAAAATAGCTTTAACTTCAGCTGAGAAGCCCATGCGAACAGAGATGACAATATAATTTGCTAATAGAACATAAATATGAGTTGCCAAAGTCTTTTTAGCAAGTGATTCAGACGACGTTAGATTGTTTTTTCCTCCTCGTTCACGAATAGAATGAACTGGAGGTTCACAGAGGTTGGAAAGAAGTCTTGAAAAGGCAGTTGCTTGAAGAATGGAGGAGTTTGAAGATAGATGTTTCAGAAGAGCAGAAAGACTGCCTATTATAAGATGATGTCTTCCACCTAGACGATGACGATGGAATAGTAGCACAGCAGATATCACCGAGAAAACCGACAAGCTTAACTCACGAACCTTTACTGAAATAGCTAGGATCAATTCGAGACTAAATTGAGTCACTAGAAAGGACTTTTCTCGAAGTAAAATGTCCATAAATCGAAGCAGATTCTCTACACTGTTGGAATCTAAAGAGTTTAATCTGGTATAGGCCAGAGAAATCACTTGAACAAAGGTTTTTGGAAGGACTTTATGATTGGCCGCTTTCGCAAAGCAACAAAGACATTCAAAGTATGTAGATGCCGAGATTTGAGAGGAGGCTGAGGTTTGAGAGAAGGATGCAAAAATCATCTCTGACATTGCATTTTGAAAACGTTCCGCGTCCAATTTCGACAGGAAAGTGATAAAATCGGATTCGACAAGAGAGTCTACGGGTTGATGAGATTCTAGTTAGAAAGAAAAAAGGGACTTTAAAAAGACATTGACTTACCCAGGATAAGATAAACAGCAATGATTGTCATCACTGTCTCGGGATCTTCCGTTAAACAGAGAGTTGACAGGCAGGAAGAAGCTGTTTGGTATGAGTTATCCAAATCCGCAAGACAGGAAGTTATTTCCTCTCCAATCTGATTAATCAACTCAAGAGATTCGACGTGGATTACTCTCAAGATTCTATTGATATAAACAAGAGAATCAGCTTGGAAATCAGTCAACTTTTCTATCAATTGTTCAACTATCTCCTTCTTCTTTTCAAGTAATTCCTTTGGAAGACATGAAACAATTGAACAATATGATTTAAAGTCATTAGATGAAAGTTTCAACAAATTTTCAATATACTTCTGGCTCGATTCTTCAGAAATGTTGGAACAATGATGTAGAATCACTTGTCTATAGAGGTCCTCAGATGATATCAATAGTAAAACCTTTGGATCGCTTTCTATTTTGCACGCAAACAAAGGCCTTTGAAGGAGATGAAGACAAACAACTGGATTATCTAGAGAATCGAGTAGTTCCTGTCGAGCTTTTCGAGTGTACAATTGTATAGGTAAATGGATGATTTCATCGACATATTCTATAGGGTTTTGGAGGATGCAATTGATCAATCTTTCTGTGAGTTTTGTTTGTTCATAGAACAATGCTGATTGGCAAAGCGTCTTCAAGTGCTTTGGATCTTTCTGATAGAAGGACAATAAAGAATCTATTTGGTCAGTGTCCAAAATATGGTTGAAAAGAACAATCCAGCGTTTGGTAAGAATAGGAAGAACGAGTTCTCTATAAGGAGGTTTTTTTAGAGGTTTAAAAAGCAATCGTTTGATGTGCTTGTTGAACATAATTGAATCTGTATTGAGCTCTTGAAGCCTTAGAACGACTTGTAGCTGACTTAACAGCAGATAGTCAGGTTTGTCACTTGATTTCGTCAATTTTGAATAGAAAAGATCACTAGATTCTGCCAATTCTTCGCATAGACAAAGACATAAGTACCTTAAACGCCATACAAAGTGATTTGAATCGTCTAGAGTAAAGAGAACTGACTTTAAGTCAGCTGAGGAGATAGCTTTAGATGAAGAAGACAGTTGAAATGTGATTAAAGAGATAATAGGGATGATATTTGAGTTTGAAAGAGTTCCTTGACAGAGATCTGAGAAGATTTTCACAGTCTGAGAAGAGGATAAACTGTTACAACCTTCGGCTACTTGATTAATAACATCTTCTGAAGTCCACAGATCATTCATTTCGATCAATTGGGACCATTTAGGGAAAAAACTAGGGAATTCTCGAGATTGTGCAAATGCTTTAACGATTTCGACTGCAAGGGAGGTTCCACTTGTGAATTTACTTGCAAAACTTCCCCACAGGTCTTCTAGAATGACGTCTGAATTCATTTTAAGAACATACTCAAGCGCTGTCCAGTCAGCTGATTCGATTAGAAGCGCCGATACTTTGGACAAGGCTTTTCGGGACAGTTTCAGCTGTTTTTCAGTGCAGATTCGAAGTAGATCTACAGTGCAAGAAGGAGATGAATCGGTCAATAAAACAAACAGGTCTTCATGGCCAGTCTTAACATCAGTAAATAGATCAAATAAAGAGCTGAAGTTAGCGTCAGAGTCTTGTAGAACGGTCTTCAGCAAATCTAAAGACTCTTTTATTAGATCTCCTGGAAATCCAAATTCTTGCCAAGCAAATCGGACAGAACTGGTGGACACTTTAAAAGCATCTTTAGCACATTTTGAGTAAAATAAGTTCATCAGTTTCTTGAAATCAGCCGACCGATAGATTGAAGATTTGAGGATCCCAAGTATCTGCTCTTCATAGTCTCCATTATGTTTCAGATACGCGCTTAGCAAGGCAATTGTGACGTCAGGACTTGTATGAAACCAACGATTGGATTGATAAAACGAATCGAAAGCTTTATAGAACGACTCTGGAAGGTTTTCAGTCTCGAATGCAGTTGTAATTATAGAAAGTATAGAGGCAGAGTAGTTCCTAGGCAGTTCTTCCCGCCGAGAAAGCGCTTCAGTAAATAATCGCCAACAAGAATCATCTATAAGAGAAGAAGGGTTCTCTTTTGCTCGATCTATCCACCATTCTAACACTACCGTTTGTTTCTTCGGCAGGAAAATCGGTAGTTTCTCATTGAGCAAGTCTGATGCTAAGGGAATTAACTGCAGGAAAGGAACTGACTTATCCCTTAGTCGCTTGGTAACCTTCTCAGAGGTATTAAATTGTATCTCAGCATGAGAAGACGTTCCTGGCATGTCGTTTAGAGAATAAAATAAATAAAAATAAAATAAATAAATAAATTTCAGTGTACAGTCAGCATCGCTAAAATATTTGTCAGCAATGTCTGAAAAAACTGTTCTTACATAATCTGAAATAAATATTTTATTAATTTTATTTTATTTTATTTTTTATTCATCATGTCTAAAGATTTGGAGGAAATCGAGCTTGAAAAAGCCGTATTCGGAGACCTTGAAGGGTTCGAAGAAGGATTGAAAGATTTAGAATATGACAGTGAAGATGTTGTGTCTTCAGCTGAATCAGAATCGGCAGAAGATAAGGATTTGACCTCTATCCAAGATGATCAGCTCTTTTTCGTCGACCAAGGAGAGGATGTCTCTTCGGCAAGTGATTCTCAAGGATCAGATTCGGATTCTTCTGCTTCTTCTGTTCTAGAAATCGATGGAGGAAAAGCTGCTTGGATCGACAGTGATGATGAACGATTGAATGTCTCTCTTATAAACAGTGATCGAACCAAGAAGCTAAGGTTAAGACCGGAGGAAGCCACTGTCAATGGAAAAGAGTATTCTAGAAGGTTACGAGAGCGATTTGTCAAGATTTACAAAGTGCCAGACTGGGCAAAGGATAAAGATGAGGAGGAGGAATTGTCAGGGTCTGAGTCGGACGTTGATATGGATGAGGACGTTCATTCCGATCCTCTTAAAGATCTGTTGAATAAGGCTCCAAAATATACTCGGACGGGTCCTAAAAAGCTGCTTCCACCTTCAACAATCGATATATCCCGTCTTAAAGATGCCAACAGCTCTTCTCCTTCTCAATCTGCCATCCAGACGCTCGACTTCCACCCTTCACATCCTCTTCTCCTCTCCTCGGGCTACGATAGAACCCTTAGAATGTATTATGTAGACGGCAAGTCTAATGCTGTTGTGACGTCTCTACATGTACGCAAATCTCCATTTCAGACTGCTTCTTTTCATCCAGATGGAAAACGAGTATTTGCAGCCGGCCGTAGACGGTTCATGTACATTTGGGATATTGAGACAGGCAGTGCTGAAAAGATCAGTCGATTATACGGACATGAGGACTCTCAGCGCAGTTTCGAGCGCTTTAAACTCAGTCCTTGTGGGAAATATGTAGGATTAATTGGATCTGGAGGCTGGATGAACGTTCTAAGTTCCAGTACAGGTCAATGGATTGCTGGCGCTAAAATAGAAGGATCTATAGCTGATATGGCATGGGATAGCACTGGAAATGCTACGATAGTTAACAAGGCTGGAGAAGTATGGGAATGGGATTCAACAGCAGGCAGATTTTCTTCAAGATGGACTGATCAAGGAGCTGTGGGAGTTACTTCAATAGCATTAAGCCAACGGTATTGCGCTATAGGAAGTCAAAGTGGAATTGTCAACGTTTACGACCGAAAAAAGACTGACAGTCCAAAAGGCGTTTTGACTCAATTAACCACTTCTATTAGCAGTTTACAGTTCACTTCAGATGGTCAGATGCTGGCAATGGCAAGCCGAGGTAAAAAGGATGCATTCAGGCTTGCTCACGTGCCGTCGTTTTCGGTATTTAAGAACTGGCCGACCTCTGCTACCCCGTTAGGAAGGGTCACAGCCGTGACGTTCAGCCCGGGGTCGGAGATGCTGGTAACAGGCAATAGTCAGGGTAGAGCACGGCTATGGAGGTTGAATCATTATTGATGTGTGACTCGACTTATGGACTTAGGCTTAGCTTCTTCGTTACGAGGTTGAACTTATGGACTTAACTGCCACTCGGACTAACGCTACGCTCAGGATTAACTTGCCTATAGCTCAATATCGGCCAATGAACCTTCGATATCCACAGTTATACGGTTATATCGGTGAGAATCTTTGTGAGATCGAGCGGATGAATACCTTCAGCTCTCAACAATTGACAACTTTTTGACTCTAAAGCTGTTCGAGTTCAGTTGCTCGGTTCTCAAGCCCACTTCTAACTCTGTATCATAATAAATGCATTAAATTAGGAATTAATGATATTTAATTAATTTTTCATTTTAAGTTATTAATTTTGTAATTTCATATCGAACTTCCTCACGTGACCGTTGAGGACACTTCACCAATTCCTTTCACCAAATCATCACCAAATCATTTATTATTCTTAATATTTAACATGTCTACAACGGTACCTGTCGGGGCCCCAAACCCGAGCAAAGCCGATCCTCGGGCGATTTCCGTGGCCAACTTCTTGCGGCATAACCCGTTGTTGAAGATGAGACCGGGAATCATCAACGGAAAGCGACAGGATTTCTTTCGAGGTGAGTTACGAATTTATGAGGGGTTATGAAGGTTTACGTGATGTGACATGAACAATGTTGTGGTGTAAAGAGATGATATGGATGTGTCATCGATGTTACAAGCCGATTGTGATAAAGGATACGCGTTACAGACAGACTCGTGATGTAATCTGAATCTTTCTTCATGACAAGAGCAGTGTAACATTTCGTCACGACAAGCACGGTGTAACATCGTGTGTCTTGGATATCATGTGACCAGACATGGATTCCTACATTCTGTTTGATCTGTGTCACTTGACGGTTCTGTCTGGAGGTTTGATTCTAGCTGGAGAATGTTCTCGTAGTGATCTTATCAGATGCTGATCTAAGATGGACCAGTTCTTGTATGAACTGTGCTCGTTGCTCGTGTGTTATATTGAATATTCGTTTAGAGATCAGTTGCTCAGTTTGCTCAGCTCAATCAGATCAGATCAGGCTCTGTCCGTTCTGTCCGTTCTGTCCGTTCTGTCCGTTGATCGTCCGTTTTGACAGTTCTGTCCGTTGATCGTCCGTTCTAGCCGTTCTGTCGTTCTGTCGTTCTGTCGTTCTGTCGTTCTGTCGTTCTGTCCACTCATTTCCTTTCTCTTTCTCTTCTTTCTAACTAGTAAAACGCGCTCTACGAGCACTTGAATCGGACCAATATAAAAAAGAAGCCAAGAAAAATAGTAATGACCTTCCATTGATTGAAAACCGACAGCAAGCTTTAGAAGCACTACGCCTACTTCCTATGAACCAGTTAGCATTCCGAGTGGAAAAGCTGGAAACTGAGGACGCACTTAAACAGAATCTCAAGCCTGAAAGCGGAGTCCCCGTTCTACAGATTGTAGCACAACAGGAATTCCTTCCAGATCTCTATTATTGTTGGTTTTACGAGCCTACTAGTTTAAAGACTTATGCCTTGGCCGCTTTAGGTCTTATTACTATATTTACTGTAGTATTATTCCCTCTATGGCCCATGAAAATGCGCTTGATTGTGTGGTATTTATCACTTTGCAGTCTAGGGCTTTTAGGCCTGCTTTTTGCCATAGCAATTGTGCGATTAATCCTGTTCTGTATCACTTATTTCGTTGCTTCTCCTGGTTTATGGCTGTTCCCGAACCTGTTTGCCGATGTTTCGGTGATTGAATCATTTATACCGTTTTGGGCGTGGCATGGAGAAGATACGTTGCCTAAACCCAAGCCAAAGAAGAAGAAGAAGGTCGATGCTGTTAAGAAGGCCGAGAAAAAGGAGAAACTCGATGCTGCGGCTCAATTGACTGCAAAACTTAATGATTTAGGAGTGCGAGTGCAACAAATGAAGCAGGAGATTCTTAGTAAAGAAGGCCCAAAAAGTGAAGATGAAGTCAAACAGTTGGAGCAGACGTTATTTGTACAGGAAATGACAAAGTTGAGAGAGCAATTACGTGCAGCAGCAGAAGCACCAACAACGGCCGTTCCCGTTGCCGCTCCTGCCCCGTCATCGGCTCCCGTCAAACGAAAGGTTACGCTAGAAAATGCTGATTGATCATATTACTATATCTGACCGTATAAATAGGACTGTTTGTATTTTGTGTCGGTTACTCCTTGTTCTGTGTGCAGAATATCCCTGACAATTTTAGGAGGATTAAGACCTCGATTTTCAGCCCGCTGCCAACGCTCTAGTCTTGTAATCCCCGCAGCAGGGCCGTACTCGGAGCTTAGATCAAAATGCCGTAGAATTTTCTCGGGAATGTCCATTTCTTCCTGATGAATGGGCATAGTAAGACGTTTAGATAGGATTTCTTTATAGTAGGTCTGATATTTAGGGTCAAGGGGATTGAGTTTGACGGTCTTGAGCTCTTTAGATGAACTGTCTCTATCAATCTTCTTGATTTCAACTTCTGTCTTTTTCTCCTCTATCTCCTTTACCTCCTTTACCTTCACTTCCTTTACCTTCACTTCTTTCAACTCCTTCACGTCCTTCAACTCCTTCACGTCCTTCAACTCCTTCACTTCCTTCAGCTCCTTCACTTCCTTCAGCTCCTTCACTTCCGTGCCCTCCTTTACCTCCTTTACCTCCTTTACATCCTTTATATCTTTATCTTTCAAACTCTTTGATTCTTTACCCAAACTCCGCTGAGGTCTTGCAATTGCAAACGCATCCGTCAGCCTGGCCTGGCTCTTTTTCGGTTTTGCTTTGGCTGTCATTTTCCTGATGTTGACGATATTTGGAGTGTTTACTGTTTATGTTTGGCTTGGGGACAGTAGGGTAACAAAAGAGGAGTGTGGAAAACGTCGAGTGTGGAAACGTTGAGTGTTGGCTTATAGAAGAAATTACGAATCAATTCTACGCCTTTATATTATCTACTGATTTGTCTATCCATATGATCCATCTGATGAGGGTGTAGATTAATAGATAATCCACTGCTTAAGGTCTTTTTTTCTCTATATTTTCTTCTCATCGCTGACATAAGCTCTTACCAAGCTCTCGCTTACATAATTTTTAATTAACGCAAATTGATAAACGTGCTTCTTAATCTTGACTGCATCGTGTAATGAACCTCAAGGTTAGAGCAGGTTTAGGAATCGTGGTAGCCTATACGGCATATTCCACGTACCTGCACCTGCGGACGAGCTATGAGATCTCGGAACGTGACCGTAAGCACCAGTATGACGCGGATCAATCGTCTGTAAAGGCCCATGAAATCCCACAGTCTCAGTTCGCTCCGCTTATCGTCGGTGGTCGCTACGCAAACCCGTTCTATCAATATCGACCTCAGACACTGTACGAGTTCTTTTATTGCCGGATTATCGAAGTTTTCAAGCCGAAACCTCGGGCAGGCGTTCCACAGGACCCCCGGGTGTTACGGGAGCTTCTGCCGTCACGGACGCCTGATTTCGAGCTCCTATGGGCAATTGCCGGAGAATATAGTCGAAAAGCAAAAGCTTTTTCATCAGCTTCGGTCAATTCAGCCGCACCGACTACGGCTTTGGCTGCTCTAGGCCTCCCGCAGCGCTCTTTTCTCACCCTTACTTGGCTCGGCCAATCGTGCTCATTTGTCCAAGTAGCGGGCCTCAACATCCTTACCGATCCATGCCTCGGAAACCATCTTGTACACCCTCATATTGGTCCTAAACGGATAAGTCCTGCGCCATGCGCTCTGGCAGATTTACCCGGTCTCGACGTCGTGCTTGTGTCACATGACCACCCCGACCATCTGGAGCTCGAGGCTGCTGACGATATCGGCAATTCGGCTGTGTGGGTTGTTCCTTCAGGCGTCGGGTCTCACTTACGCGCGCGTGGAATTGACAACGTCACAGAGATGACGTGGTGGGACCGTCGTCCAATGCCCGGGCTCCCGGTGTCTGACGGCTGGGAATTGTGCTGCACTCCAGCAATGCACTGGTCAGGGCGTATGCTCTATGACTCCAACACGACATTATGGTGCTCGTATATGGTGCTACATCACGGCAAACCCGTATTCTTCCACGCCGGAGACACGGGGTATTCGCCGGAGCTGTTTACAGGGATCCGTAAGGTCTACGGCGGAGGCTGTCAGGTGATGATGATGCCGTGCGGTGCTTACGAACCCCGGTGGCATCTTCGCGCCCAACATACGAACCCTGCAGAAGCTCTACAGGTGATGAAGGACCTTGAAGCTAAGAAAATGGTCGGCGTCCATTGGGGGACATTTGTAATGAGCGACGAGCACTTTCTTGAGCCACGTGACAAGCTACATGCTCTAGCGGAACTGGAAGGTCACAAACTGGACGTTCTTGCCCCGGAGTTTGGCAGGACGTTGGTCTTTGACCTTGATGAGACAGAGCGACAACCTTCTAGAGACTATATAAGAGAAGGCAAGTCGTTACTGATAAGATGAAATGATACTCTACTCATAGATGTATAATAGATGCTAAGAATTAGATGACAATCATAAAGATATTCTGTCGACTATTGATTATTGGCTATTTGCCTTTTGAGTTTCTCCACTTCTTCAAGTTTCATGGAATAGCAATGTTCTGGAGCAGGAAAAGTCCTGTTCTTAACCTCCTCAGTATACTGCTTGATAGAAGCCAAATTAACCCCGAGATAATCTCCATATTTCTTTAAAAACTTGGGCGTAAAGCCGTCAAAGCCTCCGAGCATGTCCAATTGTACTAGGACTTGCCCTGAAGTCGCCGGCCCGGCTCCGATGCCGATAGTCGGGATGCTGAGGGCCTCGGTTATGATCTCGGCTACTGGCGGAGGAATAGCTTCAAGAACCACTGCATAACAGCCTGCTGCTGCTACTGCTTTGGCGTCGTTGAGAATCGATAATGCCGAGGTTGCAGTACGGCCTTGAACTTTAAACCCTCCTAAGGCCGTCTGTCGTTGTGGAGTCAAGCCTATATGGCCTAAAACCGGAATCCCCATTGACGTGAGCTTCTTGATTGTAGGCGCCAACTCAGCTCCTCCTTCCATTTTAACCGCCTCAGCACGGCCTTTTTTCATCATAGTAATAGCCGATGAAATGGCGTGTTCCGGGGAGATCTCGTACGATCCAAACGGCAAATCTGCCACTAAAAATGCCCCAGACACTCCCCGGGAAACAGCTCGGCAGTGATAGACCATTTCCTAGTTAGCCAGCATTACAAAATCAAACTGTGACTCACATCCAATTCAATTTCATTTGTATTCTAGTTAGAAAGCACTAAGGACCAAGAAGCTCAACCTACCTCATAACCTAATGAAACCATCGACAGAGAGTCTCCAACAAGAACCATATCCACTCCAGCTTTATCCGCTAGTTGTCCCGATATGAAATCATGAGCAGTGAGTACCTAGTTAGCAACTACATAGGTTAACGGTTGTCTTACAGAAATAGGGATCTTTTCACGCCAGAGCTTTCGCAGGTCGGAAATCGTCACTTTTGGCCGCGATTCTTTTGAAACAGCATTATAATGACTATGACGTATGAGTTTAACCTCACGTATTAATCTCAATGGCCTTATACTATTGAATTTCAGGCAGTTCATTATGTCAAGATTCAAGATTTTTTCACGCGGGGTAAACGGGCATATCCTCGGTAGAAATGTGTCATCGTCAGCCACAAAGTGCGGCGTCAGCCACATCTATTTCCTAATGGAGATAGTAAGGTCTATTGAATTTCAGAAGCAAGCTGGATAAAAGAGTAAATTGTATTAAACACTTGGAAGTATTTAAACATATTGACATAGTTGCTCAATAGAATTACGAAGTATTGCCTTAACTACTCCTTAAACGAATCAACTTAGAAGCTATAAATATTAGTGCATCGAATGGCAGAAACATCAAACCGTTTTCAAACCGTTTCTGCAACCTTATTTCTAAATTCCGTTTCTTAATTAGACTCATCTATTAAGGTCCTTTTTAAAGACACTAGGAGCCCGTTAATACTACATTTGTTGCCTAATTATTGTTATTCTAAGAATATCTGGTGCCGATTATAATATCAATCATCGTCCCGAGAAAATATTTTGTACTGGGAGTCCCGGGACTCCTAGCACAGGCTGGGAGAATCAGGACACCAATTCCATTTAATTTATTTTCTTATCGGCGATATCACGGAATATATTAAGATTCGATTAGGTTATTCTTTAGAGAATTTATCGGTTGCTATTTATCGGTTGCTATCTATCGGTTAGCTGTACTATCAGTTGCTGGCCGGAAGACTCCCAATGCCTCGGCCTAAATGGTTGCTGCAGTTTTTGCAACGGATGCCCAAGGCATTCCGGGCCGCGATCATACTATTTCTAGCCTTATACGGCCCCAAGGCTTTTAGTAGTATATATTCATCGCTTATCCGGTTTTCTTGCAATAAAAAAACAATGACTTGGCCTGTTTCTTTTCGATCTTTTGTCCATGTCATCGGTGATAAAAATACAGTTGTGCTTCCGTCTAAAGACGGTAAGGACAAGAGCTTAGCCGATATGATCAAGCTTATTCCTGAGATTCAGGACAATACTTGGTATTGGTCCAACCCGTTATTATTTAATGGGCATTTACAAACTATGAAGGCAGCAGTTGGAAATTTCGAAGAAGTAGACAAGGTGTATTATGGCCGTCGGCTGATTTCGTGGGCCGACGGTTCAACAGTATCTGCCGATTACTTGATTCCTACTCCTTCTTCTAAAGAAAAATGGCAAGAACAACTGAAATATTGCCCTATAAGTGATCCTCCTCCATCGCCGGTACGAACAAGATATTTGACCGAGGAGGAGATTGAAACGCTCGACACCGCTCCCAACGCCGCAGACGGTGCGGCTCGGCCTCTTTTAATCGCACTTCATGGACTTTCTGGAGGATCTCATGAGTCCTACGTTCGTGCAACTCTCAATAAAATCAGTTCTCCAGAGTATGGATTTGACTGTGTAGTTCTAAACAGCAGAGGTTGTGCTCGTACAAAGATAACGACTCCGCAATTGTTCTGTGCTATTTGGACTGACGATATCCGCAACTTTGTCAAGCATATCAAGAAAACTCAACCAAACAGAAGAATCTACCTTGTAGGATACAGTTTAGGAGCTTCGATTCTTGCCAATTATCTTGGTCAAGAAGGAGAAAATTCTGTCATAGATGCTGCAGCAATTGTAGCAAATCCCTGGGATTTGGCCCATTCAGGCTCCTCGCTCGAAGATACCATCTTAGGTCGTAATCTATATAGTCCTCAGATGGCCAAGAACCTTCTTCGATTGGTGAAAAACCATTCGAAACAACTGAAAGGTAATGAGGTCTTTGACGAAGGTGTAAAAAGAGTCAAAAGTATCAAGTATATCAGTGATTTCGACGATGCTTTCACTGCACCTTTCTTTGGATTCGACACTTCATACGATTATTATCGACATGCTAGTAGTGTCAACAGGCTTATGAGCATCAAGACTCCTTCTCTAGTGCTGAATGCTTTAGATGACCCTATTGTTAACTCAAAAGGTCTTCCTTGTTTAGAAATCGAACGCAATCCGTTTACTGAGCTTGTGACCACAGATTTAGGAGGCCATTTAGGTTGGTTTCAACCTGGACAGGACAGATGGTTCCCGAGTGTTTTGGCTCAATTCTTTAAGAATTATAATGATCTGATAGATAATGATCTGTCAAAGATAGATAGGCATGTGGAGAGACCAAAAAGACTTTTTGCTGGTGATCGGTTGGTTAAGGCTGAACCAGTGACCCAGGAAGTGACTGTTGAGGCTTAATAGACATAGATATCATTAATTAATAGACATATAGATGACGAAGACGGATAGCTTTGTGTGAGATAACCGATATCGGTAAGATGTATCTGTAGTTTACCTCGTGCTTCTAATTTGTTAACTCTAACTGGCATCTAGAGCCACTCCTATTGGATCTAGTGGACAACTCCGTTTTATAAAATGCTATTATTATATCGGCTTACTTATACCGCTGTCTATATCTGCCTATATCAAAGGAGCGGTTGAACTGGCTGGCCTTGTATCCGGCTCCACAAGGTCCGGATTCCTTCCTACTGTACCTCTCCAAGCGGTATAAAGCCCCTCACTACTTGTTTTTGATAACATACTAGGCGTGTCATTCTCTTCTGTCCACTGGGTCCTTAGATTCTGCTCAGAAAACTTCTTTTCAATAGCAAGAGCTCTATTTCTACGCCTGTTGACTGCTCCACGGGATAGATTCACCGAAGTATCTGACCGTGAATCAGAAGAACTCTTTTTTGAGCTCCCTTCTGAGTCTCCCTTTGCCTTGAGCTGGCTGCGAAACATGTCGGATAACTGGACGGAACGTGCCTGAAGGTCCTCGAGTTCTTGGTACATGTCCTGAAGGATCTTGTCACTCATATCGCGCTGCTGGCTTAGAGCTGCTGTTTGCTGGTAAAGTGGAGAATTGCTGTGGTTCCTAGAATGCTTGACCCTGAGACTTGAAGTTAGAGGTTGCGAAATGGCGCGAGCTTTAGAGGGAGGAGCAGGCAAAGGCCTTGGGCTTTTATTTGAACGAATCCATTCACCTTCCAACCCTGGAGAGCTGTATCGAGATCCTTCTAAAGCCGATAATGTGAGTTCTTGAGGCGGAGTTGGAGGAAGTGTCGAGCTTATTATCGGTGTGCTTACTGCTCTTCCTGTGTACTCTCTAGGGCCCACTAAAGAGGAGTATTTCGACAATACGCGGTCTTTTTGAAGGACTTCTCTTGGATTAGGAGATCGTGTTTCAGGAGTGATGATCGGAATATTGTCAAAGGACGACACAGAAGGAGATCCCGAGGATTTACTAACTGTGCGACTGACACTGCCACTCGTGGTGAGGCTCATGCGGCGCACTGACCTATCAGACCTAACCGAATGACTGACTGACCTACTAACCGATCGACTACTTTCATCATTCTCCTTATCACTATCAGAAATATCCCTTTCACTCCTCTCTATTTGTGATTCAACATCGTGGAAACTCTCCTGACTAGCCATATCCCCACTGCTGGTTGAATGCCTTTCTGAGCTGCTAGACTGCCGGCGTTCGTGAGCCTCTATCTGTTTTCCTCTCCACTCCTGCTCCTGCTTGTGCTCCCAACTTTGAATCTCCTGGCGCAGAACAACTCGTACGGCAATAGCTCTTCTAAGGTATGTTGACCAGGTGCTTATGAACGCCATAGCCTCGTCGACCTGCGGCTCTCCCATCCCTTTTCCAGCCGCACCCGCCGCACTTGGAACACCAACTTCGGATATTGCCAGGGCACTTGTGCTAGGCTCTAATTGGATTCCTGGGTATTGATGTGGGTAGACATCGATACGGCGGAGGATAGGAGGAGTTCTTAGGCGTCGTCGGTGAGAGGGTTTACGAATTCCACCGGCAACACCGGCAACGCCTTGACCTGAGCCCGGCTTTGAGCTTTCGGTTCTATAATCGTAGTCGAATCCAGAAAACGACTCCGACTGTTGAAGAGATCGGGTAGGATTGACATCCTGCTGTGGCTGAGGCTGAGGCGGCCGAAGTTGAAGCTGTTCTTGTTCCTGTGATTGTTGTTGAGGCTGAGGCTGAAATTGAGGCTGAAACTGGGGCTCTCTTTGAGCAGCAGTAAATCGTTTGATGCGAGGGCTCATGCTAGCCAGTTGGACTGAGCTGATGGGATAACTGTGAACATCTGAAGAATCCATCACTGTAAAAGACAGTTTTCTAGTGAGATCTGAAGGGGAAAAGTTGTACTTAATCAATGATCCTCGTTTGAACAATCGTTTCCAGAACCGAAGCCATCTTCTTGGTCTTGATCTGAACCTCCGATTAGACATAGTCGTCCTGCGCCTAGGAATGAGGATGGAGCGTTTTGAGTTCAACTTCCTTATGCTAGGCTGTCTATTAAGTATCACAGGCTGTATAGGAGCATTTTGCTGGACTGGCGGAGCGATTGGAGCTGCTGAAACATGTTGAGATGACTGCCGTACAGTTGGAGTAGGACGAAGATGAACGTCGTATAGATTAGAGCCTACAATTGGAGTAGCAGGAGCTTGTCTTCTTGGCCTTAATCCTGTAGCATTGGAATGCCTTACAGCACTGGACCGGCCTTTGCTGTCGATACGGACAATGGAGTTTGCCCTAAGCTCGATGCTTCGAATCGTAGTCACTCGTTCAAGAGGGCTGGAGATAGGACCAATTGTCCTTTTTCCTGTGGGTTTTTCTTTGAAAATTCGCATGAATACAATAAAGATCAACAACAGCAGGCTATCAGCATATATATGCCTGCCATCTTTCTCGGAATAAATTTGAGGCTGGTACAGATGAAGTATTTAAGATGGTTGGTTTACCAATTGGGACTAGTTAGCCAATTTGTCCATTTTAAGTTAGTGCGGGGCGATCATTTAATTATCTATTCCATTTTAGTACGAAATAGAAATTAAGCGGCAACTTTAAATAAAACCTAACCCTCGAGCCTGCCACTAGGAAAGAAGATCAGCTGCATGCTCTTTAAATAGCCGTTATTATATTAATAGTACAGGTTGAGCCTCAAATAAGTATTCAATGACGCCATAGGGTTTATAGTATTGATTCAATATGATTGATATCTAATTAGTTAACTATATCTTTGAGCCATGGCAGCAGTCGCCAGTGGCTACGGTGTTGCTAGGGATGAGAACCGACTTGTTGAACTGCTGATTAGACTGAGGAATATCCAAAGCAGGGTTCTTTTCAAAGAATCCCGAAGGCCGTAATGAAATCATATGAATCTCTACAGGCATGACTGGGAAGTCCTCTGGTCGAGGATTATGAGTGAAACCCATTGTAGGCCAGACGACAATGTCCTCATTACGTACGTTGTCGATTCCATTAGCCCAAGTTCCTAAGCCAGTTTCAGCTTGAGACTGGTTGGTGAACTCTCCTCCAGCGTACAATTGTTCATCCTCGTACTTGGTGACCCAGTAAGGCTTGGTAGCAAAGATGGCACGCTTCGTGTTGAAGCTTTGAGGAGATGCTAGGAGCATTTGTGCAGTAGGCATATGGATCTTGTAAGCAACAGGCTTCTTAGTGGTAGGATTGATGACGTTTTCGTTAATGATCTTGAACTCTCGGTTTGCCATGGGGTTCTGATCAACAGAGCCTGAGCGTTCGACATACTGAGGTTTGGTAACATAACCGATATTATAAGGGTTCAAGGCAGGATCTTGAGGTAAAGGAACTGTTTCTTGAACCAATAAAGTGTTCTTATGACCGTCAATAGCCGAATCGATTCGGAACGAAAGCATATGTTGATGATAAGCAGCCATAACTCCAGGACCAACAATTGTACCCCAAGGAACGGTGATACCATCATCAATAGGCATGGTAGAAAGAATTCCTGTAGCTCTAACTTGAATGTCAATTCCAGCAGCTTGATCAAAGATATATTCGACAACATATTCGTAGTTGGAAACAGTAGCAACAGTTTGAAGAACAAGTTCACGACGACGGGCAATGATAGCCTTTTCATTACGGTAGTTCATATGCTTGTACAGAAGACCATTGTCCTGTTCGTGTAAGCATATAACACTGCTGAGTAGAACAGGTTTACCCTTAATATCCGCCCTGTATCCGTCGAAATATCGGATATGTCCAAGACAGTCACATCCCAACTTCAATTGATTAGCACAAGCTCCAAAACCAACATCTCCAAGATCAAAAGCTTGTTTACGATGATAAGGACGTCGAGGATCTCCATAAGGAACAGTCATTTCAGATAAGGAGATTCTATAGAACAAATCACGACCATCAAAAGTCACATCATAGAGAATAACCCCCTCACGATAGTTAAAACCCACACGAAACTTCCATTTCTGCCATTCAACAACGTTACCAACTGCACTGAATGAAGCACCTTCAGGTTGAATAACATTATAAGGTTTAAGACCTGCTCTTGGAGCTAATCCCGTGAGTTCAGGAGTATATTCAACTCCCTCATAGACTTTGTAGACTTGAGTTTCAGTGATTGTTTCATCAATACCTCCAGGAAGGAAGTCAATTCGAACAAGTTGCTTTGTATTGATATCGAAAACTGGAGAGAATTTCAATGGTAATGAGTAATGGTTTGTTTCAGGGTGATTATGTTGCATCACATACATGTAAAATTGTACTAAACCACGCTTTTCCAAGGGGTCATCTGTGCCATAGATCCAGGGGTCATTAACAGCTGTATAACCAGTAGGAAGCTTCAATTTGGCGATCTCAGCTTGAACTGCAGGATGTTTCATACACAGATCTTCCAATTCAACCAATTGATCAGGATTCACAGGTCCTTGAACTCCAGGAGGACATTCGGAGATCTTGATGATTTTCTTGTGGGTGACATCGACAATGGCTTTGCAAAGGTTCTCTGAGCCCGATTTGATGAATAAGGCTTTAGTGATACGAGAAAGGGATGGTAAAGGACGTTCTGCTCTCTCAGCTGCAATATATTCTACTACAGCAGCTTTAGGAGGCTCATTAATATCGACTACTCGAAACACAAGAGTAGAGCCAGGATATTGAGACTTGATAATGTGAGAAGTGAAGGAAATCTCCTCAGGAAGAACAGGATCCAAAGGATGAACCATTTTGTAGTTTAATTGTTTAATTTGACGGAGAATTTTCCATTCAATTTGACTCTTTTTATACTCGATTCAACTTCAACATAGCGCTTAACATAACCCCAAAAGGGAAGTTCCATACTGCAACTATTCCCAAATGGGACCGATAAGTTATCTAGATTCTAAAGATTTTGCAACCAGTTTAAACAGACTTGTCAATAGATAGCTTATCCGTTATCTTATCAAAGCTTATCAGAGCTTACAGAGCTATCGAAGCAATTGACAGATTTTATCCTTAAGGCTCTTTGATTCCAATCCATCAGTTGCATCTGCTGCTCTCCCGAAGATTGGGAGTTTAGGTTGCGGGGCTTCGTCGGTTGCGATGTGCAGTTTTGGTTATCACCAATTTGATCGCTTACAATGATTCTTGAATAGGCAGTTGCATCCTAACCGCGCATCATTGACTATTGAGAAGTGAGTGAGCGAGTGAGCGAGTGAGTGAGTTTCAAGTTTGGATTCCCGAGTAATAGCTAGTTTCTTCAACAATCAAGTCATATATTGTAGTTGTGCTCTTGATTTAGGTATTAGAGTAGACTGTAGAGCATCAACAGTACGGTAGAGCGTAGTAAATTTGACGAAGTCAGCCGTGCTTTTGCAGTTGCCAGGTCTAGCTAGACCAGCACTGTATATTTTTTTTATTTTGGGTATAATCATTTTTGCCTATCCGTGAGGGGTATTCTTATTCTCGGAGGATATTCGCATCGTGTTATACTGAGCTATTGTGGTTGGCGTCAACCTTGGCCGTCAACCTTGGCCGCCGTCAATCGTTGTATTAGCCGCGCTAACGGCCAACTGTCACCAGCTAAGCCGGATTCCCAGCAGAGTTTAGACCGCGATGAGCGGGTGAGTTATTAAGGCATTTCAATATGAACTCGATCAGGTTAACATCACCGCTGAGGTATTGTAATGGCTGAGCATTAACTGTGTAGTGCAGTAACTGGGATGGCTTCTGTGACGGCTTCTGTGACGGCTTCTGTGACGGCTTCTGCGATGGTTGAATCGGTAGACCGATAGGTTGTCCAAGAATATAAAGTTAAAAACTCATTTTTGATGTTCATAATGAAAGAACTTAGGCTATTTCAATCTTTGTATAAATGAATGATTAGAGAAATTTGGTTTATTTGTACTAAATTCCAATCAGATCAGATCATGCAATCGACAGATCAGACCACAAAAACATGCGAAAATTCACCAAAAGATTGCATGAAATTCAATTAAAGCATACATGGTCAACAGAAAGGTAATATCTTACAAATAGCTAGTCAATGAGCCGAAATCAGCTGAGATGTTGAGGATCAGCTGTGAGATTCAAGATGTGGGTATTTATCGGTGAGATTGCCGATATCGGCTAACTGTAATAGCGGATAACTATTCAATATCGGCAACGTCTAATATACAATGAATAGTTCAGGACCTATGTTATAGCCGGTTATTCAGTATTAGATGTTCTTTTGCATTCGCTATTCGCTTTAATTGAGCTACTCTTTCATATTCGTCATTCGGATGGCCCTGTAGACAGAACAACTTAATCACTGAATTACTCAAAATCATTTCTAAAATCAATTGATCGAGCTTCGGATCATTTCTACAACTGTTTCTTGACAATACAGAACTGGTCTATTCAAGGCTCTGTGACTACGGAGTGAAGTTCAGTCACTTCAGTGACCCTGTTCCAGAACTTATGCAATCCTATTTGTAGGTCCACGGCACAAGCCAGCACATTCAGCACAGGAATATTATATTGCTATAGGTATCAGTCTACTGAAATGTCAGTCTACTGCAATATCAGTCCTCTGCGGCAGTAGACGCCTGACTGCGCCTGACTTGAGAACTTAAACTTGTACCGTAATTTTAAACTGTTTCATTCCTGTTCTAAGTTTGATCAAAGTTGTTCTATAGTCCCACTTTCGTTCCAGCCGTTCCAGTACTGTTCCCCACCTGCTTTCTCTAAAGCTCTGCTGTACTCTAACTCCCAACTTTCTGTTACCCCTCTTCTGTTCTGTATTGTAACTCCCAACTCTCCTGTTCTGGCTGTCTTTCCTTCTGTTCTGTTCTGTTCCGTTACCTACCCTACCTACCATAACTTTGAAGCACAAATCTGCAATCCTTGAATCGTCAAATAGTCGAATCGTCGAATACATCTTCAGCAATCACACTGGATCCTTCAATCATTTCGTTCCGGGGCCCAGAGGCCCCAGGTCTACAGCAAGGATCAAGTCAGGAACTGAACAGTAAAGATACCGCCAATCTACTGACTCTGGTTAACAGACTTTCTTCAAACACTGTTGAACCAGCTGGACTAAAGCCTTTTATTTCTTCATCAAAGTATAAATATAGTTATGATCAACTAGTCTACTTGGCGGCATCTCCTTTAGTTACTGTGCCCAGCCCTTTTGAGTCGATAGATGTTACACCAGCGTAAGTGAAAAGAGGAGGGGGTTATGCTTGTCAAGCTTCGTTTAGCTGTTCTTTAGGCTGTCTAAGCAGAATACTTACGTCTGTTATAGTACAGTATAGTGCTGTGTTACTTGTGCTACTGTGCTCTAACTGTTTTATGGCTGTTGTTGCTTGAGACTAGCTCTGTTGTGGCTGTTGTGGCTATTGTGGCTTAGGCTTGCCTATTCTGACTGACTGTGGCTTGACTGTGGCTATTACCTATTCTGTACTCTACTAACAAAGCCCAAAATTCGTTAAAAAAGATCAAAGGTACGTCATACGCCACATCCTGGTTATTTTCTTTCCTAATACAGCTTCTATAATGACAGGTCGAAAAAAGAATACTTGGGACCCCCACATTCGGGATTTTCTCAGGATCCCGAAGCAAAGCCTCCGTTCAGGGCAAATCATAATAAAGTCCAGAACCGAGAAAACGAGGGCCCGGAGCCGGGTCGGGCTCGGGCCGCGAACTATCGGTCCGATAAAGAGATGATTGGCAAGTTCGAGGCTTTAGGACGGGAGAGAAGAGGGGGCCCAATTGAAGTGAGACAGAGCTCGAAACGGGAAAAAAATGAACCCGAATGGATGGATAGTGTAGAGGACTTTAGCTCCGAGATGCCAACAGCTCCAGGAAGGTCCGTTCAGGAGTTTGAGCAGTGGAAAGCACAAATGAAGGCTCAGGACCAGGGCCAGTCTGGGCCTGCTGCTCCTGCTGCTCCAAGCGTTTTTACCAAGCCTATTCCTGTAAATAAAACAGTTGCTGCCCCTATGGCTCATGCGGCTCCTCAAGACGTAGACCGTATGTTCATGTGGGATACAATTTCCAACGACCGCACGGCTGACTCTCAAATGAGATCGACATCTTCTCGATTCTCACGGTTTTTCTCTGAAGAACCTCCTAAAGAAGCACCTGTGACACCTGCTCCGCAAGATGAGGCGCCTCAAGGTGATGATGCGGATAAGCAGGGCTTCCAGAGAATAATGGCCATGCTAGGCAATGGAGAACCTGAAGCAAAGCAACAGCAGCAAAAACAGCAGCAGAAACAGCAACAACGTAAACCTCCAGCTCAAAAGCCAGCGTCGCCTCAGCCTAGTAAAGGGGATGATTTGTTCTTTATGAGTCTGTTGAATAAAGGGGAAAAGGAAGCTCCTGCTCAGGTTGCTGAGCCTCCTATAACTTCTACTGCTGCTTCAACATCCCCTCCAGTCGCAGCACCCGCGGCACCCACGGCACATCCACCGTGGATGCACCAACCAGTCCCGTTCCCTCCTCCCGGATTTGCTCCTCCTCATATGCCCCTGGGAATGCCTCCGGGATTCGGGCATGATCCGTCCATGCCCCCAGGAGTGGTCCCACCTCCAGGATTTTCTAGAATGCCTCTTCCTCCTCCCGGAATGCAAAAGTTCCCCTACTACGGTGCTCCTCCTCCTCCAAACTTTCCCCCAAACTTCGACCCCAATGCTAGACCATATTCTTAGGCTCTCGTTCCAAGTATCCCCATTTTCCTTTCAGTAACCTCTTCATGGAGAGAACGGAGGAGTTGAGTTCTCTGTTGAGCGTATCCTGGATGCTTAAATCGCTTTGGGATTTGATAAGTCTCTGCGTCATAGCATTGACATTTTCAGTTTCGATTGCTGGTAGGATTCAAGTAGTACACCTCGTGGATTGACTAAATTATCGATGTTCGCGTTCGTTTTGGTCTCTTCGAATGAATCGTTCAGACCACATTCGAACGGGAACTGATAGACCCTCCCGAATTGTTAGGTCGGCTGCAACATTCGAAATATGAGCCACACGGTTCATAGAATGTCGAAAACAGGCACTTTGTGCATTTAGAAGGGGTCAGAACTGGTATGAATGACAAGACATGGCATAGACGGTTTGTAGGAACCGATAGGAAGTCCAGTAGCGTTTTCATGCTGCTACTTGACCAATAAATCTACTACTGTGACCCGCTGTAGCAGAGCTTGCTCGCCTGATCCATTAGAGCAGATAATCGATGGGATTCTTGTAGGGGAAACTTGGCTGGGTAGAAATAGCCAGTTTATATAGCCTAGTTCATATCCGTCCTATTAAACCTCTGATCTTGAACATTTTAACCATAAAACTGCTTCATCACATTAATAACAGCTTAAATGGAGATACTATGCCTTCGTGCGGCTTATGTGCGGCGTGTGCGGCTCATGTTTTGTACCAGAGTTAATTTACGGGGTATATTTGAGACTGGACTATTGTGTTTATTTACTCTATCTACTGATGAACGGAGCAGTTGATTCAAGCAATTTCTATGCCTGTTATCTATTGAAATCGTCCAAAGCAAAGGCTAGCTTCTATATAGGATCCACTCCGGACCCTGTGCGACGGCTACGGCAACATAATGGGTTACTTAAGCACGGAGGAGCGTGGAGAACTAAACCTGACAAATATCGGCCTTGGATCATGGTATGCTTAATTGCAGGGTTTCAATCACGAGTATCAGCGCTACAGTTTGAACATGCATGGCAGCATTCGTGGAAAACAAGGCATATAAATGCAGATCAAAGGCTTAATAAGTCCAAAGGCAACAACCTTCGATCATTGGCCAAGATTTTAGGCAATCTACGGCTACTTAGTGCTGCACCTGCGTTTAAGCGTCTACCATTGACCGTTTATATATTCGATGAATCCGTGCATAAGGAATGGTTGAAGAATAGTTACAAGATCGAAATATCAGCCCAAATTGAGCAGGATTTCGCCGAGTCCGAGGCTTTGATTGGAGGGGGAAGATTGATGGGAGAACTCAAGGAAAGCCGCACGAGCCGCACGGACATTTACCTTGAAAAGTGCCTGGCGATCGCCGCAAGCCGGCATTTGGACGTTAAAGAGTTGCTGGCGTTTTGTCCAAACTGTGAATATGTATGCAGTCTGACTGAATTGGCAGAGCGTTTTTTGGAACACGACTTGGATCATGTCATTCCTGTCGAAGGTATATGTCCAGGATGTGGAGGAAGAAATAGATGGAGTGCAATTGCACATAATTCTTTGGAAGTTCAAAGGGTTTTGGGGAAAGAGGAGGAAAAGGAGGACGATGGAGAGGACGATGATGATTTAGAGATCCTTGACGATTGAGATCCAAACACTTTGAAAATCCTTTAGGGAAACTTGCTTAACGATGAAAAACTCTGTCTGCTTTTGGGATCAACTCATCTTCACTTTCTGAATAGTCCAAAGTATCCAAACCTAAAGCCTCCTCCTCATCATCATAATCATTAACCAGTCTAGCCTCTTGTCTTCTTAAAGAGTCAGTTCGATGATGGGTGCGTCCTAACTGAATACTCCTCCTCGTCTGGATACTGGCGATGCCATTGTCCATTGGAATTCCATCGAGGCTTTTCGCAGGAAGCAAATCACGGGCATCAGCGCGCCTGGAGATGTTTAATAAGTAGACTCCTGCGAAAATGATGAGAAAACCGCAAATGAGCGAAATGGAGTTTACAGCATTTGTAGTATTGAAACCTCTGAACAGAATGAACGACGCGCACAGTGTTGCAGTGGTGAACGTCACATAGTACAGAGGATTAACAATTGAAGTGTCGAACTGGTCCAGAGCCTTGTTGAAATAGTTCATTTGGGTCACGATACAAACAGCGACTACGATTGCAAACACGTACGTCGACGGATGTGTGAACTGGTTGTTTCCTCCAAAAGTGAGTTTTAAAGCGATTCCAAACCCTTTAATCGACATAACAGAAACAGAACCGACAACAGAGCAAATGGAGACGTAGATTATAGGGTTTTTACGTCCGTATTTTGGCGCTACCTTATAGATCATGACTGTAGCGAATACAACGACAAAAGTACAGTAGATTAAGAAACCCGGTTGAATGGCGTAATCAAGGATCTCATCAACAGTCTTGACCTCTTTATCCGGTGGGGCATGTAGTACTATGATTACCGAGCCTAATAAACATATAGCACAGCCCATTTTGCCTAGAACACCTAATTCTTCTTTTAAAATCAATGACGCCAATACAGCACCTATTATAACTGACATGGCACCTAAAGGAGTGACGAGAATAGCTGGAGCAAAAGTATAGGCAGCGAAATTGGCGATTTCTCCAATAGCCATGGTCAGCATTCCCGCCCACCAAACTGGATTCTTCAAATACTCAAAACCGTCGCCTTGAAATCCGTTTTCTGTAGACGCCATAAGGCCCTTTTTCGTGATGATGAACGACGTTCCGATAGCAAGCGAGCTGCTGAACGCCAGCGCCAGCCCAATATATTTATCTTCCATCATATCCACCATTTCGCCATGAGAAAATGTTAACGAGTGAGCATATATAAGCAAAAAAATTAATAGCAAATCAACGATTAAATAAAATTATGGACCGACGAAAATTGCCCAGAATTAATGAATTATGGGATTATTTTCTTTGTGTTGTAGTTTCCTGTTTGTGCCGCTTTTAGTAACAAAAGAATGACAAGTGGCCGATAAATTACGCGTCATTTTGACAAGAGGTAAAGTTTTAAAATAATTTTATTATTAAATTACAACTTTAATGTAATTTGCAAGTGAAAGTTGTGCGACAGGTGCACGGTGATATTGTCACGGTGACAGTGTCACCGTGATAATGTCATTAAAGTATAAATTGACCCACAGATAATTGGTTGATGAGAGTAAATAAGTTGTATCTGAAATCGGTATTATATAGATGTAGTGTAAGACCCGATCTAGAAGTTAGCTAGATCTTATGATATCGTAGTGTAACGATTTGGCACTGTTCTGCTAAGGATATTTATCGCTACAACATTAGATATGTGATAGGTGATAAGCAGATAGGCTGAGATAGTATTTAGTACTGAACTTGTGGCCGATATAGATTATCCGCAAGCTCATTATAACTGAACGTAATCTCGAGTATGCTGTACTCAAGAGGACATAACGGCATTCCTTAGATCTCCAGCTCGTTCTGTAGCTGGTGATGACGAGTGTTTCCATTCGTTATGTATTCTACGTAGCTCTGGTACTGTAACCTGTATTCTCTACTTGGTCTTATTGTTTGCCGACATTCAATCTGACCGCATTCTGACAAGCTCTTCTCTACTGCTATACGCTACTCATAACAATTATGCTGATATCTTGACTGCTAATTCCTTTCACGCTAAAAGCACCTGCCAATCATGAGCCAAAATGACCTTTGGATTCTTGATGGTCACCGTGTTTCCTGAAACAACAGCTTTAGAAGTCCAATCATCACCTTGAACTACCTTTGCCTCTGATCCTTTGAAATTGGAACCCAGAATAATAATCTTCTCAACAAAAAGTTCTGAAATATCTTTTGCAGGCTTGGAATCACCAGCAGACACACTTGAAAGAACTCCGTCCTTGTAATTGAGCTCCCGGTAGATAAACGAGCCTTTTTCATAGTCGAAACTCTGGCCATCATCGATATAGATATGACCTTTAGCAGTTCCATCAGCGCCTACTGCTACTACCAAAGTATAAGGATCATACCTCATGAGTTCCGACGACCGCCTGATTCTGTCTCTGCGGTTATAAATATGACCTCCTCTTGATAAAACAGGTACTTTGTTCAACGGGGCATCGATCTTGTGACTTCCAATGCCAGAGAGTTTTTTATGGCTGAAATAATCGTAGTAGACTTCATTATCGGGCAGATAAATGTCCACTGATACAGCTCCTTCATCAGTGACAGGTTTAACCAGCAATCCCGTGTCTCCTACGAAGAATTGGTCGTCTATATCGTAAGTTTTCTCGTTATCAGGCGTCACGTAATAGACAGGCTTCATGACGGGGTCTCCATTGATACTCGACTGATAGAATGACGTGTAAAACGACGGTAAAAGGCTGTATCGTAGGCTAATAGCATCCCGAATAATACTTGTATATGGCTCACCAAAAAGCCATGGCTCTCTACGTTTAGAATCGATATGCGCATGGCCTCTAAAGAACGGATAAAAAGCTCCTGCTTGATACCATCTTGTCAGCAGCTCAATAGAAGGATTGCCGAAAAATCCTCCCACATCGGCACCGGAAAAAGGCATTCCAGAGATCCCCGAGGTGAGAATCATCGGTGTGGCCTGTTTTAAATACTGCCATTCTGCCATGTTATCTCCAGTCCACATGGCAGCACTACGTTGAGATCCGGCAAAGTAGGCCCGGGTGAGCACAAATGGCCGTTGTCGCTGATTGTACCGGGCTTTTAAAGCGTCATAAGTGGCATTGTGGAACGTCATTCCATAGATATTGTGAACATCACGCTCTTCCCAGCCTCCATAATGAATGGCGTCTTTAGGAGTTGTTGTTTCTGGGCCGCTAAACACTGAAGCTTCATTCATATCGTTCCAGATATGGAGATTAGTAGCTCCTTTGGCAAATGGACCTTGTAAAGCAAACTGTTTAGTCCAGAATTTTCTGGCTTCAGGGTTAAACGTGTCTATCCAGGCAGATTCTCCGGGCCAGCAATGGCCATGGAAGACCTCTCCTTGAGCATTTTGGACTGCCAGACCTTTGGATTCAATTGCTTTAGAGACATCATAATCTGAACTCACCTTAATATGAGGATCTATGATCGTGACAAGCTTTCTTTTGGTAGAATCTAAAGTTTCAAGCATTTTTACAGGGTCCGGGAATGTTTGGCGGTTCCAGGTGAAATATTTTTTATCGTCAGTGTACTCAATGTCGAGCCAAATGACGTCATAAGGAATGTTGAACTTGTCAAAGTTCTTGTGCACTTCAAGGACATCCTGTTGAGTGTTATAGTTCCATCGACATTGATGATAAGAAATAGCAAATGTCTGAGGGAGCGCGGGAAAGCCCGTGAGATGTCCGTAAGACCGGGAGATCTGTGAAGGTGTGTCTGCTAACATGACAACTACATCGAGCAAGCCTGTTTCCGACATCCAATGAGTTTGAGTCGACTTACGGTTTTTGAGGACTGATTGTCCAGCTTTTTTTCCATCCTTTTTCTTAATAATGTCGATATAAGTATCAGCAGCATTTCCCCAGAAAACTCCTGCTGAAGCTCCTTTTTTCGTGCTCTGCATGAACGGAATCGACCCGTACATGGCCATAGGGCTGTTTGTTTCATACTCAAAGATGTCTACGTTGAACAGGCGATAAGGTTCATCATGGTTGCCATCTCCACCGCGAGTTTCGCGTAGCGACAGTTTATCGGCATGTTCAGGGATTCCATAGACATGCTCATATCCTACAAAAGAGATATCGAGGGCCACAGATTCAGGGCCACGTGATTTCTGGTCTTTATGGCTATCAAACGAGTCATCCCACAGTCCATGAGAAAGTTCATGAGGAGACATATGAGGGTCCATAGAGGCTAGGGAGTGTGCTCCAATTGATTCAGAGTCAGAGTCAGACTCATGTGACTCAGGAACAGATGACTCAGAGGAAGATGACTCAGGTTCAGGCTCTAAAGGCCTCCAATGCTCATAATTCATCAACCCACGGTCGTTAAGAACCACTTGAGCCTCGCCATTGCGGTGAAAAGTCAGTCTCAAAGGCTCAAAGTCCATCTCAAGTCTATTCGACTCATTGTCGCCATATTCTACAACCAATTGTTCAGTGCTTTTCGACACTTTAAAAGCATTTGAGGTCTTGACATTAGAAAACGCCCATTCTTCAACGTTATAACGCTGTTTCTTCACTGAATTGTGTCCTAGAACGACAATTTCACCATCACGACGCTGCTTTTCATCAATTGTCAGTCTAATTCCAATTGATTCAAGCAAAGACAGGTGAAACGGTAGAATGACAGACGTTTCTGAAGAAGAGATCGATTTGATGATATCTCCAGTTATAATTCCTTTATTCCGATCCACTCTAATTGTGTTGAGATCTACACGATAAGGCGATTGCCAGACAGGGCCTTGTTCGCCGATTTTATCGGCAAAATGCCTATTTCTCTTGCAAAAGGGATTCTGATCACATGTGCGAAAGAGGTACTTTTTGACTGCTAAAGACGGTTGCACCATCAGCAGGCAAAGAAGCAGCGTGATCCACACAGACCAGCGTAGAGTAAGCGATTTCATTGAACTGTCGTTAGATCACAACTTCCATCCACCGATATCGAGATGAAAGAGTTGCTACGTAAGTTGAATTGGTACGTGAATTTCACCTGAATTCATGCAAAAACCTAACCACGTTGGCATGGAAATTGGTTAGTTCAGCCGCACAGTGTGGGGCTCAACAGCTGACGGATATCCCGAAGGGCCCACAGGAGTCTTCATGATACCATTATACGCTTGCTGGCGAATTTACAGTACAGTTAAACAACATTCATCGGCAACTAACTAGGTTGGATAATCGAAAATATTAGGATTAGACCTCTGCAATCACTTTGCAACCTCGTCGGCATTCAATATAAGATCTGCCATGAACCGGACTGAAACAGGAATATCCTTAACATAAACATACTCATCGACAGTGTGGATATTATTTGTCTTGAGGTCCAGTCTTAAAGGGTTGAATCGGTAGATGTTCTTGGTCACGTTCCAATAATACTTTGTATCGGTATTGGCAAACATAACACTAGGAGCCACGATGAGATCATCTTGACCAAAGAGTCCTTTCAAAGAGTTACGAATAGTACCGGAAAGAATCTCATAGGCTTCACTATCCATAGGAGAAATAGGCGCCGGTTCAAGGTATTCACCCAAGATCTTGATAATGAGCTTCTTTGCGTTGGTAGACTTGTCGGAGGGAGTAAAAGGGAAGAATTCAAGCCCGAACTTTTCAGCGAATGGCTTGATAACATCAATGTAATGTTTTTGGACCTCAGCTACAGAGGACTCAACGGCAATCCGTACATTCAATTCAGCCGTAGCCTGCTCTGGGAGAGCGTTGATCTTGATTCCACCTGAAATCTTGTCTACAGCTTGACTTGTAGCTAAACAAGACCGGATCATAGGATGTGCGTCGGCAAGAAGTGTTCCTAGAACGATTTCCGATTCTTCGTTTCCAGCAGAGATCGAAGCTAGTAATGCGTTAATCTCTTTCTCGTGAGGGAAAGTAACTCCTGGAATGCTGGTCAACGTTTGGATAAGCTTAAAGATGGGATTCTTAGGGCTCAACCGAGCAACAAACGGGTTCTCTTCAATTGCAGCGACGATTCCAGCCAGAATACCGATAGAGGTGTGCTTTGGAGCTTTGGAAGCATGTCCTCCTTCTCCAGTTACTGTGACACTAAGATCTAAATAACCCTTTTCTCCAAGTCCAGCCATGGCAACAACATGATCAAACATTTTCATCGTCGGAGTGCCTTCATCCATAAGCAAGTAAATACTATCAGGACCGTAAAGCTCGTCAAAGTGTTTGCCGATTTTTTTTGCCCCTTGAATACCGCTGATTTCCTCATCAAAACCGAACGCAATGATTACAGTTCTAGCAGGTTTAAATCCTGCTTCGATTAAAAGAGTTACAGACTCGAGAATGTTCAACATATACCCTTTATCATCAGTAGCACCTCTTCCCCACAGTTTTTCTCCATCGTTAAAGCCAGAATACGGAGGATGCGACCATAAGGGCAGAGTTTCCAGGGTCACAGGGACTACATCTTGATGAGAAGTCAATACAATTGGCTTTGCAGTCTTGACATCTAAAGAACCCTTCCATGTGATTACAAGAGCATGGCGATTGATGTGGGTCAATTCCAAAGTTTTGAACAGAAGAGGATAAGCTACTTTCAAGTACTCTTCAAGCTTATAGAAAACGTCCCATCGAGGATCTTCTCCAACCGGTTTCATATCATCGAAAGTCTCGGTAGGGATTTTGACCATTTCCGTGAGATGGTCGATGAATAACTCGACTCGGATTTCATCAGCGAGCTCTTTATCAAGATATTCATTGACTTTGGGATATTTGCTTGGTTTGCGAGCAGGCACTTGTCCTGCTAATGACGTCATATTGAGATAAGGTTCTCCTGTACAAAGTTTGCAATTGAAATTCAATCAACTTTCAAGGACAATTTAAAACATCCGTGAAACATCCAATATCTTCTCGGCTGTTTAATATCTCTCTTGGGTTGCTGTTAATCTGCATGACGCCGCATGGTCCAGGCCTTTTAAGGATGTTTTAGCGGTCCGCAATCACGAGCGACGGTAATTCGGTCCTTTCTCGGCTAGTCTAGTTCGGTACGCAGGGTCAGGGTTCGGAGCTCGACGATCTCCGGGCGATCAATGGTGAAATTCTGTTGACATTCTCCATGATTACTGCAAGTGCGTGAGATTACAGTAGCGTTCATGATGTTATATCTACTGAGTGGACCGTCCCGAACAAGTTTTCGAAGAGTATTCAATGTCAGAGACGGTAGCGCCAAGCCTTTTGTCGTCGCGATGCAGTTACCCGGCCGCATGAACTGTAAAACCTTCTAAGTACATCTTGCATGTTTATTTCATTTAAACCGATCTTTTGGCTTGTAGCATAACTTAGCGTTGTCTCAGTGGTGTCTCAGCTCAGCCAACGTTCTAGCCGTTCTGGACTTTATTGCATTCATCTATATTGTAAAGTTACTAGTAGTGAATTTCGTTTGCAATTGCAGTATCAATGAACGTCTGTAACTGCCCAATGCTCACTGACCCACTGCCAGTGCTCACTGACCCACTCCCAAGGCCACTGACCCACCGTCCCACCGTCTGTCCCAGGCTGACCAGAGATACCAGACTACAACAGACCATAGACTAGGGTTGTTCAATCATTGCTGGGGTTCAATTATTTACTGATTATCACGTTGAAGATCATTAGATTCTCTCAAGACTCAATTAAAGCTGCCCATATTTTCTGCTTGACAACCTGCTGCTACAATTGCCTATTTCCAATCACTAGTCGTATTTGTCCTAGCGCACCAAAGCTTGCTATTTTCACATATTTTCACATCTTATCGTTTGTTCGCGTACGTCATCATTGCCGATCAACATAATCATTTAACAATTGACAAACAAACAGCTTTTAACTTGTCTACCTTCGATGGGATTTCCCGTGGAAAATCGCCTTGTAGTCATC
Source organism: Middelhovenomyces tepae (assembly GCA_003708105.3). Lineage (NCBI taxonomy): Eukaryota > Fungi > Ascomycota > Dipodascomycetes > Dipodascales > Dipodascaceae > Middelhovenomyces > Middelhovenomyces tepae. The sequence continues at coordinate 128,896 of PPNF03000003.1, read as the reverse complement.
TCTGGAGGCTCTCAAGGCCTTGGAGCTTCGCTACTTAACTTATTAGTAGCCCGAGGAGCTAATGTCTTTATAGTAGCTCGGACAGAAAATAAACTGCATCGTGCAGTCAATATCGCCCAAGCTTATCGGAAAAATGACAGTCAGTTGATTGACTATATAGTTGCCGATTTAAGCAAGCCTCATGATTGCACCAACGTGTTTAACCAGTTGCCTGGGCCTCCAGATATCGTCTTTTGCTGTGCTGGAGCAGCCAATCCCTCTCTCTTCATCGACTTGGAGACAGACCAATTGGAAAGTGGAATCAATAATATTTATAAGAGCGCACTATATTTTTCCCATGCTGCGTTTAAAGTGATGGCCAAGTCTTCTCCAACAAAGACTGAAGCCCCATCTCGTCACATCATCTACTGTTCGAGCGTCTTAGCATTCTATTCATTCATAGGATATGGACCTTATGCACCGCTCAAGGCTGCCGTACGCTCATTGGCCGATATCATGAGACAAGAGTGTATTCCATATAATATTTCAGTCGAATGTATATTTCCTGGAAATATGAATACAGAAGGGTTTGAAATCGAGGAGAGAACGAAACCCGAAATCACAAGGCAAATAGAAGGCCCTTCCGATGCAATTGATCCTGATAAAGCGGCTTTAATTGTTCTTAAAAAGCTTGCAAGTGGCCAGAAAATGATCCATACTGACTTTATAGGCTTCGTTCTGCATAGTATGGCATTAGGAGGCAGTCCAAGGGTTTATCCTGTGCTACAAGAGATTTTGGCCATTCTGTTGGTTCTATTGACTCCGATCTGGGGGTTCTTTATCAACAGGCAAATCAAGCAGTATTTTACAAAAAAGGCTGAAGAACAAGAGGTGGACGGGGACGGAGACAAGTCGGGGCCTTCAGTAAATGTTGACACTGTGACTTGATGAGAGTCAGTCAGACTGAGCGAGCGACGAGTAATAACATTGACAAAGTCTGGCCAGAAACTGGTCAGAAACTGGTCAGAAGTGCAGCAACTTGGTGACGTCATTCTACTACTGCCTGCCAACTGTCCTGTACTGGTTTGTCCACTGTGCTCACCACTGCCCGTACTGGCTTGCCCATTGTGCTGACCACTGTGTGCTGACCACTGTTCAGTACGGACTCTAAATGACGAAGGTCTGCTGTACTAATTAATTGAATAATTTACCTGACTACAGCACCTGTACTATGTACTACTACTATTTTACCATACTTGTAACGCTGCCTATACCAATTGACTAACAAAGACCACTAGGATGTGCTGCGCTGTACTGAGCTGTGCTACTCTGCAATGATTGATTGACTGCTGTTTGGTGACTATGTATGTACTACTGTACTACTACTATACTGTACCAATATAGGCCTACTTGATACAGTGCACGGCTATGCCATTACTACTGACTGACTGTAATAATTCACTATTGCTACTGACTGAATGTAATACGTACTGTTCCACTGTTCTTGCACAACATTGCACTTGTTGTACTTGCAACATCATTTATTCTATTTATCCTCCTCATGCTTAAACAATCCAACCGTCTTGTCTTCTATTTTCTTTCCTAGAGCCGACCATTGTATTCCATACAACTTATTAACACCTCTAATAATCTCATCATTCCATAGATCCTTCATTGTCTCTCCAATATCATCTCTTGTAGTATATTCAAGCACATCGGCACTATATGACGGAGGTTTTCCAATGTTTTCAATCACTTGTTTCGATTCTTTCAAGCTGGCACTAACTATCCGACTATCACCGCGGAATTTCTGACTGGTGTAATAAAACAACGACGAAGTTGCTATTATTCCTAGTTAGATAGCCTTTTATAGCCCTTTTATCTGGCATTCTTACCTCCTAGGAATCCATATGTTCTACTCATATTGGCCAATAGAAGAGATGGGTCAAAAGCGATCGAGTGATGGATGGAGTGGTTGATGTGGGTCAAGTTCGGTTACATAAGCAGTCAAATTTCACTAATTTCAATTTCGACTTTACGGACTCAATTCACATTTCGAACTCACCTCAGCACTCACAATGACTTATCGTAAACTCGGACGGACGATGTCGCATCGTAAGGCGCTGCTACGGAACTTGGTCACATCGCTGATAGAACACGAGTCGATCATAACCACTCATGCTAAAGCTAAAGAAGCTCAAACTGCTGCTGAAAGATTGATAACTCTAGCCAAACGAGCATCTCCTAGCGTTCCTGCAGCCAAAACAAGAGCCGTGCAGCATATTTTCAAGCCCGAATCGACTCTTCCAAAACTTTTTGGAGAAATTGCTCAACGATATTCCTCCAGACCAGGAGGTTATACAAGAATCTTAAGATTGGAAAATAGGATAGGAGATAATGCACCTCAGTCAATTCTCGAGCTAGTCAATGGACCTCGAGATATGAGGTTTGCTATGACTGCAAGGACCATTGCACGATTAGAAACTCAAGGTCTTCCATTGGATAAGGCCACAGAGCAGAATGTAAAGGCTATATTAAAGAATCGGCCGAATGGTGAACTGGAACTTCAAAAAGAGGTTGAAAAGATGAAGGAAGCTTTTTACAGTGATGCTGAGGCTCAAGAAAATTTGAAATTAATGCCTTTCGCTCCAAGGGAAAGAAATCCGGCTCCAATAAGGATTCTGGAGAATCCACTCACCAAGGAGAGTTAAGCTCGAGGAGAGTAATAGCGAGGAGTTAAGCTCGAGGAGAGTAAGAGCGAGGAGAGTAAGAGTGAGCGAGGAGAGTTAATAGCGGTAACGGAGCAGCGGAGAAAGTGATGGAATCCTGGAAGAGCAGAGCGGAGTTCTAAGTGTGATGAGATCTTACGCTGAACAATTGTATATATTGTACATAATACATTGTACCTTGTCATTCATCGTAGTAAACTAGAGATCATAAGTCAATTCAATTCACATTGTATGCAGATTACTATGGTATACCAAGGATATCCTTTTGAAGCTCATCCGATAGGCTGTAGAGGGCTTTCAGCCGATATGATCGAGCGAGCCAGACCTCGCCTATTGTATCAGTAAATCCCAATTTCTCCATAAAAAGTCTTTAAGGCTTCATGTTTAGATATCTTTTAACAGAGTCTCAAGGATTTCATCGATTATCTCTTTTTGAGCTGTTAAAAGCAGCTGTTCAGGATATCCGCTGGACGGATATCGGTGAATTTATCGAAATTTATCGGTAAACTCCCAAGACTGAAATATTGAAAAATATCGAAAAAAAAATTATGAAATAGTCGAACCAAAGTCTCATCTACAGTCCCCCCGATTATCGGACATCTAATATAATGACGACCACGGAATTGTCGTTGCAATCTGTCTCGGGACCTCTACCGGACAATCAGTTGGAGTCTTCATCTTCGCCTCCTTCCGAAATCAATGCCATTCTATCTCGAGATCAAGAAATATTGCAGGAAAAAGAGATCCTGTTGATTCGACAATTTCTTATTAAAAACAAGACTTCAGAGTCTATAGAGTGAGTTTTAAGTCTTTAATTTTCTTTGCTAATAGATCAATTCTTCCTAGGTTATATATTCCTCTACTGAATAGCGTTCTACAGTCTCCTCAAGGCTCATATAGGACATCTGCTACCGATTGTTTAAGCGTTTGGTTGCAAAGAGTTCATCAATTAGCCAATGCTGGCCAGTTCCTGGTCTCTCAGTTCCAAGTCTCCCTTGAAGATGCTACTAAAATATTTAATTTTGTATTAGACTTTTGGACCGATTCCGGAGCAGCTTTGGGAAATGCTCTTAAAGAAGTGTTTATTAAACTTATATCTGTTCTACGGCTTCTTCATGCTGAGGAATTAGATGAATTGCTTCGTCAATGGACTCGAGTTGTTCTACAACTTCCTCGAAGAATGAGAGCTTTATATTTCATGGTGGAGATCTTGGCTAAACAGGTTGGAGGACATTTTATACTAGACTCTGATCCAGAGCTTCTCAGTCAATCATTAAATTTAATGAATAGTAATGCTCTTGCAAATCCAATAGGAAAGGCTTTATATGCTGTTTATTCATCTATTTGGAAGGACCAGAAAACCTCACCTCTTGAGTGGACTGCTTTATGGTCGTCGAAAACCCTCGATGTCCTTCTAACAAACTACCCCGCATCAAAGCATATTCAAATGTATTTTCTTCCTCAAATGTTTCGCATATGTCCAGACTCTTTCAACATCTTTATTCAACCTCTATTAACCGTCTCTCCTGACAGTAGTCTTCATACATTATTAGGGCTGCTTAAAATCGGTCAGAATCAAGCTGGTTTAGACCCATTTTCAGTAATAGGACAAGACTTCCTCTATCAATTATTCAACCATGAATCAGCAGCTTTAAGAATCTCAGGGTTGTCACTTGCTGTGGCCAATCCTAAAGGTTCTAAACCTGTAGCTCCATATATTTTCGAGCTCATTAAACGGTCAATGGACAGTTTATTTGCCGATGCCGACCCCGAATTCCGTAATCAAATTCATGGGCTATTGAGACAGTTTATTTTTCGCATTCGAGGAAGTTCTTATGCTATGGCAAGAGAAGCAAAGAATTTGAGGAGAAAAAAGGATGAAAAGGCTGATTTAAAGGCTAATTTACTAGAGAAAGATGTCGAAGAAATCAGGGCTTTTTGTCAATGGTTTCTAGATTATTTAAACGGTCAATTGCGCCCTGGTAGCCCGTATCAAGATCTTTACTCTGGGATTTCATTATTCACACTGATGGTTCAATCAGGTCTGGACGACCGAGTGGACTCTAAATTCCATGAAAAACAACATATTCCATTCCCGTTCTTTATGGAGGTCTACACTTCAACGTCGGTAGAATTATTACTAAATAATATCATGAACAATTACGAAGATATTCGACAGGGTGCTATGAAGATCTTGAAAATGGCTCCACTTCCTGTAGCAGGATTAGAATCGACAGAAGACGTCGATTTCTTATCTTCAAAGGTATTTCAATTAATTTCAGGAATGAGAGGAAGAGAAGGAGATGGAGCTGCTCGATTGGCGGAGCTTGTGTTTGTGTTGTACGGCCGTGCTCCCGTCGCTCCCAAAGTCGGCTCCGGCCCTCCCAAATGCGATCTCGGCTCCGACTTTTTACTGAAATTGATTGAAAAATTGGAGCAGGAACTGCAATTTGCACAGACGGATCTTGCAGCTGCCGTTCGAGAGCATTCGATCCACGGCTACTTTACAGCTTTGAGATTCATTCTAGAAGAAACCAGTGTTTCAGCAGACCTTGTTTTGAGACTTTTCAAATCAATTGAAGCAGTTTGGATCTCAGTAAAGGACATTCTTTGCCATGATTCTCCTGAAGGAAATCTCCCCGACAGTTTTGAAGATGGCTATGATCCTGAATTAGAGCTTAAATACGGCCCTGCTACTCAGGTTATTCTCAGTTACTCTTGGAGAGCTATTAAAGAATCTACAGGATTGTTAAAAGTGCTGTTTGACTCGTTACCTGATGACAAGGTATTGCTTCCTGATGATTTGGTCATTTCTGCTGGTGAAATGGTGCTTTCACAATTGGCTACAGTGCGTCACAGAGGAGCATTTTCTTCTGTTTATCCTACATTTGTTTCCTGTTGTAAACGATGTAATAGAACCAGTGGATTACAAGATCAAAGTGCTCAATGGCTTCGAAATAACCTGAAATTGATCCAAACAAAAGCTCAGTATATCACCCGACGATCCGGTGGTCTGCCGTTCTTAATCACAGCAGTTCTATCTGCAGATTTGAATCCTGCGAAGCCCTTATTCTCTGAAACTTTTGACATTCTACTTGAAATTGCCAAATCTCCTGTAATCACAAGTGAAAAAATGGACCTGCCTCAAGTCCATGCTTTCAACTGCATCAAAGCACTTTTCGTAGAAACAGAATTGGCTCCATACTGTACTGGATATGTGGATAAAGCGTTAGACTTGAGTATCCGGTCATTTTCCAGTCCTATATGGGCTATTCGTAACTGTGCAGTGATGCTGTTCACAGCTCTACAGAATAGGCTCTTCGGTACTATAAAGTACTATGAAGATAGTAAGAAGATTTCTACAATATCGGCGAGATTGTTCTTTACTCAGCATAAACAGGTGAGGCCGATATTACTGGAAAACCTGCAACAATACGTCGATTCGGACCATTCGGATTTACAAACAGAATCCATCGTTCCTGTTCTTTCAATCATTTCAAGGCTGGAAATCACAGCTGTTTCTTCAGGTTATCAAGGAGAATTAGACGATTTCGTGCCTTTAATTATAAAATGCCTTGACAGTCGGATTTGGAAGGTTCGAGAAATGGCTGCAAGATGTTTGCCTTTTTTGATACAAAAGGATTGCTTGAACAACGTTTGTATTGATTTGTTGAGCGATGCTTCTACAAACAATCACAATCAACTTCACGGTCGTTGTTTAGCTGTTTTTAACATTTTACAAGTATCCACAGCTTCTCAGGCTCTTTGCAAGTTATTACAGGTGAAGTTCCCTCAGATCTTGCAAAGTCCTTCTCCTGAAACCAAACTGGCTTTTTTGAGGATTCTAGAGCTAGTTGATCGTTCTGATGATTTTCTAGAGACGATTAAACAAGCATGTTATGACATTTTCAAACAGCATTCCTCTTTAAGCTCGTCTCATAGAATTCTACGAAAATGGACTTTCGATTTCTTGCTTAAAGAACCTGATTTTGAGCTCATTCTACAAGCTCTCGATGATCCTGCTTATGAAGTACAATTGGCAGCAATTCAAAAGCTCGAACTTGAGTATTCTTTTTCAGAAGAGCAGAACCTCAAGACCAAGAGCACTCTCTGGAGTCTATTCAATCAAGACCTCTGGGATCAAGTACGAGCTCCGGCTTTAAAGGTTTATATAGACAAAGGCGCTAATAGTTCACTGGATTGGAACGTTTTATATTCAAACATCTCCGAGACATCTTCTGAACACATTTTGGAAGCATCAATTGAAGCTTTAGGTTCAACAAATGACTTGACGAGGTTGCTCAACGCTGTAAAAATGTATTCCGATCAAGATTGTGTTGCATCTACCAGATTCGCATGTTTCAAATCGTTGGCCGATTACTTGGCTGCCAGAAAACCAGACTCGGCATCTCCCTATCTTTGTCTGTTCAACTTCCTTCATGACGATGATGAAGGCATCCGTAAAGAAGCTTCAAAGTTTGTTTCTTCGCAACTAAAATTGCGCTTTCAATCTACTTCCTTCTTCTGCAGCAAGCAACTGTTGAACTTTATGTGCCAATTCCAAGACTCTGGCGAGTTGTTATTACAAGAATTTCAAAGCGGTGATTTGGTTCAACAAATAGATGATGCTCTAGCAGAAGATAATCTACTTTTTACAATTGAAAAGCAGAATCTGTTTGTCAACGAATTGAAACGGTTGGAAATGATCAAGAGGGTTTTAGAGGGAATGCCTCAAGACTCAGAGCTATTCAACGCCTGGCTTGACAAAGGGCCAAACCATTTGAAAACTGTCATCGTTGAAGACAACTTGAATCCAGATGTTTTCTTGGTCAAAACTAGAATTGATCTTTCTTTAGACTTGCGTGAAGTTTGGCAGGTAGCGAGAGAGCCGGGGAACTGAGATGATAGACTGCACCTCTACGAATATTATATCAAGATACATCGGCAGACTGATCTCGGACATAATTAGAGGGTGTTTATGATTGTACGCTCAATGGATTGGTCGAATGCCGATATATAGGTATATCATCGCTACTATGAGTATTGACCACCTCGCGACCCAAGACTAAGACTTATAACGGTTCGAACCTGTACGGCTACTGAACGCCAAACTGTTTAGTGAGGTAATTGATTTCATTTCCTTTGCTGAATATTCACGCAGCAGTATAAGACATCAGCCGCCTCGGTCTCTGAAGGACTGACATCGGTCCAACCGCATGTTAATGACCAGCAGGGTCTGTCAATAAGAGTGCGATGCTGACGAAGTGTACTGCCGAGAACCGACGTAGCTGGTTTATCACCAGCGAACTCGTCGCTGCAAGATCGGACATCTAGAAGCCGATCGTAGCAGTACATCTTCAGTAGGGGCCTGCGCACTACAACTTCAGTACGGGCCTGGCTGTAAGGTACAATTACACTGAAGCTTATCAAAAGCTGTTATCATAGTCAATACAATTACTTGAGACACTTTCAATAACTATCTATACTATAACCGTCTCCTTATTCAAAGCTTGAGAAAGCACTTGATTAGATCTAAAAGTCAACCCTTTAGTCGACTCAATCACTTGTTGATAGACACTTGTTACAGGATGGTTCATAATCACCGTACCCTCAGACTCGTCGATTTTGGCATCCATTTTCGTATCTTTAATCAGATTGGCGATCCATTTTTCACCTTGATCTTTAGTCAGATTCAAACGTTCCGACAATTGAGCTACATCAATTCTCTGATGGATTCGGCAATAAAGCTCCGAGATCAAATGACGTGCAGCTTCGAGGAAATCAGCTGCTGTACTGGACAAAAAGAAGTCATTATTAAGGATAATAGAAGCATCAGCAAGTTTGGCTTGAGCCTCTTCGAAATCATAATCGATATATAAAGCACGAATGAATTCCGTCAAAGGATCATTATATTCATAAAGTTCTTGACCCACGACTCGGATAAGATCCTTTAACCTTCGCTGATTGCTTGCATTGTTGCTGTTACTAGATATTTTAGCAACTACAGCCGCAGTCAGATATCTTAGAATCCAAGGACATGAGGCTTGAATAGTCGAGATATAAGAAGGAGTTAAATAAAGATCGATAAGAGTCTCTTTTCCATTATCAGCATTAAAGAACAGAAATAAAGACCAATGAATGATCCAAGTGCGATGATGAAGTTGAGTCAAAGGATCGGAAAATGACCTTTGATCTACGATATCTCGAAGTTTCTGAAGTTCTTCAGCTACAGAATCCCATTGAAGAAGTAGAATATCTGAAGCAAACTTTCCCCAAGTACTTGAAGCGATTAATTCACTATCAGTTGAAAGAACTCGGAAATGGTATAGAATATCACTAGCAGATTGATATTTACCACAGTTGTATTGGAATTGTCCATATTGATACAATAAATTGATCATATCAACAGTGACATTGTAGTTTGTCTCGAGAAGTTGAAGATTTTGAATCTTGTCTTGTTTCAAACTTGAAATGACCTCGGGATTCTCAAGAACCTCAAAAACCTTGGCTGTACTTTCTTCGAATTTATCGACATTCTTCAACACTTGTTCACGTTGATCTACAAATTCTTGAGGAACCTCTTCACTGTCATTTAACTGACACCATAATTGTGCAGTATAATCAGTCATATTTGAATCGCGTAAAAGGTCCAGCTTTAACTGCATGATATTTCGGCTATCATAAAGCTCTTTTGTTGAAAGAAATTCCAGGATCTGGAAAATCAAATGCCGATCAAGAAACGGCATGATCTTGGAACTAAGATCATATTTACGTGCCACAGCAAGCGCTTCTGCACTTGTTGGTTCGGCCATTTTGGATGTGAAAAGGAAATTTTTCATGATTTCTTAACTTTGAGTGTTACCCGGCTTGGGATTATGTAAGGTAAATCAAAAAATCAAAAAGTTAAAAAGGTAAAATAATTAAATAATAATAAATAATAATAAATAAAAAAAAAAACCATGGTCAATCTTTATCAATTGACTGTTATGATATGTAGATATGGATGAGTGACGTCCAATCGATAGATTTCCGATGAGATTGTGCCGATAATCGGCCGATACCGCTTCAGAGATTCCTGATACGGCTGGATACGATACTCATCGAGCTTTGATCCGCCGATATATCGGCTGTCTGCTGGGCTATCTTGATGGGCAATATATCGTACTCTACGAACGGAGACACTCATATAGACCGGCATTAAGACTATGTATGCTATAGCTGTTTATCGAGAGATTATGAATAGATTATCGCATTTGTAGCCTCAGTTATCTACACTGTAATAGATAATCAGTTGATCACGAGCTGTATTCCGCGCTCTGCTCATCGGGTTGTATCGGCAGTATCGCTGAACGGTATCGCTGAACAGCGAATATCGGCAGAAGATATCGTATAATTCTATATCTTCACGAAAAGATCTGACCAGTCGTGGTACATAGTGGGCAGAGATAGATCATACTGTACATTGCTACCTAGTCCTCGCACCACTTCACTTTTTGAAAAACGAAAGCAAACTCTTCTGACCTTCTGTGCCCTTTTTTCTGGCAGGAATTTTCGCCGGAGGTGCAATTACTGGCTTCTTTTTTGAAGGAGCTTCTTCTTCGGAACAAGATTCCCATGTTTCCTCTTGAGTAGTGACCAAATACCCCATTTCGTCTTTTTTAGTGACTTTTTTCATTACCTTTCGTTTGCCCCGGCGTGATTCTGCTGGTAGAGGTGCTGGTAGAGCTTTTTGTGCCGGCTCTGGTAGAGTCTCTGGTACTGATACCGGCTCTGGTAGAGTCTCTGGTACTGATACCGGCTCTGGTTCCTTCTCCGGCTCTGGTTCCCGCTCAGGCTCTCGCTCAGGCTCTTTCTCTTTTTCATCCTCCTCCATTTCAATATCAATATCATCAGCAAACAAGTTCTCTAATTCTTTGTTTGGCTTTGGAGGGGAGTCTTCAAGATCTTCTAAATCCATTTCCACATCATCATCATCTCCTATTATCACCTTCTCAACAGGCTCTTTTGGTTTGCTCTCAAACGACAGGACGGGTTTTGGTGGTGCTTTCATAACAGAGACTTTCGAGGCAGAAGCCGGAGGAGCCGATACTGTAGCTTTTGCTTTTACTTCATTCTTTACAGACTTTGTCGGTTTAGAACCAAAGAAACTTTTCGGAGTCGTTTTCTTTTCCTCCTTTTGAGCCGCACGCGGTGCGGCTTTAGCCGTGCGATCTGGAGTCTCTTTTCTAACTCCAAAATGAAATTCTTCAGGTACAAGAGGATTACGAAGAACCCCACTGTCCCATAATTCCTTTGCCGAGCTTTGCCTGGTCAATACTTTACACTGTAATTGAGCATTTGTCAAGCTTGTAACGTCCATTGACTTGGCAGGACCGACACTGTAGACGTATAAAGAAGATATCGACTTGAATTGAGCTTTCGCGTTCTCTAGAGATTCTTGACTAACGAGAATAGCAGATTGCACCGGCATCGTTAAGTAGTCGTCCGATTGTGTGGACTCCAGTCCATCGCTCGATTCAACCGATGGAGGAACATTCTCATCGAGTACCTGCTCTTCTATAACTCCATTGATTATATATGACACTTGAACAGGATCCGAAGTCGACGTTGAGAAGATTTTGAGAGATCTGTTAGACTATAGCTCAGACGGTTAAGTTGAACTTACTCTTTAGCTTCGTTGATATGGATGCGTAACTTGCGGCTTAAAAGCCGGAATGTCACCTAGTCAGATCAGTTACTGGTTACTATCTACTTACCACTTGTTTCTCCCCGAAAACGAGCTCTTCAAGTACATCTTTTGCTTGCGCCATGATGATGAAGATTGAGGATTGTCGAACGCGATGGTAGGGTAGGTTTGTCATGTGACCCGGATATGTCACGTGCTGGTCCGGGCACCCGTCTATCATGAATTACTTTATCGTGAATTATTTCACGCAAGCGGTGAAGTCTACTAAGAATAGTATTCTGTAATTTCTATTAATTTTGCTCATTAAAGATAGAAATAGGAGATGTCGTAATCCCATTAATCCGTGACGGGCACAGTCTTATCTATCTCCATCTTGACGGAGACTTTAAAGTCATCAGAGCCAGATTACAAAGTCTTGGCGGCAGGTCTCCGGCAGTCCGTACTAGGCGATACAGCCGTATAAACGAATTTCACAGAGAACACTCTAGCAGATGCTGTTGTGTCAGATACTTCAGTCTCAGATATTGGGTTCTAACTGTGATTCCATCGTTATGGATTCACATATCGTTAGGTCCACTACACGATATCGTCATCCGATATTTATCTGAAGGATCGTCCAAAGGCTTATATCAGTTATCGTATCAACTTGGACAGCTGTATTGTCAGCCAATGGATAACGTGCTCAACGGAGCCACCGATATCACACGGATAAATCTCATTGCCGATATCACAATCCGATAAAAAATCCAGCCAATAAGTCAACAAACCTTATCGTCACCTTGAGAGCATACCTACTCGACTAAACAACAAATCGCCCTGCTTCTTTCCAAACACTGGCCGGACGGTGAAATTATATATTTGAAGCCCCGCAAACCATCGAGCCATGGTCCTGTCTAGCTCCGGATGAGCTGGGTCGTTTTGTTCAAAGATTTTAGGTAGTTTCGGGTCGTAGGTAAAAACGGTGAACTTTCTCGATTTGAAGAACGATTTGAAGCTTTCGACTCCAAATGTGACAGCAAGAAGTTCCTGCTTAGTGGTGCTAAATTCAAGCTCTTGATCGGTTAGAACGCGGCTAGCAAAGCCGAGAAGGGCTCTTCTGCCGTCTGGATACTGCCGGCCATCGGGGTACAATTGCATGAGCCCTACGCCGATGCCAGTGCCGTGTTCAGACCGTCCTACATGCAACTCTGTGTGTAGCACTGGTTGGAATCGTGCCAGAACGGGGGCATACATTACTTGTTGTTTGAGTTCGTCAAATGCCCGCTGCTGCGCGTTCGTCCACTCAAACACTTGACCAGGCTTTAGCAGCTTAGATAACGGCTGAGCGGTGCCTGCGTAGTGCGACAAATGTACGGACAGCATTCCAGTAAGCCCTAGGAACTCCTCCACAGATTTAATGTCTTTTGGAGCAACAAACTTTTGCACTTTTTGCACTTTTACGGGGTCAAGCTTAACTCCATCAGACAAAGCATATCCAAGCAAAATAGTCTGTTTTTCACCCGCTGGTACTTCTCTCCGGTACGCATTGATCTTGTGCTCTTGGAGTTTGTTTACGACAGCTTCTAAATGCTTTCCTTGGTCCTCAAACGTCCCAGAATACACTGTCAACTCATCCAGATATACTATTGCGAACTTGTGCTGAAACTCTGAAAAAACTTCACTTAAATAGCACTGGACGGCTACAGCCACGTCTCCGGGGCCACCGGCATCATCAGGGAACGTAATGTCCCATTGGTCGAGGTCCAGGATGAACGTAGTAATGTAGACGCTGCCAAACATTGAGACAATATCCTCAGCCGACGGAAGGAAATCAAGCACTCGTTCCGTCGGTTTATACAAATTGCACTTTTCAGCATCGCTAGGAAACTGGACTTTTACTTTAGGCGGTCCTTGTCCTGCTTCTACCAATTGTAAGGTCTCCTTCCATTCGGGATCTTCTTTCAACTCGGCCTTTAATTCTTGTAATTTGTCCAGGAAAAGATTGATACAATCTTTAGCAAATGCCGCAGTGGATGGAGGAATTGTCAGGGCGTCGAACTCCGCCGCAGACAGCTTCTTAACCGCTACCATCTGCTGCTGCTTGCTGCCATTAAATGAAAAGTTAAAATCGGTTAGTTTCAACCGAATAACCCTAACCTTGGGATCACGTGATGAATCGGAAATACGGATAAATTCAACCGATATCTCAGTTGCTGGCTTGACAATGGATGACATTAGTGAATATTACTGGGCTTTGACATTATATGGGTAGCCAAGGTTTTAGAATACCATCGTGTGTCAATTGAAAGCCAAATATGTCGAATCTCGGCATTGTTCGCTACAGACTATTTGAAGAGCTCAAAAGAATGGCTCATGATGCATGTCTACGGGTGCAATTGCGATACATATGGTACTTATCACCCATAGAGATCGTGATATAGATATACTGCTGGGTTGAGTCATCGAGTCATCGAGTCATCGAGTCGTCGAGTCGACGCCGATCTGAGTCAACGAGTCATTGGTTAACGCCGATCTGATTCATCGAACGTCGAGTCAACGCTGATCTGAGTCATCGAGCCTTGAGTCATCGAGCCTTGAGTCAACGAGCTTCGAACTACGCTGTAATATTTAATGCATGATCTTTATTGCGTTAATATCCTTTCTCCAGAAGTTATAAAGCGCTGATCTGAGTCAAAGTGCGAGCCATCTGTACTCTGTGTTTTAGTGATCATCTTGGCCAATCTGCGCTAGTCATAAATAATAAATATTAAGCTACATGGCATTGAGAATCTCTGAGGCTTTTGAACCAACGTAATTTCCTGAGTTAGTACCAATATGAATAAAATCAATCACTTACCTCCATATATGAGCATCGCTTGCTCTGCATGGTCAGGGAGTCCTAGCCAGGAACATGGTTGCTGCTCAGGAAGGGCTTTTATCCATTCCAATAGAGCTTCAGGCGAACTTCCCTCAGGAACAGTCAGTTCTCCTTTTTCAGTCAATGAGAATCCAACGTCGTAAGCTTTCTCAGTAAACACCGAGTCTACAATATGCCTCAAGACTGCAGCATCATCCTGCTTATCAATCTTTCCTCCGTAAATGACATCGCAAATGAGATCTCGAAGGGCATCCCAGGGAATGTTTGAAGGAGCAAAGTTGGTCCTGCCTTTACTAGCAAGATCAATCCACTTGTCGATAGCAAAAATGCCACTCTCATAGTCTGAATCGTTGAAATCATAGTTTTTCATCCATCCAACAGGCATATACCTAGTTCTTTCACTAAGGACGGCATGAACCCAGGCTAATAGCAGGTAAAGACGTCCTTTTTCTATAGGAGGTTTTGAGATCCGTTCAAGAGAGAACTCAAATGTCGTCAACATTGCTGAGCGAATACCGGCTGAAGGTTCAAACATGACTATACGGGAGGATAGTAACAGCGTCGTAGGGACACTGGCAGTGATTTGTGTTGTATATAAGAATCGAAACTTTGGATGTAAGCTTTTAGAGGCTAATCTAGTCTCCAAATTGTCCATCCAACTTGGAGCCAAGTGGATATTTTGGATGAGAACCCATGAACCTTTCTTAGCAGCCTGGTCAATAGCACGATCAGCTAGTAAATGGCCTTCCATTGATCCCATGGCCAGAACTGTACATTCAATATGCAGTTTGGCTGATAACAGTTCTACTCTTAATGTAGAATCACTTCCTGCACTGCAAAGAGCAATAGGAGCAGTAGAGTCGACTTCGGTCAAGATTATCTTCTCCAAGTCTATGACTGAATCTCCAAACTGCAACATTCTGAGTCGATTAACGCTAGGCAAGAATGATTGAGGCCTCAAGACATTCCATAGACAAACCTCTTGAATAGGCGCTTCGGCAGTCCAGATATTCAGCTCTACGGTGTCGAAATCCACCAATCCGTCGAGATTATTCTTTACAATCTTGTCGAAATCCACCATATCTTCAAACCCTAAAGCATTCAATACTTCTACGAGAACACCAGGCGATTTCATGTCGACATCAGGCCGATGCAAACAGCTACTAGGCATTCCTGCTCTGGCCATCAATAGAACAAGACTTAGTACAGGTCTGTCTTTAGATAACAAAGCAATAGACGTCCTTTTATACGTTTCTTTATACAGCTGTTGAATCAAGAATTCCACACGGTTCGTCCCGTTCTTCTGTTCCAGTACAGTACTAAAGATCTTGAGAAAGTACTCTAAGGAGAACTGATAGAACTCGTTGAGGTCAGACAGTTTCTCTAGAATGGAGAAGATGGTACCACAGTGTTGGGCTAACGTTTTGTACTGTGCTACGACCTCTTCAACTGTAGCCATGACCGAGTCCGTTTCTTGAGCCTTGTCGGCTATCTCGACCGTCTCCAGCTTGAGCTTCTCCAAAGTATCCATTACTCGGTCACTGTTTTCATCGAGAATGCCTCCTTCCAAACCAGTCAAGGATTGTAGAAGATTCGCCTCGAGCTCTCGCAGCCGCACCTTGTATTCTCCTTGTAACTCCACAAGGGCTACGCGTTTACTTTCTACGTCCGGACGCTCATTCTTGAGCACACTGTTGATGGCTTGAAGCTCAAGGCTGGCCTTGGTGATGGTGAAGTTGACTATCGACGTCCTACTGGCAATATGAGGGGGGATTGCGTACCTTGGATCCCTAGTAAACAGATAAAGCTTGAAATTCTTGGAAAAGTCGATCTCCAACTTGCCAAGCTCTATCAACGTGCGTCCTCCTGTTCGTTTATACTCTTGGTTCAACACTTGGCTGAGTAAAGGGTCGAGATGTTCTGCATCTTGGATAAGGATAGGAATGCCGAATCTCAAAGAGCTTTCTAGTTGTTTGACGTATGCATCGTCAAGGAAGCTCGTGATGCTTAGAGCTCGCGTCTTAGACTGTTGAAGTTCCAAGAAACGAGCTGCTCGGCCTGTAGGATCTATAATCAGAGGGTATCTATCGCTCCTATTGAGCATGACAGCATTCTGAACGCATAAAGAGTCTGTCGGAAGAGAATTCGCATGCCATTCAAGATGCTGAGAAGATGAGGATAAATAGTTTTCCACCTCCAGATGAGAAGAAAAGGGAATAGCTGAACTGGTCAACATCTCCTTCCATAAAGACATCATTTGCGCTCTTGCCTTTTGATCGTAAAATCCTGCATAGGCGAGGAATGCAGAGGATAACAAGGCATCTCCTGGCAAACATCGGTTGATATCTTCGAATTCTTTTACACTTTCCGTCCATCTCGACCGTTCAGAAGAAAGACTGTCTATTAATTTAATGCTCCGAGTGACCTTCTTTTCTATAATGTCCATTTCACGTTTGATTTCCTGTGTTTCCGTTATAAGGCCTGCGTAATTATCTTTATACGACTCGATACTTGCCTCGAGTTCGTCTATCATTTGTACTATTGCCGTTGCTTTGGCCCGTGTATCTCTAGCAGCATCTTCAAGCTCAAAAACTTCTTGTCGCAGCGGTCCTACTCGATCTAAAATCGTTGCATACGTCACTTGTGCTTCTACCCATTGTAATAGAGGTCCACAAGCTTTCGAAGCCCTATTAGCCGTTTCATAATTGAAATTAGGAAGTTTGAGAAAGTTCTGGAGAATTCTCCTTGTTTCAGAGCCCATCTTTGTATCACTGTCGAACGATACAATGCTTCCTATGAAATCATCTCTACGAATATTCGATTGAATGTCTCTCCAAGTGTTGGAATGATAACCAAGTAGAATACATACAGCTTCCAACGTAAGCTTGATTGCTTCAGGAGGATTCATCATCGATCTGAGCTCGACGAGCTGCTGCCTTTTGATGTTGCTGACGTTTTTCAAGGCATCTCTAACTGCTGGTTCGGCCAGAGCAAGATCTTCCAACACCAATTCTTTACGACTAGCTATTTCCTCTTCCTGCACTTGTAAAGAAGCTTGGATCTCTATTGAAACCTCTCTCTTTCTCTCTGCTTCATTCTGATCGGAAACCATTCGTTTCAACGTATCGCCTGCTTGACGAGACTTTGCTTCCAGCTGCTGTTTCTTCTCAGCCAGCCCTTCACGAAGCTCTCTCACCTTTACTACTGTATCTTTAATCTTGGCCAGTCCGACGTTGAAATGCCGTTGCTGGTCTTCTAAATCGTCGGTTTTCTGTCGAAAGATCTTTACAAACTGATTGACGAACTCGAGATAGTTTCCAGGAGTGACTGGAGGCTTTGCAGAGAACTTTACTGCATTCTCATGTACAGAGACAATTACATCTACAAGGGTATTCCGGTCGACGCTGAGCCGTTCTGTTAATGAATAAGCCACTTGAAACAAAGCCTTCCTTGACCAGCTGCCCATCCAGTTGAGCACACATCTATTAAACAGAGCAGGAGATGTAGCAGCATGGCTGGACAGATCGTTCGGAGGATTCAACGTGAAAATAACATGCAAATTACTGACAATCTCACTGCTGAACCATTTATACAGCTCCTCTTCCGAGTCCAAATTCAATCCTTGACGTTGAACTCCATCTCTACAAGCTGTCATTAGTGCTAAATAGTCATCTCCTTCAAACAACCCGGGAACTTCTCCGTTAGCAAGCAACGTATTCATTCGCTCCAAAAATGCTGTATCTAAAACATTTGATTCATCGAGTATAAAACAGATTTTTTCTCCATTACAACCTGAACGTTTAAGAACCGCTCTTAAATCCGAATCGAAATCCTCTCTGGAATATTTTCGTGAAGTTCTCAATTGATAAATGGATAATCCATTCATCCAAGCTACGAATCGTGATAATGTAGTCTAGTTAGAATACAAGACCTCAAAAGTGTTGTCACTTACCTTTCCACTGCCGCTATCGCCTATTAAAATCATATGCCCTTGAGGCTGTCTCATGACTCTGTCGATACGTAGAACGTGTTCAAGAAGGTCGTCGTATAGAACCAGGGTTTTGTCAAGGTCTTCATCACAGAACGTCTTCATTCGCGCTATGACAAACTGTTTAAGAACATCCAATTCTACAGGAACGTAATATTTCGACAGCCAGTTGGAATACAGCAAAGGCATCGTTAGAACTGAGTTGGGGAAGTACTTTGAAGCTGTATTCTGTACGAGCTCAAGCGTCCACGACCGTTCTGTATCGTTTACAAGCCTGTCCTGGAAAAGCCTTAAAGCTTCATGGGCCCAAATCCGTAGCAAACCTTCTTCTGACAAGTCATCTAAAGGTTTAATAGCTTCATAAACCCCTCGAGTCCACCTTGTCAGCTCTCTTGGACTGTAGATATGAGAACTAAAGTGCTGTTTAGACTGCGAATATACTTCAATCATCGATTCAGTCATTGCTTCTGAGTAGCCACGTAAAACAGGTACACATTTAAGCAGAGCCGAGTTCAAGGCCAAATAGATCTGGTGAAGTGAGGTTCTACCAGGATAATCTACGAGGATTACAGCTGTATGCCTTAAGAATCTCAGACTCAAAGGACTTCTTCCTACGTCTGTAGGAGGATTGCAAGCTCCAACAAACTGGATATGCGAAAGAGCAATCCATTGATTGTTTTTCCAGAATCCATTGTGCTCAATCATCTGCCTCATAAGCGAGATCACCGTCTGAGTTCCGTATTGGTCTACAGCAGGAAGATTGAGTTCATCACTAAAGACTACGAGCCATCGGCCGAGATGAGCAGGAGAAAGAACGATTCCTTCTGCTGTTTTTCGATACTCACAGTGCTGTTCTAACGACTTGATCAGCAGGTCTGGCGTCGTTGCTTTAGAATAGTTCAAGCCTACTACGTCCAAACCAGGAGATTTGCGTAAAGCACTGAACAGAGTCATGGTCTTTCCTGATCCAGGAGGACCACAGAGAATAACCGACTTGTGGTCGTTGATAAGACTGTAGATTAACGCCTCGTGCTTGACAGTATCTAGAGTCGGGACTACGAGATCTTGCTGGACTATGGAGTGTGTTTCCAGCTGCACTTTTGGCACTTGAGCTATCCAAGGAGTGAAATCCCCTGTTGGAGAAACGTCATAGTCTAATAAAGCTTCAGGGAGGTCGGGAACCTTTGTAAATAGTGAAAAGAACTGCTCACGTTGAGAACAATCACCAGCAAAAGCCCATGACAGAGATATTAGAACCTGTTTGATCGTATACTGTTTTCTCTGAAGGTCTGTAGGGGGGAAATCGCTGTGTTCAAGCATGAATTTGATCAGATTCACGATAGCAGACTTGATCAGTGAAAAGAACGTGGCCAAACTACGGATGATTGACCAAGTCATGATATGATCTAAAGAAGCAGCTTTTTCAATGACAGATTCTAAAGAGATTTCAGCAAATTCTCCATTAAGAACCTGTTCAATTACCTCTGCCTGTTCTTTCAAAACATCTTCAAAACTCACGGTGCCGTCGGAAAACGACAACTCTTCGAGTTCTTCCGCTACGTTGGCAGCTCTTAGGTTGAACAGTAGATGCTCTAGAAGCATCCTTGGGGTTACAACTTCCGAGAACCAGATCATTCCACAACGGGTGACTGTAGCAGGAGTGGCATATTTAAGGTTCTCTACCTCAAAGATGATTCGGACATTATCAGGAAGTGCTATTCGCTCACCATTAGGGAGGGTTAGCAACCGATTATCGTCTAAAACACTATTCAGATTCTCGGCCCATTCGGGGTCTACGTCGCCGTCGAAAACGATCCAATGCCGCTGAGCAGCTTCACTACGAAGGTTCTCGGATATTCTACGCAATACGCTTGTTAGCAGCCCATCAGTCCACTCGCGCGTCGTCACGTCCATGGTTCCGAATAATGACTCTTTAGAAAGCACTTTGGCATCGATCCTATGCAGAACCCCTTCTATATTGTCCAGTTTTTGCAAGGCTTTAAGAAGAGTCGTTGTTACAGAAGACTTACCCGAGCCTGAAGGACCTGCGAGAATGATTCCATGATGAATTTCCTGGAATCTATACAGTTGAAGTGCTTTAAGAATCCACGCGTCACTCATACTGTACCCGGACTCCTTCCCGGTGTCTACAAGAAGCTTAACTAAATGCTCTGTACTATGAGACTCAAAAGTGACTCCAGCAAAGTATTTTTCCTTCATCGTCTTCATAATCTCTGCATCTTGAGGAACAAGCTTAGGGCTCACTGTTTCTTCAATGCTCTGGACGAGAATGTCCATATCAGCAGCGCTTCCTAGTCGATTCAAGTTGCCTGACGTTTTCAACACGTTCTTCAGCGCTCTTAAGCCGAAATCATAGTGAATTTGTGAGGATACTGAAGCCCCTAAATCTTGAAAGAATGGAACTACAGCTTGAGACATTGTTTTTGCACTTTTAAACCCTTGACAGGTCAATAGAACCTCAGCAATAAGCTCGGCGTCGGGCCTAGCCATGGAAAAGCTGCGGAAAAGCTTCTTGAGGTTCTCAGGAAGGGTATTTCGCCCTGCATATTCAGGATTCATAGTGATGAATAGCCCTGTTTCTGGATGTAGTGCGAATCTACGACCTATTAATTCGATATGTTCCGATCTAGACCTCAATCCCATTTCTATAGCTTCGATTTGAGACGAAATAGCACTGAGAATATTCGGATCCAACCTATTAAACTCGTCGAAACAACCCCAAGCTCCTAGCTGTGCTATACCTAACAAAATCCTGCCCAAAGCTTGATAGTCAAACGATTCATCACAGCAAAAAACAAGCACGAATTTGCCAAGATGTTGGCCAAGAGACTTTACCGACTCTGTTTTTCCCGTTCCCGCAGGCCCGAAAGGCGACCCACCAAAATTCTGATCTAAAGCTTGAGTCATTGCCAAGAAGCAGTTGTCTACGAGAGGGGTTTTTACAAGTTGATCAGGCACGCCAAGGTACTCAAAACCATAGATGAACGTAGCATTGGCTTGTTTGACCACAAGACGTTTGAGTGGTTCGACTTTAGCATCTAGATGATATGTGAGCTGCCTCCAGCTCTCTGTAGTATCGCGCTGATGAACGATATGTGTGATTAAAGCCTCACATTTCTTGCGATCAAGGACCGTCAAAGTTTCAAGGACAAATCCGGCCAACTGCTCCAAGTAGCCAGATAACGTCTCTTTAAGGTCTAACCCTTGGCTGCAATGAACTTGCACAGCGAGAATGAGAACTTGGCATGGATATTTTTGAATCCAGTCAAAGGTCAACTCGCTGAATTCTACAGCTTTCACGAGCAGGTCGCTAATAGTTTTACGCGATTCCTGCTCCAATACTTGTAACCAATCAACAGCTCTTGACTGAGCAACGTTGATTTCTGAAGAAAATAAAACGTCTTCTTCTTTAGACCGCATTCCTTTGATGATACAGGTTTCTTGGTCATAGATCAAGCCGGAGATGCCCGAAAACATCTTGGCCAAATGCTTTTCAACCCTGCTAATATCCCGGGAATTGCCGATGATCTCGAGCAAATCGTCATCTCCTAAAAAGTAGAATCGAGCAAACCTTTGACGCTCTTTCTCGAAATACTCACCAAGAGCTTTTTGGATTTTCGACAGCAAATCGGCCAATCTGTCAATGGTTTTATGCACGCCAGCAATGTTGACGACATCTAATACCAACGGGGATTTATATACTTTACGAAGAACGAGAAAATACTCCGAGGAAGCGTTTTGGAAGCGAGTTGACTCGACAGGAAGAATGAGCCGGATGTCCGACTGATTGTCTGAACTATTGAAAACCCCATCTAGATAAACCCATTGCCTTTGGACATCGACCCAAACGTCAAAGAGCAGATGAACACGGTTGAGCTTATCTTCCCAGACTCGTGCTTCATCCTCAAAGACCTTGAAATACCTTGAATGGTGCATTGCACGAAGTGAATTGAGGTGATCTCCACACTGTTGGAGCAACTCCTTCCAACCTTTGATCAGATTGCACTTGTTTTGATAGTTGATGAGCTCTAGAGTATAAGAGCTCCAAGTGTCTCTGACTTGAGTTATAAAGATCTCCAAGCCAAGTTCTCCTTGCGCCGAGGCCACTATAGACTTGATAGTAGAAGCTCTCTCCAGCAACTTCAAATCCCATACGTTGCCGAGCGTGAGTTTCGAAACCCGCGTCTTATCCAGCAGCTTTTCCCAGTGTCGTTCTCTCATTGCTTCTGATTTCAGGTCGTTAAGAAGACTAGACGTTTTCGACAGGTCTTTTACCTGAGCCTGAATGTGCTCAAAGACCGAATATTGTCTTATATTCGCCGGCATTTTCTGCATTGACTCGATTAAAGCCTCTAGAGCTTGCCGCACCTTGCGCGGAACTACATTTACCCATGGTAATTTACGCAAATCCTCTACAGATTCCCATACGGTTTCTAAAGAACTCCACACCGATGTAAAATCTTCAATCTCTTCAACTACAGTGTCGATATCAAGTTTGATATTGTCCAAGATCGCTGACACTTCGAGATTGAGCACTTGAGACGCATGGGTCAGCATGTTGCAACTACTATTGAGTGTTTCACCGTCGTGTTTGAACTGCTTGAGAATGTCCAAAGCTGCTCTTGGGGCCATTGTGCTCTCGGGCTTCTCCGCCGCCCAGCGCTGCTGTAGCGATTCTACACGTTCCGACAGCCGTAGGATCTCCGAACTGACTCTGGAACGAATGGACTCGATTTGATCCTTGATAGCCTGGTTTCTACGACTACAGATCTCCTTGACCGCCTCTAATTCGTTCTCTACATGGTCGATGAACAACCAGTCAGAAGGGAACTGGAACCGGTGCCGCGAAAGCACCGTTTGACCTCTACGAAACAGTGCCAGATCGGCCTCCCATTTGACCAGCTTCGTCTTGGCCTGTTCCACGCAAGTTACAGAAGCTGCCGCTTGTTCAGATGACGAATTCGTGTCGAAATGCACTGTCAAATTCTCCAGCTCCCTCCTACAAACCTCCATAGACATGTTTGAGTCTCTCATCGACACCTGCAGTTTCTGCGAGAACTTTACAATGACTTCGTGCTGCCACGAGTCATATTTCGAAGCGATTCGAGCCTGAACAGACCCGAAATCTATCCGCAGAAGGCCAAAGACCCGGTAATCTTCTGTCGTATCGAATGTCGCTCTAGATCTACGTATTTCCGCCAGAATAGCAAGCCACTTTGCTAGATCATCACCTAGAGCGTCGAAAACGTGACTTGGCTCAAGATCCCACAACGCCTGGAACTGGTACCACTTTAATAGGTACTCTTTGGCCTGGAAAATACACTCCTCGATGCTAGAATATGCTGACAAGACGTCTTTTATACGGCAAAGATCAGAGAATGTGCTTTTTGTGCCGATTTTCGGACAGGAGCACACAACGTCGATGTTTTCTTGTAGATTTCGCATAACAACCTTCCTTGAAAGTTCTAAAGGAGGCTGCAACGAGATCACTTGATGCTTCAGCAGCAGTTCATGGACTTGTAGTCGAAGAGGAACCGCTAGCGATTTACCTTCCAGCCAGTTCTCAACCACTTGTCGGCATCTGTCCAACAAAACTAGCCTTATCTGCCGATTTAACGAGTCTACAAGCTCTCCGACATTAGCATATCCTTCAATGAGGAGCTTATCGACCAACTCTTGTATCGAGCTTAGAATAGAGCTCAATTGAGGCTTGTTGATCTCACAAACAGCCAGCTCTTCAAGCAAACTTTTAAGTCTTCTATCAATTACTGCCAGATCGTCTGCCTTGGACTTTAAAGTTCTTACCGACTGGTCTAAATCGAGGATAAACTGGACATGACGACTTGTATGTCGTGACAGGCCGTCTACATGAACAAACGACTCCCATCTTAGCAGAATGCCTTTAGAAAGCTGGTTAAAGACGGCATTCTCGTAGCCGACTAATAATCCGATATCAAACTGTTTACAAGCTTCTAAAGTCGACAACCATGTCTGGAGAGAATCCAAGAGCGAGACAGCAAAAGGATACACCTGTTTAGCGTCTTTAGCTGCTGTAACTAAAGAATGAGGAACTTGAAAACCTAGCCATGTTAAATTACGCACTTCTTTGAATAAAGTGATTATTTGCGGGTCGAAATTGATGTCTAGAGAAAGAGTCGCATGAGCTCTAGTAGAGGAAACTCGGAAAAGAAACCCTGAGATTGACACGGGTTTTTTCGGGTTTACCATGCGACTTAACCACGCGTCATAGATCGCAGACGTGTCTAGTTTTCTACGAAAATTGGCAATTTCAGATTGAAGTTTCTGTCCTTCAGCATAAACCCGCCAAGAACTGCCTAAAACGTCTTCTACGCGCTTCATTAAAAGATCCAGTTGTCGCTCGATTTGCCGGACCCAGATAATCGACCCGGCTACGGGAGGAAGGTCCCGGAGTTTGAACATCTCCCGGGCTTCAGAATTTACGTATTGTTGGCGGAATCGGTCCTGCAGCGTCGAAATATCGGCTTTTACGTTATCCACAAGCCGTGTCTGGTACTCCTGAACTGCTCCTCTTATCGCTTGACGTACTAAAAGAGCGTTAAACTTGGAAAAGACCCGAAACATCTCGCTAGATGTGCGCGCAGTGGCTAAAAGGTCCCGGAGCATGGTAATAATGGCATTTTCGACCTGAGTAGTCCGTGCAGTATAAATTTTTTCTGCAGCATTCCAATTTGCTACTCCATCTTCACTTGAATCCAAGATATCTATTGATTTCAAGTCGTCATAAGCTTGGGTGATCTCCTCAAGAGGATCTAAAGGACCATTTAGTTGAACTCGTAATAAAGTAGTAACGAGCTCTTCATGTCTTGTTCGGAATGACATGATATAATCCACACGTTCTTTTGTTTTCAAGTGCCTGGCATTTATTCGGATTGGAATGAACCGTTCCGATCGTTTGCGGGTCACTTCTCGTGCTATATTAGTGAACTCTTTGACTTGGTCATCCCAGACAGCGAAGACTGCCGTTGCTTGAGTGACTGCAGCTTCAAAACTAGCATAATCAAGACTCAAAAGCCGTAAACCTCGAATTATAGACCGCACTACAGTATTTAGATCGTCAGAGAGGCATTCTACAAGTGACAAGGCCCTTCTAACGGGATAAGGAGTCACTCTGAGCTTCTTGTTTAAATGGTTAAAGATCTGAAGGATTGCCGATCGGACTGCGGGTAAAGTAGTAGCCGAACGGAGTTCATCCAGCGGGAAATCCCGCATAAGCTGGTTGTATTTAGCTACAGTTTCAGTGGCTTCTTGTAGACCTGTATCGGATAAAAAGCTTACTGTAGCGTGGAACCGCTTGGCATTGCGTAGAATCCCCAACGTCAAAACAACCCCTGGAGATTGAAGCTGTTTGTCTATATTTGCCAGGGCAATCTCCATGTTGAGCCAGAAATTGATTTCTTGAGCAGTCGTACCTGAAGCAGGGTCCCGGGACATTTTCGTGATCCCTTGGATCGATTTAATCCATCCATTTACGATAGATTGGAGTGAATTTAGAAACTCCGAGTCGTTGAGCTTGTCGGCAGGGATCAGATGAAGTGGAGGATCACCCTCTTTGCCATAATCTTCTAAAGCCTGTCTTACGATAGGGTGTAGAGGAAGTGTAAGGCCTGGGATTTCTACGTTCTGTTGAAGATGCAACAGCGACACCTCTAGTTCGGCTATTTTACGTCGTGCAGCAGGAACATTCTCGCTGTCGTCGGTCGAGTCTGCTCCTTTACTGAAGGCATCGAAATAGGGTGCCAATGCAAAATGCACAAGCGAATGCAGCGATTCGTAGACATTAGAGCTGGGATTTAAGGCGGATGGCAAACTGACGGCTTGTAATTGATCTGAAAGTGTCAGATCGGCTTTAAGAGGAGAAGGTCCTTTTATAATCGCCAGAGAATTGGAAGCATTAGACAAATGTGTATCAATAATGTAGTTGTAACGAGTAACTTGTTAGAATAGGGTACAACACAGCAAATGTAACACAACACAGCAATGTAACACAACATAGTATATGTAACGGTGAACAGCACTCACCTTCGTCCTCTACGATCTCTTTCGTAGCAAAAATCACCAGCGGAGCAGGATTTGAGGCGAAATCAAATAATATAGACTCAATCGAAGAGTCTGAAAGATCAAAAGAACGAATTAGATCTTCGGATTCTGCTCCTAAAAGGGCGTGAAGCGTCTCTTTAATGTAAGCCAGGAGAGCAGGCAGTTCGACCGGTTGGAAAGCACCAGATTCTGCATCCTCAGGGATTGGATCTTGTTTATCCATCTAAGTTAGCAAGTTCAAACACATATCAACAAACGCATATCAACAAACGCACTCTATTTATTTCATGAATATTCCAACATGCTCTAATTGACGTGCAAGGATCACACGCTCGATGTGATAAAGTATCTTGATGGACGTGACGGTTGTCAGAGAAACTATTTCCTAAATAGGGAGTCAGTTACCATAGACACGACCGACTAATTAGGAAATGTAATTACCACAGTAACGACCCCACAATCGACCGAGCTTGATCCGAATTCACAGTGGAATTTTCATTTATAACGCCGTGCTTTGCAAAGTTCTTTATTAATAACTTCTCGTTGATTATATCTGGTGTCTACGGGATCTTTAAAACATCGTGCAAGTTCAACAGCCTAGTTAGGTCCTTTCATCCCTTGTAGCCGCTCTCCGCCACTCTCCGCCAATAGCCGATGACAGTTATTAAAGCCTCGAGGAGCTTTCCATCGCGATCGCTCTTACGGCGAGCTCCTTCTCTTCTCCACAACTATTCTACATCCTCGGATTATGTCAAAATAGTCGACGTCTCTCCTCGAGACGGACTTCAGAATGAAAAATCGTTGATCTCGACTGAAACAAAACTGCAACTCATTGATCGGCTAACCAACACAGGCCTGAAATATATCGAAAGCACTTCATTTGTGTCGCCAAAGTGGGTGCCTCAAATGGCCGATGCAAAAGAGATCATACAGACTATTCTACCGAAATATAGGGGCAATGGAGTATGCTATCCTGTACTTGTACCGAATGTAAAAGGGCTTGAGAGAACTATAGAAGCAAGTAATGGTCAGATTGAAGAGATTGCAATCTTTGGAGCCGCATCTCAAGGGTTCAGCATGAAAAACATCAACACTACTATCGAGAAGGGGCTTTTTGCATTCAAAGGAATTACCGATCTGGCACGTAGTCATAACATCAGAGTCCGTGGATATCTGTCTACTGTAATTGAATGCCCTTATGATGGTCCTACTAAGCCTTCTGTAGTTGCAGCTCTAGCCGAGAAATACTTTGAACTAGGCTGTTATGAACTGTCTTTAGGAGACACAATTGGATCAGGCACCCCTGGACAGATAGAGGCTTTGTTGACGGAGGTTTTAAAGGCTGTTCCTGTTGGTCAGCTAGCTATTCATGCTCATGATACTTATGGTCAAGGAGTAGCTAATGTTGTCAAGGCAGTAGAAATGGGAATCAGAGTAGTGGATTCTAGTGTTGGAGGACTTGGAGGTTGTCCTTATGCAAAAGGTGCTTCTGGAAATGTAGCCACAGAAGATGTGGTTTATTCTCTTCATGGCCTCGGGCTTGATACGGGAGTGGATCTTTTAGAGCTGTCCAAGACCGGTGCATGGATTTGCTCAGAATTAGGCAGACCTAACGGTGCCAAAGCAGGTCCAGCATTATTAGCCAAAGAAAGCTCTTGACCATAGGATAGTCAGTGCTAGTCAGTGCCTTAATACATACTGTAAATATCAAAGCCATCTCTAAGCTAGCGAAGTGTCACGTGATGTACCTAATCGTCCTAATTAGGAATAGCTCACCAACTTTGAGCCGCACAGCAAGGCGCCGTTTAGTGGCAATCAAAGTTTATCAGGTGCTATATAAAGTTGGAGATTTGCATCAATTTGTTTTTAATTATCATTATTCAATGTCTAAAGAAGAAGGAAAAGTTCCTCTGGAATCTCTAGGCCATGATATCTTGGTAGATAACGTCTTTCCCTACCTTGAAGAAGGCGATATCTTGGCTCTATCACAAACATCTAAAGCCCTGCATAATCTAACAGCCGATCCTGCAGTCTGGCATGACCTCTACTTTCGAACCTTTGGCTTACAGCCTAATCCATTCACGATTTCCAAATGGCCAGAGATCTATCGTTGGAGGTCTAAAGCAGGCCTTTTTACCTGGGGAGCAAGAGGATTAGGTCGTCTGGGGTTCTCCATCGCAGATATCGACAGTGATTTCGGCGTCCGTAGGCAAGAGTTTGGGGTGTGTAAGCCTAAGCGGGTCAGTCAGTTGGATTCTACAGTTGTTTCTGATGTAGCAGCTGGAGGTTTCTCTTTCACTGTACTTACAGCTAAAGGACAATTGTATGGAGTAGGCGAGCTGTCTTCGAATCCTTATCCTGCACATCCAACCAACACTCAATTGACTACTTTGTATGACAATGGAGTGCCTTTAGAAGTGACTACAGGACTTCCTTTAGGCATGAATCCTCAAGCGTTTCTACCTCATTTAAGAATAGGGCCTCCAAGGATTGTAAGGGATCTAGGCCCTCCTCCTCCTCTACCGGGAGCTAGACCTGAACCGACAAATGCAGATCGTGCGGCTCCAATTACCCCTGCAGTTACTGCGGCTCCAATTACCCCTGAAGTTACCTCTGCTCCTGTTACTGCAGTTGCTCCTATTACCCCAGGGCCTGTTGCTCCTGCGCCAGTAACTCCTGCCGAGACTGCAGGTTCAAGGGAAGGACCTACGACCGAACCTACTTCTTCACAGCATGTTCCTGGAGTCATTTCAGTCCCTCTCACTCGAGAACATGCACCTACCTCTCAACCAGTTCCTGGAGTCATTTCAGTTCCAATAACTAGAGTCCCGCGCACAACTCATGTTGCGCCTCAAGTTCCTCAGCCAACTCAAGTTCCTCAGCCAACTACTACTGTAGGACTACCTAGTAGCTCCTCTGGCTCCTCTGACTACCCTGAACGACTCCCAAGGGAACGCCTCAAGACCCTTTCCGTCCCTCGTCCCGGCCGTAAATTCATCAGTGTCTCCAGTGGCAGACTTCATATTATTGCCCTAGACGATCATGAAGACATTTGGATCTGGGACAAGTTCTTTGCCTACCCCGGAGCCCTTTTAACCTTCTCCTTCACTCAAGGAAGGCTTCGTAAAGTCAACAAGATCCGCAAACTAGCAGCTGGATGGTCTTTTAACGCCCTCCTGGTGGAAAACGTAGGAGTTGTATGGTTTCCTACAGGCAGTTATCAAGACGTTCAATCTAAATTGTCTGATCCTACTAGAGCAGCAGCTCATCATCAAGTGGATTTCGCAGTGATTCCATTTACTAACAATTCTCCTGGTTCTCCTAAAACTGTAGTGGATATCATGGCCGGTTCAGACTATTTAATCTACTTGACCTCGGCTGGAGATCTATATAAAGTCGATGCTTCTAGTGGACAACGTATAATCTCTAAACCAGCAGTGAAATTGGAAGCCTTTCATGAAGCTTTAAAGACATTGTCTCCTCATGGACAAGGACAATTTGTTAAACTGAGTGGATCTTATGAGCATTTCGCAGCTTTTACAGATACAGGAAACGTTTTTATCGGCACCAAAGATGGAATTGCAGCCAATGAACCTCCAACAGTTCTTCCTGAACTACAAAACTCGGGATGCATTTCAGTGGCTTTTGGAGATCATCATGCTTTGGCCCTTCTTCAAGGAGGAAGGCTTTTAAGCTGGGGAATTGAAAGCCGATTCTGTGGAGTCTTTGGACTTGGAAAATCCGAACAAGTGATTGAACAATTTGGAGCTAAAAATACGTCTGCAGGCTTGCAATTGACCAGTCCAAAGGAGATTACAATTGATGGACATGCACTTGCAATTGCTGCAGCAGGTTGGCAATCTTGTGCAATAATCACCACAGAAAAGATCGAGAGTGAAATGTAGACGATACAGATTATCGTATTTATTATATGCAAAATTTACTGCATATCTAGTTAGATTACATGCAATGTCACAACATCCCGTAATCAATTTCTCTTGGGATCTTTGATTCCCTGTTGTTAGAAGGATAATATAATAATACAATCTGTAGTACTTACGGCAATGGCACGTCCAAGGTAATAGAAAGGCACGATGACAGAGGTCACGGTGAAAAGAGCGTAGAACGGGTAAACAAGGAACTTGCTACGGGGGTGCTAGTTAGATACAGGTCATTTCTTCATCATTCATTCATCACTTACTCTCTTCCACAAAGGAATGTGGGAGTTGGCTTGGTAGAACCTCTGGTAGTAAATGACGTTGTTCTTGGACTATTGTTAGACAATCAATTGTTATTATTTTTGCACTTATTGCACTTACCATTGCGATGATATGTTCAGGATAAAAGATTGGACTCTAATGTGGTGTGGTTTTTGATAGCCAATAAGAAAATCGATGATTGAAGTTGGGAGAGACTAAACGTTTTTATCTTTGTGCATCACGTGATAAATGGTAGTCACGTGAGATATTGTGACAGTCACGTGATAGATTGCGTTGGCATGGCAACCGTCTCGTCGGCTAACAAATTGACAATTCGACGCAATTCTTTGCGAAAGTGGGGGGTCATAGCGGGGCATTTATAAGGTTTTGAAGCCGCTCATTAAAGTTCACAAATGGCCAAAAAGTTCACGGTATGATTAAAGTTATTAAGTTAATTATAATATAAATATTCTTTCTAACTCAAGAGATTGATCCGATTCATCGGAAGAGATTCCAAAATCTACTTTGGAGATGCAATTCTTCCTGAAGGAGTCACAGACGCCCGTAAAGCCCTTAATGCTAATATCATTAAAGGAGATATCCTAGGACAATATGAAGTGACGGATAGTAAGGTGGTAAGTAATTGAAGTTTTAATGTGCAATGTTCAATGTTCAATGCTGATTAGGCCATTCAAACGCTTTTAAGTCCTCTTGCTATTGAGCAGATTCCTACTGCTCGATTTTTAGGCCTCAATTACAAGAAGCACGCTGAAGAGGTTAATATGCCATTGCCAAAGTACCCTGTTCTGTTCTACAAGCCGGTGACTGCCCTTGGAGGTCCTAATGACGATATTATCGTTCCTAGAATCGCTCAGATTGACAATGAGACCGATTACGAATGCGAGCTTGTAGTTATTATCGGTAAGCCTGCTAGAGACGTGCAGGTTAAGGATGCCTTGAAATATGTCCTCGGATACTCTGTAGGTAACGACATGTCTCAAAGAGTCTGGCAGGCAAAGAAAGGAGGAAGTCAATGGAGTTTGGGCAAGATGTACGATGGTTGGGCACCTTTTGGACCTGCCATTGTCTCTTCTTCCCTTATTCCCAATCCCAACAATCTCCGTATCAATACCATCATTAATGGAACAGAAGTGCAAAATGAAAACACTGGAGATCAAATCTTTCAAGTCGCTGAAGCAATTGCATTTTTGAGTCAAGGTGTTACGTTGTTGCCTGGAGACGTGATCTTTACTGGAACTCCTTCTGGTGTAGCTATGGGAAGAAACCCTCACAATTGGTTGAAGGACGGTGATGTAGTCACTATCGGCTTGTCTGACGTGGGAACCATTGAGAACAAGATCAGATATGAGCCTCCCAAGACCGGCGATGTTATTGACGCCGGTATTCCAGGCCTCGAGTCCAAGTTGTAGACAGAATAGCTCTAGATTAGATCGATATACTAGCTGAACAGATTAATAGATGTTTAATCTATCACTGAATGACAAAGTTACAAGGCCATAAACCGCTTTCGCTGTGCATCTGTCTTTTGATTCGTGCAATGAGGTTCAGCTGTCTGGTCATCGGCAGCTGCCTGTCATTGGGTAGCAGACCCTCCTACTCACGGCAGAGCGAGTCAGGTTAGTCAGTTCGTTGAATTTTCGACTCTTTTCAATACGATGAATAGGAATCCGAATCCATATCGTCGTCTGGACCAGAGTCCATTGAGTTTCCCTGGTCACTGGCTGACATGCCATCAAACTGATCACTTAAAGAACCAGCAGAATCACCATCAGCGTCACTATCAGGTATTCCAAAATGGTCACTATTAGACTCACCACCAGAACCATCAAACTGTTCACTGCCAGATCGGTCTGAATGATCTGAATGACCCTCAGACTGGCTTGCAGACTCATTTCCAGACTGCTCAGTTCCAGATGGGCCACTTCCCGAATGATCAAGGCCACTTCCCGAATGATCGGAATGGCCTTCATCTGACAGGACAGTGATAATTGACTGTTGACTGCCCGAACGTTCACTGCCCGAATGTTCACTGCCCGAACTCCCACTACCCGAACGTTCACTACCCGTTCGCCCACTGACTGAATTACTACCTGGATTATCTGAATGATCTGACTCTGACTCTATCAAGTGACTCCCCGACCGCATAGACTGAGGCCCGAAATCCCCATTGTCTTCACTGTCAAAAGAAATCATCTCATGATCAGAATGTTCCGAGCCTTCACTATCACTATCCACCATTATAACCCTCCTTGGCTGAGAATTGTGCTGAGACATGACCAGAGCGTCAGAGTCGTCTGAATCATCATGATTAGAATCCTCATCGGAATCTGCCACTACCTGCCTTGTTCTTGTCAGAACAGGCGAGTTTTCGTTATGTGTAGCAGGTTCAGTTACGAGTTCCAATTCCAAGTCGGAGTCGTCCGAGTCGAGATCCTGTAAAATATCGCTCAACGACCGGTCGTCTACAAATGCATCATTTACATCGTACTCATCGGGTACATTAGCCATTATCTCCAAATCGTCATCGTCTTCGTCATCGACTGGAAAGTTAGCAGCTGCTGCTCGATGAAAATGGCCACATCTTTCACATCTTGGCCCTTCAACTTCCCACTGACATCGAGCACAACGTTGAACCCCATCATCTACATCATTTAGTGTCGTTTCGCTGATATCTTTGAATATATAAGGAAACGTCTCTTTGGTGTACTTAAGATCATCTTCATAGTCCTCTGTAGCCTTTTGCTTCTGCTTTGAAATGTTCTTTTTGTCCTCTTTTGAAGTGTAAATGGCTTCTGTAATGACATCGACAATG
Organism: Middelhovenomyces tepae; assembly: GCA_003708105.3. Lineage (NCBI taxonomy): Eukaryota > Fungi > Ascomycota > Dipodascomycetes > Dipodascales > Dipodascaceae > Middelhovenomyces > Middelhovenomyces tepae. The sequence goes on along the minus strand of PPNF03000003.1, from coordinate 95,525 downwards.
TCTTTGATGTTGAGGCAAATGACAGGTCGTTGTAACAGGTTCTCGCGACACGTAGGACATGTAACACTCTGTTTGAGCCATTGGAATAGACAGTTGTAGCAGAACGAGTGGCCACATGAAGTGACAAATGGTACAAACATTATATCGTGACAGATCGAACAGATGACGGAGTTTTGGATCTTTAAAAGCATTACAAGAAGTGGCCGTTTTTCCTAGTTAGAAAAATACGATACTTTAGAGACTTACCTTATCCTCCAAGGCCTTGGCCAGACCGATATGGTCTTGTCTAATTAGCATATCATCTTCATCCATGTTACTGAATAATCTAAATCTGGGACCGTGTTTGAGGTTAATCAGATAATGGGGTTAGGGTTTATTAATCATTTGAAAGTCGTGAGAAATCATTAACGTTACATGTTGAATGTAATGTATTGGAGTGTTAGTCAGTCAAGATGTCTGTTATAGAGACGATCATGCTTAGTGTGTTGTATATGCTGGTACAATTATAGAACTGTACTGGCGTATGTCTTAGCACTGTATTAGTACTGTACTACTTCTTTAATCATAAAGTTGAATCTACAGATGGAGTCTTGTACAATGGTTAGTAGGTTGTTACATTACCGATGTGATGCAGATATTTCATGAGCCATGACTCATGACTCAAAGCGATGTCACGTGGTTGGATCGGGGGTTTTTCGTCTGGATATGTCTATTCATTCATGATACAGCTGATTGCATTGGCTTGGAATCACGGATATACCAGATTTAAATCGTGATAGTCGATTGTACTCGATAATCTGAAGATATTAATTCTCTGACATCTGATATTGACATTGACAAGTCTTTCTCTTCTCTTTCTCTTCTACACTCCTATTTGCTGAGCAAGTATTTGGCAGCATGTTCAACATGATCTTTTGCAAAACTTGCAACGAAATAATAAAAATGATCGTAATCTTCATGGAATCTGAGGTTGACATTTCCTTTATAAATTGAAGAGTTTGACGCTGCGATGAAATTCTCAGGAAGCAACTGTTTGTCAATATAAAACCCATCTCCTTTACCAACGTCTATCAAAATTTCAGGAGTAGGTCCTTTATAAGTTTTGATCAACTCTGTAGCATCGTGCTTCTCCCATTCGTCTTTATCATCTCCAAAATATCCTCCAAACGCTTTAATTCCCCATGGAGCATTAATTGGATTGCTTATGGGTGCTAAAGCTGATACGCTTTTGTATTTTCCAGGATTTAAAAGAAATAATGTCAAAGCTCCATGACCTCCCATTGAATGACCAGTAATTGACACTCTATCCTTATCGAGAGTGCTGAACTCTCTGAAAAGCGCTTCATGAAGCTCCTCGGTGATATAACTGTACATTCTATAGTTTTTATTCCAAGGATCCTTTGTAGCGTTGATATAAAAGCCTGCTGCAGTTCCGAAATCATAATCATCGTCTTCGCCAGGAATCCCAATTCCTCGCGGAGATGTGTCTGGATACACTACTGCTATGCCGTGTTGAGCTGCCCATGGCTGGAAGAAACCCTTTTCCGAGCATTGATCTGGTGTTCCTGTTAGTCCTGTTAAATAGAATAGAACTGGAGTCGAACTTTTCAATGTGCTATTAGGAGGGAAATAGACATTGACGTCCATTTTACAGCCAAGAACTTTAGACTCGTGACTAAGTTTCAGTAGCTTTCCTCCAAAGGAGCTAATTGTAGCTGTAGTAGTAAACCCCGACATCTATAATGTGATAGACTAGACGCAGCACTGCTAGACGGGCAGCCTGCTAGAAGGGTTGCACTGCACTAATAAATACTCAGCTCAATGCATTGGATATTACAAATACAATTCGGATGTCGGTCCGAAAGTCATGTTACAAACTTGTTGTAATAACGATTAGTTCAATGTCCATATATGGTTATCTTTCAGGCACGGCTTTTTCAAGGATTGGGTATTTCGGCTTGTTCCGTCAGGGTATCTCGGTTTTAAGCTTTAGAAGTTTGATTTGTGTAGAGTCAATTTGATCTTAAGTCAATGAGCCGTCGAGCCCAGTTATTGAATATTCCTTATATTAATGCCATGGCTTACGATTGACCAGCTGGTTGTACTTGAAAGTCTCTAGCATGTGTTCAGATATTTGTCCGATCGTTATATGTTTACTAAATGGACAGCATATATTGTCCCAGGAGGTATCCTCTACTAAATCGACAATTAAATATCGGTAAATTCTGGGAATATCGGTTAGTCGGGGCTGAAGATACGATATTCGTCCGTTTAATGGTTTCAGCCATTTTACATAGCACAAACGTAAACAGGTCAACGGTTCTATTCTTTCTATATAAACAGCAAAAAATTGAACATAATCTAGAATTATGATCAACTTCCAGGTCGCATAGACCAACACCTCCTCAGCTAAACAGCGCTCAAATACTTGACGGCATGTTCAACATGATCTTTTGCAAACGTTGAGATGAAAAAATATGAATGATCATAATCCTTTTGAAACCTTAGCTTGACTTTACCGTTGTAAACTGAACCAGTTGACGCCGAAATGAAGTTCTCTGGCAATAATTGCTTTCCAATATAAAAATTATCTCCCGTTCCAACGTCTATAAGAATCTCAGGAGTAGGTCCTTTGTAACTCTTTATCAATTCCGTTGCATCGTACTTTTCCCACTCCTCTTTATTTTCAAAATACCCCCCAAATGCTTTAATCCCCCAAGGTGCATTGGACGGATTGCAAATGGGTGCGAATGCAGATACACTTTTATATTTCCCCGGATTCTTTAAGAATAACGTCAATGCTCCATGTCCTCCCATTGAATGGCCTGTAATTGATACATTATCCATATCGAGAGTATCAAAATCTTTTGAAAGTGCAGAAAGAAGCTCTTCAGTGATATATGTATACATTTGAAAGCGTTTACTCCAAGGTTCTTTTGTAGCATTGACATAAAAGCTAGCTCCACATCCGAAATCGTAGCTTTCATCCAGTTCTTCAATTCCATGTCCTCGAGGAGAAGTATCGGGATATACAACAGCTATGTTATACTTAGCAGCCCATGCTTGAAAAAAACCCTTCTCTGTGCAATTGTTTGGAGAACAGGTCAAGCCGGAGAGGAAGAGCAGTACGGGGTTTTTTGCCGTGCAATTAGGAGGAAAAAAGACATTGACGTCCATTTGGCAGCCAACTACTTCGGACACATGAGTCAATTTCAACAACTTCCCTCCAAAGGATGAAATAGTAGAAGTAGTAGCAAATACGGCCATTGTTATAAGGTGATGAACGATTATCCTGATGATACGGGAAAGAATTACCTAAATCGATGGCCGCTGTTACCCTGCTGAATCAAAAGGACCCCCGCCCCCGCCCCCACCATGTTCAACGGAGGCCCGGGAATCAACGATTACCGTTAGATGCATTATTATACAGTATATACATATGCTAAGTGTTTTCAGGCTGTATTTTGAGCCGACTGATGACAATATCTTGCCGTTAGTTCGTCAATTCTGTCGTCGATCAACTCTTATTCCAATTGTCAAACATTTTTTGGCCCATTGACAGCAAAGAATCGACGTTCTTATCGACATCATCTTGGTATCGATGACATTCGGTATCCAGAAGTTCCAAACTTCTGACAACCTGAGGCAGTTCTTTAACCTCTGCAGCTTTGCGACATTTCTTCAATTGAACAAAGAAATAGGGATAGAGCACGATATCTGGAGGAGCAGCTATGAGCTGAGTCAGAATATCAATTGCCGTTTCAAAGTCTCCACTCAATGAACAGGTTTTCAATATTCCTGCCAAGCTTGTTCCATCGTGATTCTGGGCATTTACAACTGAATTACCTCTGAAATAATCCAGCATCGAGATTGCAAGATTGTAATTCTCCAGTTTGATCAGCTCAAAACCAATAGCTGTCGTAGTCTTTAAGTTGAGTTCATGCTGATTTGTTTGAACGAAATCGTAAAACAGTTTTGTAGATACTGCACGAATATGGTCGAAAGTATTGTCGATTTCGCGAAGTTTGCGGGATTCATACAGAACTAGAGTCGTCTTTAAAGCAATGTCAGGTAAATGGCCCACTTCAAGCATGAGATTATATGCGTTTTCAGCCTCGTGAGTGAAGTTGAACTTGTATAATCCATGAATAAGAATGTTGAACATATGTTTAGGAGGAACGATTCCTCGCCGAAGGTATTGACTGAACACTGCTATAGCTTTTTGAGGCTGTCGTAGTTTGAAATGCTTTTGAATCTGTCTAATCTGATTCAAAGCACTGTATTCATGGTCCGAGGTCATTAGTATGGCTTTCTTGGTTGTATGCCGAGTATGTGTTGTATGAGGGATAGTAGAAAATGAGGAAATTGATGAAAATGAGGAAATTGAGGAAAATGAGGAAAATGGGTCCGAAAATGAGTCCGAAAATGCAGATGGCTTATTTACAGCAAGTCGTTTGATAGAATTAATTTTACGGCCATAAAGGGGAAACTTTCGTAACATGGCCATCCAGAAAAGAGTTATTGAAGAAGAGTTTCCAATGATAGAATCCCTTGACCAAGTCTTCATATATTCAATTCCTTTAAGCTCATCTCCAGATTGAATAAAACATCGAAAAATGTTGTTTGCAAAGTAAATATTCATGTCAATGTTGAGATCATTCATACATTTTAACATTGTTCGAAGAGAGTCCAAATCCCCTCGTTGAGAATGATAGAAAACAGCATTTCTCATCAAGGAGTCGAAATCCAGATCTTGGTCAGAAACAAGACTTAAATGTTTTGCAATATCGTGCTGTTGAGGTCGGCATAACATGTGGAATAGTCCGACAGTTTTTATCTCTTTAGAATTGAGGATATTCTCATCTCGAACAACCTTTTCAAACAATTTCTGAAACTGCTGTGTAGCATCCAATTTTAAATATCCTTCAAGAACAAGCGCGTAAACTTGAGGAGTAGGTTTGTCTATAATTCGTGCGTTCCATTTGGCCAATGCATCTCCTAGTTCGGCAATATCTCTAGATACTTGTATAATTCCATGAACGTAGATGGAAAAGAATTGAGTCTGAGTAGCTAAGTCGTTATTAGAAGTGTCTATAAGCTGGTAATAAAGCTCCTTTGCAACAGTCATATTATGATCTTGAATGAAGTTATTTAGCACCATTCGTAGAGTAGCAGGAGAAAATTCCACCTTGCCTAAATTCTGAGAAAAGATCCTTTCACATTCCAAATAATTGCCTGATCTATAAGCAGCTTTAATTCCTTGAGCAATCAATTTTGCACTTGAAATTCCACCACAAAAGAGCTGGAAAAAAAGACAGCCAAGAGAATAGTCTTTTTTTTCAAGTAATCGGGTCATTAAAGTGCCTGTAAATGAAGGATCCAATTGTAATTTAGCAGCACTTGCTTGTCTCAACAATTGATCCAACTCTTCTCCTTTGTCTAATAATTGATTGCATTTTTCCATAAAAGCGTCAATTCCTAAAGTCCAAGGTTTTGTGTGAACAATCGAAGCTTTTTTTGATGAAATAACCGATTTCTCCACCTTTGGAAGAGCTTTTGATTGAAATTCCTTAGGGTCGATGAAAGTGGGAATTAATGGAGATAATGGCATTGTTAGGAATTCCAAATTTTGAACAGAAGGGTTATAATTGTTAGAATCGACTGGTCTGTTTTCTATAATTGTTTCGGGTGGATCAAGTATTACATTGTTGGTGTGATGTTGCGATCGTGCAAGGATTTTTTCACTTTTTTCACTTTTTTCAGCCTTTGACCACAGCGGTGAACATCGATATCCTCGATCATGACAAGTATATAGAATATAACTTGAGTACATGGGTCTATAATATCGATAGAACCTCGAAGGCAGTCCATAGACACTCCTTCTCATGCTTCATTTGTGGGCCGATTGATGATGATGATCCAGTTGTTGGGAGACAATTTGGGAGTTGAAAATTGATAATTAATAAAAATATCGAATCTAGAGAATCATCGTCTGCTAAGTCGCTAGAGATAATGGTTAAGGATGAAGGACTTAGCTCGGATTATATAGCGGAACTACTCAAGAGAGATGCTGACAAGTTCCAGAAGAATTACTATCTCTTTGGAGGGGTTCGAAAACGGCCTTCTACAAGACCTAATAACCGGTTTCTAAAGACTCTTTTAAAGGAGACAAATAATCATAATGAGGATCTTTTATACCAGGAAAGAGTGGCATCGTTGAAGAGGTTGGAGGAGTTAAATAGTGCAGATGCGAGTGATTCTGCGCTGGAAAGGTTGTCAACGGACAAGATAAAGTCTGAATTAAATTCGAAAGGAGAATCGGATTCGAAGGTTAGACTAGATTCAAGGGATGATCATAGATCAAGAGGTCCTAAAGAATCGGAATTAAGAGATAGTCACAAAAGGTCAAGAGAAACCCGAGAATCAAGTGTTGAATATAAAAGATCAAGAGACGAGAAGGAAAGTCATAGATCAAGAGATCAAAGGGAATCAAGGCATAGATCAAGAGATGAAAGAGATGAAAGAGAATCAAAGCACAGATCAAAAGAACCCAAATCCGAAGATCACCGATCAGATCGGAGACATTCGAATGGCCGTAGTTCAAGAGATCGAGAATCAAGTCATGGTTATAGGTCAAAAGAATCAAGAGATCGAGAATCAAGTCATGGTCACAGATCAAAAGAATCACGAGAACAGAGGGATGAACCAAGGGAGAGCCATAGGTCAAGAGAATCGCGAGAACCAAGGCATAGTCATAGATCGAAGGACCAAGAATCGAGTCATGACCAAAAGTCAAACGAATTGAGAGTATCAAGAGAATCGCAAGATCGAATGGATAGTCATAGGTCAAGAGATTCAAAAGAATCAAAGGACTACAGAACTTCAAGACATACTCACAGGTCAAGAGATCCGATAGAATCAGAAGAATCAAAAAAATCAATTCGTCAACACGCAAAGTCAAAAGAATCGGAACTACTTGAAAGATCCAAACGCTCTAGAGACGATAGAGACCCAAGATCGAGAACTCCTAGTCCAACTTATAGGACTCGGGATTCTCATAAACATAAAAGTCACTCTCACGATCCAAGTTCAAGGCATTCTCACTCTATTCATAGGTCTAATCACTCCCGATCCCCTTCTAACCGATCTCACAAAGCTCGACATCGTGATCGATTTGAAGAATAAAGATTCGTGTCCAAAATGCAGATATTCTGAGATCTATCATATTTATTAATTACGCATGCTAATAACTAACTTTATAACTCTTAATGTCTCAAAATCGTAGAACGATACAGATATGACAATGTATAACATGTGCTGGGCCTGGACCAACGGCATCGTCACTGTCACGATGTTGTGAAGGGTCCCGTTGATAAGACATAGCACGGCTGACACAGGGTATCACAAACTGCTTGTGATAATTCAATTAATTTCTTTTGAGGCTGGCCTACAGAAATCTTTAGCTGGAACGTTCATTAAGCAGTTTTAACTGTGAAATCAGTGGATAAAAATCTAGCAGCCCATGTGATTGGATAGTGATATTATATCATCAGTTGAAAGTTCACTCTACTATTATTACCTTTGTTAGCCGATATTCTTGCAAGCCCGAACAGTCTACATCTTCATGTCTAGTTGTATCGCCCAGCATGGATTAGATCGTTAGGAACAGCTTGGATGCTCGAGCATTGAAGGCTTGAACGTTGAACTTGAAGTTAAGGCTTGAACGATATTTCCTTCCTCTTTAAAGATAAAAATGGTATTGATGAACAGGTCGATTCAGCTACGCAGCGGCTATTGGCACTGCTTCAAAGACTTTAAATAATTGAGCTGATCAAGCAGATGCGGAAAGCCGAAACCGTAAACGCCTATATGTACAAATGATTTCTCACGATCTCAACCTATGATTCCTTGTCGACACTATGGAAAAACTTAAAACTATGGATAAGTTTTCGAGGGCACGTCATTTCTAATGGTCGATCTTCGAGGAAGTTTGTCGCAGGACTTCACGACTATGGAGAATTAAGTTCTCGACGCATAGAGCCGGTCTTTCCCTCGCTCACTTTCACCCCACAACAAAATATCGTGACCATAACGCTATCCTCTTTATCATCAACAATAATGAGCACAGCACTTTGTAGTCTTTTGGACCTCCATGTTAGTGGTATTCTAATAATATACCTTGTTGATATTCAGCTCTTTATCTACGATTACCCTACCATATCGGCGACCGCGGGCAGCCAAGGCATTTGAACTAGCCGATAACAGCATATGCTGGTCAAAGGAGTTGAAAAATGGCCGAAGCAAGTTCGTCAGCTATGTTTGGAGTGCTGAAGCGACCGCTAGACGATTCTATGGAGTCGCCGTTTGCAAATGCTGAAAGCCATTCAGTTTCAGCGGGCTCTTCAACAAATACAGAAGATGGTAGACCTAAAGTCAAATCTAACCGAGGAGGACGTGCTACAAGAGCTTGTGAGATGTGTAGAGACAAAAAGACGAGGTGTTTTCCTTCTCCGTTGTCGAAATCGTGTTTAAGGTGCAAAACTTTAAAAATCGTCTGTAGTTTTGTCCGGGATGACATAGACATTGGGCCATCATTTGAAGAGTCCGATGAAGCAGGATTGGACCAGAGGTAAGTAGATTGTCTAACTATTGAGTTGCTATTGAATTGCTCTAACTAGACTTCGAACTCTGGAAAATGGAATTGGAGAAATCTTGAGGTTAATCAAGACTGACCGCATAGACACTCCTGATCATCGAGTTATTGACGTTACAGGACTTCCTCAACCTTCACTTACGTCTAAATCTCAGCCTTCATTCGGACTTCCTTCAAGATCGTTTTTAACTTCTCCTTTCAACAGTTTCGGAGCCTCTGTAGATCCTATTAACCATCCTTTACCTATCGGAAGACTGTTCAACCCACAAATGGTTGTCCATGATCAAGATATCATATCTTTAGGTATAATTTCCGAGCAGCAAGCAATTCGCCTACTTACACACTTTCGGCTCAATTATAACCGATGGGTATCGTTTCCTGAATCCGTGCCTGTTGAAATCCTTCTAGATAGAATTCGTAGGAGGTGTTCTTTATTACTTACAGTCTGTTGTTGCGTTGCCATTCATTATTTCGACCGGGACTTGAAAATCGAAGTCTATAAACTGTTAATTCAGAAACTTCAAACTGAATTAAATCAGTCTTTACTTGTAGTCCCTCAAACTATTGAATTCATGCAGGCTTTAGCAGTGCTAGCAATTTATGGCATGACTTTAAGCGATGGCGATTTCGTAATAGACGCGTGGTTTTACAGTAGTGTAGCCCTTCAGCATTTCGCTACAAAAGATATATTAGGCTTGGTGATGTCTTTTGATGGTTTAGGTCCAGTGACAGAATTTGACGAGATTACTGCTTATCGAGTGTGGAATCATCTATGCCTTGTTCACATGGTTAATTGCGTAATGTCTGGCAGAATGTGTATTCTAGATGATTTGCGAATCGATCTTTGTCGAAGAACTTTAGATGTACGATCGTCTACTAATTTCGATGGTCGAATGATTGCCGAGATCTCCTTCCAGCTAATAATATACAACTTCATTGAAGGAGATCAAAGCTTGAAATCGGTTGAACAAGACTTGAAATTGTGGTCGGATGAATGGAGTTATTTGTTTGAACAGCCGACGACGCAATTCGTAGAAACGGGTTATCATTATGGATACCTTTTGGTTCTTTATAATTGGAATTACCGTCAGAATTCTTCAGGTTTAAGTATGGCCATGTTGGATAATAATAATCTTGACGAAGTGCGTTTAACATTATCCTCTTGTGATGAAAAAACATTAAGAAGAATGATTAGACACAGTTTAAGGATTATTGATGGTCTTTTGGTGGTCAAAGAGAACTCTTATTTCTCCTACCTTAGTGACCAAGTCTTATTTTATGGCTGCTTTGCCTCGGTGATGCTGGCCAAAATCCTCGGAGTTGTAGAAGAACAGAAATTGCAAATTGACGTCAGTGAAAGTCTTATTAGTAAGTCAATCGATCGGCTCAACAGAATGGCTGCAAAGTTCAAGGTGGTTTCTATGATGCAGGATGATCTTATGGCAAAGTTTTCCAACAGCATTGGCCAAGTGTTGAATGAGTTGAACATGGCCGTAGAGATAAAAGGGGATTTAATGGACCAGCCAAGTAATCTTATGGTGTAGAGCGGGAGGGTAGAGCGATGAGTACGATTACGAAACCTAATTGCTTCAGAAGCCTAATTGCTTCACGATATCTGCTGCAGACTGCCAATCACCGACTGCCAATACCAATCGACCTAAACCTTGATATACACCTTATGACTAAACACCTCGTCGTTATCATCGACACTGTAATAACTATCCTCTTCATTCGGAGGAGGAATCATCATCGAAGCATCGCCAAAAAGCGCCTCATCCTGTATTAGAAACGAAGGTTACGTGAGGAAGAATACTTACACTCATTGAAAGGTACTGATTCAATGACAATTCCGAAGGAGGTTGCTGTTAGAGAAGAGTAAATAAAAGAGGAAGGGCAGATACTCACATAGGACATGTTGACGTAATATAAAGAGCCATTTTTCAATATTCTACCCCTTCTTAGAGCTCGCTGTAAAGCTCTTGTTGCCTTTTGAATGAAAAAAGAATCCACAGTACTTGCGGAACCTGTATCATTTGCTATCCAAGCCCAGATTTGGGCCATTTCAACGCCCTGACCTCCTGATTTCGCATTCATGGCATCGACTACAAAATCTTCATAATCCACCTGCGAAGCGTCTTGAGATGTAGGGAACTGACGTTTGTTATTTTCAAGCTGCATCTTCAAGGCAATACTATGAGCTTGAGGAGAATATAAAGGGATTTTCGGGTCCAAAGTTTCTGCGAATTGAATCAATTCCACCAATTGAGCTTTAGACAGTGAAGATAAATATGTTTTTTTCTGTTAGAAAATCATCACAAGATCATTGTAGCAAAATACTCACTACATCCTGGCTTAAACCCTCACCAGAACTGCCAGTTTCCAAAGGTCTTTCTCTATGTTTTGGCTGGCAGTCTTTACAAAACCATTGAGCATCTGCTACATCAACAACTATTCTGTCTATTGGAGGATTATGACATAGCTGATGATATGGAGTATTACATTCGTCGCAAAAGACTATTTGGTTCGACTTTGGGCTGTTTCCTCGTTGACATACTTTACAGACGTGCATATCATGCCGCCGGCCATAAGGAGTTGAAGACCGTGTATGGGGAGTATTGACTAGTTAGAATTATAATAGAATCAATTGACACTTACCATCGTACATTCTGAATCAAAATCTATCAATTGTTACATCGAGCTTGTCGTGACCTCGATATCAGTTACCCGGCATTCACAGTATATGAGCATTCACGTGACCAACATCAAATCACGTGATGATCGTTGGAAAATCTCATGATCCCCGGATTCTCCGAGATCACGATTCAAGGAGCAATTGGGTGACAATTGATGGTAGTTACCGTATATGCCGGTGATATTAGCGGATTGTCTTTCTATGTATCGATTCCTCGGCTTGATTGGTACAAAAAAAGAACTACAATCTTTGATCCCTAGATAATCATTCAATACGTATAATAATCAACGAAGTAAATATATCAGTTCAATAGTACCTAGGTACTACGAGCATTCAATTGTCATTGTCAGTCACTGTTTCACTGGTCATTATTAGTCACGGATTCCCTTGCATTTTAAACTCATTTCTGACATCATTCTCCATTAAGTTTTGGGCAAGAATTAATTACTTGTTTAGTTCCTCCAGTTGCCGGAGATTGCTCAAGTGACCTCAAACAAAGGTATAAATAAGGCTTAGAACATTCTCTTAAGCCTCCAATATTATTACTGAAATATTTTGATTAATTTACGAATAGCATTGTTATTATTATTATTATTTTTTTATTATTACTATGACGTCTCCAGTAAGTAGCGATTGATTGATATGATTTCTTTTCTAATTAGGTCCGTGTGTTTCTTAAGGGAAAAGAAGACGATTTCCTAGTTTTTGCTAGTTCTGAACAAGCTGTCAAACAATATAATAAAGACTCATCAAAAGCTTTAATCGACGTTGTTGATGGCTTTAAAGTGTTTGTGACTCATAAACGGGGATCTCAAGGAGTTTATGATGAAGCTTCGAGGTCTTCTCTAGAGGTAAGTGAGCCCTGCACGGCTGTCCGGAGCCGGGTTGAATATTATCTTATATATATACATGCTAATTATAAGAATGAGTTTGGCACCCATGATACGGACCAGGTGATAAAAAAAGTGCTACGAGAAGGCGAGATTCTAAAAGGATCAAGTGCTGGAGGAGCCGATCGAGGTTGGACATCCACTAATGATTCAAGAGGCGCCAGAGAGTAGGCCATAAAATAGCCATCTGTAGCAATTGAACAGTGGTGAACAGAGAATGTCAAAGATTAAGGATGTGTGAATTCTCTTGTTATTTATTTCCAACGAGAAATATAACCGCTATACAAACGAGCAAAACTGTATTTAATGAGCCACTTGTAAAGCAAATAAATATAAGTGTCATTAACGCCAATTGAAGTCGCCAGGTTAAAGTCGATAAATAAGTCAAGAAATTTGTAATTCTGTCCCAGGTAATCTCTATAAAGGTCTTTGGACTATCTTTTTTCTTTGGTTTCGATATTTCGGGAATAATAGGAGCATATGCGCCTTTAAAGTATTTAGCGTGCGTAAAAGCCCCTGATTTGACCGAACATCTAGATGATGCAACTGTTGAAAATGCCGCTTTATGTTCTTTTCCAATACCAGCAATTATATCTTCAGCGTAGCCTGCTCCAAGTGAATAACCCAAGAATACAGGATAACTGGCCACTTTAGCACTGGAACTGATGACGTTAGATCCTAGTTTATGATGAAGACTTGGTTTCAAAGTAATGTCGGAATTAAATAATAATCGAGCCCATTGATTGCCAGGAATGAGTCCTGTTATACTATTAGCCTGACGATTGGCCAAATAAGCTGCATAACACATAGCAAAATCCCAGAATCCATTGCTTAAATCCGCAGCTTTCAACATGTTATTAGCCTCAGTTATAAGCTTTAAGCTCTGTGCAGTCGCTGTGCCTTTTGCGTCTATATCCTTCTTGTCTACAACCAAAAGCTCTGCTCCACCCATTCGTTTGGCCAGATTGGCCTTAAAAGCAGCATCTAATGGCGATTCCCAAATAACTGTTTTAACCTTTACCGTTTTGATTTTGTTTGTTGTCGAAACATAAGTTAATAATTGTTCATAAGCGGTCCAACTGTCGCTAAAAACTCGTACACTGACAAGTCGGGTGAAATTGTCCACGAAAACTAATGCATATAAATGTTGTTTCTGAAGAGAAGGCGTCGACATGGGGCCTTTAAGTACTACATGAGCGATTTCTCCAGGCTTTGAAGCCGCAACCTTGGTGATTGCGGGAACCTCAGTCGCCTTTTTGACTGCAGGAACGTCAGCTCCTTTTTTGACTCCAGGAGCGTCAGCTCCCATCACAAGAGGAATAATAAGGGTGTGCTGGACTTGAAATACTCAAAGACCAAACCAGGGTCAAAAATATCGACTTCATATCATAACTTCAACGAGCAACACTGTGGTAATGGCTGACAGACGACGCTGACGCTGATTATTGACGATGACTGACGATGACTGAACGATGCAAGATGAAGAACCATGAAAAGAATCTCTTGATCTCAGCCGCTTAAAACCAGCCACTTGTAATTATCTTTACTGGTACAAGATTCAGTCCAATCTAAGCTTATTTCAGAATCATATTCAGGGCCAACCTGCAGCTTTATTACCTAGAAATGGTGCTCGACAAGGGTTCTCGAAGTAAATCGTGCCTTATTTGGTGGTAGGGTTAGGGAAAGTGGCGGGTAGGGTTCGTATCCTGAAACGAAAATTCCAAGTAGAAATTCGAATAAGCTCTGCCAGCCATTTGTGAAAAGAGGATAATAATTGATAGAGAGTTGACTTGGCTTTCAGCTGAATGTCTTGACGTGATTAATTGGTCATGACTACAGTTCAATATGATCAACAATGAATAATTTGTACTACGGTGATAGATCAGTCAAGTGGATGATCAGTCAACCTGATGATCAATCAAGTGGCTGTCAGTCAAGCGGCTGAATGTTGAGATTGAGATTGTGGTTGAATATATTACTTGAGTCAAGTTGAGTGGGTGTAAAGCCAAAGAGAGATCAATTATTATCACAATTATTATCACAATTATAATTCGATTCCAATTCAATTCCAATTCAATTCAATTCAATAATTAATTAATTTGAATTCCAACGAAATTCATTTTCTCCCGAGTGCCAAGTCCACAGCGATTGAAAATATTGTAAATGACTCGATATTGAATACGTACAATTGTATCAATGAATTATACATAGCAGAGTAATAACTTATATGGAATTGATAATTAATTTCAAGTCTGTAAAGCAAACCCTTATAATCTTTAAAGTGCAGCGCATGATGCCTTACTTGAAAGCAGCTTGAGTAACCTTGATATGAATTACAACTGAAATGCCAACGGTGAGATGAGTTTGTAATCTATCTATTGAGTTATTACAGTAGATATTATATTCCTATGTCCGTTATGTTGTAAACTATTCGGCTCAGCCCCAACTCTTCACCGAACCCTCGCCGAGAAATTTACCCCTCCAAGAGCTATGATTTCGTGGCCGAGCAGAATCTTAATAATCTGCTAACAAAAAGGGGATGTTGCTAACCTTAAACAAGGCAAAAACCGTTGAAGAGCCGTTTTATAGTAATTCCTTGTCGAGTCACGTTTGCCAAACCCAGTCGCAGGGGCTGCTTTGGGGCAGTACAAATGCGGGGAAATGTGGAGACGGAGAATTGTTTGAATAATGGAAAATGGAATAATTGCTGGATGTTTTGATTGATTGATTGATTTAGCGGATGAAGGGAGATGAGCTCGTATTATTGTATTAAGTTTAACGGATATTCACTAATTTGCCAAAATATTAACAAACTTAGATAAACTGCCAATACAAGAATAGCCGAGTAATATCCAATTAAAAATCCGATCTTGAATATTACTACAAGATTACTACCGAGCATCGATGCTTAAGACCGGGTCATCTACGGGCCTAGTAAGTTCTAAATATATTCCGGTAATACGTTGCCATTTATTCACGCGGCCAAATATTTCACCCGGCATAAAGTTGCCTAAAAACTGCAGGAGAATCACCCCACGGTAATTAGATAAAATTTCAAATTTTAACGATACCATTTAACAGATGACAATTGCATTAATTCCATAATACTGTTATTATTTTTATTTCTAGATCTCAGTAGAAATGCAATAATTCAAGCCGACGGCTTGAGCTCTCCACCTTAAATCAGCTTACTGAATGTTAAAATCGTCATCCTGAACGGAAATTGAACCCCACTTTTTAGCACTGCTAGGGTTAGGTCGATGCACAATTATACTTCCTATCTTGGGCGGTCCACTTGCACCTGAATCTTATATTTCCGCAAACAAACAAGGTTGAGCTCATTCTAGTTCCCCTCAATTGGAACTATATAAGGCTTTGATTCCTCTCACTTGAACTACACATACCTCGCCATGACTCCCATTCCTAAAACCCAAGAAGCTGTTGTTGCTAAAAAGTTTGGAGACGATTATCTTGTTGAAGTCGATGCTGCTTATCCTGTTCCTGAATTGAAGCCAGGCCAGGCACTGGTACGTCTTTCTCATTCAGGAGTCTGCCATTCGGATCTTTCGGGACTTGCAGGCCACTGGCAATTGAAGCAGACATGTGCAGTTCCAGGACACGAAGGTGTTGGACATGTAGTCGCTTATCATGATTCGGTTGATACTTCAAAGAACTTGCCAATTGGTGCTTATGTCGGAGTTCCTCTTTGCCGAAACCCTTGTTTTTCATGCTCTGAATGTCTAGAACCTGATGGAGAAACCAATTGTACTACTGGTATCTACAATGGATTCCAACACGATGGAACTTATCAGCAATATATCGCCGTAGAAGCCAATTATATGGTTCCTGTTCCTGACGGAGTCAATCCTGAGGTTGTAGGACCTGTTCTATGTGGAGGAGTTACAGTTTACAAGGCAATCAAACTCTCTGGAGCCATTGCTGGCAACTGGATTGTCATTGCTGGTGCTGGAGGCGGTCTTGGAACCATGGCTGTTCAATATGCTGTTGCACGAGGCTTAAGAGTTGTTGGAATCGATACTGGAGACGACAAGAAGAAGAAGATTCTGTCTTTAGGCGCTGAAGCGTTTATTGACTTTGCCAAGGTTAGCAACACTGTCGAAGAAGTCCAAAAGATTACAGGAGGAGGTGCAAGTGTTGCTATTGTTCTTGCCCCTGTAGAAAAGACTTATAATGAATCGCCTTATTATGTCAAGATCGGAGGAACCGTTGTTTGTGTAGGATTACCTGCAGATGCTGTGCGTCTTAGCTTCAATCCTCAGCTCGTTATCTTCAGACGTATTAAGCTTATTGGATCTCTTGTAGGAACCCGAAAAGATTGTATCGAGGCTCTTGATTTCGTTGCAAGAGGAAAAGTTATTCCCGATGTCGAGGTTCATAAACCTGCTGAAATTATGGCTATTCTCAAGCGTATGGAGAAGGGACAAATTGTTGGAAGAGCCGTTTTGGCATTTTAAATGATATGAAATAACACGAGAATAAATGTATGACAAGATCAGCCTGTAAACCTGTAGCCGATTATCGTAGACTATATCTGGTCGATAAATTCAATTAAATTTATAATCGTGCTATTGTATTCCCTTTCATTGATAATTCATTATGATTTCTATATGATAATGCCTTGTTTACAAGATTGATATGAGAAATTGAAAAACGATATAAAACGTCGATCCTTACATACTAATAGACTGACAGTAGACTGTTACATCAGTGCTGTAACTGGTGTTGCAACAGTTCCGTAACACAGCCGTCGTGTGACTAGTGTCGACCTTAGAATAAACGTGTTCTGCAGCGGAGCTGAGATCTCCTGGGAATCCCTGGGACATCACATCCGCTTTGTGGTGGGGTAGTTAAATTTGGACTCAATAGCCACAACTAAAAATGTAAGATTCTGGATTATTATTGAACTTTAAACTTTTGTTTATTTGTGATCAATGAGTTGCATATTGGGACATTAAGAAATGAAACGTTCTAAGGATTCACAAAAGGCAGAAAAGGGCGTTCGCGATAACGCTATCAAAGATAAGAAGAAGACAAGATTCTTTCATTTCCTAGCAGCTATCTGTATTGGATTGGCTTTGACATATTGGATCCAAGGTTCCGATCTTGGTTTTGAAACAGTTGATGAAATCCAGTTGGATTTCTCTGATTCTAAAAGATATTCTTGTCAACAGGTTCCTCCATTGTCGCCATCAAAGCATTCTCATGTCAGTCATTTCATTGAAAAAACTCTAGCAGATGAAGAGTATCTTCAAACGAGCAAGGATTATTTGAGTGGTTTAATTCGAATTCCCAGTGAATCATTTGATGATTATGGAGAGGTTGGAAAAGACAGTCGATGGGATAAATTCTTTTTAATTGAACAATATTTAAAAGACACATTTCCGATTGTCTTTGATACTTTGGAATTAAACCATGTGAATACTCGTGGATTGGTTTTGACTTGGAAAGGGTCTGATTCTGCTCAGAAACCAATTCTAATCATTGCCCATCAAGATGTTATACCTGTACTTCCAGATACAGTTGATCAATGGACTCATGATCCATTTGGTGGTTATGATGATGGAGAGAAAATTTGGGGTAGAGGGTCTTCTGACGATAAAGGTTACATTATCAGTGTCATGGAGTCTATAGATTTGCTTATAAAAGGAGGTTTTAAACCTGTCAGAACGGCTATTGTTGCGTTTGGTTTTGACGAAGAAATAAGTGGACAACGAGGAGCAGGCAAGATTTCTCAGTATTTACTTGAAATTTATGGACCTAATAGTATCTATCTTTTGATTGATGAAGGAACACCAATATTCCAGCAATTCGACGCAAATATAGCAATGGTTGGAGTTGCTGAAAAGGGCTATATTGATATTAAAATCACCGTGACATCAAGTGGAGGTCATGCTTCTCTCCCTCCTGATCATACTTCAATTGGTATTTTAAGTGACATTATCGTTCATATCGAGGAAAATGCCTTTACACCAAAGCTCACAGTCGCAAATCCTATGTATGAGTTCTTTGAATGTTTGAATGCTTTTGGCCATGGAGTTCCTGAGGTAATAACTGAGCGGTTGGCAGGTGTTGCTGCTGGAGATAAAAGGTCTGAATTAGAACTTGGATTTATTCTTTCACAGCAGGGGACTTCGGCAAAGTATTTATTGGCCACAAGTCAAGCAGTGGACAAGATTTCGGGAGGAATTAAAATAAATGCACTTCCTGAGCAGGCTACTGCAGAGATGAATATTCGTATTGCAGTGGAATCGTCAGTTGAAGGCACAAAGAAGCATTATGCTGATCTCGTTGGACATTTCGCTGAAAAGTACAACTTGGAATATTTCCCATTTACCGCGGACAATTCTACTTCAAAAAATAAGCTTATTTTACAAGTGGAAGGAAAGCAGTTGGAACCTGCTCCTAGATCTCCTCTTGATAATGAGCAGTATAAACTTTTATCTGGTACCATTAGGAGCGCATTTTCTGGACGTCTCAACGGTGAAATAATCGTGGCTCCAGGATTATTACCTGGAAATACAGACACTCAATATTACTGGGCTTTGACTGACAATATCTACAGATTCAACCCTTTTGTATGGGATATGGCCACTATGAATAATATTCATACTGTTAATGAATATTGTCTCACAGCAGACAGACCTTATTCACTCAAGTTCTTTGCTGAACTGATATTAAATGCTGATGAGGCAGCAAGGCTATGAGCTGTGGATCTTATTCTATTAATTCAACTGAATGATCAATATTCAGCATTGATAGGTATGTGTAGTGATCCATATGTCATTTCATTGGCTTCTGTTAACGGATTTATGAGACATACGAATCTGCAGTCGGCATTGAACTAATTGTATGAAATTTCACTTTAATTATTTGTGTGGATAATTGTTGCTGAAGTTAAGTGACTCAAGTTTCAGCGTCCAACACACGTGGTTGACAAGCCCAATTAGATATTTGAAGCAGCATAATCTCATCTGAAATACTAATTCCAAACGGCTGATTGAACAATAAAAATTGAATATTTTATTAGCTATCAAGAGTGCAGATATATTAAAATGTATTCGCTAGGTGAAGGAAAAAAAATAATTGTTAAATAACAGAACTTGATTAAATTTTGAATCCAGGCGACTTTTAGCAGCTTTAAAGACTTTAAACTTTTGACACATTTTACGTTAAGGAACCGTGCGGCTTTAGGCCTAGCTTTGAGCTCAGCAACTGTAAATGATTGGATAATTATTACGAAGCACTCTTGGCTGATTATGACTAGAATTCATATATAAACGACTTGCGAGCTGTACAATCTTCATGGCTACCACTCGTGATGATTATTTAAGACTGGCTCTAATGGCCAAGTCCGTCGACAAATATGCCGATGCTCTGGAATTCATGAAATCAGAGCTTCAATTGAATCCAGAACAGAATCTTGAAGATATGATGGCTTTTGAACAGATCGTGTTTGAACTATTGTGTAGGGAAATAGAGCCCTATACAAATATAACGGAACGACTTGAAGATGAAACTGACTCTGTGGTTAAAGAAAGGCTCGAGTTTTATGCAGAAAAATTGTCTAATGATTTCTTAATGCTTTGCCAACCAATTGTAGCCAGTTTGGAACAATTTCTGCCCAAGACGAAAACGCCTGAATCAAGAGTGTTTTACTTGGCCATGATGGGCAATATCAAGTATTTTGAAGCTCGTGCTTCTAATGGATCGGATCATAAAGAATTTCTTACGAAAGCTGCATATTTGAATCACCTGGCAAAAGAAGAGGGAGTCAAGCTTAGTCGATCACATCCTGCAATTCTTATTCCTGCCATAAGTCAGTGCAAACTGTTTTGTCTATTGAATGATTATGAGGCGGCTACTATATTGGCACAACATGTCGTAGATGAATCTCCAACATCTTTACATTCTTTACCGAAAGATTGGAGATATGTTTTCTCTGAAGAAGAAGAAGAGTTTGATGTTGTGGCTGTTTTAATAGAATTTTTTCGCGATTTTTCAAATGCAGAGTCTGAATAGTGGCTATCTGAAAGGAAGGACATTCTCTGCCATTAATCGTTTAGCGGCGGATAAAGATGACGGGAATTAGATTTAAAGTTAATATTATACTAATGCACGAACAGAGAATATTAGCTTCTATGAGTGTAGAGTGCTTCAGCCAGAGTGCTTCAGCAAGCCCCTCATAGACAACAAATCCAGACTCTATGGCCACACCCGACTTCCAGCTCTCATCTGAATTATTTCTATCAATTTCGTTTCGACAGCCAGATTATATGTCTATAAGACTTTGTCTAGATGATCTCTGCGATTAAGGGCTGGATTTTCAAATTCTAGCACAAAGCTTGACTTGCAGATAAGCCCTGCCCAGTTGACCTTAACTTTATTTCTAAGCCCAATGAGGTTATCGCAGCGAAAATCAACCCAATTCAATGTCAGTTATCAAGCGGCTGAGGATTTGTTTACGCCCTTTTTAAAGGTGAGCAGCTAAAAAAAGAACAAAGGCTACATATTTCAAAGTCTTTCGGTTCTTTATATTTCGTACATTCTTTGTTTAAAGTCTTGAATTGCTTTTTAAGGCTTGAACCGTTATTGGACGTCATTTGATGTCATAGATAGTCGTTTTAGAATGGGTTCTTAGTTTAACAATAAAATTCAATATAAATATAAAACCTGCCTCTATGCTCCAATAATGACAGACAAAGAGGTAGAAACTGACCAAAAAGTGTTATCAGAAATGACCCAAATGGCCCTTGATTTCAATAGATATTCAGATGCTATGGCATTCATGAAAGCATTGCTTGAATTGAAAACGGAACTGAATCTTAAGCATATGATAATTTTAGAGCATGTTATCGTGGGATTATTGGATAGCGAAATAGAGATCCATTCAAAGATAAAGGACAAAATGAGAGGACCAGATAGAGAATTTGCTGGTAGGGCACTTGAAACTTATCTTGAGGAGGTTTCTAATGAATTCTCGAATGTTTGCCAGCATGTTTTGATGTCTATTCAAGAATTTCTAACAAATGCAACCACTGCAGTATCGAAAACGTTCCATTTGGCCATAATGGGCAATGTTCTACTGTACGAAGCTCGAGTCTCAAGCGGATCAGATCGGGAAGAAATTCTTACCAAGGCTACAAAACTGTTCGAACAAGCCAAAAAAGAAGGAACGGGACTTATTCGTGCCCACCCTGCAATTATAATTCCCGTGGTCAGTCAATGCAAACAATTTTACTTACTGGACACTTATGAATGCGCCAATACGTTGGCCCATTATACTATAGACGAAGCTGGAGAATCGGCAGAATCTTTAACTGAGGACTGGAGATACGATGTTATAGAAGGACGATTATGTGATGTGCCAACAGTTTTCATCGAATTACTTTGTAAATTCTTGTTAGATTCGCAATAGCATTACAAGAGCTCAGTAACATGAATGTGATCAAAATTAAGCCTAAATGAGCTTATCGCAGCAACGAATAGCCCTAAATTAGAAGTGGCAGATGACTGACTGCTATTAAGTCTTTGAAGTTCAAGCTCTACTTAAGTATCCCACGTTCATATACATCATGGCTTCTCATGCACGCTTTTCAAGACTCGCTAGAACAGCATTGTCATTTAAAAGAGTTTCGGATGGCTTCTAATATCTTGTAAAGATGCTTGAAATAGATCCAGATATGAATCTTGAAGAAATGTTTGATTTGGAAGATGCTATTACCGGGATATTGCAGACCGAAGTTGAATTGGCTAAAGCAATAAAGGAAAGATAATAGAAACAGAGCGAGGGCCAAAAAATGACGCTCTTCAAATGTATGCAAGAAAGGTGCAGGATGATTTTTAAAGGTTCGCCCATCAATTTCCGACTGGCTGGACATAAAGTTGACCACCAAAGCTGAAACACCAGAAATAAAAGTGTTTTATTTGACTATGATGGGACATCCACTATCAAGGCCGTGTTTCTGAATTGGACTGTCAAACCTATTTTGATCTGGCCATGGATTTGTACCAGAGAGCAAGAAATGAAGCCATGGTCCTTAACCGAGCTCATTCTCTAACTATTATCCTGGTATACAGACAATTAGAGATCTTGTCCTACAGAATAAGCATGTGCAAGCAAGGATATTGGTCCAGCCTGTAGTAGACGAAGCTCCAGAAACTTTGGATAGGTTAAGTAATCAATGGAGGGATGCTGTGTTTCGAGGAGAAGTGAGAGATGTACCAGTTTTGACGTTGGAACTCGCAAGCACTTGGCAAGTCAATCTCATCCCACGCCTCAACTCATCTCATCCCATGCCTCAACTCATCTCATCCCACGCCTTAACTCACGTTTCATACCACGGACCCTCCATCAAAACTTCCACTCAGACTCCGGTGTTTGAGTCGGAAGAAATATCGGATGTGGTAACATTAAGTGATGCTCTAGATGGATTTTCCTTTTCCACATTAGTTACAACGATGCAAGATCTTTTAGCCGAAAGGAATTAATACCATTCGACAGAATATTGAAGGGTTTCTCCTGCTCTGAATGGTACAACTTTACAATTGTCCTGTCCAATTGACAGAGGTATAACTTGCTCCTTTTTAATTAGCCTCACTGATTTCTTATTTTTGATATCCTTTTCATCCAATTTATAAAAGGAAATTCCAAAATCAGTAACAAAACCTTTAAGCTTTGACAATTTTCCTTCATTTTCGAATATTTCAGCAACATATTGAATAGCATGTGATTGAGTAAAAACCCCTGCTGCTGCTCCTTTTTCTTTGGCTTTATTCTGAATTGGATGAGGAGCTGAATCAGAGCCAAAGAAAAATTTCGGGTTTCCAGAAGTAGCTGCTTGAACCAAAGCCTTGCGATCAGAAGGGAATTTGGCTACAGGTTTACAGAAATTTAAAGCATTTCCACCCCATGAATCAACAGTAAGATATAAATGGTGAGCAGTAATTGTTGCAGCTACTGAAGGTCCACATTTAAGTACTGCATTTACAGCATCTTCAGAAGTGCAATGTTCTAAAATAATTCGAAGTTTAGGGAACCGTTGGTGAAGATCTAATAAGGTAGGTAAGAAATGATGTTCAGCATTTAAAACATGAATATCTTCACCAGAAGGACATTCTCCATGTAAATTCAAAACCATATCTTCGTCCTGCATTGCTTGGAATGTGGGGTAAAATGGTTCATATGAAGATACTCCATGTTCAGAATTGGTAGTCACACCAGCTGGGTAACATTTTACCCCTGAAATTCCTGCTGCTTTAGCCTTGTGAATGACGTCGGGAGTTACTTCGGGACTTAGGTAAAGCGACATTAGAAATGTTGTTTGAGGAGATAATTCTTCCAACGACCTTTTGTACTGTAAAGCTACTTGAGGATCAACAATAGGAGGAACAAGATTAGGCATAACATATACAATTGATATTCCTCCTTGACTGATAGTTGGAACAACAACTTTTTTCATTTCTCCATCTCGAAGATGGACATGCATATCAGCAGGTTTTCCTAGATCAATTGAAGTCATTGTATGAAGAGTTGGCTGAAAATGGGAGAAATTTCCGAAATTTTGACTTTCAAATCTTCTCCGCGTCGTCATGGAAACGTGAACCGACGAGCTTCAAGTTCAAGCCTTCAACGTTCACGAACTTTATGGTTCAAGAACTTCAATTTTATCTGAATGATCTGATTGATTAGCTGAATTATTCAATTAATCATTCAACTGACATGATTATCATAACATAACGTTAAAAGTGCCACAGTGCACAGTGGTCTCCAATTGACTGGTATTGTCATGTGAGAGCTAAACCTCAAGAGCTTGACAGAGAGTCTCCATCTCAGCTTGTCACATGCTGAATTAAACTATCTAAATGAATGGTATTTAGTAATATTAGTTTGCCATTAGTCAACTTGCCAATAGTCAACTTGCCAAGACGAACGATATAAAAATTGTCTCGTTATGGACATTTTCAGCGAACGCCCAATATGACGTCAGAGAGCCGGTGACCGTAACCTCAGCCGCATAGTTAATTTAAACTTAAAAGTAGCTTAAATATAAGCCGAGTTCAGCAGTCCAGAATACATTCTACAAACATTGACATGGGCTTTTTTTCATTATTGATCAATTCGTTGGATAAAACGAAACCTCCTTCTAGAAAAGGTCAGGAAAGAGAAGACTTTAGATGGAAAGTACATTCGACGAACTATAGGAGGAAATACAGAGGAGCAGATGGCAGCAGTGGAGGATGTAGCTATGGAGGTGATGGTGGAGGTTATGGAGGAGGAGGTGATTCGGGTGGAGGCTGCGGAGGAAGTGATGGAGGAGGAGGCTGTGGAGGAGGTGACGGAGGGGGAGGGGGAGGAAGTGACGGAGGAGGGGGAGGATAAGACGGAGGATGGTAGTAGAGTACCGGATTTCAAACAAGGAACTGCTGAAAGAGTATCAACTTATCATCTGATCATTCATCGTCTCTACAACCTGATAACTTCTGTACAACAACCACATGAGAGTCTACATTCAAGGTCACTACACCAGCAGACGTCTAGTCGGCTGAGCATATCGAACTCGATATCAATCCACTGATTCTTCACAATTTATCAACAATTCTTCATTCATGAGCAACTTTAATAGCACTTTACATAGATTATAATAGATACAACCTGTAATTGTTTGTTTGAAATCTACAATCTGAAATCTGAATAATCATTTATAATCAGCCCTAACCTTGATAAGAAGTAGATAAAGAATATTATAAGACTTGACAACTTATCAACTTATTATTTGGCACTGATGGACAATTTAAATCTTCCTTTAGATCTTTCGCATCACTTTGGAGTTGTGGCGAAAGCCAGGAATGCAAGTCAGGTCAAGAAGTTCTATAAATACTTTCAAATCCCTGGAATTGGCAATCTAGCTGGAGGTAGGAAGAACTTTACGTGGAAATTCTCTAACTAGGACTACCAAATGTATCATTTTTTCCATTTGATACACTTGAAGCTTCAGTAGCACTTCCTTATCGGTTTGAAAAAGGAGAATTAGGATCGAAACAAGTGCAAAGTCATATTACAGTCCCTAAAATCTCTAGTATTTTGCCTGATCTTAGTACTGCTTTACAATATGGTACAGCACAAGGATATCCTATTTTATATGACTGGATTAAGGATATTACGTTGAAAATGCATTCAATTCAATATAAAGGAGGTTCTGATATAATACTATCATGTGGAAATACTGATGGGTTGAATAAAACCATTGAAACACTTAGTAATGAGTGGGGGATTGGCATGGATGTCCGGGATCGTCCGGGGATTGTAGTGGAGAAGTTTTCATATATGGGAGCTATACAAAATTGTGCTGCAAGAGGACTTCAAATAGTTCCTATTGAAATGGATGCTGATGGAATGCTTCCTTATGGACCTGGAGGTTTAGAAGATGTACTTTCTACATGGGATGAAGCAAATGGTAAAAGACCTCATCTTATGTATACAGTATCTGTAGGTCAGAACCCTACAGGAGGGGTTTTATCTGCTGAAAGAAAGAAACAAATCTATGATTTGTGCAGTAAATATGATATCATCATCATAGAAGATGAGCCATATTGGTTTCTTCAATATTCGAGGAAAAAAGGCAATGAATTCCTCAAAACTCTTGAACAAAGTTATTTAAATCATGATACAGATGGAAGAGTTGTTAGATTAGACACTTTTTCTAAAAGTATAGCTCCTGGATGTCGATTAGGTTGGATAACTGCTCAACCAGATATTGTTGAACGAATCTTGAGGCTTGCTGAGAGTTCTACACAGCAACCTTCTGGCTTTGTACAATCTCTTGTAGCTAAGCTTGTTCTTGGGTGGGGTTCTAATGGATGGATTGATTGGCTTGAAGGTTTATGTTCAGTTTACCAGACAAGAATGGAGTCAATGTGTAAAATTTTAGAGGATGGAAAGTCAAGTATTGATTCTGATGAAAAAGATGATTTCCAGATGGTTACTTCTACACCTCTTTATTCACTTGAATGGCCAAAAGGTGGAATGTTTGTTTGGATAAAGATGTTGTATTCTTCTCATCCTCTTTACAGTAAATTTACTCTTCAAGAAATGGCATCTGCTTTATGGGTTTGGCTTACTAAAAGTCCTTCACTAGTACTAGCAGCCCCTGGAGCCATGTTCAGTTCTACTCCTGAAATAATCCCCCAAGGATTGGCATATTTCAGATTATGTTTTGCTGCTGTTTCCGAGGAAGAAGTTGAAAGTTGTAGTCAACGTTTTGTTGCTGGTGTTCAGTCGTTTTGGAAGATCTCAGACCCGAAAATCATTCAGTCTTTGATCGATGATATGTCTGAAGAGCAGGTTAGAGAATTGTTTGTATGTTGACGATAGAATAAAAGTTTTCATCTAGAAACTCTTGAAGAGGAAAGAGAAATAATTCCTTTGTAACAGGGTGAGCATCATTCCAAGATCAAGGACAGCTTACAAGGCCTTTAGAGACAAATCTATAGTCTGAGGAAAGGAATCGGTCAATGAATAGCGGAGTTCTATGGCTCTTGTTTCTACGACTGGGTGCTTTCAAAAGAGCATATGACCCAGATTGGAATGAAAAGCGATCGAATAAAGTTTCCTACGAATCCGAGGACTCCTGAAAAGCTCACATTTCTAAGCAGATTTCGGCTTTTGGCCCGCTGAATCGGCGCTGATTAGACAAATTGATTTTAAATCATCAAGATAAGAATATAATGCAATTGGCCGACAATAAGTCTGTTATCACAAATCCTTAAGCATTGATTCACTTAATTAATGAATATTTCGTGTTTGATAAGAAACGTCCCAAGTGGGAAGTTGTAATGAAATAAATCCACCAATTAAAAGTCACAACCGATAAGCTTTGTAGAAAGAACTTAAACCGAAATTCCTAATCTTATCTTCACTAGGATTTCCCTTTTGGAAGATCATGTCGATCTCGGGTTGGGGCTCGAGATCTCCGATAGATAGTAGATAACAAAGAATGACCAAGGAGATATTATATCCTCAATTTCTCTTTGAGTATTCAATTGTGCAATGACTGTTGAATCGTTTGAAGGATATTTGAGACTTGGAGTTGACGTTGGAGGAACGAATACTGACTGTGTGTTGCTTGATCCTTCTCAGGCTAAGGAGAAAACTAGAGGAGTTCTTTCTTCATTCAAAACGGAAACAACTCGGGATGTAACTTCTGGTATTGAGAATGCTGTTAGACAAGTTTTAAAGCAGACCCAGGTGGATCACGACCGTATTGACGGGCTTAATATCGGAACGACCCATTTTCTTAATGCAATTGTAGAGCATGAGCGAACGAAATTGGATAAAGTGGCAGTTATTCGACTTTGTGGAATCTATTCAAAGACGACACCTCCTTTCTGTGATATTCCTCTTAATTTAAGATCGGTTCTTGAAGGTCATTATGGCTTTGTCAAGGGAGGATTGCAGATCACAGGAGAGGAAATAACCGATATTGATGAGAGTGAAATCGTTGAGCAGTGTAAAATCATCAAGCAAAAGGGTTTGAGGTCCATAGCAATTGTGGGAATTTACTCTCCTATTGATGAATATTTCCATCAAGAGTATCGCGTCAGAGATATCGTGTATAAAGAGTTCGGTTCTAAAGTTAATGTCGTTTGTTCCAGAGATGTGGCAGGTTTAGGATATCTTCAGCGGGAGAATGCTGCTATTCTCAACGCTTCCATCATGACGTTGGCAAGGAAGACTATTAAAAGTTTTCAGCGAGCCATGAGACGTCTTAATTTGACTTGTGGCCTTTATCTGACCCAAAATGATGGCACAATTGCTACTGCAGAATCTGTTATTCATGTTCCAATCAAAACCTTTGCTTCTGGCCCTACGAATTCCATGCGAGGAGCAGCTTATTTGGCAGGAATGACAGTTTCTGGAGAACCAGGAGCAACCTCTTGTATCGTAGCAGATGTGGGAGGAACCACTACTGATGTTGGAGTTCTTCTTCCTTCGGGACTCCCTCAGCAAGCTTCTGCTTATGTCAAAGTAGCTGATGTTCTTATCAACTACTCGATGCCTCGCTTGGAGAGTATTGGCCTTGGTGGAGGTTCTATTGTAAGACAGAATGCCTCAGGAAAGGTCTCAGTAGGTCCTGATTCGGTAGGCCATTACCTCAGCACTAAAGCAAAGGTTTTTGGAGGAGATATTCTTACTGCTACAGATATTATCGTTGCAGCAAAGGATGTAGCCATCGGAACTAGTGCTCTTGTACAAGATGTTGCCGATACAATGGTCAAAGGAGCAGGAGCAGCTATAGCCAAAAAGCTCAACGACGTTGTGGAGTTGATGAAGACTTCTGCAGCTCCCATTCCTCTTATTCTTGTCGGTGGAGGGTCTGTTATTGTGGATGGACAAATCAAAGGAACGTCTATAGTTAGCAGGCCTCTCTTTCACGATGTCGCCAACGCTGTAGGGGCAGCTATAGCTTCTGTAGGAGGTGTTTACGACAATCTTGAAAGCACCGCTGGCCGCACAGTGGAACAAGTTGTAGCAGATGCAACTGCAAAGGCTATTGAGACAGCTGTCGCCAACGGAGCAGAGGCTTCCACGGTCAAAGTTGCAGAAGTTGAAACCATTTCTCTACAGTACGCCAAAGACCAGATCCATGTTATTATCAAGGTCATTGGCGATCTTCGTCCTGGATATTCTCGAATTCCAATCGACGGCATTGACGATGATGAAGACGATGTTGAAGCCGATGATCAGGCCAAAAAGTTCGGCGACAATTCGGCAATGCTGTCTAAAATTGAGCCTGAGTTTGACATCGACAGCTACGTTCCCAAGGTTAAAGATGGTGTATGGGAATTGAGTGAGCATGATGTCAAATGGATTTCTACCGGTTGTTACATTTTAGGCTGTGCTGGAGGAGGGTCTCCTTATTCTGCTTTCTTGACCCTTCGCGACCATATTCGTAATGGGTATAAAGTGACTGTCATCCAGCCAAGCTCTTTGAAACGAGATGCTCAAGTTTTGTGGGGAGGAAACCTTGGAGCTCCTTCAGTTTCAAGTGAACGACTGTCAGGAGAGGAGAATTTGTTGGCAGCACATGAATTAATGGATTATCTCAAGTTGGACACTTTTGATGCAGTTATGGCAGTGGAAATCGGAGGAGGAAATGGACTCGAACCTCTTCTACTAGCATCTTCAAAGAATTTCGGTAAACCTTGCGTAGATGGTGATTGGATGGGTCGTGCATATCCTACTTTTCATCAAGTGACATTAGTGGCTCATGTAGATGGACAACTGACACCTTGTTGCATTCGAAGCACTGATGGAAACAGTATTATCATGAACAAATGCAGCAACGATACAATGGTTGATGCCGCAATGCGCGCCGCTTGTTCAGAAATGGGGTCTCGAGTAGGGATGATTGCCAAACCAGTTTCAGGAGCGTTTGTCCAGGATTATGCAGTCACTCATTCTCACTCGCTTGCTTGGAGAATCGGCAGGGCTGTAGCCAAATGCCAAAGACTAGGCACTACTTCGACTGTAGTCGAACGAATCATAGAACAGGTTGGAGGATTAAAGAGTGCCAAGAAGTTATTCCAAGGAAAAATTACTGCTGTGGAGCGTCGCGTGTATAAAGGCCATAATTACGGCCTGGTTACTGTGACTGAACTTGCCGAGAGTGAAAGGGACGATGAATCAGATGAATCCATTCCATGTCTTGCTACTGGAGGCTTTGTTAAGATTCCTTACAAGAATGAGAATCTAATTGTCGAGCACACGGACTCTGAAGGTAATAGCAAGGTTATTGCCACCGTTCCTGATCTTATTGCTATCCTAGATACTCGCAGTGGAGAAGGTTTAGGAGTTCCTGAGTATAGATACGGTCTTTTGGTCACTATTCTCGGTATTACTGCTTCTACAAAGTGGCAGACTGAGAAGGGCGTTGCTTTAGGAGGTCCAAAGCCTTTTGGTTTCGATATGGAATACGTTCCTATAGGAGAGTACACTCAGCCATTAGGGGTTATTGAGGAGTATTCTTGATAGTATAAAATAGAATACGAGTTTAAATGAGTACGGTATTGCCAGTGAAGCGCACCAATATTACGAATAATCAGTCATAGCATCGAGAACTCAACATGTAAGAACTGGTATGAATCCACCTCAGTCAAGTTTTTGTTTGCAATATAATCAAGATCGGGGTCCATTTCATGAACACAATATCGGTTGATTCAATCTCAAAAGCCTTGATCTTTTGAAATCTTGTGTCGATATTGATTTGTCTGAACAACTTGCAATTCATCTCATGAACATATCTTTAGTCATTCATGTCTAAAGTGAAGTGCCGATGTATCACATTTGTTGTGTAACGCCTATTGTTGAGGTGTGTTGATGATGCATCTAATAAAATGTATCTTTAGTCATTCATGATTTAAAAGCAAGTCCAACCCATCACATTTCCTGTGTAATACCCTAGTCTTGAGGTGACTCGTTAAATCCGCAAACTCGGATATTGAAGATTATCAAATTTAAGATCGCCTAATTGGGATATTATAGTTGAATTCCGTCGAAACGGACTTTCACGATCCATTATGATGTCTTATCGCCGTAGAATTAACAGTATCTACGGCTAATAATCATTAGATATTCCAAGAGTCTTCAAGATTATGTCCGAACGACTCGAAGTAACTCCGTTGGATTAATAATTAATGTGTGGAGTAAGCCATATAAAGATAGCATTTCTATGTAGCAATTCAAAACAATTATGTCTAAAGTATATTTAATTGCAGGAGCCTCTCAAGGAATTGGTTTGTCATTAGTCAAGCAGTTGAGTGCCAAAGATGTTCAAGTGTTCGCCTCAGCAAGGAATCTTGATACAGCTACAGATCTCGTTGAATGGGCAAATCAACACTCCAATGTGCGAATTGTAAAGCTCGATGTTACCTCCGAGTGCAGTGCTTTGGAATGTGCTCAACAAGTCCAGAAATACACTGATGGAGTGGACACTTTGATTGTTAACGCTGGAGTAAGCGACGCTTATTATAATGTTTTGGACACTCCTAGTGAAGTTTGGCTTGATCATTATAAAACGAATTCTTTAGGACCTGTGAATGTTTGTAAAGCATTTTATCCTCTCTTGAAAACCCGTACTACTAGGCAGATCCTTTTCATGTCCAGTTTAGTAGGTTCTATTGGACAGTATTATCATTTGAGTATGACAGCATATGGTCAGTCAAAAGCTGCTTTGAATTATATGATGCGCTCACTAAGCTCTGAGCTCGATGCAGAAAAGTTCACGGTAGTATCACTTCATCCTGGAGGAGTGGAAACTAAAATGGGCAAATATGGCATGGAGAAATTGAGTCAAATACACCCTGAATTGAAGGAGATGATGAAGGGTAATATCATGTCTGCAGACAA
Organism: Middelhovenomyces tepae; assembly: GCA_003708105.3. NCBI lineage: Eukaryota > Fungi > Ascomycota > Dipodascomycetes > Dipodascales > Dipodascaceae > Middelhovenomyces > Middelhovenomyces tepae. The sequence continues at coordinate 63,864 of PPNF03000003.1, read as the reverse complement.
GAGTGCTGAACTTCTCATTAAAGTCATCGATTCCCTTGGCAGACCAGATAATGGGCGCTTCGTTAGCTATGATGGTTCTGATATTCCCTGGTAGACGAAAGATAGATCATCTAGACAAACAGATATTAGCTCACATATGAACCCAGCCGTTTTCGAACATCACATGCATTTCGTTAATAAGACAATAGATCCCTGGCTCATAATGGCCATTTTTCTCCCATTGTTTTACTCTTCTCTTCACCGTTTCATTCTCAGTGACTCTCTTTGGCCATTCCAGCAGGGCTAATCGATTGGTCCAAGTTCCTGTAATTTTTTGCAACTTCCCAGGCCATATTTTTGAATTGACTGCTCTATAAGCGGAAGGATTATAGCCCACTCTAATATTCGGATTCAACCATATTCCTTCTTTACCTGGATTATCAGCATGAATAAGACAGCATTCTGAACCTTCAAGATGATATTCCGCCAAGCTGTCTGCGATTCCTCTAAAGTGTAGTTGACGGGAATAGAATGGGGCCGATTTGAATGCAACAACTCCATTCCAGCAGCTTTTAACTGGAACTGGCTCATTAATGGCAATGTTTGAAGAGTAAAAATAAGGCCATGTTTGTTGGACTTTATTGCCGTTCATATCCCGTAATGCGAATGTATCATAATAAGTATTCGGCTCAGAATAGTCCATTGAACATGTAGCACTATAACTTCCACCATTAGTAGACAATAAAGTTGTGATATCTTCGATTGTAAACACCACGTCGTTAATCCATAAAACAGTGTCATATTCAAATCCTGCGGCCTGCTGTTCATATAATTTTGACATTACTTTATTTCGCAATTCGGCAAGGTACGGGATCCGCCTTATTTCATACTTTTTCCCCGTCCATATCCATCCGGGCTCCGGTGCATTGACCTCCCTTCCAACCTCTGCTAATTGATCATGAGAATCGAGAACAACGGTTTTTGGCACTTTAAGTATTGCCAATTGCTGATCCAGTTCATTCAATGCCCCTTTAGTATTATCCCAGCTGCCGCTTTCATATATCGACACATAAACATTTTCTGGCCCTAAAAACCTCACAAGATCCAACAAGGCCTCGTTCCAATGAGATCGAAGGATTTTCTCGTTATTTCGATGGATGCTGGCTATGAAGATCTTTCTAGATAATTGATAGGAGTCAGGAGAGACTCTGATTGGCGGATAAGAGCGGATGATATTCAGAGAATCAATAAATAAAAACAAAACAATTGGAATCAATAATCTCAATGAACGTCGCCATGACCTTCTCGATCGTATTCTCCAAATTTTAAACATCAGTTGTAAGTTAAATGCTTGGATTTATCGCGTCAATAAATTATTTAATTATAAATTGTTTTTGATCCCAATTGGGAGCCGATATTTTATTCGTCATTATTCAAACACCTATATCGGCGATATCATCCAAGCAACGATTGATTAATCAAGGGCTGGATTATCTCACCGATCGGGATTATTGAGGATCATTAAATCACTTCTAGAGGAACTTAACCGTGCTGAGAACTGGTGATTGCAAATACAGCGTAAGACCTCCGGGAGGGCCCCGGGAGGGCCCCGGGGGCCTTGCCAATGAGGATCACAGTTCTTCTGTTCGCTATCATACACAGTCTTTATAAGTACCTACTCAGATGTAGTGGAAACTTCGGATTCTCAATTGTTGAGTGTGGTTGCTACATCTACAATTGTCAGAATCGATATAGATTAAGCTCCATGTCGGCAAGTGTTTGCTTAAATGGTTCAGGCTCATATAACTAAACAGAGTAGAAAACGTCAAATAACTCACTGTTATTATCCGTTCTGGAACCACAAGATACGAATACCTATTAAGAATATCACTTCTTAATAGATCTTGTCCATAGCAATGGAGTGAATCGATGTTACAACAGCAATTAAACTCTCCTATGTAACGAAAGAGCATCTTACAAGACGTATCTATACAAAAATATCTGGCAGCTATTTAACATTAATGTGCAGCTTCCTGGAACGAAAATACTCATTCACAAGTATCTTTCAACGGCTATATTAACCCAATCAGATGGTTACTTTCAAATACATGATATGACGAAAGAGTGATATAGGCGTCGACAAAAGCGCGGCCTTATATTGCTTTTTTCATACGGAATTAAAGCACCTTACCCGGTTGTCATGAAACCTTAATAAAACCTTAATAGTTTCCTTTCAAGTAAATCGTCGATCATGGCAACCGTATTTTTAAATATTTATACCAACTAAGTCAAGATTTTCAGTATAAAAGGTTCGTGGTAGGAGATTTGAACTTGACTTAACAGTCAATACAATATTTTGTGTTTACTATTTTATCACTCCCGAATCCTGTGCTGTATTCTGTACCAGAGTTCCTCAACAGTGCTGGGACCCAGCGCAGCTGGTTGTAACAGGTAGTAATTGTGCAATTTCGTGGCGCTGTTGAAGAAATATTTGTAAGGATTGGCAAGTAACATGCCTCTTCTGATGGTTTAATAACTTAAACAACCAACAACGAGCATCAGAAATGCATATATGTTGTTTGCGAGGCAGAGAACCGTTTCTCGTATTTTGCTTATTTTCCCATCGCGTAAAATGTCCGTTTAATTTTTGAAGTACACGGTAGAGAGCGATTTGCTTTCACTGCTTGGTCACAGTACTGTTAATTAGCTAAAAAAGACTAGGTGATACTTTTCTCCTTTGTTTCAAACCTGAATCCTCGAGGAAGGTGACTTGAACGACTGCTACGAGCACCTAACTCACAAGAATTGAGGTTTGACCGGATCTTGCAGTCGATCAGGGTTCTAAAAATATATCAAGATCAATGCTGAAAAGTTTCTCCTCTATGGATTTAGTGGTCGGGGAAATTTGCCCATAGATTCTGACACTGCTAGTCCCAGATATGGGCGATACTAGGACTGATTATGGCCTAGATAAGAGTATTTTATTTTTCTGCCGGAATTCAGAACCATTTAGAGGTTCAACCTCGATTTATTCTTCAAGGTGCTGATTCTGGTGGCCGTAGGAGCTAATAATGTTGGGAACCTTGCACGTCTTCAAAATCTCAGTGTAACATACCGCTCCAACACTATCCTAGTATAACTAAAGTAATTGAGAGACTACTAAGCTCCTTTAATTCAAGGCTGCAACTCATAACGATGACGTGATGCTAGGTCAACAAATTTCGGAAAACGCCTATCTGAGGAGAAATTAAATGGAAAAAATTATTAACTAGTCGAAATGCAGATCAAAAGTTCTTTGTTCTTTGTTCTAAATCTAAGTTTCCCATAGTCGGCATGTTAATCACCGGCGGGGATGGGTGCCAACGCGGGGAAATTCGGTTTACACGGGACCAAAAGTTCTCAACCCCGCACAATTTATTTTCACACCATGATGCCACTAAATCGGCATGTAATTCTCCGGAAAAGATCTACGATAATGATGGGGAAACTCTGCCATTACGGGGCTAAAAATTTCAGCCCCACACCATTTCTGTACACGCCAAAATGCCAGATCGGCAAGTTACTTACCGATCGAGTCTACAAATATGAGACAAATCGTTGCAGTATTTTTCACTTACTCCACAATATTGAATCATGGAAGACACAGTGGTAGAGAAAGTACGAGATGATCATGTCGAGTTGGCAGATACTAAGTTGATCGAGGAGATTCCTCATTTGACGGAGGAGGAATTGGCACTTGAAAAAAAATTGGTGCGAAAGCTTGATATAAGGATCCTGTTCTTGGTCGTAGTCGTTTATTTCTTAAACTCAATCGACAGGGCCAATATCGGAGCATCTCGACTCCAAGGACTGCAGAAGGATTTGAACTTGACAAATACACAGTTTTCCAGCGCCGTATCTGTGCTTTTTGCGGGCTACCTGGGCATGCAAATTCCATCCAATATGCTTATGAACCATACCGGCAGACCAGCAATGTTTCTTTCTGGTGTCACCGTTGCCTGGGGTATAATTTCCTTATTGACCTTCACTGTGACCAATTATGCTGGGCTGATAGTATGCCGATTTTTCTTAGGTGTCGTTGAAGCACCATTTTTTGCAGGAGCCATGTTCTATCTTTCAAAATGGTATACCAAACGCGAGATCGGTCTACGAATGACGATCATCCTTGCTGCTCCTTCACTTAGTGGAGCATTTGGTTCGCTGATCGCGGCTGGAATCTTGAATGGCTTGGACAATACACGGGGACTCGCTGCCTGGAAATGGCTCTTTATCATTGAAGGATCCATTACTATTACCGTGGGAATTCTACTGTACTTTGTTCTACCTGATTTCCCCCACAATTGGAAGGGTCTTTCTCCTGAAATGAGATCTGTTGCTGTCAAGCGTATTTCGATTGATGCTGGTGAGGCTGATGATGATCTTAGTTCAGGATTCAAGAACCAGCTCATTGGTGCCAAGCTGGCATTTAAAGATGTGCGAACCTACCTGCTCTTTTTCATGTATGTGTTCTTACAGGCAGGTAATACCTTGGGAACCTTTTTGCCTACTCTTACTGCTACTCTTGGATACAGCAAGACGGTATCTCTATTATTATGTGTACCACCATATATCATCACTGTGATATGGCAGATGATACACAGTTGGCTTTCCGATAGGATTCAGGTTCGATTTTGGTTCTTTATGTATCCTATCCCCTTGGTTCTCTGCGGATTTATTTTGTTTATTGCCACTACTGAATTTGGTCCCCGTTATTTTGCACTCTGTTGCATGAGTTTGTTGACACTACTAATTGTATCGTGTTGGTCATGGACTGCTACTTCGATCCAGAGGCCTCCGGCTAAAAGATCCGTAGCCATGGCGTTCATCAATATGGGAGGTGGCTTGACCGGTATTGTTACTCCGTATTTCTATTCCTCTTCTTCTCCTCCTCGCTATGCCTTAGCTAATGGAGCCGCCATCGTAGGTATTGCTATTTCTGGTGTTCTGGCCATAGTCCTCCGATTCTGGTTGGCAAGACTTAACAGACAAGCTAGAGAGCATTCTGACAGAGAACTTACAGAGGCAGAGAGGGCTGCCATCATTCTGACGGCAGAGCAAGAAGGCACAGACTTCGACACTGCTCTTTACTTTAAGAGAAATACTTTCTATACGCTTTGATACTAAAATAAATGAGATTGTTTGTATATTTAAAGAGTTCCTCGCAAAAAATCCAATTCCGGATACAAATCTGGAGTTTGGATAAAGGTGAAGATGTCCAGATCGAGTTGTGCAAGTTCCAATGGGAACGCTTGATAGTCCACCGACAATTGCTCCAACGATCGCAGCCTAGCCCTTTCAATCTCAAGTTCCTGTGATAGTGTATCACCTAAATTTAAGTTCAAAATCCCCAGCTCTAAAAGCTTAAGTACCCTTGACAGCCCACGGTTTGGTACACAGAGGTCCTCAAGACAAACGAGAGACATTGATATTAATTTAATGAACTCACGCGGATTCAGGCTTGCATTTCTGTTATGTATAGTGCAGGCAACATAGAGAGCATACGCGACGAAATACGGAGCTCTAACCAAGCCGAACTCTCGTCGATATCCCCAAATTATATAGGTGATGGAACGAGCAGCCTCAGTACAGCGCATAAAATGGAATTGCAGCGATCGGTCGTCTGAGTATTTGGAATTTCGGGCACTCAAAAAAGGACGGTGAAGCATCAGCGACGACATATGGAAAAAAAGATTCAGGGATACTACATTTGGAGATTTGATCAGATTACCTTCTTTATCGCATACAAGTCTTGGATCCAGATTATGCATCCAGTTCATCATGATGCTTTCAATCTCAGCTGTTTCACTCTGGACAGATTCCACACTAAGGAGAGAGCTTCGAGCTGTATAAAACAAGTGCCATGTCCGGTCCAGTAGAAGCATCAATTTCACCAGGTTGCAGAAAGTGGAAACCGAGTACACTTCACGGTCATTTATAACCAAGCCTTCCTCTGACCAGTCCTTAAAGTCTGACCGTACTGTTAGATCTCTTACCTGCAGAAATGCCGGTTTACCCATGTACAGACTTTGCAGTCTATCAAATACAAACGACGCCCAAAACACTCGCTTTCTAATTTCAATTTCTTCAGTACTGAATTTGACGTCACCGCTAGTATCTATGTGTAGTCCTAAGCTTTGACCCATCCGCAGTGCAGCTCCTGTACACATCCAGCCTTTGTCGATCGAATCTTGACTTACGAAGGTGGCGCCGAGCAAAAGAAGACCTTGGACGTTTGGGATATTGCACTCCAGGAATGCTTTAGGCAGAAGATTCTTTTCTACTCTCGGAAGAAAGTCATCTAGACAAATATCGTCACTGAACTTACTCACACAAGCTAGAATTGTGTGAAAGAGAAACTCGTTACAATAGGGCCCACCACCGCGGAATAGATCTCGAGTAAAAAGCGGTCTATAAGTGACCAAAAATGAATGATGTTGACGTTCCCAGTGTAAATGCATAAGTTTTCGAGCCAATTCCGGGTCAACGCCGTTCAAAAATGGTATCTTTGAGTAGTCCACGGTAAGCTCTAGTTTCAGTCGCTCTCGGGCGAAATCTTCTAGATGGCATCCATTTTTGCGAACAGGTGTTACAATCTTCGTATCGGTGCTTGGAATCTCCCAGTATGCTATGCTAGTGCCATATACAGAGACTTTCCCATCATCATTGCCTGAATTCTCGGAATTCTCGGAAGCAGTCGCTAAAGGTCCACGCTGTATCTGTAAGCGTTCCTTTAGATCCCGCACCTGTGCCTTCAGAGTCTCTATTGCTGCGAATGTCGGCCGTGGACGCCCGTTTTTGTAATAATCGTAATTGCAAGCCATATCTCGCGACTTGCAATAAGAACATCCATCTTTCGCTCCGTCACATTTGATTTTCTTACTGTGACAATTAAAACATGCCCGTGCCAGTCTCATCTAGTAAAAACTCAGGGAGCATTGCTGAGTCAAAAAAAAGGGTTGTTACCGTTAATTAAGAAAACTTTTTTTGCAAGCCGTGTCCACGAATTTCTTTATAACAAAGGAAAATTTATTGTGAAGTAAATAATCTATAATAATTTATAAATGCTCAATTGAAACTCGCGTGGGGGTTCTGGCTCCTCTGATTAGGTCCAATGATTTCTCATACACGGCGAATGAGATGCCGCTCCCGAGAATAAGTCTCCCACAACGAGGAGTAGCCCCACGCCAAAATGATTTCACCCCACCAGACTTTAAAGTCTGCTGAAAACAGTCCCATGTTGAGCTATATTGCATTGCAGAGTCTGCTGATTGCATTCTGGTCTTTAGGGTATCAAATGGCATAGTTATGTAAACAGTTACTACACCTGCTATCGCACCGATAAGAAAAGTCTTTACCATTGGCGCATTGCCATTACTGACGCCTGTATGCTGAGAAATTAGACTGTAGATGCCCATACGAGATGCAGAATTAGAAGCCTGACGTAGTGTTACAGGAACGATAGAACGATAGAGCCACAAAAAGCCCTTTTCTCTAACGATGGACGACGATCCTTGCAAAAACCCGTGATACTTGCGCATGCTAACAGGCTTTGCACCGTCCTCAATTAAGACTGTTTTAATAGTCTCAAATGGCGTCAATGCTATTATACTTTCCATGAATCCAGCAGACATACCGGCTATGACTCCCCCTATTGGACTCAGCATTCCATTATCATCTTTGAGAAGGTCCTTTACAGTTTCAAACGTAAAAAAGCGAACTGAAGTCTTTAAAGTAGCCCCTAATATAACTGTAGTACATCCTTTGTATATACTGCTAACTCCATAGTTTTGTGCCTGCAGGTATATTAGTTTCAATGGGTTTCGTGTTGCTTCCTTAGTTGCAGCGGCACTAAGTTGAAGTCTCGTTTTTGCAAATTCAAATGGGAACGTAACAGCAGCTTCTACAGCTCCGGCAGCGGACCCAGCGATCAAAGAGTCCATTGCCACTAGAGAAAACAGACTCCAAGGCCCATGGATCCTTTATATGACCCCGCAATAATTCGGTAAGTCATACACCGAGCGACTGCGGGTGACCTGGCTGATCTTTTTACGAAATATCAAGACTTGTTTTTCGCACACATACTTGCCGATGGTATAATGCATATTGTTGAGTAGCCAGTTACTCGGGGATCATTATTTACTGCAATATTCGGCAAAGCAAATTCAACTAGTCGGCACAGAATTACGACCTTGGAAAGAATGGAAAAGTCAGCATTGCTTCAAGCTTATTCTTGCTGATAAGATCTAATAACGCATTATTGCTTGCTTTTATATCAACGGTCATTGGGGAACAAGTCCATGCCAGCCTATCTGTGCCGTTTCATCGTCCGTGAATACTACAGTCAACAGGTGCAAGCTTTTCAAATCCGTTTGAAAATGTCGTTCGAATTTTCGGTCAGGAAATAATATTGTTTCAGCGACTGAGGTCTGCCACTCACACGTCTGAAATGTGCTCTCGCAGCCGTGGAGAGTAGCTTGCAACTTTTTTGTCTCTAACAACTCAGAAGTGTTATCAATCAGGTCCAAAACACCCTTGTATTCGGCCCAAATTGCAGTAGATTTATATTTACGTGGAGCTCGAAAGCAAGCATCCTGTGGTTTAAACCGGAGTAATTACTTCTTGAATTTAGTGGAATTCTACAGTGAAAGTATATTGAATAAATAGTTTATTAAAGTTATATCCTTTCTATCGTCCTTTTGGTCTTTGGTGATTTTTTTGTTGGTTTTAAGTTGATTTTTATTGATTTTTTTTGATGATTTTTGGCAGTTTTGGTTGTTTTTTAGATGAGTTTTGGTGATTTTTGATGTTTTTTGAGTTTCTAATATCATTGGTCGTTTTCATATTCCATCAGTTGTTAAAAGTAATCCGGATTGACTACTTCTGGCTTGCAAGTCTCATCATAATGCCGTTTGAAATGGTGTTTGTTCCAGTTTTCCCATGGCACCTGGCCATATCCATGCAAATCGATCCATTGATCGCAGTATTCGCAATGCCCCTTGTATTCAGTGATTTTGGCTCCAGGTTGAATTTTTTCCGGTAGTGTGATCATGGCATTTTCATAAGGGCAGACAGAGTGAATATCGTTCATATGTCTAGGATATTCCAAGGATTTGTAGTCAAACCATTCTCCGCAGATACCACACCAAGCTTCATATCTGTTCTGTACTTTCCTGGTGCAGGTAGGTCGCCATAGTTTGTTAGGCACCTCGATGAAGTTTTCCTTATGACGAGGAGGTAGTTTGGTGCGTAGTTTTACAATGTCACCTTGGAGAGGATATCCGAGTAGTCTTTTTAGCTCCGCTGCTGTGGCTGGGTCGACATCCTCAGTAGGTTCAGTGGGGCTCTCCTGGCTGATTTCTGAGCTGGTTTGAAATTCAGGAGAAGTGGCAGTAGTAGTAGCAGTGCTAGGAGCTGGAGTAGGAGCTGAAGCTGGAGATAGTTGGCAGTCCTTGGTTGATTTAGATGAATTTACTAGACTATTTTCTAAGTCTATTTGAGTCTTAGGTTCAGAAACCGGTTGAGATGAAGCCGCAAGTTGAATATGTTGGCAGTGCTCAGCGAGTGCTGAGGGGCATTGGTGGCTCTTGCTCAAGTCTGGTTGGGTTTCGGGATCAGCAACCGGGTGTTGTGAAAGCACAAGCATCCGGTTGGCATATCCACTAACCTCAAGTCCAGATGTTGAGGGCTCATGACGGAAAGACTCGTCGCAGCCAGAGACTACACGAGGAATTTTAGCAGTTGTGTTTACCGTGCACCTTTTCTTGTTGATTAAAGGTGCTTCCTCTCTAGCCGTGCGCTTTTTGGTTGTAAGCGGCTTCATCGGGGCAGATAGAATCCATAGATCCAAGGGGGTCAATTGTCTCAGAAAGTTTGGGTCCCCGAATTCCCTGTCCAACAATGCTAGGAATTCCTCATCACTACATTTGCCAGAAGAATAATAGCCAGGGCAGATTTTGGCGTTCCAGTGGCTACACTTGTGAGAGCAGCAGTCAGGAGAAGTGGCCAAGGTGTCCTCGGCACTACATTTGCCAGAGGAGCGGTCAGGAGAGGTGGTCAATGTGTCCTCAGCACTACATTTGCCAGAGGAGCAGTCAGAAGAGGTTTCCCAGGTATCTTTGTCCTCGTCCTCGCCATATAGTGTTTCGGCGTCAGAGTCGTCAGAGAGATCTTGAAAGAGCATAGGGAACTGCCTATTGATAAGTCCAGCTTGGGGCTTTGAAGACTCCTGAGAAGGTTGTCTTTTGGTTTGGTGCTTAGGCCTGAGGTAGTAGTTGGCCTTTTGCTTTTGGTACTGGTTGACAAGCCCAGAGGGGAGCTTTGAAGAGTCCTCAGAGAGTCGTCCAGTGGCTTGGGGCTCAGACACGAAGTAGCTGTTGACCAATTGCTCTTGATGTTGGTTAATAGGCCCAGAGTGGAGCTTTGAGGAGTCCTCAGAAAGTTGGCCAATGGTTTGCAATTCCATAATGGCATTTATATAGTAGTAGGAGTACGAGTCCTTGGAGTCTGGAGTCTGTTTGAGGTTCTCTTGATGTTTGAGGTCCTCGGGTTCAGCCTGTTCCTCGATAAGTTTGCCTTTGGGTTTAATTCCTTCTTCATTGTAGCAGTTGTAGCAGAAGGCGACCAAGAGGAGTACAGTGAGTGTGATGTTGATAGTTTTCTCAACGTCCGTAGGGCAAGAAAAGCCGTTAATGATAATTATGAGGATGATAATGATCATTTGCATGACGGAGAGTGGTTTAAACTCCATTGTAGATTGCGATTGAAGAAATCGGCAAAAGTCAAATTATTGACTGGTGGTTATACTTGACCGGTAGTCAAGAGATCAAAGTGAGGATGTAGTTTTTTCCTCAAAGTGAAGCTAGCTGTTCTAGCTGGCTTCAGATGGTGTAGAGCTTAAAAGCGGTGCGTGATAGCGTTTCGTAGAAGCAATTTCAGTGAAAAAGCCAACGAGTAAAGTAGTAGTTAAGAAGGTAAGATAATTTCCAAAAAAATGTGGGAATGGCCTCTTTATAGGAGAAATTGAGACCAGACTGGGGAAAACTCCTTTATTCTACTGTCTATTGAACATTACAGTATAGCAATACCAATTGGTAAAGGTCACGCTATCCTGCATTGTTTACTTATGACGATATTAAGTAATTCTGCTGCACACCAAAGCAGGGGTCCAATGTTCAAAGTACGGATTAGGTAATCTTTTGGGCAAATTTTCTTTTTGAGCGGCTGATTTAGGTTGTTCTAGCGGGGATCGTGCCTGGATTTACCACATGGCTTTTATGCTCTCCAAATCTTTATTTTAACCCAAATAAATTAGAAAAAATTACAATTGTATTTATTTAAAAGTGTCAAAGTATATAAAAAAAGAATGAAAAAATTACCTCTTCAATTGATCGATTTATCAATTATTCTTAGCTAAAAAAACGGGTCATAATTACTTTTTGAAAGTTGACAGGTTCTTTTGGGAATCAATTATATTACCCAATTTGTCCAATTAAAAGCACATGACAAGATATTATATCAAGTTCTGTAATATCTCTTCAGTAAATACGACACCATGAAGAAGATTGTAGCCGTTTTCTGTGAAATCATAGGCTTTTCAGCCTAGTTCTGATAGTATTTTGGACTCGAAGATGTCAAAATATCACACATGCCAAGAGTAACAAGTCAAATGGGAGAAAATGATTAACGACTTCAAGTTCCTGAAAATCAAAAAGCAATGGAAACCCTTGCAAAGATGTTCGCACTCTTTATGAGATTCTCTTAGTCATTGTAAATATGCCAGATTATTTCACAGGTTTTGTCAAGGCTTGTTTTAAGGCATTTTTTAAGTGTATCATCAAGATGGGACAGAGCAAAATTATTGTAACGTTAATTAAACTCTGAATGTTGTTGGATCTACAGTATTTAAAACGTTATTGTTATAATTTTTAAAGGAATAATAAAATATATTAAAAACAACAAATACTTGATGAAGTTGGAATTACAAGTCATATTCAAGATGTGGGAATAGAAAAGAATTATTCCGGATTGTCGCAGAATTATTCGCATTTTCGCGGAAAGATTGGTTGGCAATAGTTACTATTTGGAAACAATTATCGGCCGTTGCTAATTTTTGGTTACAAATATCTAGCAGACGGGTAACTTAATTCGCGATGATTTCATTCAGGGTCTCTCGGAGTTCAGAGATATCCTTCAAATGAAGTAGGATAGTTGAAGTTTTATAGGTTTCTGCTCTTTGTTTGGTTTACTGAGTCGTCCTTTGTATCCTTGAGAGCCCATCGTCGATTGTAACCAATTGCTTTATCTATTGACTTTTTCACTGGAGGCTTCGTCGTACGTCTTGTCAACTATCGACAGGCTTGTGGAGTGTCAGCAGCCATTATCTCATACGGTCTGCAGGTACTGTTGAATGATATGCAGGATTGGTTTTTGGGATTGTTTTTTCTGTTCTCTATGGCAGTCAGTGTTCTAATGGTGTTTTACTGGACTGTGTGGATTCTACAAGGCTGCTCGAGGTTTATTGATAATCCGCGTTCTTTGCATTTTGGTTCCAGGCATTTTACATGCAAGATTATAAACTGTATCTCTTCAAAGGGTGTATATGTCTCGAGATTTATATCGTTCTGGCAACTGAGATGGACAAGAAAGCTCAAGAAATTGCTCATGTTTGCGATTCACGATTTTCAGCAGAGATATCTGAGGTAAGCCATAAATTGACGACGGAAGAGTCATACTGAGATGATAGCAAACAGATATTTAATAATTAAATCTAAAATAGAAGAGAAATTTGTGCAATGTGTATCCAAGATGATATTCACTTTGATAAAGTTGAATCTTTCTTAAGTGTTCTGAATTGAGCAATTAAATTGCGAATAAGAAAGAAAACTCCAAAACCGCCCAAACGATAATTGTGCCAATTGATCCAACTGTAGATTCACCACCGTTATGTGAACTGACAGGAGTAGCTGCGGAAGTGGATGGGGCACTTGCACTTGATGAGGTAGTGACAAATTGTGATGATTCAGTACTGGGCAGACTGGACTCAAATCCGGATTGATCTGTTGTAATGATAGGAGCGCTTTGTGATTCGAAATCGCTGGACAACACCGGTGGAGCAAATGAGCTAATGTCGGCTGAGCTGGAACTGGAGGAACTAGTTCTACCAGGGCTGGTTGTGCTCAGGCTGGTCGAGCTCTGACTGGCAGTACGCAGACTGGTTGTACGCAGGCTGGTTGTACCAAGACTGGTTGTACCAAGACTGGTCGTACCAAGACTGGTCGTACCAAGACTGGCCGTACTAAGGCTAGTTGTGCCAAGACTAGTTGTTCCAAGACTAGTTGTTCCAAGACTAGTTGTTCCAAGACTAGTTGTTCCAAGACTAGTTGTACCAAGACTAGTTGTATCAAGACTGGTAGTACCCTGACTGGTTGTAGTCTGACTGGTAGCACCTCGACTGGTAGCACCCTGACTGGTAGCACCTTGACTGGAAGCACCTTGACTGGAAGCACCCTGACTGTTTCCTCCTAGACTGATTGCACCCTGACTCGCAGTCGATACTGTACCATCAGTTGAAAATTGATCAGAATTAGCATCAGGTCCGCAGATTGATGGGAAATTGCATTGCAATTTAGGTTCACATGTTTTTGTCCCGCTCCACCCAAGGCATACCGTAGTAGGATTGTATTGTCCAATGAAATTAATGACAAATTCATTCTGTAAATTAGTGGACCCAACTCCCTCATTGATACATTCCGTTATGGAAACATAGGAATCCGATCCCGATAAAACAACTCCAACCTCTCCATCCTCAGCATTAGCGCAAATACAAATTGTAGTTAATCCACAATTTTTGAAAACCAAGCTAGTTGCGGAAACAATCGCGTTAGCATTGGGATTAGTATCTGAAAATATGGTCGTGGTAGTAAGATAGGTGGTACCAGACACCACAGCTATAAGCAAGGTCGAGCTATAGAAAAACAGACCCAATCTCATTTTTGCAATAGATGGATTAGTATGTATAAGATGCTTCTTTTATATGTATAAAGTAGAGTACATTATCCGGCAATTCTGCTATTTATATTAAACTAAGGTCTGGTGGTGAATCTTTACATCGGAGGCGAATGGACCCTATTGTTCCTTAATAGGAAGTGGCTAATCGACTAGAACTAAAAGACTGCGGCTGAAAGCAGCAAAGTTTTAAATAGAATTTGTTCCACAGCCCTTTATATTTATTCTAAATTAGTAAAAGGAAGCAATCATGTTTGACCATTTGTAGATTTGTAACCAGTACGAAAATCTCTAATCAACTACGCCGTCTGGAAGAGCGCAATAATTGAACAGTCTGCTTGATGTTTATATAGTGTTATATAAAGCATAAGATCCAAATAAAGAATTATTATTATAACTTTGAGAATAAATGATTAGATGCTTGCAGCAAATATCGACAAAGTTGAGCCACACCAGTTTAGAGTAGTTGCAGGGCTTGGCAATTCTAACGGATTCAGGGTCGATTGAGTTGATATTTACATTTACCCAAGACTTTAGTAGGAGACAATTGGGGCTGGTGATCACAAAGCTTAGCCGCTTGGCGATCCAGGGTAAAAAGATATGCAATATTTTGTTATTGAAAAGTTTAAAATTTTGAGTTCATCTGCACAGCCTAAATAAGCCAATTTTATGGTATATTTATTCCGTTATTTTTTAAATGCATTGAATGTATTTCAATACAAAGTTATACAGTTTATCGCTGAATTCATTAAGCTCTCACCAATGTTCTCTAGCTAAATCTCAATAATTAATTATATGGCGGTCCGGCATTACTGGATTTAGCCCTTTGTTCAAGTTTGTTGCTACTGTACTAGCAAGAAAAAAACAAAATAAATAAAAAGTTTTTATCAATTGGGACAACTTAAAAATTCACAATCTGTCCCAATCCTTCTTTTGACGTTTTAAAGTGCATCCAAGTTGTTTTTCCAATCACTTCCAAGGATCAGAAGGTCGGCTGTGGACCACTGTGGTAGGCCACTGGTAGCTTGGATGGATTAGATAGAAGTAAATAGTTCTAGTTCTACGCATAGCCCATACGACTTTAAATAAATAAAAAAGTGTGTTCCAACAATTGATTACCGAAAGCATATTAGTACTGATATTGAAGCTTGCTAAATATTTAAAATCATTGGCTGAATATAGGTAAAATAGATCCAAAAACGGCTGAACTCTACTGAGTCTAAAGTTGTAAACGGCTGCTGTGTCACAGGTTGCATGAATGAATGAACTTATCTTATTTAAAGTCAGTGGCTAAATAATACAAGTAAAATATAAATCCAAAGAAGACTAGTTCAAAATGCTTTGCCCTTAACGCTGTATTCAACCAGGCTATGACGTTTTGCAGCAACATAAATTACCGCTGATTTTTGTCTCTTCTGTTAGGATGGAGCTGGAATTCCCCATGAGTTTGACTACTCAAGTGTACGAGGGAAAACCCACCTTACTGATTGAGAACAGGATTCTCTGTAAGCTAGGAAAACCTGAACAAGCTGCTCTCTAAGAGCTACCTTCAGATAATAGTTGCGGTTGGTATTCAAGGAACCTAACCACCGCACTAAGCCCTTCTTTAGTGTCAAGATGAGTTTTTAGATTAAGATCCTCGGAAACCACTTGGAGATACTGGTGTCGCTGGGTTTCATAGTCGACACAGTATTGGAAGATATGGTTCACCGTTTCAAGTTGTCCGCATCTACATTCATGAGGTCTCGTCGTTATTTTTAAGTCCTTGAAATAGGACCCTGTGGTGCCTTTGCGGCTACGAAGCTGGGTTAGCTTGCTGAGCATTGACAGGCTACAATTTTTGTGGAAGCTCCTTAGTGGGTTCTTTTTTCCTTTAAATACAACCCTTCATCAGTGACGGACCGATAAAATATTCCCTTATTTGATTCGTTATATTCCTTTCTTAACGCTGTATTCACAAGTTGCAGTATCGGGAGTTATTTAGGTGATTTCAGAGTTGAAGAAACTATAACGAGTCCACAGTGGACTCCGCACAGCTTCGACAAAATTAGTAACTGGACAACTGCTCATCAACCACTCATCAACCGTTCATCAACTGCTCATCAACTGCGCTAATATGTCGCCGATATGTTGGCTATGATTATCGGTTAATTTCCGATTGGTAATCGAACTGCCTACTCCAGGGTAACTGAAACTGCCGATATTAAACTGCCGATATCGTGAACCCCAGATCTATCTTCATCACGACAATGTTGATAATAAATAATATATTAGACATTTAAGCTAGTTAACAAAGACTCCAAAAGCTTATTCACAAAGGAATGATAGATATATACAGAGAATTATGCAGATACTTGATTGCGACCACCATTAGTTTCCAACAAAGCGACAGTTAGCATTTACTTCTCCAATGCTTGCATTTGAACCAATTCATAGTATTTGGACTTGTTGGCCAAAAGTTCTTGATGAGATCCAGACTCTAAAACCCGACCATTGTCTATGACGTAAATGATATCGGCAGTCTGAATGGTGGACAACCGATGAGCCACTGCTATTGTAGTTCTTCCCTTGGCGGCTTTGTCAAGAGCATGCTGAACAACCTTCTCTGATTCACTATCCAGAGCAGAAGTGGCTTCGTCTAGTAGCAAGACTTTGGGGTTACGAATCAAAGCTCTTGCAATGGCTATTCGCTGCTTTTGACCTCCTGATAACAGAGCTCCTTTCGATCCACAGAATGTTTCATATCCATCAGGAAGCGACATTATAAAGTCATGAATATTGGATTTTCGACAAGCTTCAAACATCTCTTCTTCAGTTACATCTTTCTCGGTTCCTAATAGAATGTTCTCCCGAATGGATCCAGAATAAAGAATAGGTTCTTGTTGGACCAAAGCAAGATGGCTACGATAGTCGTTGATGTTTAGATCCTTGATATCGTTACCATCAAGAAGTACTTGACCAGATAAAGGCCTGTAAAACTGCTCCACAAGACCTATAGTAGTACTTTTACCACAACCTGAAGAGCCCACCAAAGCTACATATTGACCCTTTTTGATGCTGAGATTAAGTCCTCGAAGAACTGGTACATTGGGCCTAGTAGGATATCGGAAATGAACGTCTACAAATTCGATATTTCCTTCTACTTCGTCGGCATCCAGTACTTTACCTTCATCAGACCAAGTATCGATTACTGGCTCAATATCAAGGATTCGCGAGATATTTTCAGCAGCTTGCTTGGCTTTTCCCATATCGGGAGCAAATGAAAAGACAGCTCCAGCAGATTGAGCTCCAAAGATCACGGCTATGAAAGAAACAAAGAATTGAAAGGAAGAAATTGTATGAGTCTTCAAAAGGGTACTTCCATACCAGAATCCAAGCCCCATTACCCAGGGAGTTAATCCTTGACTAAGACCATAGAGAATAGCAGATCGAACGGCTGAAGGTCGAGAATTGGCTACTTGGCGATCGATACTGGTCTTATAAGTCTCATAGACCTCATCTTCAAGGTTCAATGAAGCTACAGTTCTAATGGATGAAATACTTTCACAAGCATAAGAACCCGATTCTTCATAAACCTTCTTTGCCCGTTCCTGTAACTTGACCAAGACCCAGAATCGAGCAAATCCACAACCGACAAGAATAGGCACACAAGCTGTACAAACAAGCGCCAGTCTCCAGTTGAAAACAATACCAACTGTGACTCCTACTATAAGGGTTACAACTGACTGAAGGATCTGTCCAACAGTAGCACCACCAAGCCCTTCTACGTATTGTCCATCCTTGGCCAAAGTGGATACTAAAGCTCCACTAGTGTTTTCATCTAAATCAAAGAATGAAATGTCCATACGAAGAAATTGCTCGAAAACACGGCGACGGATATTTCGCACCAAATGTTCTGAACTGTAGGAGAAATTGGAGATCATAAGATAAAAGGAAATCCATTCGATAACTCCAATCATGAAAAAGAATCCAGAGTACATGTTGACTTGATGCCTCATATGAGGATATTGGTCAGGAGGAACCATTAAAGCGTCCATTACTTTGGCAAATAGAATGGCCAAGGAGGGATAACCACATCCACAGATGAATGAGAAAAAGGATCCCAAGATGATACGACCGGTTTCTTTTTTGTTGAACTGATAAAGCATTTTCATCAGATAATGAATGGATCTCTTGGGAGGAGGAGCGGCTAAAGATTGTTTTTCAAGATTCATACTCGACACAGATTTCCTGGTGGAAGTTTTCGTGAGGCCTAAAGGCTCATCGTCATCTTCATAATTGGCTGTGAGTGGAACAGGATGCTCAGATTCGGCAGCGTTGTCGTTTTGCTTGAGGGCTACAATTCTTTGTGCTTCTACAAGCTTGCTATAGGCACCGCCTAAATCCAAAAGCTCTTGATGAGTTCCACTTTCAACAATATCTCCGCGAGAAAGGACTATGATTTTATCAGCGTCTTTGATAGTAGACAATCGATGAGCGATTACAATAGTCGTTCTTGACTTGGCAGCACGATCCAAAGCATCTTGGACAATTCCTTCCGACTTGGTATCAAGAGCAGAAGTGGCTTCGTCTAATAAAAGGATCTTGGGCTCGGAAATAATGGCTCGGGCAATAGCAATACGTTGTTTTTGACCTCCAGACATAAGGAAACCTCGTTCTCCAACATGAGTCTCTAAACCATCGGTGAGCTTTTCAATGAAATCCCAAGCATTGGCGAATTTACAGGCTTCAATAACAAGTTCGCGCTTCTTCTCTTCAGAAGCATTCTCATAACTCGTGCCAATAAGTCCATAACAAATATTCTCATAGATTGTAGTAGCGAAAAGTGAAGGTTCTTGAGATACAAGAGCAATCTGCTGTCGAAGAGAATTGACTTGAATCTTGGAAATGTCTTTGTCATCAACGTAGATAGTTCCACTGATAGGGTTATAAAACCTTTCAATAAGACCAACAATTGTGGATTTGCCGGATCCTGAAGCTCCAACTAAAGCTACAGTTTGACCCGGTTCAACGGTTAGATTCATGTCTTTTAAAACAGTGACCTCAGGACGAGAAGGATAGATGAATTTGACGTGTTTAATCTCGATTTTACCCTTGATTTCATCCAACATTTCGTTATTCTCATCGGGCTCGGCAGCAGAATCAATAACAGGAACTCGATCGATAGCTTCAAAGATCTTTTGTCCAGAAGCAATGGCATTTCCAATGGCTTGAAAAGAAGGAGCCACATGACCAAGCATAAAGGCGCCAATCATAATGGCCATAATTACAGTAACAAGACTTCCTATTTGTACACTTCCACTAACGATATATCGCGAACCTTGCCAAAACGCCAAAGCATAAGACATATAAACGACTGACCAAATGGTAGCAACCATTATAGTCAAAGTCCTACCCTTTAAGCCAGCAGCAATCATGGTATTGTACAAATGTTTGTCGAATTTCTCCACCAAACGACGTTGAGTACCAAAGGCTACAGTGTTATGAATAGCCGATAAAGTCTCTTCTGCTACAGTGGAACCCTCCGAGTAAGCTTTTGTCGACAATGTAGTATACTTGATGATAAAAATGGATCCCGTGGTCATTGTACCGACAATAGTAAATACTACAGAAGACAAGATCAAGGTCATTTTCCAATCCTTTGAGAATCCAATAGCAAAAGCTGTTAAAAACGATGAGAGTCCACTGACGATTTGACCGGCTTTTTCAGAGATTCCTTCTTGGATTAAATTAGTATCGTTGGTGATTCGAGTAGTTACTTCTCCAGCACCTAACTTGTCGAAATAGCCTATATTTTGACGTAGAATGGCCTTAAGATAACGCTGGCGAATACGGCCAGTTAGAACCTCACCTCGGTCAACATGAATAAATGTTTCAATGGCGGTAAGAGTGATGATTGCGATTCCCAAATAAACGAAATACAAAGTGTTATGGTTGATTGAATGTTGGAATTCATCTGGGTTAACATGACCAGTAAGAAGGTCAGCGAATTGTTGAGTTAAACTGCCGAAAACAAGCGTAAACATAGGAAGACCTGCTCCAGCAGCAATAGAGAAGATGTAAGCAATAACAAGTAATAAAGCATCGGTTTTCGTAGCATATCGATAAAAGGACTTGTAAGATACTGGGACTTTTTTCAACTCCACTTGGAGTCTTAAAACCTCGGCTTCATCTTCAGGAAGATGACGAAATGGATCGTTTTCATCTTCTGAAGCTGCAAATGTGACATCTTTTTCAAATGTATCTGATAGAGTCGAGTTTTGTTCAGATAATGTTTGAGGCCTAGGAGATCGAGGAGGAGCTAGAGTCTCATTCTCGTGATCTTTTGAGCCCATATTGATATTGTATGATTTCTAAGTTAGTTGTTGAAATAATATTAACTTGAGCATATTAATAAGGATTGTACTAACAATACTATTTTAATAATTTTTTGGCTGTCATTTTTGTCTTATATATAAAAGACCATTTCAAAGCTGATGTAGTGGGACATAAATATATTTATTCTCAACATCACGGGAATGACTTACTTATAGTAATAACCAGAAAACACAACAAAGAAAAGCACCCAATAAAATGGCGACCAAATAAATGGTGAAATAAAAAAAAAAAGATCCAGAAAGATCAAAAAAGATCAAAAAAGATCCTGAATAAACTTGATAACTTTAAGGCTGTTGATTTATTGTCGTTTAAAAACTAAATAGCCAAATATTTCATATCACTGGATCCACAGCCGTTCTTATATAACTGAACGAAAGGCAATAAAAACAACTGACTGGAACATTTTACAAAATGGGACCTTGGATCGGCAAGGCTGAGGGACTGAAGCCGTTCGTTATTCATCATGAATCATGCAGCTGCTCTATCAAATGGAATTAATTCCAATGACAGACGATTATTTTATTTGGGAGCTGGGGCTGGACACGGGAACTTAAGTTCCCGAGACCCGTGACCTATAATCAGCACTCATTCCTTGATTGCTTTTGTTGACATGTAGATCAATTATCGTATTCCGAAAGATGAACGGCTGTAGTGAAAAGTGGCAATGAATAGTTTATAGACGTTGAATCAACTGATATTAAGATATCTCATTAACGGTTATTTATTCAGAAACTTTTGAAATGATTCTATGTACAAATATTTCATTCTTTGGGAGTTTAAGCTCCGTTCAAGCAATCTTCATCGACCTTGGACTCATTATTCAGCGGTATTTTCAGAGGTTATAATTGGATATTATTAGATGATGTATGCTCAGATCAGACTCCATCAGAATCTGGTGTTTCAAGTCGACAGTCTAATAATCATCGGTCGTAAGTGAGTCACTTTGTCAGGGTTAAATCCATCGGAAGGTTAGCAAATCCGGATGATTGACCGGGGAACTCCTATTCACTCACACTAGTTCATTAAAGGAAATTTGCCGGCATGTTCTATACGATTACTTATATCTGGATTCCAGACTCTGGACTGTTAAATATGGAGAAGTTAGAACCGACAAAGGACTTGTCAATAACAATATAATATAATATTTTAAGTGATTTTTAATGTATCAATTCTATTTGCTGTTATCATTCATCATCTTATTAACTACAGTTCGCCGAGGTCAACGTAATACCTTTAACGTAATACGTTCAACGTAATCCCTCCAACTAATTTCTCCAACTAATTCCTCCAAATAATTCCTCCATGTAATAATCCGAAGTAAACTTTAAAAGAATTTATAATAATGATTCCTAGACCAAGTTAGCACTGTTCATTGTCTTTTAAAAGAATTAACAATCAACAAGCGGAGTGAAAATTTGCTTTTAATCCAGATATCTCGTGGCAGCAGTGCCTTCGGGTACCGGGACATTAAAATATCCGGTGTGATTTCCGGAATCAGATCGTGCTTTTCACTACGCCTAAAAGAGATTCTATATTAATCGTGATCAAGTCGTCAGCCTATTTTCTTCCAGGTTTCCTTTTAAAGTAGATCCGCATTCTATATCCGCGTTATTTTGATCCGATTAAGCTTTTCAAACGTATAATGGCGTATTTAGCTAACAAGAAATGGCAAGATCGACGTATGTAAGTGTAAATACCAGTTGGGTAATTTCCGATCTTTCCTGACCCTGTTCCGATTGAAAGAAGGCTTTCTATTATCTGTGAAACTTTGATGAAGAGTTCAATCATTCTATTAGATCAAAGTGAAAATGGTTAAAAATGATAAGGCTTGTTAGTAGGATATTAAAGACTGAAATTTCCTGGCATTGCAAAACCAGTTTGATCGGCTTTTGATCCTTTTTTATCGTCAGATCGACTGCAAATACTTGGCAATAGCAATAAGGTTTAATAGAGCGATAGTGGCAGATCGCCGCAGGTCTAACGAGTCCATCAAATATTACCGAATCTGTTTTTCAGGAAATTTTCATTGTTATTGGTCAATATAGAACGCTCCAAATTCGATTTTGGCTGGACGCTTTATCAGGGTAATAATACTGGGAGTTTCGAGCTGACTTGAGTGCTGGAGTCTGTGCTGGAGTTCTGTACTAGATGTCAGTTAGGACTCCTTGGGACTTCATAACAGAATAAGCATTTCTAGAACTCCACACTCTATATACTGTATTCGATGAAGGAGATGCAGAACCACAATAAATATCAGCAATTAAATTCATTTTGAAATATTATTACTCTTTCAAGTGTCAATACAATGAGAATCTTTTATTTTAATCTAGCAGCCTTAATGGCCTATTGGCCAAACTAGCATTTGCTAGCTAATCGAGTGAGTGGCACTGAGAGCAATACCTTCACTAAAGTATTTCATAGTGAAATAAGAGCAATAGATATCTAAGATTCCTAATTTCCTAGGCTGATAAGAATAAGCCTGCCAAAACAGAATAAATCTTATTTGAAGAATAATTTCTGAGAAAATATTTGTGGTAGGTCTAATATCTCAGCTAAATAGGAATTATATTTCCTACAAATTCAAAATACTTATTCAAAACAGGATACAAATAGCAAAAATACTTGTAAAACGATAGAATATTTAAAGGAACTAGAGAGCTATCAATTTAAGAATTGCAGGTGTTAAATGCACTGTCCCAAATATTACATTCCGAATGTCGTGCAGGCATCTGTAGTTATAAAAATAAATAAAGATTATATTGCTACGAGTGGTCTGCAACTACTGCATACCTGTAACAGTGAATTTAAATAAACTATTACTGCACATATTCCTGCAGGCCCTCTAGTTCAAAAATAGTTACCATATATTTATACCTTTGCGCCATTTGTTTACCTGACTTTAAAGAGTTAATTTATCAATTATTAAATACTACCAACAGATTTAATTAGTTATTTAGGCAAGTTGTTAAATTAAAGTTCTGAGTATCCAATGAAAACCTGAAAAGTCCGTGTTCAAGTCGATGTGGCCATATCAAGTCACAGAAGATAAGAAGGAATCATTCCTTTAAAATTGTGCCCTCCGCACGGAATTAGAATGTTGAATGATTCGCTACAACATTATCACTGTAATAGAAGTCCCAGATTGTTCCTTCGGATTTCAGTCGATAACATCTAAACAGTTACTAAGCAGGAGCTATCCCAAGATTTATAGTGAATGATGGGACCAGACAGGGAGCATTAATAGTTCCTTAATATAAAGAGAATATCGTTAAAAGCTCTATATCTTCTGAAATCCTCGCATTGAACGATGACGGTGACAGTGAGGGTTAAGGCATAAATGTGAAAGCCATGAATCAGGCTACAATGTTCGACCATTAGTACAGTATTTACTGTAACAAACACATTCTCACATGCTTCAAATCGGACGAACTGGGTAATGTAATTGATTCCCAAAGAAGCCTGTCAACTTTTCGAAAAAGAAATCACAGCCCTCTTGTTCGCCAAAGAACAAACGAGATCAACCAATTCAAGAGCAAAATTTTCGTGACTTTTTTTAAATTGATCCTTTTATGATTCTATAATTAATTGTTATTTTTTTCAGATGAATTGATCCCGGAGAAAATATTCACAGACTTAAAAGCAGCTTTGTGTGCCCAGGAACTGACTTGAACTTTATTACATAATTCTTTTACCTCATTCAGCCTCACTAAAAGCAATTCCTGTCAAAATTACCTAATAGAAAAAGCAATTTGGGTATATTGTTATGTAACCGGACTCTGGAACTTGCATACCACAAAAATCGTAGGCTTTCTCCAGATTTATTACTTAATATCGACACAAGTAAACAATAGACCGCTGCGTGACCTTTACCAATTCGTCCTGCCGTACTGTAATGTTCAATTGATGAGCTCTCCCTTAGTCTGGCGTCAATTTCTTCTATAAAGAGTCCGTTTCCCACTTTTTTTTCGAAATTAACTTGCCTTCTTAACTTGCACTTTTCCTACCTTAAGGAAAAGATTTCACACTCGTATATAAGCCTAGCGCTGCTCCTTAGCACTGCTGAACTCTAGCTTTCGCTAGAAACTGACTCTGCTCTACATCTGCTTACTTCAAGCAATTGCAATCGCATTTATTTGTCTAGACTATCACTTCAGTCTACAACAATGCACTTTGCCTCCACCACCTACCCCGCTTCGGCTGACTCCACTGGACTTTCATTGTACCATCAGCTCTATCTTCTTGCTGATGAGATCGCCAATGAACCTCCTACCTCGCCCACTGCCGACGAGTGTGATGCTGCACTCGATCTGCCAGAACTCGAGCCTTGTCTCTCTGAATCTTCTGAAGATGAGACTGATTTGGAGGAGCTTTTTGACAAAGCTCTCAACACTGCATTGGACAGCTCTGAATCAATTACAACTGCAAGCCAAACGCCTGAAAACGCCATTAAAGTCTCAGAGCAACAATTAGGAGAATGCCAATCGGCTGACGTCTCCTCAGACATCATCTCCAAGGGACCTGAATCTACTACAATCAGGACACCCAAACCAACTAAACCGGCACACCATGCAAGAGGCCTGTCGGCTATTACCTTGCGCCAAGATAACAGAAAGAACAAGCTTTCTTTCACCTCTGGTATCACTCGCAAAACAAACACTTTTGCTTTAGCAGCTGCCAGAACTGCTATGGCCAACAGAGGACAATCACAATCTCTCTCTACCGGAAATACTATTCCTAAACCTTTCGGACCTGCTTCCAAATCCACTGTGGCCTCATATCTCAAAGACATCAACGCTCAGCCGCTCTCGCTTGCTTTTCAGGAGAGAGCCAGGCCCAAGCCAAAGTCTGCCACAAAGGTTGTAACCAAATCACAACCATTATCACAAGGAACTGTCCCGAAGCCATTTGGCCCGGCTTCAAAATCTACCATAGCTACATATCTTAAAGATATAAACACAACAGAACTCCTTCTTTGCCAGAGGGAAGTATCTAAATCCACCGGCTCTAAATCTCCAGTGAACAAAGGATTTCTGAGAACCCAGGTGAAAACTAGCAGAAACAATACTGGAGACCTTGATCATGCCTTTCAAGAACTCAAGCCTCCAGTCGACCAAATAAACATTGTCTCTTCTAAAGAACTAACCTTGGAACTTCTTCGGACCAATCTTAAACCACTTTCTCCTCAAGCCTTCTTCTCAGACGATGAAAGGCCTTCCAACAATGCATCACCAATCAAAGGCTCATTGCCTGCCAAGTCCATTCTCAAGACTTCCAAATACTCCACAACTGTCTTCACTTCCGATCATCTTTTAAATACATGCTCAGCCTACAGCAAATTAGACGGAACTCCTTGCAATAGGAACTATCTACAAGACCAACCTCAAGTCTCTATCAATCACTGCAATATTGACGGAATTATCCAACAACCAAAAAAAATAAATAGAAACAACCTCTTAAGCTTTCTTCGCGGCCTCAAGGGAAAATCTCAAAACTTCGAGGAAGGAAATAATAAAACGACAAAAAAAATCATAAAACTAAAATTCGAAAAATATCTATCTTCACCATTTTCTTTAATACATTAATTTATTAATTCATGAACGTAGAAATCAATTAATTCATTAAAGTAGAATTTATTAATCCGTGAATCACAAATCTATTAAATTTATTTTACAGTTAATATCTGCTACAAAGTTAGACAAAGCCAGACCTCATGATAATTCTTAACGCTTTGTCGACTTCAACAGCACAAGACAGCAAAATGAGATCTGTAAGATGGCACAGGATTACAATTCAGACAGTCTTTACCAAGTTTGGTCAAACTCCTGTAAAGGAAACGGCAGAGCAGATTTAGAGTACGAATCTTCGGTTTCATGTCCATATCTTCAGCCTAAGCCCTTAACTTAGAATCACAGAACCCAATTCAAAAATCTTCAACTTCAGAGGCTTCAAGGATTGGCTATTTCTGTCTATTTTATTCTTATAATTACTTTATAGTTTAGGGTAGATAGCTGGCTACGAAATCTGACTACATAATAGCCTGAAGAGTTAACAATAGGGCAAATTCCAAAATTGTACGTAATTTCTGGACTATGGATTGACCACCACTGGTGCTAGATGTAGTTGTACAAGTTTCCGAGACAATATCACTCGTGGTCTGGGTTATAGTAACAGTATCAGTCTTAGTCGTAGTTCCACAAGTGTTAGAACCCGAAGACAAAGTTGACGAAGCCATTGAGCTGGTCAACATATTCGTGGAACTCTCAGATGGAGTTGAAGCACTTGGTAATTGGCTCGTCGCACTAGGCCCACAAATACTTGAGCTAGCACATACAAAAGATCCAGAGCAAGCACTTGGGAAGGCCAAAGTACCACACTGGCTAGTCGGATTGTCAACCTCTGAATAACTAAATGAGAATATTCTGACCAATCCACTAGCTAGCCGTCCTGTTATTAAACACGCTTGTATGATATCAAAGACGTCAGATCTTCCAATTACGCTGGTTATCAAACCTTGAGATGCCGAGGTATAACTGCGGAAAACAGCGATTCCACAAACGGAAAAAATCAATTCGATTGCAGATTCAATCGTGTAAATTAAGGGAGACAAAACATTAAATGAGGCCTCTACACTTAAATATGTGTTGGACATGCTGTAACTGCTTGAATTCTATAGATAATATTATTCCTGGGTCCTACTTTAAGATATTGCTTCAAAGACGGGGCTCCATCGTTATCTACAGTCGAATCTCTATATAAATAGCCAGATTGGACGGTTTTCGATACATGTCTGGGCTTATACTCATCGGCAACTTGGTGATAAATGTTACAAGGATATACAATTGAGGATTGATCTCTTATCAATCATATTTAGCACAAGTAATAGTCTAAATGACAGGTACGAGAGTAGTATTTTCTATATTTTTGTTCTAAGTGAAGTCGATTAAGAATACATATCTTGTATGTATACAATAGGACAAACAAACGATCAATTCATTAAATCTTTCTTTCATCATATTTATTCAGGTTTAAGTTCCCAAATTGTTTTATAATAATATTGAGATGTAGAGTTAATGGTATCTGATGATCCTTGTCAGTTGAATTGAGCAGTTCTCTTGAGAAATAGAAACGAGTCTTAAACGCTAAAGTTGTTGCATGGTATTATGCCAGAATATTTAATTATTCTCTGTCAAATACTGAAAGTGTCCAAAATAAAAAGAAGAACATCCAACTAAGACAACTGTCTGATATTGCGCCAACGCAGGGATAACAATCGAGCGATGAATATTCAGATTGCCACTTAATTCAGGGAATAATAATTATTCAATAATTAAATACACGAGGGACGACTTTGATTCAAATTCTCTAAGCAAATTTCAAAAAGATGGATTAATTAAATGAATTGGGTTGATATAAGATTTACTATTATTTATCCGTTAATTAAGAATTTGTTTTGCAAAATACAATACAAATACAATAAAAATGCTAAAGAATACAACCAGTTTACATTGTGTCCATTTCAGGGATGTGATTGAGACATATTCCTAAACATGGGTTTAAATAATTTTTTCTGTGACGGTTATAAGGTGACAGGTCGTAGTTCTTAGATATTTCTGGATCAGAAATTCAGAAACTTGCACCATGGCACAAATACTGTAAAAGCTGGATCAATGATTACATGGGAAATGTTGTATTTACTGACAATAGTTCTATTTATGAGCATTGTACTCCGACCTAATAACGATTCCTTAGTCTAGCTGATCTTCGAAGTTTGTTTAACGTTCTTATTATTAATATCGGTTCTATTGGAATTTTAAATGAGTACAGTAGTAACAACAGAGACTTCAATATTTCAAAACAGTAAGATGATCGTTATAAATCCGAAATTTGCTGTAGTAAATTGACATTTGTCGAAGAAAATACTAACCTTGAATACGGTGAAGATTGTTTCGAAATAATATTAAGGTTTTCAGAGAAATTAGGGGATAGTGAAAGGCAACCGTCACCTAGATGACTTGCAGCCGCACTTTGAATTAAGTTTAGGCCTCCCTTTCCGTTTCTTACAATGTTAGCTTTTAATTTATTTTGGTTAAAGCACTTTTCGCAAATGGCCTTGATACCTAGAGACCTTTATTGAACAAAATTGCTATAACTACCAAACCCACAGTTGTCAGTTTGACGGATATTTTCCATAGATAGCAAACAATAGCTAGGATGCCTTCAAAATTGACATTGAAACTATCAATAAACAATTGAATTTTGTTCTCTGATCTTAGAATCCAGCGGCTTCCAAAGAATAGCCAAGCCTTTACTTACAGAATGAGAGAGTTGATGATGAAATATATTGTCCAGAGATTAGGTATAGCATATTTTTGAAAAAAATGGTTTCCGCTGTCATCAAGCTTAGATTTAGAGTGAGTGGGGTAAATTCAAAGCAAACTAGTCTTTTTAAATTATCTTCACCGACAAAAGCTTATAATAATGAAGTGGGTGTTAATTGGCTATATACAACGTCATAAGTTAATCCGAGCCTAATTCACAACGTTACAATCTGTCAAATTGCTAGTCTTATTTTAATCATATTTTAAGCCTGAAAGTAGGATCGTGGTGCTGATCTCCGTTAAATTGGCCATTCACATGCAGATTAACCTTAATGAAGTATTGGTCAATGCCACATTCTTCTTTTAATTGTAAGCGTCGGGCATTCAGTTTTAGCAGTGTGGAATTATATCGAAGTAGAGCAAGTTCTCCACTTTTAAATTTAAAGTTATAAAGGGTTCTATGCCAAGCAAAATGACTATGCTGGTCTTAGAAAGCTCAAATACATATCATCAGCCAAGATTTGTATTTGCATTATTAAAAAGGGATGTTGGGCATTAGGTTAATGAATAAATCCTCAAAAGCACTGTTAAAGTTTTTGAGGAGCCATTTCTCATGCGGCTCAGACAGCCCGTCAACTGTGAGGAAATTTGAAGATGTTATTATTGGTCAATATATACAAACGGCATTTTCAAGGTTTAATTACAAATGGACTAGATTCCGGACGATTTATTCCTATCAAAGTAATTGATCAGCCGAGGCTCTATTTTCTGACCGGAAACTCTGTAATTCATGACGCCATATATCTAAATATTTCAAAACGCACATGAGAGATTTGCAGATCTAAGGCTCAAGTTGAAATTGATTTAATTTTTTTTATCCTCGAGCCGTGTACCGAGTGGGCAATATTTTATGTAAGTGTCTAGGCCAACGGTGTTTATTGATAAGGTTCACGGCAGATGAAAGCCAAGTTATTTACTTGTATTGGACTAATCTTCTTATCCCTTACTATATTTGACTTCCGGATTAAGGACCTTTCATTATTGTAATTATAAAAGCCCCTGTAATTTTTGCATGGCTGAAAATAGTATTGTATTTCAGATGATATTAATAATAAATCAAATAAAAAGTATAAAGTTCCGTCAAGATCTCTACTATTCTGCAAACAGCTATCGCGTGCCCAACTATGGATGTAAAAAGCTTAGAGCATACGCCCCTAAATTGCACGGCACTTGGATGCTCGTAATGAGGGAATAATTAAACTTTAATATGTAGATATGACATACTAAGCTTTTAAAAAACTTTGTAACCGTTTTACCTTTTGTAATAAGCTTTACAGTGAGTGGAGAACGCCCAATACAAGAGTGGAGGATTTGAATGGTGGAATTTTCTAAAGGCCATTCCATATAACTATATAAGACTGTGATTCTCTCAAGGATTATTCTTTTATCCTCTATAATTAAGATGTTTGGTACTCTTAAGATCAGCGTTATTTTGTCTGCTATCGCCTTGGTAGCAGCAGCACCCAGTTTCGAGAAAAGAGCTCCAGGCGTTGTTGCAATTCCCATTAGAAAAGTAGTGAGACCTGTGAACGCAACTACTCCTCTAAGAAAAAGAGCGGTCTTTATCGCTCCTGACTCAATTCAATATAATGTGAACGATTATATTCTTGATTTTGAAATCGGTACTCCACCACAACAAATCAGTGCTTTGATCGATACCGGATCAAGTGATCTGATTGTATATGACTCCAGCAGTTCTGAGGCCGATGGCGCAGGCTATTCTCCTTCTGATTCTTCAACATGTGATGTTATTGGCGAAGGTGATGCTTCCTTTGGTTACGGAACAGGTTCAGCTCAGGGAAATTGGGTCACTGACGTTTTCTCAATCAGTAATGGTGCAGTTACAATTCCCGACTTTCAATTTGCAGATATCGAATCAGGTTCTACACCCAACATTATTGGAATTGGATTTACTGACAATGAAGCCGCTGATACTTCCTATCCAAATCTTCCTGCTAGTCTGCAGAACAACGGATATATCGAAGTCAATGCCTATTCTCTTTACCTAGATGATGAAGCTGCAGGCTCTGGCCAAATTCTATTCGGAGGTGTGGACACTGAAAAATATACGGGACCTCTTGTAACTCTTGATCTTATTGACGTCGATGACGAAGGATATCAGACCAGTGAGGCAGTTGCATTTTTTGTCAACCTTGAAGCAGTCACTGGAACTACTACTGCAGGAACAAAAACTTTGAGCACTGGCTCACTATCAGTTCTGTTGGATTCCGGAACTACCGAAATCCTACTCACCCAGGCACTTGCAGATGCAATTGCTAAGGAATTTGGATTTAAAACTGTACAAGGTTCCTATGTTAAGCCTCTTTCCGAAGTCACCTCGGATACCACATCGTTCATCAATTTCAAGTTTGCAAATAACTTGACAATCAAAGTGCCATTGGCTCAGGCAGTTATTCCAGCTCTTAATACCAATGGAGCTCCTTTTACTGATTCGAACGGGAACCCATATGGGATATTATTAGTAGGAGGGTATCCGACAAACATTCTTGGAGACGCATTCCTGAGAGGAGCTTATGTTGTGTATGACCTGGACAATTCAGTGGTAGCCATAGCTCAGACCAAGTTTGGATCTACGTCTTCCAACATTGTTGGCATCACTCCTGCAGGAATTCCCGGAGCCATTGCTGCAACTTAACCACTCTTAACGAAATAGACTACAGATTACAATTATATAAGTAAAAAAAACACCTATATTGGCAATTCTATTGAAGAATCACTATAATTAGTCGAACAAATTACCTTTAAATTCCGCCATTCTCCGAAACTGTCAGTACCTCTGCAAGGGGTTACGATGCGCCCTGTTTTAAAGTTGAAGATTCAGCTACTGTACTAGAGAATAGTCTGAATGAATTCAACAACAGAACCATCCAATGACGGACAGACCATTAGCATGTTGAGAGTAAACTCTCTACATCAAGCGCGTTATCAGAATTCTATTCAATGATAATTGAGGATATTCGCTATGCGCAATTTCTTATCATTGAATCCTTGTAACACAAGGTTTAAGTATTCTGAAACAACTTTGCTCATTCTGAACTAAAACAGCTTCGTACCATATCCTTTGTATGAAAGAACACTGCATTCTGATTGAACAAATATAGGAAGGAGTCAGTCCTATCGAGGTGGATCTGAACCTTAGGGATTAGATAAAACATCGAAACAGGCTTTTCCATTTCGAGTTTACCACATTAAAATCCCTCTCCATCTTTGCAAGAGATAGACCATTGAGCTAAAGAGATGTACTCGCAGCAATATCAATATAACATGAGGCTTTTGCCCCTTTGAAGATCGATTTCAACGTGTACAACACTTCTAAACGAACCCCCCCCCAAGATCATCACCTGGCTTAACCAGGAGGAAGTTCTCTTAGCCAACTAGGAACATTGCGACAGTTTATCTGCCTAAGTTTTTCCTTTCTGCATGACTGGGTCTCCTCAATCTTAAGCGATTAATATGGAGACGAGCTGGAGCTCGTGCGATACATCATCTAGATTTCAGAACCTCTTAGAGGTAGAAATTAGTGTCATCTTTTCCATCAAAGGGAAAACGAAGACGGATGCTCGTTTATATTGCATCATCCAAAGTTCATAACCTTTTAGAGGTTAGAAAATGGTGCACCTTTCCCATGGGAATCGGATGCGCGTGCGGGTTTGAATCTGCAAAAGCGGTAAACCGCGATACAAGATTCGGGGGTGAAGTGCTCGGGACAGGATTTGGGCCCAATACAAGTATTTTTGAGCACTTCTAGGATCTGACCTTTATCAATTCTAATATAGCAATTGACGAAATAAAAGGGTATGTTTCAAAGTCTGGATTAGTAAATGTCAAATTAACTCACCTCTAATTCGAGATTCGCTTTATTCAGGTTTCTCTTCCATTGGCCACCTCTCTTGCGGCGTGGTGCCTTCTTCTTGCTCTTGCGTTGTTGGTTACTCGGACCAGGTACTGTCTTGTTAAAAGTATTGTTGGACACCTTGTTGGAGTTCGCAATTGAAGAACTGGCGTTCGATTGATTCTCTTCGTTGACTGATTCTTCGTTGACTAATTCTTCGTTGACTGATCCTTCCTCAACTGATTCTTCCTCAACGGATCCTTTCTCAATTGAGTTTACAGATTCTTTATCGGTAAAAGAATCATATATATTTTCCATTCTTTTGAGAAAAATAGATTTTTCCTCCGAAATAACAACATCAAGGCCATTTGTCAATTTTTCGTCAATAAGTGAGGATAAAAAATGAATAATGCTCGGTTCGATGTCAAATCCTAACTGCCGACAAACATTTTCAGGGAAAGTTTTGACAATTTCCGATTTTTGGGATTCCAAATCGGAGTCTTTTAGATTTTCCAAAGCTGCTCCGGTAATTTCAATAGGTTTATCCAAACGTTGCCTTTCAAGGATTTCGATGACAGGTTTCTCAAAATCAAAATGGACAGTTATTTGGAATTTGGGCGGAATCTTTTGGTATTGTTTAAAAAGAATTAGATGAGCCAGGCCAAATGTAACTTAAAAATTCTTTATAATCTTTACGGCATTGAGCGATTTTGGATAAAATAGCAGTTTCGGTATGGAGAATAATAGCATCCATTTGATGTATAAACGAGACAGCAGAAAACATAGAAAACAGTAGAAAACAGTAGAAAACAGTAGGAAACGGCAGAAAAGCAGCAGAAAAACAACAGAAAAAGAAGGAAATTCAGGGCTCCTTCAGTGTTTCCTGATTGTTTCCTCCCAATTATTTCTCCCAGATTTCTCCCAGATTTCTCGCAATTATTTCTAAATTCCCAGTAGAATCCCCAGGGATTCCCCACGTTATCTGGTGATAATTTATATGCATTCTAAGATTTACTTATCGTTGACTTATCCTGTTCCCGGAATCAAACTGCAATTCGGTAGATTGTGGTAGATTGTGTAGATTGTGTAGATTGTGATACAGTGCAAAGTGAATTAATACACAGCTGTGTTCTGGTGAACTACGAGCTTGTGGCTAGTGGTTTGATATTTATAGTCGATTCTTGCCATCGTCAAGTGCAAAGGACTGTGTGAAAGCTAGAGCACTTACGCCAAGATGATTTATACGGTTTTTATATTATTATTCTGTTGGGTTGCTTAT
Organism: Middelhovenomyces tepae; assembly: GCA_003708105.3. NCBI lineage: Eukaryota > Fungi > Ascomycota > Dipodascomycetes > Dipodascales > Dipodascaceae > Middelhovenomyces > Middelhovenomyces tepae. The sequence goes on along the minus strand of PPNF03000003.1, from coordinate 29,954 downwards.
ATTTATTTAAATCCTCATATAAGACAGTATTTTCACAATCGACGGGGTTTAAAATGGGGTGCTAAACCTGCTCAAGCAGGTGGTATACGGTTCCCTTATGGACTTCCTTCTCTCGTCATAGTGCTTCGAGCAATCTCCAAACGACGAGTACTTGAGCATATGCGAGAAATCTTTGAATCGGCTGGAGTAAATACAATGAGAGGGTTTATGCTTGGAAATTTCACTGTTTTAACTGCAGATCCTGACAATATAAAAGCAGTATTGGCTACACAATTTAAAGATTTTAATCTTGGAAAGAGACTTTATCATTTAGGACCTCTGTTAGGAGCTGGAATTTTTACCTTGGATGGAGAAGGTTGGTCACATTCAAGAGCATTACTTCGACCTCAGTTCACTCGTGAACAGGTTTCACATCTTGATAGTATTGAATATCATATAAGCAAGGTTATTGCTATTGCCAAAAAGAATCATTCGAGTCCAAAATCTGCTGATGGATTATTTGATATTCAACAGGTCTTTTTCCGGTTTACTCTTGATGCTGCTACTCAATTTTTATTTGGAGAAAGTGTAAATTCTTTAGACGAAAATCCACAGCATGATGCTACAGAATTTGCAGATGCTTTATTCGAATCACAGCAATACGCCATTAAACGTACAAGACTGGGCAGTTATGCATATCTTTTAAACTCGAAACAATTCCAAAAATGGAATAAAACCTGTCATGATTTCGTCGACCGATATGTATATAAAGCATTGGATGCTAAAGAAGAGGGTCAAGAAAGGTATATTTTCCTCTATGCTTTAGCCCAGCATACTCGAGATCCAATTGTTTTGAGGAATCAATGCTTAAATATATTACTTGCAGGACGTGATACTACCGCCTCTACACTGTCATTCTGTCTCTACTCTTTGGCCAGATTCCCACATATTTTCAACAAATTAAGGCAAATTATTTTAGAGGAGTTTGGAACAGGAACCGATCAAATATCGTTCGAATCTCTTAAACGATCAACATATCTTCAACATTTTATCAGTGAAACTTTAAGAATGTATCCTGTGGTGCCTATTAACGCCCGTACTGCTTCTAAAGATACTACATTGCCAAAAGGCGGAGGTCCTGATGGAATGAGAGTCCTATCTTGGTAGAGAAAGGAACAGAGGTTGTTTACACTGTTGCAGTCATGCATAGATTGAAGGAATTTTATGGAGATGATGCAGATGAATTCCGGCCTGAAAGATGGCAAGATAAAACCCCTTCTTGGGAATTCCTACCTTTTAACGGAGGGCCTCGAATTTGTTTAGGCCAGCAGTTTGCCTTGACTGAAATTTCATATGTTTTGGTTCGACTGTTACAGACTTTTAAGGAAATAATCACTTCTCCAGATAGGATTTCCGGAGAGCCCATGCAAACCGCTAGTTTGACTCTCAGTGTTGGAAACGGCGTATATGTTGACTTGGTTCCTAGTTGATTATTCTATATCACTGATACTACAAATACTAACAGATACTAACGATATAACGGTCTATTTATTAGACTCATGCACTACTTTCCAGTCTTCGTAATTGCTCAGTCTCTACATTCATCAACAGTGACCGCAGTATCGCATTTGCACTCTTAATCTCCGAGATGGTCAGTAAAATTAGGTCCTTGAACTTTAACAACAGATTCAAGATAGTCACTAACTGCTCTAAGACAAGAGCCAAGAGCTTATAAATCCAAGGCGACAGGAATTGATGACAGTAGTTCTGCTTTTGCCTGCCGAGTCCATGCATCACGGTATGACCTAGTAAATAATGAAAATTAGACCTTAAGGCCTCTTCAAGATCATCTTATTGGGTCCAACATACTCAAGCCATATTCCTCACAACTTGAGTTGGATATGAAGCGTTCTCAGCAACAATTGATCAACTTTCCTACCATGATTAAAGAATCATCTACCTGTCAGCTATGAGCTGCGGCAAGAGTAAAAATAATATGATTAACTATAGCCTATTCTGAAAAACCAAAGTTTATGAAAATAAATAAATCAACAAAGAATTTAGTATCAATAATATCAAGCCAGAAGATGATGGTAAGATCTAACTAGTTTGTTAAAGAAACCTTCCTACCAAACCACTTGTCACCTCCTTGTTTACACACTTCCTCCCAGATCCACTCGCCTACATCCGACCTGGTTACAAAATAACCAACAGCAGGCTTATCCTCAGTGCCTACTCTCGTTTTGGCCAGACCTTTACCACTTGTCACAAGGCCATCACCGTTCAACAGAGTAGGCTTTGTAATAACCACACCTTTGAAAAGTGTCTCGTTTTCTTTTGCTGAAACGATCTGCTCCATGGTCTTCTTGTCTTTGTGAGGGAGAGCCAAGATTTGATGATAAAGATATCTGTACAAGTACGGTACATCATCCGGCTCCGATTCGTCGGTAATACCCGTGGAGGAAACGACGGTGATAACGGGCTTCTCCTTTGCTGAAAGGGAAACGTTCTCGGCGTATAGCTCTTGAAGAGCAGTCACCAGAGCTGTGGTGGACTGCTCTGTAATTATAGGGTTTTCCATTGTGAAAGAAAACCATGTACCTTCCACACGCTTGGGGGCGGTGCCGATGCCTGAGACGATACCATTGACAAGCGTAGGCTTACTGTCGTGGGTGAAAACAAGAGTTTTCTTGACATCTGATACATTGGTAGCATCGCCTTTTACGATTGTCAGTTTATCAGACAGAATAGATTCCGTGATCCCAGGCTGTTTCAGGAGCAAATCAGTGAGTTTCTGTGGAGTTCTCGCGAGAGCAATTGCCTTGTAATTAAGCTCAGACAGAAGGAGATGAGCTAGGCACGCGTTTGCGCATCCCCCTGTAGCGCCAAAGAACGCAAATGTTTTCGTTGCAGTTGTAGACATTGAGATAGTTGAGATAGGACTTGAGTGTAGGTATCAGTGCTGAATCTGAAAGCCTTGTTTCGATTACCCGACTACAATCTTTGGGTGGATTGTGACTCACTTGGAAACCTTGATTGCCACTCAGTGACTCAGATTGTTATCGGATTGTAGATATTTGGAGGTACTTGGTAGGGTAACTTTAGCAACTAACCTTCTTCATGGAGATGCTGAGGGCATCGGTAGAGTAGCGAGCAATTCTGCAGAAGAAAACCTTGAAAACCGTCTATTTGAACCTCTAAAGGATATTAAGTAGCTTCTACGTTGTTTTCCTGTTTAAAATGCAGAGAACCAATAATCGAGATGCTTTGGCGATTCAATTCTCCTTGCAATTTAGCGATGGCGATACTTAGATAAGAGATCCTGGTAGTAGTAGTAGTAGTAGTAGTAGTGTAATATTATTTAAAGTCACTAGATGAATAATACAAGTTACCGAGCCTAAAGTTCTGACTGTTTTTGTGTAGCCGCTTTTTTGAGCTCTGTTTGGAGGTCTGATTGGAGATTTGTTTGAAGGTCTGTTTGGAGGTCTGTTTGGAGGTCTGTTTGGAGACCCTGGTTAGATTTAAGGGCTCACGAGGAATAATGCAAATCTTATATATTCTTTTACCACATACTTTCAACGGGTTGTTAATAGACATCATTTGTAGACAGTAAGGTTTACACTGAGAATTCGATTAATAAAAGCTTACCTGCTGGTGAAATGGATAACAAATGGAGTTTGAGGTAAACGCGCTATAAATCAGCAAGACAATGGAATGCCAAAATTTGTAATAATATTTCTATTCCTCCGCTTGTTGAATGAGGCTTCCAAGTTCTAATTCCCACTACAGCCTCGGAAAACGACCGAACTCATCGAAACCAATCCACAGTTATCAACTCAACCCTATATATTGAAGAGAGGACCGCGATTTATTAGCATACAGTCATAATTGCTGTTGGAATCTAGATATTGTCATCATACCTCAAATAAAGTTAGCCGATCTGTTTTCAATCAGCAACTTGACCCTTTACGGATGTGTCCCGCATAAACTTTCCTTTCGGAATACGGAACGCTGCAAGTTGAAGTTAATACGGTTTGAAACCTTATTTGTTAGCAGCTTGAAATGGCTTAATGCTTCGAAAAGTCGGTTTAGATGCAGATATTTAACTGTAACCCACTGATGCTTTCAAGGAAGCGGGCGGATGCGGGGAAATATTTCCTAGAAACAGGAGGATGCGGGGAAATGTTTCATCATATCTCGTATATCCCCACTCATGGTTTCTTAAAATTATATCACTGTTTCTCAATATAAAAAGGGAAAATAGTGCAAGAACTCTGATAACTGAGTGTCTCTCATCTGACAGACGATCTTACAAAGTCTATCTCATTCACTTTTAGAATTGATCCGAAAGCCGGCCGGACTGCACATCAGTGTCAATGCCAATTGAGTTTGGGCAAAAACGGCTTCTCGTTGAGGGACATATGGATAAACCTAATTTAAAAATCTTATCTTGAATCCCCAGTCAATTCCCTTACTGTATTACATGTGTTTCGAATTGAACACTTAATTTAAGATTTATTTCAAGAACAGATTCTGGCAGGTCAGTTTATTATCATCAGTTTAGTTCAGCATATGATTGCTCTAGAGATGATAATGATGAGAATATCCGTAAAAAAATCACGATTGCGAATGCCATCCGCGGCGCGTGCGCTGTATCTGTACCGCATCTGCATCTGCATCTTCATACATTCCTAGATTGCCTCGAGTTTCAAGATGAACGGCTCTGGGCAGAAGCGTTGAGAGTTTAATACATAATTCGGTAAATATTGGAATATGTCATTCTCATAAGCTTTTCGTGCATTTAAACTCTATCTTTGAGTTGGAGAATTCCATCTCATTACTTATCAGCATATGGCAATTTGGACCACTTATGGTGATTGGACTTAACAAGTGGTAATTGAATTTGTACGAATTTTAGAGCCAAAAGTTTCAAGAATGCTAAGTGGACCAAAATGCCTCTCTCGGAGAAAAGTGAGTTTCCGGGGTTAGAGATGAGGGATTATAAATGAATGTAATGTATTGTCCGCGCGCAAATATTTTTGTTTCTACTCTAATGGTTTCGTTCAATTAATTGGTATATGTCTCTTTGGCATCTTCCTTAGCCTCAGCCTCTCTTTTTGGTAGCCCTCAAGTGACTCTCTCCAACAACGATGTCATCACCGGAAATCCAGGTCTTTTGGTGGAATCTGTTCTTGGAATTCCTTATGCTCAGGCACCAGTAGGGGATCTTCGTTTCAAACGAGCTCAGCCTTTCACCGGCAGTCTTAATGGATTTTAGGCCACTGATTGGGGCAATGCTTGCCTTCAAATTGATGTTTTTTCTGATTTAAAGACTACAATTGTTTCAGTTGCTGGAGAAGCCCTTTTAACCTTGATCGGCCAAATCCCTTTCTATAACCCTATTATTCCTCCTAGCGATGAGGACTGTCTATTCCTTAACATTTGGAGACCTGAAGGTGCCGGTCCAAACTCCAAACTTCCAGTGATGTTCTGGACCTTTGGGGGAGGGTTTCAATTTGGAGCTTCTAACCTATATGATGGTACAGTTGTGGTCACAGACAGCATTTCCTTCAATCAAAATGTGGTATATGTTAACTACAATTATAGGGTTGGTGCTTGGGGATGGTTAGGGGGTATTGACATCCTGAATGAACAGTCCGCAAATGCTGGATTAACCGATGCTCTCCAAGCACTTAAATGGATTGCCGACAATATTGCAGCGTTTGGAGGGGACCCTGATAACGTTACTATTTTCGGTGAATCGGCAGGCTCTATCATTTCTGGACATTTGATGATTGCAAATGACGGAGATAATACTTATAAAGGCAAGCCTCTATTCCATGGAGCTATCATGCAATCGGGAAGTGTTTTACCTACCTGGCCAATTGATTCTCCGTATCCTCAAGAGATATATGATCGGCTAGTGAATGCTGCTGGATGTGGAGGTGCTTCGGACAAGCTTTCATGTCTACGAGGTCTACCTGCAGATCTAATTACAACAGCACAGTTGCAACTTCCAGGAATCTTCAGTTATTCATCCTTAAAATTGGCATTTATGCCCCGACCAGATGGAGATCTCATCATGACTGGACATTTAAACTTGTGTCTGAAGGAAAATATGCAAAGGTGCTATTTATTTTAGGGGACCAAGAAGATGAAGGAATCATATTTTCTTTGACTACTTTGAATATCATCACTAATGATGAACTTTTTGACTACACTGCTGACTTTTTCTACAAAACATCTATAGATGACCTCAACACATTGGTCACATATTATCCTCCCTCGGATCCGTCAGATGGTTCACCGTTCAGAACTGGATCGGCTAATCAAATCACACCTCAATTTAAGAGAATGGCGGCAGTTTTTTTTGAGATGCACCTTTCCAGTGGCCAAGACGACATTTCCTGGGCTCTACACCGGACCTGCCGTCTTGGAGTTTCATGGGAAGAGAAGAATACCTAACACCAATAGTTGGTACTTTCCATGCATCAGATCTTTTGTATCAGTACTTTGTTCCACTTACAATTCCTAGCACCGCATATCGTCAATATTTTATCGCTTTTGCAAATTACAAGGATCCCAATGTTGGATCGGGACTGATCAACTGGCCGCAATATGATGCGTCTGGAGCAAAGAATATCTTAAACATTGATATCCTGGGTCTTAGTATTGGGGCTGATACTTCTCGACAGAATGTTTCTCAATTTTATAATTCAAACTATCAAAAATATAGTATTTAGTTGAGTAACTTATTTAATAATATTCTAACTTATCTACCCCAGTCAACAAAATAGCTGTTCACAACAGTGCAAACATAGTGAACAAAGATAACATCAATTCCACGAATCCTGAAGTCAGCTTGGAAGATCCGCCAACTATTGGTACTGTAGTGGTAGTCACTGAAGAACCAGATGGTTTGGGGGATGTAGAAGCAGGCACAGTTGGCACAGGGGTAACTGTAACTGGAGGAACTAGGGACGCGGACGAAGGGGCTGAGGTAACAGAAACTGTAACCGGGGGTATCGAAACAGTGTGGGTCGATGTAGAAGATGGAGGGGCAATTGGACAAGTGGTGATTGTCTCCACAATCTGTGTATAAGTAGTCTTGCCGCCTATAACAACCTCTGAAGGTTTGGTAACGGTTATAGTGAAAGTAGGCTTCTCAGTAACGGAAGGACAACTGGTAATGTACTGCGTCTTTGTGGACAACACTGTGGTTCCTTTGGTAACAACAAGCGTTGGAACGCAAACTGAGATTGTATAGGTTGTAGGTACAACCTTTGTCTTGGTTTCAAAAACGGTAGAATTTTTGAAAGACGATATCGCTTGAGTAACAGTAGAGGATGAGGTAGTCGCAGAAGGAGATTTGCTGGTAGAAATGGGCGAAGTACTTGGAGAACTGCTGGAGGGGCTGATGCTGACACTTGTAGAGGAACTGCTTGGTCCAGTACTTGAAGCGCTGTTAGATTCAGAGCTAGAGCTGGTGCTAGAGCTGGTGCTAGAGCTGGTGCTAGAAGATGAACTAGAAGACGAGGTTGTGGATGCAGAGCTGCTGGTAGAAGATGAAGTAGAAGACGAGGTGGATGCAGAGCTGCTGGTAGAAGACGCAGTAGATGAAGAGGTTGATGAACTGCTTGAGCTTGAGCTTGAGCTTGAGCTAGACGACGAACTAGAAGACGAGGTAGTAGACGCAGAGCTGCTGGTTGATGAAGAGCTGGAGCTGGAGCTGGAAGAACTGGAAGACGAGGAACTTGTTGAGCTGGAGGAAGATGAAGCAGGACACTGGGGATTGGTGTACCAGCATGGTGGGTTAATGAATGCTCCGGTATTACAGTTTGTTACGTAGTCGTATGAAGTGTAAGTGTTGGTTCCAGATACTCCTCCTATGAAATCGTAGTGAATCGAGAACGGCTGTGTACACGTAAGATCTCCCGAAACATAAGTAGGGGGAAACACAGCCACTTTAAAGCTAAAAGGATCCGTTATACCCATATCCAAGGCACTAGGATCGAAAACACCCTGCGTAATTATAGGCATTTGTGAGGCTACGCCCGGAGGATTTTCGCTGCCCTCTGACACATATATATTTGTGATAACACTCGGTCCAAATCCTAAGAAATCATCGATCATCACGTTGTAAGTTAGCTGCCAAGTTAGACCAAATGGTCCTAGAACCGCCTTTATATCGACTGGTACTATAGAGCCAGGAGCGACATCGACTCCTGGTATATCGCGAGGAGCGATATCGCCTAGGAACGAGCGAGCTTTGAATGTTATGGGGCAGTCAGGAGTATCAAATTGAAAATAACATGAGGGGTCAGGCAACGGCGGTGGGGTTGTATCAGCCATTGATGTAGTAGCATGGAGCAAAGAGGCTCCTGCAAAGAGCAAAACTCGAGACAAAAGCATTGCTTGACGAATAATCTTCCATTGATAATGATCCATCATATAATTATCATGATACTCACTAATAATATTGCCGACTGTAGAGCGTTAAAATCAAAGTTTCTATCAAATTGAAAGTTAGAAAGATCGAGGAGGATAAATTTTACAGTTTTAAATATTCTGCCTCAGGGATCTTTATAATGGCCGAGAATGTGGTAATATTCTTCCGATAGAACTCGAAAAATTTGCATATCTATTGCCTAAAGTAATTAAGAAATGCAGATTATTTGACAAGCTCTGATTAAACCAATTAAATGTAATAACTTGACTATCAAAGTACCACTAGCGCAAGCAGTCATTCCCTACTTGTTTCTAGGAGCATTTCCAAGATACGATCCTAACGAAGATCAATACGGACAGCTATTAATTTCGAGCATGGGGGTAAATGTTCTAGGTGATCCGTTCCTTAGAAGTGCATAGGTTGTGTACGATTTAGATAGGGCAGAGGTAGCAATTGCTAAGGCAGAGTATGGATCCACATCATCCAATATCCTTGCTATAACTGCAGACGGAATTCCTGGAGCTGTTGAAGCGACCTAACTGTTATACAAATATAGTCAATAAAAATTAGTTTAACGTTTTCAATAAAAATTCAATAGCTATTGTCAATTCCAAGGGTGAAGAGAAGAATCTTTGAACAAACAAGCTTTTAAAGATATTTTAGAAAATATCTCCAGAAGTTGAGGGCAAGAGGACTCCAGAATTACAGCCTCATAACATTTATGTCCTGCTACACTACTTTAGATTTACAAAGTTCTACAGTGAAGATTAGAATAAATAGTTTATTAATGGTGAGAATGGTCTTTGGGATTGTTTTGTGATTTTGCGATTTTATCCTTTTTTTTTGGTTTAGTTATGATGGTCCCCTTCACTCATCGTTTGCGATTAAGTCGTCTCTAAGGTTTAAGACTTCCGTTAGACCAGTAACCCAGTATTCCCTGTATGCTCCAGTAATGCAGTGTTCGTTAGTAGTTTCCTCCTCCTGAGGTATTTGAAGTTGGCAAGATCCAGTTTGTTGTCGGTTGTAGTTGTGAGTGTGCCAATTTTCCCATGATTTCTGATCCTCTTTGTGTAGAGGAATCCAGTCATCACAGTGAGGACAGTGTCCTTCGAATTCAGAATGCTTTTCTCCTCTGAGCTTGGCTGGAGTAGGAATTGGTTCCTTTGTGATAGGACAGATTCCATGCAAGTTGTTCATATGCCTTGCATACTTGCCATTGTCCAGGCCAAACCATTCTCCGCATGCATCACACCAGCCTTCTTCCATTCGGTATTGAGGTAGATTCCGAGTGCAGAGAGTGTCAAAAATGTTTTTGTAATCCTGGACTTTAACATAGGCAGTACTGTTAGGCAACTTGTCCCGATCGCAGGCACTGATGCCAGGTAGAGGATATCCCTGCATCTTGGTGTTGTCAGAAAGTTCAAAAGTGCAAGGAAGTGTAGCTTCTGTGGGGCCATTGGCTTGAACATGAGGACGTTGTTCGCCCACCTTTGAATCATTGGAGATAGACTTGGAAGAAGCAGCCTTTGCGATCCTTGCCATTGATTTCCTAGCCCTGAGTAGGTCCTTGAACTTGCAAGTAAAGACCGTTGTGATTCCCTTTGACTTTGGTTTCCGAGGCCTGGACTTGTTTACCTTGTGATTTGAGTCCCATATGACAGTGATAGGTGCCGTTGAGGGAGTAACCTCGGCTGGTGTCACTTCAGTTGTAGGTTGATAAGGTACAAGCATCCAGTTGCCTTCTCCACTGAAGAGCCATCCAGTTTTGGAGTATTTACGACGGAGATATGCGTCGAGAGTAGGAAAGTCCATGCTTTGAGTGTCATCAGAGAACACACGATGAGTGCCGACAGTAGAACTTGCGGAGCCCCTTTTCATGATGGTTAAGGGAGCTTCCTCTTCAATGACCGGGTTGTAAAGAACCATTTGTGATGAGACAATTTCCATGACTGGGTTGTATAGAACCAGTTGCCAGGAGACATTTTCCGTGACAGAAGAGACTTCGGAATCCTTGTTTTGCAGTTGAAAGCCCTCGCTCGCAGAGCTGAGAGTAGAGGTGCAGTCACTGGTCACAGGAGAGTCCCTTCCATTGGTTACTGGAGAGCTTGGGACTTTAGATTCCTTGTTTTGCAGTGCAAAGTCCTCGCTCACAGACTTGAGAGGAGAGGTACTTCCACTGGTCACAGGAGAGTCCCAAGTGTCGTTGTCGTCATCGTCAAAGAGACTTTCAAAGTCAGATTCATCCTCAGAGTCAGAGAGAGATTCGCAAAGTTCCGGGCACTGCATTTGGAGCAACTCGCATTGAATTTGGAGGAGCGCGTAGTGAAATTGCATTGTTTTCTCAGATGGTTTAGCCGAGATAAGTTCCACGTCGTTGGACGTATAGTAGTAGCAGTGCTTCCGCTTGGGCTCCAGGAGTGATTCCTGGTTGTCCTGCCCGTTGGAAAAGTAGTTGTGTTTGTCCTCAGCCTCGGTGAATGATGCCATGTTGGCTTGCCTGTTGGTAGAGTAGTAGTATTTCTCCTCTGGTACCATGAGCGATTCCTGGTTTGGCTGCGCATCGAAAGAGTGGCAGAAGCTTTTAAGAAGATAAATACCAAGGCAGATTCGTACAAGATTGTTTGCAACTGAAATGTTATCAGAGCCAATAGTGACGATGAGAAGGAGGACGATGAGCATTTGCTTGAATGAAAGTGTGTCAAACTCCATTATAGCAGTGGTAGACTGGTAGTAGGCTGTGAAAAGCGTGAAAGCAAAGTGCGATAGCAATTCAGAAGCAGTAGCAGCAAAGTAGCAAACTTGTCAAGTGTAAGTTAACAAGTTAAGATGATTTCGAAAAAAATGTGGGAACCGCTCTCTTTATAGAAGAAATTGGTGCCAGACTGAGGTTTCTACTCTCAATTGAACATTACAGTACCATAGGACCAATTGGTGAAGGTCATGCGGTCGAGTTCTGTTTACTTGTTACGATATTAAGTAATAAATCTGGAGAAAGCCTACGATTTTTGTGGTCTGCACTCTCTAGGGTTTGGTTACATAATAATTTACTCAAATTGCTTTTTCTATTATGTAAATTTGACAGGAATTGCTTTTAGTAGGGCTGAATCTAGAAAGAATTATGTAATAAAGTTCAAGCTCGTTCCTGGGGCACACAAATCTACTTTAAGGGCTGTAAGTATTTTTAACGACATTAATTGAATTAGAAAAAATAGCAATTGCTCATAAAATCAAAACATGATCTATTTAAAAAAAGTCGGGAGAATTTAGCTCTTAAATTGGTTGATTATCGATTATTCTTTGACTAAAAAAGGGCAAGATTTGCTTTTTGTGAAATTTGACAGATCTCTTTCGGAATCAATTATATTACCCAATTAGGTACATTTGAAGCATGTGATAATGTCTTCGCTACAGTAAATACTGTACTATTTATTGAACATTATAGCATGATTCAATGGTTTTTACACTTATGCCTTTTCTATCACTGCCTGTGCTGCTTAATTCTGAACAAATTCAGGAAGAAAGGGGTAAATATAGGATATTCTGGCTTTGGTTGATGTAATGGAGAATATATTAATTTAGAAAATTAATTTGGTCCCGTCACATCATTCTTGTAACGTTGGGATGTCTTATGCTTACTACTGTGTACATGTCACGAGTTGAGCATCTAGAACATTATAATATTGAGCACAACCACATTTATTAAGACGATAAAAATTAAAAATGATCACTTCTATGATAATCGTTGAGAATTTTTGTAAATCTACTGCAAGTAAATAGCTTTGAGATTACCCTTTCAAAAGTGAAATTATTCCAATCCAATTCTGAAAATTGAAATTAACCAAGGAAGGTAATACTCTGAGGATGGCTATCTCTTTGATGTTCCAATTGACACCAGATCGAACTAAATTATTATTAATTGGTCAAATAAATTTTTATTTAAAGTTGAACATAAAATTAAAGACGAATCGTTTTCTAAAGTTGTGCTTGTAAAGGTAATATTCCATGATTTCATTTTTCTTACAAATTCCCGACTAATGATGACAGTCCTAAAATTCATAGCTTAAACAGCCACGAAAGTGTGAGGATCTTTGAGAAATAAAACCTCAAGGACAGTTTCTATCCAATGTTTAAAAAAATTGTTAACTGTTCCAAACTTGATAATTACTGAACTTTTATATATTTATTCTAAACAGCTAATTTGTAGAGCCTGGTTATCAATAGGAAAATTCCAAAATTACGTTAGCCAAATTTGAACTGTTGTTTTATGTCATGGAAGGGCCGTAGTTATACAACTGGAACCAGTAATACTCGTCCCCCAGTTATGATTAAGGTGGTAGTTTTGATCGCAAGCTCACTTGTTCCACTGACAGAGGACTGAGTGTCAAAGACCTAGATGATTAATTTGGCTGATGAATAGTAATTGGAGCCGGCAGGGAGGTTCGTTAATTCATGTGTAAAACCAAATAAAGATTTGGTTGGCAGCCCTTGAGTGGGGCTAAATGGACTGGAAGAGGGCGCTGGTGTTCATACAGTGGAGCCTCCAGGTGACGGGCTTGTCGTGCAACTGAATAAAACCTCGGTTGAAGATTCATGAGAAGAACTGACAGAAAATGAGCCTACCGTGGAGCTGAACGAAGATTTGGTTGACAATCCGCAAGATGAGAGCTCATTATGCTAAAACTGCAACTGGATGTATATGGACAGCTGCCTGTAGCGTAAATCGTGGCTCAATTGAAAATGTCTTTATATGAATGGAATTTCCATCTAAAGGCATTTTCAAGGTCCAACGCACTTGGAACTGATTTCTCTATTTCAGAATTCAAAACTCTGGTCATATTCCCTAGTCTTTATGGAACTGCAGTTTTTCAGAGTGGTATCGTGAGTGGTATAAGAGAGTTAGTGTGGAGATCAAGTATGCTTGAGAACAGGGTAGCTACTGTTTTTTCTAAGCTGAGAGCTCTTACCTTATTCATATTGCGTCTTCATATCTATAATTTTATACGTCAGTCGTAAGTAGGATTTCGTTGCCAAATGAAGTTCCAAACTGGCAGAATTATTTTTCAGGCAATCAAATCTTAATACAATTATTTAGACCTACAACCAGAGTTGAAACTATAAGGATCATCTCACCCGGATTTCTGCTTCCAAAAAGATGAAATTTGTAGCCAAATATTAGCAGCCTGGTCAGCTCCTTGTCCTCCCTTGTCATGCAAAGGTTTGTATACCCTCAAATTTTGGTCAGTTGATTGTCATTCACTCACTGAGAAAAATATTACACAAATTAGTGGAATAAGAAATAATCAGTATCTTTCATTATTACTACTATTATAATTTATTTCTATTGCCTTTACTCCTCATAAATGCTACCAATATCTAATAAAATAAATCAACATCCAAATTTACAATTGAATCTTTCATTAAGACACACGCAATGTCTTTGTTCATAGAATATACATACAGTTTTCGATTTCTTTCCCGGAATTGATGCCGGACCTTCAGTTTGGATCGGAATAATGGATACGGAATCCATAAATGGTTAGAAGTTGACAGAACTTCTGCCTTGTTATTCCCCGTACCATTGCTATTTCAAACCAAAAATGGATGAGACAAGCTGACAGAGCTGCCTCAATATTCCGGTGTCATACCCCGCACCATTGTTGCTTCAATCCAATAAAGAAATGCTGCATTCGCCTGTACCATATAGTGAAATGTTTCGGTGGACATGCACCTCGGTAAGGTATTTTAAATGCCAAAAAGCCTGAATAATCCTTCCCCACTTTTACCGTACAATGAGGGATTTTGTTGGATACACGCCACACATCTGAAATAGTTCAAATGCCGAAAGTTGTGCAAAATGCTGTCCCGCTCGTATTGCTAAATGAGGGGTTTCCGTAGATACACCTCGGTAAAGTATTCCAAATAATAGAAAAGTGTACACAATCAAGTTCAAGACTTCAAGGCTCTGGAAACAGCTGCCAAATCACATGTCTCAGGAACTTCCGAGGACATATCCAGAAATGATATCATTAGTTTGTCCTCGACCTCGTTACTGCCGAATCATTATCAACGCTTTGCCGTCCGTAAGTAAAGGGCTTTGTACTTGTCCAATTGCCATTTGACCATGAATAAATTTTGGAATGTCCAATCTGCGTTCATCATTAAATCATTTCAGCAGTTTGGGCCCGATTAATGGACATTTAAAAACTACATTTAGATCTAGATATTTGGGTTAACAATTTACAAAAATTTAGAAAGTTGATTTAGTTGCTAGACATCCCTTATGGCCCATATTTGCTACTTATATAAATTTGTCTTTTATTATTAGATGCCGGCAAAATGTCAGTTAGGATCAGTTCAAAATATCTTTATCCAGCTCCAAAAACATCAGTGGAACATGCTGTTGACTGCCATGAATATCGTAGTCTCCATAAGACCCACATGGATAAGTCCGTTTCATGGTCAATTTGAACGCTTTGGCTTGCTCAAAAAACATACAAACCAAAATTTCGTTTTCAGGACGTTTGAATAATTTTGCTAGTCGAGATACATTCAATTCTCCAGAAGCCTTGACTTTATGGAATATTTCAAGATCGTAAAACATGACATCAAAAGTGAGTTCAAAAGGGCCAGCATTCTTACTGCGAAGGAACTCAGCAAGAGTGTAGAGATAGATCTTCGAATTGTCTTTTGGACTAGCCATATAAGACGGAAGATCGATTTGTCGAAGTCTTGGAATTGCCACAGAAGAGGAGATATTGGTGGGGAAATTAGAGCCAAAATTAGGGTCTTTCTTAGATTTTCCTAATCCAAGGATCTGAGAGGTAAACGGGAAATGTTTCACCGGGTCTGTTATGTTCATTAAATGATAGATGTGGAACTCATAGACAGGTCCTAAAGGAATTTCAAGAGGCAAAATTGGCATGGCGAAATTACCTGCTGTAGCCTTTTGATTAGGATAAGGACCATGAATCAATGCAACTCGAGCCGTTGCTGCGGCGCGGTCGGCAAGTTCTTGTGTTTCTGCCAAGATATCGGTTAAGAGCATGACATCACTTCCAAGAGCTTCCAACCCTGGAACAGTAGAGGTCCGTCCGTAGACTTTAATGTTGATCTTGAATGGCTCTTTGATGGTCGCGGCTGCATATTTTTTGACTTCGACGATAAACAAGTCCAGTTGAGAAATGAGAATGGGATCAGAAATGGAACCAATGAAGGCATTGCGATATCCACACATCCTAGATCCTTCCAACTTGATAGTATAAGGATTGGCAGGTATGAAAGCAGCTCCAGATGCAACTGCACTACGACCTACTTGCTCGTACTTAGAACTTGTCAAGTCCAAAGTTCCCCCGGGACCGGTAAGCAAATCGGGGCGGGATTTTTCGTACAAGGTGTGAGCTGCCAATGAGCTCTGGCTACAAATAGCATTTGCATCAAGAGGAGTGATTTCAAATCTGTCCTGCCATACAGTTGCAAGGGCGGATTTGGATTTCGGCGTAAGGCAAAGGCCTCCACATTCCATGACCTTACCCATATGATAAATTGTTCCCACGTTGGTGATTCCTTGACCATAACAATAGGCTGCATAAGGGCTGGGATCGTAAGCACGTCCAGCAACAATGATATCATAGTCAGGGACTTCCTCAAATACCTTCAAGAATGGCTCCATTCCCATCTGAGCCACTACTCGAGGGGCTATTTGGATACCTTCCTCGGTGAGGTCGGGAACAGGTCCACAAGGAGAGATATCTCCTTGTTCCAACGCGTTGAGAATATCCTCCTTTTCAATCTCAGCATAAATTTTCACCACCTTGAGCTTATACCCCTTTTCCAATGTACGGTCTTCTATGATTTTAAAAATGCTGTCAACATGCGGGTTGCTTCCATCTCCCCCCGCAGAGCCAATCAACAATTTTACTCCTCTGTGCCATGTAGCGTCCACCAACCGGTTAACATCCTTAACGTACGAGTTCCAGGGCATGGTCATTTTACCAAGTCCAAGCTTTAGGGGGCCACCATCCGTTGAACCCGAGTCGACGATAATCGCAGTGGCTCCAAGGTCGATTCCTCTATGTAATTGGCTTTCATCGAATCCATAGCCCAGCATTCCCACAGGCGTAACAATCTTCACACATTTTTCAGAATCAACAGTCATTTTTGCTTGCCTCTGAAGGACAAACCCGAACTATTTTAATACTTCTCAAAGAGACGGTATCCGATAGGTTTCCGGGGTGACGTTCAATAACTTTTGGTTATGAGGAGTCCGATTCCGATCGCAATCAAAACGCAATTCAAATCTCCCAGTTAAAAGGTCACCATGTGCCTTCCATAAAGTACTGCGGTTCGCAATATATTCCGACCAACAATAACGATAGTGTTCGGAGCGGAATCCCATTCGCCGATCTTTACCATTTTGTTAATATTCCGTTGGGACAAAGTAGATCGTTATGAAAGTTCGGAATATATTGCGATCCGCAGTATTTTTTTCCGCAATACTTTTTTGGCCGGAAACACACAAACTTTTAGCTGGGAGATTTGTTTTATCTTAACTTTTACGTTTTCAATGTGGGGAAGGCAAAGTTGCGGGGTAAATATTTCTTGGCAGATCCTCGAAGCTCATTGAACATTACATATTTAATAGACTAGAGATCCATTTTATTTTCATTAGACAATCATGGCTGGGCAAGAATTAGCTACTGAGAACATCGTTCCTCAAGATCTTAAGACAGAGATCCATTATTTGGAGACTGTAAAGGACGAGGATGTCCAGATTCATATATCAACTCTCAAATCTCAGTTTACCCCTGAGGATCACAAGAAATATGTTCGCAAAATTGACTTTCTTATTCTCCCCCTCATGATGATAACTTATAGTCTCAATTTTTATGACAAAGGTGTCATGAGCCATGCAGCACTTTTTGGATTCAATAGTGATCTGGGATTGACAACAGTAATAGGAAAGAATAAACTTGGCCAACCCATTACAGACAGTACAAAATACGCCAATGCAGTTATGATGTTCTATGTCGGTTATATTTTCGGTGCTTATCCTATGTCATATCTCGCTCAAAGATATCCTACTGCTAAAGTTCTCGCAATTGTTTCGTTCTGTTGGGGTGTTGTGATAATAACCACTCCTGCTGTTACTGGTTACGCCGGCATTATGGTCAACAGAACCGTTCTGGGAATATTTGAGTCAGCTATATCTCCTGCATTCGCCGTTTATACAACTTTTTGGTGGACACGAGAGGAGCAATCTATTCGGAGCAGTTTCTTGTACGCTTGCCCAGGATTGGTGTCTATGCTAAGTCCGTTGATTGATTATGGTCTTGGAAGTATTAACGGAAATATTGCAGGGTGGAAAATAATATACCTGTTCTGTGGTGCGCTATCCATCGTTTGGTCTTGCGCAGTCTGGTTTTTAATGCCTGATGATCCTTTGACTTGCAAATGGCTGTCTGAAAAGGAAAGGGTTATTGCTCTTTATCGTCTGGAGCAGAACAAAGCTGGAACAGTTAAAAGAAAAATCAATCGCAAACAGATTGTGGAAGGCTTCAAATCTCACACTTTGTGGTCTTGTTGTTTTATCGCGTGTTTCTCCAATATCACAGGATGTGCTCTGTCTGGTTTCAGTCCCTTGGTGGTTAAAGGATTCGGATTCAGTACTTTTATGACACTTGTCCTTCTTATCCCCGTTGGATTTGTCTTTGTCGTAGGAATGCTCCTGGCTGGTTATATCTGCCGAAAATTTAAATCTGCGAGATATTATGTGTGTATTGTTGCCAGTTTATTGGCAATGGCTGGAACTTTGATCTGTTGGAAGGGCCCTAAAGACAACAAAGGAGTAATGTACTTTGGAGTATTGCTTCTTGGAACCCAGAGTGCTGTGACTTTTACTGCCTTCTATCTTGCTGCATTAAATGTCGGAGGTCATTCTAAGAAAGCCACGACCAGTGCTTCTACATTCACCTCAATGGCTGTTGGCTGCATCACAGGAGCCCTTATCTTTACCAGCACACCTGGGCCTGCGTATACAGGAGGTTTTATTGGTTGTTTCGTTAGTCTTCTATCCTGTGCAGTCATGGCAGCCACTTCCAGAATTTGGCTTGCCCATGTTAATAAGGCAAGAGACAAAAAATATGGACCTCCAGGTCTGCACTACCTTGCAGAGGAAGATCTCACGGACAAACAGAACCATGATTTCAGATATTATTTGTAGAAAATTTACTTGGCTACTTTATGCCTATACTCAATAAGAATTAGCAATAAATGATATGTTTAAACACACAAATAATCGTTTTTTTATGATTGTAAGCAGCCATTTCTCCGATCGTGGGACTCTGCACTTTAGAACCAAATCGTGTTTGTTTACAATATATGCATGAAGCTGGCCGAGTCGATAGCCGAATAAGTTGCCGCAGGATTCGTATCGAAAATCATGGGCTTCATACAAATGCTGTCTTAGGCATAAAAAATATTGGGGTAGAAGGTGTAATGAAGGCATGTTCTTATTCAGTTCAGAATAAGGACTGCTGGATAGCAGATGATGATCTTACGTACCAAAATAGGCTGGAGTGGAGTACTTGGAGGAAATTGTCAGTTTAGTTTCTGAGCAGAAGATCAAGTAAGTATATTGTATTCAATATATAGCAACTTGAACTAATTTCTGGCTAATACATTTTCAATAAGGGCCATTAAGTGTTACCAGCGATCTGCTGATGTTTTGTGCAAGCCACACTACGAAAACGCACTATATAACCACACTACGAAACCGCACTATAAAACCACACTACGAAACCATGCAATCTTTACCAGGTATATTTAAATATAACAAAAATAACTTATCTAACCCCTTGTCATAACGATTTCTATATAACAGGAGTTCTTTTAAGTCGAATCTTTCCTGATTTCAAAATCTTTTCTATTTTTCATTCTCTCATGTAATATTATTTCTGTCTAAGCTCAATTTATGGCATTTTCTTTACTTGAAACTATAGAATAGCTAAAGCATTCGCTGGGGATGCAACTCCTCCAATTAAATTCAAGGGCTGGCTGGACACAAAGAAAGTCCAGCGACCAAGTCTTTGACATTGAGTTGCCAATTCTTCCAAATCAAGCAATTCCCCAATCGGCATTCCCCAGCCAGCAAGAAAAACTTCGTGCAGACAAGCTCCCCATTCTCGGGTAGGAGGCCACGACTCGTAAGCATTTGTGTCTCCCGCTACGGCAGCAAATCCCATATTCCAATGCCACTCTGCCATCTCTTCCGAACCTTCTACACCCACGAAAGCCCGTTGATTATTTCCTCCAAGATCATCTTGTTGTTCGGTTGTCAAACTATTAAATTTCTCCAAAAATCCTGACCTTATGAACAGAATATCACCTTTTTTAAAAGTCACATTTTGCAATTCTGCGACTTCAAGAAGATCTTTCAGTGGAATTGCATAAGCTTTAAATGGATCATATTCTATTCCTTTGTCCAAAGCAAAACGTCTCCAGTCGAGAAGTACCCCTCTGCCCACAATTCCTTTCTTGGCCATGTCTAATGTTAACAAATGCTGAACAAAAAAGCTACTGGAAACTTACTTTGAATCCCATTTCTGCTGTTTGCCGGCTTTGTGTCACTGCCATAAATATCATCACGGCCTACTCCGTTGTAATGCAATTTTTCAGGAAAATATTTTATATGCCTGAGCCCATCCCATTGAGTGGAACTTTGAGTATTTATGAAGATCTTGACATTAGCATATACATAGTTAGACCGTATTCCTCACCTCATCATCATTTGAATATGGTTTCTCTATAATGTTGTGAACGAGGCTTCTCCTGGCAGGATTCATAGGTTTAGCAGGTGTACTTAAAGGAAGACTACGTTAGATTTTTTCCCTTCATAACTAAGCCCATTGCGCTTACTTCAGAGGGATAACCAATCCGTCCTTCACCTCTTTGATAGCTTCTTTAACCGTCTCTGGAGTTATTAAATTCAGGGTCCCAAGCTCATCTTCAGCGCCCCATAATCCCCAAGCTGATTTGATAGGATGTGCCTTATCCAATGGTAAATCTTGAAAGGTTGGCCAGGCCATGTTAGATCAATCCAATGGTCGAGGGACACATATTTGTACCTTCGGAATCAGTAGTCGTGAGTTGGGACTTTAAGTCAGTTATTCCGTAAATCATGGCGGTTCGCAAATTGGTTCAATTAGAATTTAATACAGAACAGATTCCGAATCGGGATGAATAGAACTTTACTTGAAAAAAATGGATGAATGTTCTAGAACAAATATGCCAACTTCTTGTGCCTCGTAGTTTTGTTCACCTTGAACGCAATGCTGTTTGTATTGTAAGATGTGGGGTAGTAGAGTGCCACTAAATTTGGGTAAGTGCGTTTGATGATGTAGATGAGCAAAGCGTTTGAATCTCAATTTATCAACCGAAAACTCCTAAAAGTCATGTTTCTACGTTCAGGTTTTATTAAAAAGATGTGTTATGAAATGAAGAAAACTGGCACTTGATAACAATCCTTGGCTATCCAGTTAAATTTGTAGAACCAAAGAATAGGCTGGAGCGGTTGGAACGTCATCATTTGAGATGATTCCTCCCAGTAATATTGGTGAACCCCTCACCGGAATCGATTTTCCCACCGAACCCCTCACCGGAGTCCGGAGTCCGGAGGTTAAACTTTTTATTAAGAATTCGAATTTTTTGGTAGCAGCAGGACATTAGCAGCAGGACATTATACTTCATATGCAGAATAGTGATATGTCGCATCAACAGTAATGAACTTTCCCAAGAATAATACCTCATCGGAAACAAATCGCTGGGAGTGCTGGGAGTCTACTTTTATTCCGGTTTAACTATTGCGAAATTTTCAAAATGTCGATCCCGGAATAGAATTCCCTTGTAAATCTTTGCGAAAATTCTGGAAAAAGTGGCAATAAAAATGTCGATCCCGGAATAACTAGCTTCGGAGATGTCAGATCCCGGAACAAGAGTTGGGTTTGTTTGGGGCACCTTTAGTTGTAGCAGTGTTGGCAACAATCGAGATTACGAAGTCTGCGGGGTAATCCTACGGATTCCGAGCGATCTGATTCATGCTTATGATAGTGGGGATGCCGAGAAAGAAAAATATTTTTCCTGAAACGTAATACCTTCTGAATGGCTCGCTTTTATCCTCAAAGTACGGTATTCCATTAGCGCTGAGCCTATGAGTTATAAACGGCGGATGAAACTATCATTAAGGGAGCTACATGTTTTCGAGATAATGGTTACGTAGATTTTACTTAACTTAAAATGTACATGATTTAATGTCTTTTGGAAGCTAAATAAGTAAAAAACAGGATATTTAAGTAAAAGCTTAATGAATGGCAAGTAGAACACTCTGAATAGAAATAGAATCTATCTACTCTCCGGAATCTTGCTATTCGGGGGTCGGTTTCTTTAAACCAGTAGCAGAGCCAGTATTTCTGACGGTTGACTTTGCAATACCTGACATCCCATCGATAGATTGCTTGGATTTCGAATTCCTCCACGATTTACACTCTCCTATTTATCTAGAGCTTTAGGATCCCAACGATTTCTTCAATCTGTTGGAGTAATTTTTGCACTAGAAAATAGATCTTATTGTTCAACCTTCATTGCCGGCATTGAAATAATATCAAGGGCATTTCTTAATGTTAACCGTTGACCTGAACTATTCTACCAGGTAATCGGATTGACGTCAATAGTGAAGATTATCTGGCAATACCGAGTATATTCATCAAATGAACGAAGCTTTGCGTCTATAGTCGCTATTTATCTGCGTTTATTCTGTTGTTGTTTAAATTTGGAGCGCTTATATCCGACATAGATCAGGACTCTACCACTCCGTCCCTCTTATATTCTTCCCAAGGCTTCCAAATTGCTGCCTTTGTAATAACTATGCATTTGTCGGAGTAGCTTTTTTCAAAGATGGACAACCTCATGGACGACAAGAGTACCACGGCCGACACGTATGCAGTTGGTTTCCTTGCTATCACATAGTAATTTTTCAATTTCGCAGAACTTGCCTGTATGTGAAAAAGCATAAAAGCGACATTTTCATAGAAAACCAATTGCTTCTGCTATCGGACCCTTGGAAATCCATTGTTGCAATTCTAACAAAAGAGAATATTATTTTGATATTTTGGTATTAGCCATTTTTAATATTTCTACTACTGTTTCTTAGGTCTGGATGCCTTTATCCTTTACCCATAACGATATCGGCTTTCAAGAACTTAACGGGGCGATGCTCAAAGAAAAATGGAACAGCGGAACTGCCACTTTCTGTGGAACGTCTATCACAAGAATCTAAAAACTGTTTCTTTTGAACAGCCCTCAGGCTCCCACTTCATTTTCCAAATGATCCGTGTGTCCAGTCTGAACTAAAGATGCCATTAAATATATGATTAACGGATAGCGGAGCTCAAATGGAAACATTAACAACAAGACTCTGCTGCCCACCACCAGATCCTGGTGTATGGGTGCTAACAACTGGAAAAGCCAACTTTTTGGAGTCGTCAATTTCTATATGGCCAGGCTTGTAGAGGAGCCGAGAACAGATATCTAGGGTTCTCGGTGACATTTGCTTCTTCTCTTTAGTAATAGCAATCAGCTAATTACTATGGAATTAGAATTGAGCGTTTTATCCATCCCAGTGGGGATAGATACCGACTTCAGTCAAAAATCGTTCCAACGATTCCTGTTGAGATTCTTTATGAATCCGAATCGTATCATATAAAATCCATGCACTGGCTCTTGTGACTACTGGAGGCGAGCGTTTGAGATCTGGCAAAACCTCGGACACCTTCAAGAATCTTCGGCTCTTTGAAATCAAGTCTTCAGGCTCTTCGAAAAGCTTTTCCAACGTTGAGTAGCACAAATTAACATCAACGCCAACAATTTCCGGTTTGCTAGATCCCAGTCGTACAAGTCTCTGTAGAAAAAGACCTGCATATATAACTGCTCCAGCCACACTATTTGGAGAGAATTTGAGCTGTAATTGAGACACCAAGCGAATTAGCCTGATAGCATCTGCCTCTGCGCGTTCAAGGTATTCCAAAGTAACAGGCTGGTCCACATCGTCATGGAGTAGAAATGAATATAGCCGTAGACGAGATTCTAGCACAACTAGTTCCAGTTTCCAGTCCATGGTAAGAAGCTCTGTTTCCAAAGATGCCAATTGTTGTAGGTATGAAGGAATTAGTCTCAGTCGCATTTCTGGCGCTATTAGACCTGAAGAACATCCAGCTGACATTCCTAGAACATTGTCGCAGCTGCTGGAAAACTGATATAAGCGGTAATAGTCTCTTAAAAGCTTTGGAATATCGGGGTTTTTTACGGCATTTATCAAGCAAAAGTCAGTTTGAATTGAACAAGGAAGTCCGAGTCTAGCAGATTCCCAATAATTAACCTGGCAACATGCCAACCAAGTACTAACTCTTACCAGTAGATGAGATCTTCGGGATTGTTGATCTGAATTATATTCGCGAACATATTCAGGGCGATGAAGCCCTATCTGATAGGCGATTTTGGTTGCAATAGTACAGTAAGCAAACGTAGGATCGTCTATTAGAGTTCGAGAAGGGCTGGGCCAAAGGCATAAAATTAGCAAAGCTTGTACCGTTTCAACATTTTTTCCTCTGGCTCCAAAAGTCAAAGGGATAAATCCTCGTACGGTTTCTCTCAACGAAGATCTCATGGCGACGTCTTTGCATGAAACCGAGCAGATAACTGCAAATAAAAGTGGACTGGACTTGAACAGATCCTCAACAGATGTAGTGACCATAAACATGGGCAGGAACTGATGATGAAACTTGGCAAATGCTCCAAACATTTTATCTACATCGGCACATGAAATCACCAATTCGCCAAACATTTTAAAAGATACACACGGGGCAAATTTGAGTTCTAATGGTGGGATTGCTGGGCCGTTTACGGGGCTTTTTGCGGAGTTCTTTGAGGAGTTCTTTGTGGAGTTTTTTGCGGAGTTTTTTGCGGAGTTTTTTGCGGGACTCTTTGTTAGACTCTTTGCGGGGCTGTTTACAATGCCTTGTGCGGGGCTATTTGCAGGGTCCAGTGAGAGGTCCTGATGGTCTATCAATTCACTTTGCGGAATCCTCCTTGTCCTAGGGACTCTTTTATAATAAGGATCATAAATACATTCAACGCCATCTTTTTCGCAACGCGCGCAAGGAAGCGGGGATCTTTCTAGCGCGTCACATTTGGTCTTCTGCTGCCTACATAATTTGCAAGCTTTCGCCTTCATGGTATTTTGAAGATCATCAAAGTTTGAAATGTTTTAGCTATTATCTCGGGATGTTTTGAAATAATTATCCCGTTTGCCGACGAATCTTATCCTGTTCCCACTTTGACTGGAGGGTAAAATTTTCGTCCATATTTACAAGGCGATTTGTTTAATTCACAACCTTCAAATCCTATAAATGAACAATTATTTAAAGTCGACTGCAAAATATAACTAAGATATAGGTCCGAATGGGATTGTTTCAGAATTTGTACCTTTGCAGGTGTCGACGATTTACAGCTTAGCATGAGACAGAGAAGTTTTCAAGAAAACGACAGGACAATCAGCAGGAAGTCAACTTAGCAACTTAATGTCAAGGGATCTCAAAAAGACGGACCGTGTTACTGAGATCCATCGTCAATATAAAAGACAACGTAATTGACAAAGTAAAGGTTTGTAAGCATGATTTATACATTTTTAAGAATTCCCATTGGACGAATTTCGATTCTTCATCCATCGGTAGGCTGGTTCGGAGACTTAACTGTCGAATAGTATCCAATGCATTTCAATAGCCCTGGTTACTATGACCAGTTATATTATAATAATTAAACTCTTGTCTTTCATACCGAATGGTAATATCTCTTGATAACATCCCCCAACTCTGTTAAAATACTGAAACTTCAACTGACGCGGCTGGGATATGTTTAATATTTAGTACAGGTTCGAGTATAACTATATTATTATCGATACGATATATTGAAGAACTTGTAAAAAAGTATATAAAAATTGTTTAGGTGTGACACTAAATGCACTGGCTCGAATGAAGTACGATTAACTTTGGAGCCTGTGCATTAAGAATCCCTACTTAGGGTTCACGGAAAGGGCTGGAAAGCTCGTTGTCTATTTTGAGACCCGCCCCTTTGGATGGATGTCTCCGACTGAACAGGACTTGCCCTTGTCTGTCTTGCCCTTTGCAGGCAAGGAAGTCTTCTTGGCAGGGTGGAGGTGTTGATATCGAGATTTACAAGGCTGCTGGTAGTATCGTTTACTGCGTCAACAACAGCATCGTTCTTTTCAAAAAAGGAACGGACTTCAGCAAGAGTGTTTTCGAAGATTTGACCTTCGGTGAACACGATATTTTCCGGTTCGCTCTTGATTGTAGATCGGATATCAGTCTCAACAGAAGTAACGAAGGTCCTGGTACTGAGACGATGATGAAGCTGTAAAATAATGGCAGAAACGTGCATGGTTTGGGTTTCGTTCGATTAGAGATCGGGCAACGAGTCGATTATTGCCTTGGACTCAGAGAGGCAGTATGTAAGTCGGGTCTTCCCACTCTGGACTGGGACGTTGGGTTCATGGTTATAAATTGTAGCGATACGCATTTCAGGGGGAATTGCCCCGTGTTGCAGGTACAGTTCAAGACGTTTGTGTTGCAAACATTTGTTCAGATAGTTTCTGTGTTGAACGCGGACACGTTCAAGCTGAGTGGTAATCTCGGCGGCGAGCTCGGAGTTGATTCCTGGAACGGTGGACTTGGTGGACTTGATAATAGATGAAGACATGGAGATTTGTTCAGACTAATAAGTATCTCAACATGTAAGAGGAAGAGTTATAAAATTAAGTTGACAAGAGCGTTTAGACAGTTCAGTTATAAAGGAGATGAGTATAAGCAGTGATGGAGGAATTAACGGAAAGACGGTGGTATTTATAATAAGTTTCAGGATCTTAGCATGTGAACATATGAGTCATGGTCGATGGACATGAAACACGGTAGCAAAAGCAAGTCAACAAAGTTAATAAAGCGTGGAAAGCATAATGATAAACTCAGAGCTAAATCTATGGTCCATACAGGTGGCAATGTGCAACGTGTTCGATGGTGGAGTTGTGAAATCTCAGACGATGGAATGCAGCAAGCAAACGGTCAATAGTGGCAAACGCATGAAGACTCAACGACTCGGTGATGCACAACTAGTCGGACAAAGGAGTGTATGGCTATGGTACGGATTTGAAACAGCCAGCAAACTTAAATGATCAATGAAGACGGTTGCATATTAATAAAAGTACGTGTGAGTCATAAATGGGCAATTAAGATTGTAAAATACATGAGCACGGATTGGGTCGCAAAGGCAAGTAATCAATGGAAGAGATTGCAAAGAGTTGATAGGGCGATTCCATGCGCTTGTAATCTTGAGTTGTGTCTTGTTTGACAATGGTATATTGGGGAGATTGAACGACAAATGGCAAAAGGGCCATACATTCAAACACCTAGACCCGACATCTCATTCTACAATAAAGTCATCAAGGACTATTTAAAGATCGTGCCAAGATTATAACAGTAATGGAAAGGAATTATGTACTCAACGTCAACAAAGTAGCCACGTCTAACAATGTTTCGCAGAATTCCAAAGGTTCATAATGACCCTACTACAGGATGACCTATTGTACCATTCCACAACTGGATTACCTCCAGTATGAGTAAAGTTGTTTCAGAATGCTTGAAACCTTGCATTAAAAGAATTACATGCATACTTCGTGACACTTTCCACCAATTGAACGGTTGAAAATAATATCTTTAAAAGAACTCTGAACACTCAATTATTACAGGCGATGTAGAAGCCTATATACAAATCCTTCTCACAGCGGATCTAGTAAAGAAATGGTTCGATTTGATAAACATCATGGACTTGACCATGCAAATATGATTTGTCTTCGGGATATTATTGTTGTCATTAACGACCACAATTATTTTATCTACTTGGGGTATTTGGAAAGCTCATTAGCAACATTGTTTCAAACGAAGAACTGACGTTTCACGTTACTTGGATGACATTCTAGTCATTGGACCGACGTCTCAGATTGGCTCTATCTATTCTTGAACCCTGGCTTTTTCAAATTGGCAAGGCATATTGGGCTTGAATGGCAGACATCAGTGAAAGTTTCATGATGATTGGCACAGTCGGTTTTGGAAATTAGCATTTGACACAGCATGTTGTTTTAGCGTCGACAATAGAAGTTGGGATATAGGTTTTGGCAGGAGGAATAGGAACAGGATGTTGATGGCGAACGAGATTGTCTTATAGTATATAAATAATACATAATCTTTGATAGCATAAGCAATCGACATAGTATCTAGTCAGATAAGTAGTTATCATCAGAGTTTGAATAATCTCTCGGAGAGGCTCAGCTTCGTCTTCGTGTTCGTTTGGACTTGCGTTTGACTTCGTCGTCTATACTTTTATCTTGGTCATTGTTGTCTTCACGTTCATCGTGTTTCATCTACGTTGTCGCCTTCCTTACATCTTCGTTTACAACTTCTTGTTTGTCGTAGCTTTTGCTTTTGTTGCTCGATATTCGGGCTCATGCAATTTATGTATGGGCTCTATGATAGTACTCAGTAGTTTCAGCTGGACCCAAAATTCTTCAGTCAACATCAAGTCTCTGAAAGTTGCAATTCCTTACGTCTCGTTGCCGATACGAAGCATGTGCGTTCAAGGCGTCCTTGTTCATCAAAACAGATAAAATAAGTGCATGCTGCGATCCCCATCGCGTTATAACCAAACCCACCAACGCAAGCTTTTTGTTATATATCCTTTTTTGTGCGATATTTGAAACGATGCGCTGAGCGGACCTAAGCTCAAAAGATCTTTGATCGGTAACTGAAGATTGTGCAAGGCGCAGGGAATGAAAATACATTTGCTAAACTCGCGAATAGGTTCAATTTTTTCCATGTAGCTTGCATTGTATTCCAGGTACCGGTTGATAAAGAGTCAATGATCAGTCCTTGGTCAATGCAGGGCTTCATCTAAGTAAGAATGCAATTACTGATGGAACCTGCAGCGGATTTTATATCCTTTAACTGTTGACGTGTAGTACAAGGGCCCGGGAGATTCAAAATGTTGGTTGATTTGTCCAGTTACATTTATTCAATGGTATTTGAGGATAACATGGTCAGCAACTACTTTAAGGTCATGACACTCCCTGTTGAGGTGGCTCTGCCGATAGTCGTTCTGTCTGGAGGTAGGTATGAGAAGCAACGAGATAGGTAGTCTTGAGTGGTGGGTGGTTAGACATTCTGAAAGACAATCCCATTTGAAAGTTACTTCTTGCCCATAGGTTGTTCATTTCGGTTTCAATTTCACTCCAGGCTTGATAGGACGTGATTTGCATCTGCCATTTGAGGTGGATTTCCGAGTGGATTATTACTGTGGTTCTTAAATGCGATACTGCCTGCTCAAAACGAAATGACCTCTTATACTGACAGCGTGATCTCCTTCTATGACACTAACTTGGACTTTAGCGTTGAATATACTCCATCTTCAGGCCCTTCATCAAACTCCTGAATGTCCGGCAAAAACTAAATTTGTGAAATTTGTAGCCTATATGTGATTAATATATTTAGCACATATGCAACTAGATTTAATATATATGGAAGATAAGAAGTATTTTGAAGGTCATTGATGAATACAGTAGGCTATTGACAGTAATATAATCAATTGTGGTCGGAAGTGGAAGGTTCGTGTTCAGTATGAAGATAATGGATGATAAAATACGGGTACGGGAAGTATTAATATTACGTAAGGGACCGTAGGTAGCAAACGTTCAAGCAGAACAGTGAACATAGAATAAAAACAAGCTTTCAAAACATTTATCAAGTCAAAGTAATCATCGAATCATCCCTGGTGGCTCAAGAATGGCATTACAAGTTCTTCCACTCTAAATCGTTCCCTCATCAAGGTTCCTCCTAGACGATAATTTTTGGTGGATTACGTAAAATGCGGGAAATTGAATCGATTTTTAAAGTCAGTAATTTCCTGATATCGTCATCCTGAAGCAAGGCTTATAGTTGATGGATTCCTCATGTACACCGGCCAATGACTAAATAAACGAGATTGTGTGGAGGGTTAGGATGGAGAGTTAAGATTTTGTATGTATGTATGTATTAGGAGAATTCGGATCGTTGATCAAGGTTTAGAGGTTGTCAGAATGGATAGGGCGGGATAGGGTAGGGGAGATATAGGATTCGGATAGGTGGAGGGTAAGCAAGCAAATGAATTAATGGAGAAGATAAGAACTTGGAAAGGTGGAGGGGGAAGGTGAAGGGTTATGAAGGGTTATGAAGGGTTATGAAGGGTTATGAAGGGTTATGAAGGGTTATGAAGGGTTATGAAGGGTTATGAAGGGTTATGAAGGGTTATGAAGGGTTATGAAGGGTTATGAAGGGTTATGAAGGGTTATGAAGGGTTATGAAGGGTTATGAAGGGTTAT